>CAMZMU010000118.1:10971783-11563822 GCA_947311845.1 Poa pratensis
TGAGTCCATATCTACCTATTAGCTTTATGCTATTCCGAGTATGTTTATCATGTTATTTTGTA
This sequence comes from Poa pratensis, assembly GCA_947311845.1. Lineage (NCBI taxonomy): Eukaryota > Viridiplantae > Streptophyta > Magnoliopsida > Poales > Poaceae > Poa > Poa pratensis. The sequence continues at coordinate 10,971,846 of CAMZMU010000118.1, forward strand.
TTATCTATACTTCTGAATTAAAATGCTTATGTTATTGATTGTTATGGGAAAAGTTGGTTAAAGAGCTCTCACGAACTTGATGCACACCTTACTTTTATTGCACTTAATAAACATGACCCATTGTGATTAAAATTATGAAGTTGTGAGCTTGACAAGAGTCTTGGTTGGGAGTTAGCTCATATGTGCTGTCACATGGCAAGCTTTCAACGTGCTCTTTATATTTGTTGATATCATGTACTTTTGTTTATGGATGCTTATCATGGTGCCAAATAAATGCGAAACTTAGTAAGTTTAATGAGTTTGTATAAATGGCTAGAGAGACGCCTGGGCCGCTAATCTAAGCCATGCATCATTCATGGTGGAAATTTACTTACATGCTATGGTGAACCTTCAGTGATGCACCCCACAATAAAAAGCTATACCAATAGTAAATAAAAAGGGTGTGGAGATTGTTCATTTTGTTTGTTTGTCTTGTCATTTTGACATGGGCTTGTTCCATGTCCTGGGACAAGAGGTACCCCAGTTGACGCTCTTGATGACGCTATTATATTACTTACAATGACCTTAACTTGAACTTGCTTTTGTGTCCCAAGTTGAGTAACACCGTGGTGTAGGTACTCGTATTCACGGGGCATGAGACATTCAACCCATACTTTGTCAAGCATACTACTCATATTTGCTTTCACTTTAAACTTTAACCATTCAAGATGCTATGATAGGGGTAATGAGAGCTTGACACCAATGAATACCACATTGCAAACATTAACTTAAGTAGAAGCATTTGGAAGTTAGATGAAACTTATTCATGTTTTACCTCTACTTTTATATATCTTTCCAAAGTGTCCACCTTTTATATTCAGATTTAGAATACTCTATGACCATTATAGGATGTTTTTACTTTTCATTATGCATACATTTGGTCCATAGTACTTTCTTCTATGTTACACTTTGTGAATTATCATTGAACATCCTTACATTGAATATTTGATATCACTTCATAATCTATCTTGTATATTGCTACTCCTTTGAAGAATGAATCATTTGACTCTATGTAGCAATAGTAATCATCTTTGATATCCTTTGATAGTATTAAATTGCAAAGTCCATGTTAGTTTTATCACCTTCATACTCGAGGACGAGTATAGGTTAAGCTTGGGATGTTGATGCATGTAAAATGCATACATGAACTTTGCATTATATTACTTATATTTCAATCATATTTGCATCATATAAGGGTTATATCATTGATTTATATTGATTTTGGGAATATTTCATTGTTTCCCTATTTTTCTGGAATTAACCCTGCACAGGCAGAAAACCCTATTTTCTATATTTTGATGTTTCAGGGACCCAAACGACGTCCAAATGACCTAATAATTTACGAGCATCAGTTTTTGGAAGGAACAAAGCGTGGGAGCGAAGGAAGCGAACAAACGGAGGCCCGAGGGCCAGAAGAGGGTGGCCATCCTGGCCGCGTGGGACCCACCATCTGGGCCTCGGCTCCGTTGCCGTCGATCTTTTTTCCCGAGCCTCCGTCTTGACCTAAAAACGACTATAAAAATAGTCCCCGAGCCCTTCGGAAAGGAGCGCCGCGAAACACAGAAACCACGAAACAGAGACCTGGAGTTGCAGATTGGAGGGGGAAAACTCCGGCGGGGCGCTGCCGGCGTGGTCTCCATCTTCTCCAACGACTTCTCCACCGTCTCCATGATGAAGAGGGAGTAGTCCACCCCTGGACTATGGGTTTGTGGAAGTAACTTATGTATCTCTCCTCTCTTGAGCTTCACTAATTAGTACCGTATGAGCTGCTGAACATGATTACGGTCATCTATGTAATACCTTTGTGGTGGATCTTTTTATGAGTTAATATATGTTTGAGATTGCAATAGTTTTGTTTCAGTTATGAAAGTAGATGCATATTATGTACCCCGTTCTTGTTTACTTGTTATGATCAAGCATGTGTATGAGAGCGTGTGAGGGGGAACGTGTGCATTAGTTGGAGTAACGGGGGTGGTGCTAGTGCGGTGAACGTGAGAGAAAGTTCCGCGATCCACTTGGGTTTTTACCTTACTTTGTTGCCTCACTAGGGATAAAGAAAAATACCTTGCTACCGGAGATGTGGGTGTGACCATTGCCACTACTCCATGACTAGATCTAGCATGTTCTTATTTTAACTTCATGTCATGAAACTTAATGCTATGCTCTGATTTATCTTAATTACTAAGGTGTTATGATTTAGTTCGCATCTTGGTGGAGTATAAGAGAGATTAATAAACAAAAGATCTCTATGTTAGGACGTGATGCCCATATAATTAGTAACTTGTCATGAAACCTTTTTGTTGCAATCTCATATGTCAATTCTAGTGTTCCATTGTCTACCACTTTATTAAAGAGAGAGTGCATTTGTGAAACCATGAACCCCGGTCCATTTTTAATCATAAGAAACACCTTTCCAACAACTTTTATCCACTTTACATTTTCTGCCATTTAAAAATCAAAATACAAAAACACTTTTACATCTTGCATTCACAATACAAAACCCAAAAATATCATCCATCATTTTTCCACCATCCTTGCATATTTATTTATCATCATTGCATATTTATTTACTGTTTTGCATTCATTATTTTCATATCATTCTCACACCTTGTGCTTGACAACCACTGGTGAGGTTGAGGGCACAAACAATTTACTTTGTTTTGTAGGTTTTCAAGAGAAGGATAAGAAGATAAATCTTTCACTACTGATTCCCCGAGAGTTCGATATTAAACCCTCGAGTCACCCCTCGTGGGGAAAACCGTCTTTCCTATACTATACACTCTGCACTTGGAGTCTCAACCTAACCCATATTTTTTGACGCAGTAACTACGTCAAGAGCCATCACTCGACCGCACACAGTTTCGCCATGGACTTGATTTTGGTGCTCGAAGTATCAACGCCAACATCAACTGGACGGTGGCCGTGGCAGAAGCGGCCTGTGCAATCCCAACATCTGCTGGACAGCGGCCCTTGGCCTACAATCGCCTTGCTGCTGCAGCCCGAATGTTCTGGACGGCGTTGATGGAAGTAATCACGCTCATTACAAGCACGTGATGTGATTCTCCTCTTTTCAATCACATCTGGGTTCCTTTTTGTTGCGAGGAATAAGATCAGTTTTTTCTATGCTACTGTCACTGTCAAAGAAAATGTATTTTTCTTGGTCTGTCATGTAAATACACAGAAAGAACTAAACGAACTCAGTATGTATGGAGAAAGAACTAGCTGTCGCTGATACGAAAACAACTAGGCATACGCTCAAATTGAACAAATGAAAACCGGCTGCTGGTTGCAAATTCCATAGTCATTGAGAAAGCAGAAGAATAATCAGTATTGCTAAAACTAAACAACCAATATTGAGGACATAATGATAGGAGTTTTGAGCCTAAAACCAAACCACAAAGTAAAAATTACTGCTCGTTTTTAATATTCTAAAAAGAGCTCACATTCATTGATCAAAGTCATATTTAGATACTAAACAATAGGAAATCCACTCCGGCTATAGGTGCATCTGCACCCACTATACAAAAAATGAATTTTAAAATGTCAACAAATTTCAAACAAATTTTTTGGATATACATATGAACATTTTATGTTCGTACAGAAAAAAATTGGGATGAAAACATTTTATGCGGCGGCGGTGTAAAAAAACAAATCCCCGCCGTTTAAAAATGCCTCTGCACGTAACATTTTGTTCTCTTTTTTATATCGGTCACACAAAATGTCTTTTCGATGCGGAACTTTATGTATGGATAGAAATTTTTCATATGAACACCCGAAATTTTTGTTTGAATTTTTTAACATTTTGAAATGCGTTTAAAAATGCATTTTACACAACGGTTCATCTACACCCGTGAGCCAAAACATCATGTCCGTAAACAATCAGTTTCTTCACTGTCCTGTGCTTATATTGATTATTTGCACATGGAACAGAATGAAAGAAAACTATATTCCACTACGAAAATTCTCTATGAGCATAAAATGATCAATTAAAAAACCTTAACAAGCACATGCATATTTTCTAGAAAAAAAAGACTAAGAACGGCAAACTGAGGTTATGTTTAAGCGGGTCGATCGATTTGGGTGCAAAATTTAGGTTGCGCCGAGTTGTTAACAATAGGTTGATTATTTTTCTCTTTTGTTGGAACGAATGTCAGTCGATCGATTTAAGCAAAAAATTAGGTGGTGCTCACGTTTTCTGACAAGTATTTTTTTTCTCTTTCGTTGCAATACAAGCACGTGTATACACTTTGAGCCAATATTTATGTTGCGCCGATATTTTCTGACATATAAGTTGATTTTTTTTCTTCCGTTGCAATGCACGGGCATATTTGCTAGTATATATAATGTGTTAAACTATAGGAACACCAATTATCTAACTAGCAGATAAATTGAAAACGTCGTCTTCATAAGAAAAACTCATTTGCCCTGTGTGCCAAATTAGTTGACGTTGTTTTGTCCAAATTTAGACGTATTAACTCAATTTCAGAGGGTCCCTTTTGGAAAGAAAAAAGGAAAGCAAACCTCGCGCCCTCCCCTCCACCACCCCGCTGCATTTCATCCGCCGCTCTACTTTGAATCGGCACAAGGAAGGCCCGGCCAACCAAATCTTCCTCGGCGGTGGCCGCGCCGCCTCTCATCTCCTCGCCGCGCTCCCCCACCGCCTCCCAGCAGATCACCAGATCACCACCGCCACCACGCGCCCACTTGCCGATTTTCCTAGACGATTCGAATCATCGCGCGGCGCTCGTGCTCGTGGTCTCCCCCGCCGCCGCTCCAGCTAGTCTCAACTCCAACCGAACCCAAGCACCAAACCCTAGCACACCACCCCACCCCACCCCACCAGATCCGGAGATCCCGCGGGGCCTCGGCGCGGGATCGGACACCCACCACCACCTCCGCCGCAATGGCTGGCGCGCTGCTGTCCTGATCCGATCCATCCAGCGCCGTGCCGATGGACTCCGCCCGGGGCTGGCTCCAGAAGCTGCAGCGGGACAAGGACAAGGGCCGGCCGGGGTCGTCGCCGCCCGGCTCCGGGATGGCGGGGAGGGGGAAGAGGTGGCCGTGTCGGCCGCCTCCAAGCAGAAGGCCGACGCGGCCAAGCAGTGCATCGAGAACATGTACAAGGAGCAGGCCAGGTCCGCCCAGGAGCGCAAGGAGAGGTCAGTGCCCGCGGATCACGTCCATCACCTTTCGCCTGCTGACTTATTCGGGGGCTAGGATTTCGGTGTTGAATTGGCAATGTGCGTAAGTTGGGTTGGGATCCGCGGGTGTAGCCGTGAATTGGTGTGCTTGTTTGATCGATTCTGCGTGCCCTCCGTTTGCTCGTCGTCGTGATCCATGTCCCAGGACGCATCATGGTGGAATTCTGCCGACTTTGCTGCTTAGCAGAGTAGCAGACTAGTAGTTACTAGTTAGTGTTTGACTATTGATTGTGGTACTGGTGTTGTCGTACTAGTGTATGTGCCTGGTGCTGCTTAGGATGCAGATGTCTAATTTTGGATATGTTGCATGGCATGCGACGGCCGACGGGGGTCGCAGACTAATTTCGGATGGAAGGGTGGATTCTCGCAATTTTATGGCTGTGCATTTGCTCACTTAGCGGTAGCATAATGTTGCTAGGATTGTGGAGGGAAAATGATTACAATTTTGGGATAAACTAAGATAACGCTACACTGCATTGCGGAAGTCTGTGTGCATGGCTGTAGGGTGGTGGAGGCAAAATAGGGTCGAAGGAGGTAAGGTGGTTCGTCACTTGGATGGACAGAAATGGGTCGAAGGAGGTAAGGTGGTGGTGTCAGGCTAGTACCCGTGAAGTTGATTCCTGTTTGGTCGATTCGGCGTGTCCTCCGTTTGCTCATCGTTATCATGCCCCAGTCCCTTCTAAGCAGGCCGTATCATGGTGGAATTGTGCTGACTTCGATGCTTGCAGAGTAGTAGACTAGTTTTACTATTTAGTGTTGACTATTGAATGTTGTGCTGGCGTTATGGTGCTAGTGTATGCTCCTGGTGCTGAGGATGCAGACGTCTAGTTTTGGATGTGTCGCATGGCATGTGACAACTGCGTAGTTTGGCACGGTGACGATGTTACCAACTCAGCGTATGTGCTTTCTTGATGGTAGCGTAATATTGTCCCGGTGCAGCATGGTGGAATTGTGCTGACTTCGATGCTTGCAGAGTAGTAGACTAGTTTTACTATTTAGTGTTGACTATTGAATGTTTGCTGGCGTTATGGTGCTAGTGTATGCTCCTGGTGCGGAGGATGCAGACGTCTAGTTTTGGATGTGTCGCATGGCATGTGACAACTGCGTAGTTTGTCACGGTGACGATGTTACCAACTCAGCGTATGTGCTTTCTTGATGGTAGCGTAATATTGCAGCGGTGTCAGATTAGTAGCCATGAAACTGGTGTCCTGTTTGAATCGATCCGGCGTGCCCTCCATTTGCTCGTCGTGATCCATGTTCCAGTCCCTCTTAAGCAGGCCACATCATGCTGGAATTGTGCTGACTTTGCTGCTTAGCAGAGTAGTAGACTAGTAGACAGTAGTTACTAGTTAGTGTTGACTATTGAACGTGGTACTGGTGTTGTCGTACTAGTGTATGCGTCTGGTGCTTAGGATGCATATGTCTATTTTTGGATATGTTGCATGGTACGCGACAGTCCCCGCCTAATTTTGGACGGGGAGGTGAATTCTCACAATTTTGTGCCCGTGCATTTAGTTATGACGATGTCAGTGTTATTGCGTTAGTGTATGTGCTCTTGGCGGTAGCATAGTATTGATAGGATTGGGGAGGGAAAATGATTATAATTTTGGGATAACCAAAGATAACGCTGCACTGCATATCATTGCGGAAGTTGGTGTGCATGGCTATAATGCCACAGAGTAAAAATAGGGAAGGTAACGCGTCACTTGGATGGACCGAAATAGTGCGAAAGCTGATAAATGGTGTATCACCTACTGTTCTGGACCAAGATCCAATGCCGAGATACCTAACTGTTGCTGGTCTGCTCTACAACAAAGTTTACATAAGTGTTCTATAATAGCGAGGTTACCGTAAATGATAAGTGCTGGTTAATCAATGTTGTAGAAATGGTGAAGCCTCTGCACATTTACTAGACTTATTAATGACCAGGAAACATTCATTATAAACATTGCTGTATATATACCTTAAATTGTTCTTTCACGCAGTGTCTATACAAGCTATTGTACATTTGTACATTATGAAAGCAATGATGTTACGAACTTACGATGCTGTCAATTTTGGCAACTGTTCTCTAAGTTTGTAAAGGAAGGTGTCATGGAAGGAAAAATGTCTAGCATAAAGCATTTCACAGAGATCTATTGCCACAGTTTGTGCTTGCCTGCATTTATCTTCTTGTGACCTGTTGTAGGTCCATCAAAACTGCTTTATTATGTTGGTCTTGGCTAAGCATAGTTTGCATGTCATTGAGTGCCTCTTCTTGTTTGGTGCTATCCATCACTGGAAGTTAATATATATAGTTATATTATAGGCGTTGTATGCTGGAGAGGAAGCTTGCTGATGCTGATGTATCTGAAGAGGAGCAAAATAGTATCCTGAAGGATTTAGAAAAAAAGGAGACAGAATACATGCGACTAAGGAGGCGCAAAATGGGCGTTGATGATTTTGAACTGCTGACCATTATTGGTAGAGGTGCTTTTGGAGAGGTAATAAATGCCCCCCCCCCCCCCCCCCCCCCCCCCACTGGATGCATGTAGCTGAGTGTTGTGTAAATGCGTCAGTTTATAGTGAACACATCCTTGTAGAGAAAAAACTTTGTTCATCCTACTTTGCTACTGCTTACCTCCGATTTTATACTGATATTTTGCAGGTGAGACTTTGTAGAGAAAAAGCTACATCTAATGTATATGCAATGAAAAAGCTCAAGAAGTCTGAAATGTTACGAAGAGGCCAGGTACTACATGCTTGCTTAATCAAGTATTAAATCAGGTTGTGTAGCACAATGATTTGATTTTTAATGTGTTATTTCTAGGTTGAGCATGTGAGAGCTGAAAGGAACCTCCTTGCAGAGGTTGACAGTGCTTATATAGTTAAGCTCTATTGCTCATTCCAAGATGACGAGTTTCTGTACCTCGTTATGGAGTACCTTCCTGGTGGTGACATGATGACTCTACTTATGCGCAAAGATACATTGTCAGAGGATGAATCTTCGTTTTATGTTGCAGAGACAATCCTAGCAATTGAATCCATACACAAGCATAATTATATTCATAGGTAATTGATAAACAGTTAAATACCATATTCTGTATAGTTACTGCAACTTGCGGCTCACTCTTTGTTACATCTTTTCAGGGATATCAAGCCTGACAATTTATTGTTAGATCGAACTGGTCATCTGAAGCTTTCAGATTTTGGCCTATGCAAGCCTCTAGATAGTAGTAGCTTTCCAAATTTTATCGAATTTGACAATGCAGCTGGAAATAACACCAATCCATCGGCAGATGGTGATAAGCCACTAAGTAACCCTGCTGTTCCCAGGCGAACACAGCAGGAACAACTATTGCATTGGCAGAAGAATCGCCGCATGTTGGTAAGTTATATACTTGCTTAACAGTAGAAACATTCCAGTTATATCATTCGCTGTGGACACTATAACTCAAGTAAACATTACAGTCTAGTAGATATCGGTTCCTTCCCTCTAGCCCTGTGCTTGCATAATTCTTATGCATTCCCTAGTAAGAGAGTTCTAGGCCCAACACTTTGTACAAGAACATTTCTTGCAGAATATAGTCATAAAGAGGCATGCGTAGGCCCAACACTTTGTATCCCATTCGATTTGGCTGTACGAAGTCAAGAACACGCAGGCGTTTTCAATATTGTATGTGCAACATTATTGCATGAGTGATGGAAAATTGTTCAAGATTTTAGTGCATTTCTCATTGAACAACTTGCGACAGTCCATGACAAAATGATACTGCCTAACATGGAAATAAGTTTATCCAGTGTGTTGCATTAGCATATGTAATCTAGTTAAATATAGTGTTGAAATATAGTTTCTAAGCAGATAACAAAGCAGTCATTTATTTGACCCTCAGGAGCAGCTGTGCTGACTGCTTACTATCATTCTCTGGGTCTGTAATTTTTTATACGATATCATTGCTCTGCATTCATTTATATATGCTGTTTAATGGAATTTCAGGCTTATTCAACTGTCGGTACACCTGATTACATTGCTCCGGAGGTCCTACTGAAGAAAGGATACGGAATGGAATGTGACTGGTTAGTTTTGTTCTTCTTAATTTATGCAATGCATGTTTAGATAGTGATGTTCTTTTTCTCATATTTACATTTTGTAGGTGGTCACTTGGGGCCATTATGTATGAGATGCTTGTGGGCTATCCACCATTTTATTCTGAAGATCCAATGTCAACATGCAGGAAGGTAAATTTGAATTGTGTTTTTACATCAAGTATGCTAGTTCTACCTATAGCTAATCCACGTTCTTGCATAAGGATTGTGCTTTTGTATGTAAACTATCGTTACCATTAAGTGGGCGCAATTGTGCAGATAGTAAATTGGAGAAGCCACCTTAAATTTCCTGAAGAGGCCAGACTTTCACCAGAGGCTAAAGATCTAATTAACAAGCTATTATGTAATGTGGATCAGAGACTTGGATGAAAGGAGCACATGAGATAAAGGTGAGAGTCGTTCAGATTATTTGTTTGATTTTAAGTTTTGAGTTGTGAATTTTGGTCATTCACGATGTCTTCATACAGGCTCATCCATGGTTTAGAAGCGTTGAATGGGAAAAGCTATATCAGATGGAAGCAGCTTTCATACCTGAAGTTACTGATGAGTTGGACACACAGAACTTTGAAGATTTTGAGGAGGTGAGCTGTTATCCTCAGGCTACATAGGCTAGTTTATTGTTCTCAAGTAGTGTATTATCCTAATGTGGATCGGAGGGAGTACCTATAAACTCCTCTACTTATCTGAATAGCTTATACTTGCGAGTTACAACTCGCTACTGAGCAGGCCAACAAGTTACCTGACGCTGGCCTGCTCTTGGTTCCAGAGTACACACTATCTAGTGCAAGATATCTTAGTTTTTGTAATCTATCTTATTCAATGAGTAATTGAGTACTGACAGTTATGCATTTGGTGTTTCCAGGCCGATCCTCCCATGCAAACTTCATCAAAAGCAGGTCCTTGGAGAAAGGTACTTACTACAGAGATCAGTAGAAAAATACATCATATTGGTGTTTTGCATTGTCAAAAGATCTTGCATTTTTAGTGCATGTTCTCAGTGAAATGTTACTGCACTCACACTTAAATTTTGATGCCTGATATTTGTTGTCTACCAAGTAGCAATCATTTCACTACCTGGACTAGGTCCTGAGCGCATGTTCTTTTATGCAGATGCTTTCCTCCAAGGACATGAATTTTGTCGGTTATACTTACAAGAACTTTGAAATAGTGAATGATCCTGAACTTCCAGGAATAGGTTGGATATCTTTCCTTGCCTGCTCACTCGTTTCTCGTTTTGCGTCCTTCGCAGAAACTGGTTTGGACATAATTTCTTGCACAGTGCATTAATCAGTATTTCTTTGTATGGCTCTGCAGCTGAATTAAAGAAAAAGAACAACAAGCCAAAACGACCAACCATCAAATCATTATTTGGTAATTTTTTCGATTCCTTGTTCTCTGGAGATGTGGGGCCCGAGACTATCATAATATTAATGCTTCATTCATTGACATTGTATGTACAGAGTATCCTGAAAGCGACGACCAGCCTGAAGGTAGTCTCCCAGGCCAATTGTCGCCACAAATAGAGCTGTCCGAGAGCCCCTCACCTCATTCCAGTATCTCCTCTGAAGATTCCCAAGCACATCATAGATAGCAGGTTATTTTCTGGCACTTCTCTGCTGTAAACAAAAGAAGAAAAGCAACAATAGGATTTCCCTTCACACCGGGATGGATGTCTTCTGCTCAAATGGCTATTTCTGAAGGGCAAATCTTAGAGTATCTAAAAGTTCAGAGAATTTGCTTCCGAATAGCCATTTGAGGTGCTCCAGTAGCCATTTTGTCTGCTGGAGCACGCGTCCTGTACATTGTTATATCTTTTTTAGCATTCGTATCCCAATGAATCCACAACCCTGAGCTGGTTGATTGACGTTGAGAGGCAGAGCCTGTGCAGGGCTAAGATTCTTTGGTTGGCTGGAACATGTCATGGTATGCTGCCAGGTTTTTTTCAGGCAGAAATCTGCATTTCCACATTCTTGTTGTGAGATTTGCACAAAGAAAGTTGTACTATCAAGTATACTCTGCAAAAGAATGCCCATTTTGCCTTAAATATAGATAAAAATCGCCTTTTGGTCAATTTTTTCTTGCAATGTTTCCATGTCAATGTACCCCTAGATGTTTCTGGTCTCAGTTTGTCCTTTTGTCCATTTTTCGGCATCTTTTGGAGATCACCCGTGCTCCATTTCTCAGTTTTGTGTTTCCAGGCGCATTGCAGCAGATGCTCTCTTTCTTTGTCACTATTATTACGAATCATTATTATTGCTGCTATGCATGGGTTAGGTTATTGAGCAAGTGGTTCTACTAGATCAGTAGAGATACAACTCGTCTTTCTCGGTCACCATATAAATATCCAAAATCCCATTCGAAAACCAAACAACTATTGTGTAGATGGGGCAGTGTCTAAAGAAGATGACCTCCTAATCTTTCACACATACTCTCTCCGTATCATAATATAATACGCTGACCGTTTCGTGTACAACTTTTGTTACGTTACGAATATTTTCGACTTTCTGGAAATACCCCCGTCCATGTGCGCGCAGACGACGCCCCACTTTCCCCACTTGCACTTTCCTCGCTCGCTCCAGATCACGACCACAGCCACTCTTCGTCGCCGCTCCCCATCGCCCTCTCCCTCTAGCTTGCCGTCGCTGCCCCCCACCGCCCTCTTCCTCTGGCTCGTCGTCGTGGCCCCTCACCGCCCTCTCCCTCTGGCTCACCGTCGCTGCTCCCCACCACCCCGTTTCCTCTCTGAATCTGGAGGTCAAAGACCACATTTTTATGCACCAACAATGATATCCTGGGCAAGGGATGCGCTGGATCTGCGTCCGCCGGCGCTAGATCTGCGCGTGCCGACGCAACAGCGGATTTGGAGCGGAGTTGAATATCTGGGCGGCGGTTCTAGGCGTCAAGGAGCACCGGAGAAGCGGCAGCGGGAAGAAGGCGCTTGAGTAACATGTTTGATTAAAATGCAGGAGTAACATGCTTGATTAAAATGCTTGAGTAACTGAATGTTCAGTTAACTGAATGTTTACTTTCTCTACGTGATTTTTCTCTTTCTCGAGTAGCTTGCTTGAGAAATTTGCTTCCTGTAGCTTGCTTGAGAAATTTGGTCGAGTAGTTGTGCATTTTCTTTTGCTCATGTTTCTGGTAACATTATAATGCCCTCCACTTGCTTGCAGGGACAATATTGTACCTGCATCCTCGTGGACATGATTATCCATGCCCTTCTCTTATTCGGGATGATCAACATTGCCTCCTCCATGTATGTTGTTATCTTCTTCTTCCGGTGGACTGCAATTCAAGTCCAGGAGGAGAACCATAGCGCCATGCCGGGATTAGATGATGGAATTGTTCCAATACTTGCAGGGGTATAGCCATGCCGTGCCTGGAGCTCCAGGAGATCTTCTGCTGCTGCTCCTACAAATAGCGATTGGGGCCAGGACCTAGGCGAGATCTGGGCGAGGAGCACCTCGGCAAGGCAGCAGCTCCTGCTTCTAGCGCTGGTCCTGCTTCTACCGCTGGTGATGGCGCTGGGCGCTGGTGATGGCTGGTGATGGCCTAGGTGCTGGTGATTGACCTAGGCGAGAAGATCTGGGTGAGAAGCACCTGAGCGAGGCAGCAGCTCCTCCTGGAGTTCAGGCGCCGGTCCTGCTTCTAGCACTGGGCGCTGGTGATGGCCCTGGTGCTTGTGATGGCGCTAGGTGCTCCTTGCCCAGATTATGGTGATGGCGATTAGGTCTGCTGGTGATGGCGAGGAGCACCTGAGGATCTGGGCGACGCGAGGAACTGGGCGAGGAGAGGATCTGGTCGAGGCGGAGAGGAGCTGGGCGAGGCGGAGACACGAGGAGGAAGACGATCTATAGCGAGGCAAGATTCAAAAATGTGCGATCTGGAGTGAGGGGTATTACAGACTTTTCATCGTTTTTCACCTGGTCGGAAAAACGCTTCAACATCTTATAATTTGATATGGAGGGAGTACTATTCAATAAAATTATGCATGTGTGCACGATGATGAATTTTTCTTGGTGTACGGTATTTTTATAGAAGGCAGAAGTTAACAAAGTTGGTGAGGGTATACGCGTTGCGTCAGCACGCGATCAGCCGTCGTGCTCTTCCTCATGTGAGTAAATGACACAAAACTAGCACAATTGTCTGCCAAATCACACGTCAGTACCAGTTTTGATGATTTTTTCAAGTTAATACCAATAGTGCTACTTTAAAACATGAACTATCTTCTGTTTTGGTTCAACATCAATTGGATGTTAGCAAAATTCGTGGACAAGGATGCGATGGTGCTAGTAACATGCGCGGGGAGTGAAATGGACTACAAGTTAAATTCATGGAAGAGTGTCCTTATGCCTATTATGTCCATTGTTTTGCTCATCAATTGCAGCTAGCTCTTGTTGCTGCTGCTAAAGAAGTACCTATTCACAACTTTTTTGATCATCTTGCTCTTGTTGTCAGTACGGTTGTGTCTTCTAGTAAAAGAAATGACGAGCTGCATGCTAATCAAGTTGCTGAAATGAAGAATCTCATTGAGCTCGGTGAGCTTGAAACTGGAAGTGGGGCTAATCAGGTTGGAACTTTACATCAGCCTTGTGACACTAGGTGGAGTTCTCACTATGAATCTGTCTGCAGCCTTTTGAAGCGATATCGGCCTACATTTTTGGTACTTAAAAACATTGCTACTTCTAAAGTCTCAGGTACTTCACCTTCAGCACGAGCAAAGGCTAATGGGGCTGTTAAGTTGATGATGTCTTTTGACTTCATATTTATTCTACATGTCATGAAAGAACTTATGGGTATCACAGATATGTTATGCAGAAAGTTGCAACAAAAGTCTCAAGATACTGTGAATGCCATGGATGATGTGAAGACTACAAAATTATTGATTCAACAACTCATAGATAATGGTTGGAGCAAGCTTAAAGCTGATGTGCTTTCGTTCTGTGTGAAACAGGGAGTTAAAACACTAGACTTTGGTGAGTTATATGTGGATTTCATTAATTCTCGTGCAGAGGATGAGAGTACAGTTGAGCACCAATATCGGTGTGATATTTTCATGGTTGTTGTGGATCAGCAAGCACAATAGTTAAACTGCAGATTCAACAAATGAATAACAGAGCTTCTCATTATGTGCACTTCATTGGACTCCCAAAACTCATTCAGTTCATTTGACATTGATATTGTGTGTTCTCTTGCTTCCAAATTCTATCCCGCTGATTTTGAAGAACAAGAAAGGGAGAATCTTAGATGTCAGTTGCGGCATTATGAGCATGATATACCCTCACACCCTAAGTTTCAGAATTTGACAACTATATCAGAGCTTTGTCAACAACTTGCAGCAACCAGAAAAATGATGATTGTCACTTGATTGACAGGTATAAAATGTCTTTGCTCCTATACTAGTTGATTTAAATCATTTCTAAAAACTAACTTGTTTGTTTTTAATGAACAAATTGATTCGCCTTGTTCTTACTTTGCCGATCTCAACCGCAACCACTGAGCGTGCATTTTCTACAATGAAACTTGTGAAAATGAGGCTTCGAAATAAAATGGAAGATGGATTCCTAAGAGATTGCTTGGTAACATACATTGAAAAGGAGATTGCTGTTGAAATAACGACAGATGCAACTATAGATGAGTTTGATGAAGAACCACGTCGAGTGGAGTTCAATTGAAAAGTGTTAGTTTGATGAAGAACCACGTCGTCCCACTTTTGGCATTTTTTCTGGTATTTGTGAGTTGTCTTCTTTGTTCGGCCCCCACAAACAATTTTCCTGGCTCCAGCGTTGCAAATGGCGCTGATGGCAAGCGTTCTGACAAGGCTGGCCAGCTGTCAACACTGACGTGGCCAAAACAGCCGTTAGCCCCGGCGACCGCGCCTGGTCAAAGACTGAGCCATCTGTTGGGGTGAGGATGAGGTCATGCTTACGCCAGCAATGGTAATGAGCTTCTGCCGATCAAGGGATCAATGATTGCGGATAAGAGGGAACGCGCGAGGGCGCGTTGGATGCGCCTGGACACCGGCGACCAAATTAGGGCGGCCTGCGACTAAATGGTCGTCGGAGAATCGCCGGAGACGAGCTCCCGCGACGAAGCATGGAGGCTCGCGACTGCAAGCCGAACCAGCTAGAGAAGGAGAGGGAGGATGGGTCCTGGAGTACCAGTAGCTCACCAGGAGTACGTAGAAGTGGTCAGACAGCTCGGGTAAGGCCGGAGGAGGTCGGGAGCATCCGCCACGCACGGCGGCCGGAGTTGGCTCGATTTGTCGGGCTCCCTCTGTTCGAGCTAGCGGTACTCGACTTGGAGGTAGAATAGAGCGAGGCAGAGCTTCTGGTCTTCACTTCGGAGCTCGGGATGGCGCCATGTTGAAATACATCCTGCACCCCTACAACTTATGTTTAGCGTGACATAGTTCTATAGAACCTTTGGTTGTTGTATGGATCGGTGTGATAAACCGAGTCCTTTCCTTTCTTGATTATCAAGCCCATGCGGTTGCAACTACTTGTGTAAATCCCTAGCCAGGGTTACGGCCTATATTAACACGCAAGACCCGAGGCCAAGGGTACGCTTTGACTAGCCCTTTTCACATGGTATCAGAGCCCGACTCTTCCAAACCCATCTAATCATGTCGCAAGCTTCTTCTTCTTCCATGGCACCCACCTCTGCGCTTGGCCACCGGTGAATGAGAAACTCACCCGGGACAACTTCCTGCTTTGGAAGGCTCAGGTGTTGCCGGCTATACGCGGCGCACAACTGACCGGCTTCCTCGACAACTCGACGCCTGCGCCGGCCAGGGAGGTGGAGGTGACCACGGATGGCAAGACCGTGAAGGTGGCGAACGCCGTGTCGTGGGTTTGTCACGTCAGGTGTCATAGATGACTTCGTAGGTGTGAGATTACGCGAGTCAACCATCTCGAGCTTGGGATCGCAGGAACAAAGATCAACACAGATTTACCCAGGTTCGGCCCCCTCAATGTGAGGTAAAAGACCTACTTCCTGCCTACCCTAGATTGGTATTGATATGATAATCGAGGTGTTACAATGGAGGTGATCCGATCTGGTACTCGCCGTATGAGCTAGGGTTTGGGGCTTGATAGCTTCAAAACTTGATGACGATCTATCTTCAAATTTTTGATGATAATATGTATAGCCCCCAAGGATTGAGAGGATGTTATGTGGTAATCATCTCAATTCTTCTCAGAGAACTCTGAAGGTCATCACCTGTAACTTGATATCATGAATAAAACAATTGTTAAGTTACAAGTAATTGTAATTGGTGTTGCCGTACTATAAGCAGTACATCGACCTCTAGTTAGGCCATCTGAATCCTTAAGTGGGCACTCGCGCGACTCAGTATTTCCTAGGAATATGTGTGTTCAGGGTCGAGAGCGGCCATGATAGGCAATCAAGCTCGATTGACGCCACACCCCAGTACTTTGGCCACATAATGCGAGTAGCAATCCAACTTAAGGTAAATTTGATAATTGCCAATAAATGGCTGTTTCAGGGTAACAAAGACCCCAAGAAACATAATGATATTGCCATGATAGGCTAAGCTATGATAAGCTTTGATTATGATGACACATAAGGTCGCGCCTAGGTGGCAACCGAGTGTTATACATAGGGTTGGATCGCGCGTAGGTGGCGATCCATGGTGATACATGGGGTCGGTCGCGCCTAGGTGGCGACCAGAGATGATACAAAGTTTACGGCCGCGCCTAGGTGGCGGTTTCTGATACAAGGGTCGATCGCGCCTGGGTGGCGATCAGATGTTGCATAGGTCGCGCCTAGGTGGCGACCAAAGTTGAAGTTCTAGCCCTGAGTGGCTGTGATGATACTCAGCTATAAAGCTGGAAAGGATGATGCTTGGCTCTGATTAGCCTTTTCTTATGTATAGTACGGTCGCAGGTGTGCGACGTTCCAAGGGCGAGGTGCCTCGAGACGATCCTCGAAATCATGGCGTTCGCTGCTTTCTTCCCTTACATCCAGCAGGTAGTACGACCCATTGTTTAGCTTCTTGCTGATGATGTAGGGTCCTTCCCATGGAGAGGACAGCTTATGCATTCCCTTGTGATCTTGTTTAAGTCGCAGTACTAGGTCGCCTTCTTGAAAGGTGCGGGTTTTGATGCGTCTGGCATGATAGCGTCGCAAGTCTTGTTGATATACTGCTGACCTTGATGCTGCCAAGTCTCTAACCTCTTCTAATGTGTCCACCGAGTCTTGCCGAGCTATCTCATTATCTGTCTCGATGTAAGCCGCAACTCTTGGTGAATCATGTATGATATCGCTGGGCATGACTGCTTCTGCTCCATAGACCATGAAATATGGTGTAAATCCTGTGGATCTGTTAGGGGTTGTTCTCAAGCTCCACAGTACTGCTGGCAGTTCTTCCACCCAACATCCTGGAGATGCTTCGACCTTTTCAATAAGGCGCGGCTTAATTCCATGGAGAATTTCCTGGTTAGCTCGCTCAGCTTGTCCATTGCTCTGCGGGTGTGCTACTGACGTGAGGTCCAATCTTATCCCATTGTCTGCGCAAAATATCTGTGTAGCCCCTTCAGAGGTGTTGCTCCCATTGTCTGTAATGATACTATGGGGGTAACCGAAGCGGAATATGACCTTCTTCAAGAACTTGACTGCTGTTTCAGCCTCGCAATCTCCCACAGGTTCTGCTTCTATCCACTTTGTGAATTTGTCCACCATGACTAAGAGGTGAGTTTTTCCGTTTGAAGACCGTCTGAAAGGCCCTACCATGTCAAAACCCCATACGGCAAAAGGCCATGTGATGGGTATTGTGCGAAGTGCTTGGGCTGGCATATGATCTTGCCTAGCGTATCTTTGACATCCATCGCACACTCTGACAATTTGCTCTGCATCTGCTAATGCTGTTAACCAGAAGAATCCATGTCGGAACGCCTTTGCCACCAAAGATCTTGACGAAGCATGATGGCCACAATCGCCTGAATGAATTTCGTGCAAGATTTTTCGTCCCTCTTCTGGTGAGACACATCTTTGAATGCTCCTGATACGCTGCGCTTGTATAATTCATTGTTGATGATTGTATAGGCCTTTGATCGTCGTATGATTTTGCGCGCCTCAATTTCATCGTCCGGCAGCACTCCGCGACTTAAATATGCCATGTATGGCTCTGTCCATCCTGGCTGTTCATGCAGGGCTGCGACTAAAGTTGAATCATCCTCTGGCTCTGCAATGTCAATTCTGCTGGAGGTTTGACTGATGGATTGTGCAGTTCATCCAGGAAAACATTGGGTGGGACTGACTGTCTATTGGATCCAAGCCGAGACAGGGCATCCGCAGCTTCATTTTGTCTCCGATCAATATGTTCAACTTGGTATCCAGTGAAATGTCCAGCAATTCTGTCCACCTCTCTCCTATATGCAGCCATGTTCGCATCCTTGCTGTCCCACGTTCCGGAGACCTGCTGTGCCACCAAGTCTGAATCGCCAAAACAGCGTATGCGACTGATGTTCATCTCCTTTGCTATACGTAGACCATGAAGCAGTGCCTCGTACTCCGCCACGTTATTTGTGCAGTTGAAGTGTATCTGTAACACATACCGCAGCTTGTCTCCCTTGGGAGATGTCAGAACAACTCCAGCCCCCGAGCCTTGCAACTGTCTTGACCCATCAAAATGCATGGTCCAGTATTTGGTTTCTGCCATGCTAGGAGCAACTTGGATTTCTGTCCAATCGTTAATAAAATCTGCAAGGGCTTGCGACTTAATTGATGTGCGCGGCTCGTAGCTGATGTGATGTGGTCCCAACTCGATCGCCCACTTAGCGACTCTTCCAGTAGCTTCTCGATTACGAATGATATCTGCCAATGGTGCTGAACTCACCACAGTTATTGGATGCTCTTGGAAGTAGTGCTTCAGCTTGCGACTCGCCATGAACACTCCAAACACCAACTTCTGCCACTGTGGGTAACGCTGTTTGGAAGCTGTGAGGACTTCGCTCACGTAGTATACTGGTCTCTGGACAGGGTATTCCTTTCCTGTTTCTTGTCTCTCCACAACCATGACAGCACTCACAGCGCGGGAATTTGCCGCTATGTATAGTAGCATTGGCTCTTTATCTTTTGGAGCCGCCAGAACTGGAGCATTTGTCAATTGATGTTTCAAGGCTGTCAGAGCTTCGTCGGCCTCTGCGTCCCAAACGAAGGTGTCTGATTTTTTCAACAGTCTGTACAAAGGTAGTGCTTTCTCTCCCAATCTTGATATAAAGCGACTCAAAGCTGCTACGCAACCAGTAAGCCGCTGTACATCTTTTATCTTTTCTGGCTTTTGGAGATCCATCACGGCCTTTATCTTGTCAGGATTGGCCTCAATGCCTCTTTCTGATACTATGAATCCCAATAGCTTTCCTGCTGGTACTCCGAAGACGCACTTTGTGGGGTTGAGCTTCATGTTGTATTTTCTGAGATTTGTGAATGTCTCTGCCAGATCACCAATAAGATCCTGGCTAACTTGCGATTTAATCACAATATCATCCACGTAGGCATGAACGTTGCGACCTATTTGCTCATGTAGCAATTCTGAATGCATCTTTGGTAAGTCGCACCTGCGTTCTTCAACCCAAAGGGCATGCTGACGTAACAAAAAGCTCCGAAGGGTGTGATGAAGGACGTCTTTTCTTGGTCTCCCTCTTCATCTTGATTTGATGGTAGCCTGAATAGGCGTCCAAAAAGCATAACAGCTCGCACCCAGCAGTTGAATCAATTACTTGGTCGATTCTTGGCAAAGCAAATGGATCCTTTGGACAAGCTTTGTTAAGACTGGTGTAATCAACGCACATTCGCCACGTACCATTCTTTTTCATAACCAATACTGGATTTGCCACCCACTCCGGATGGTATACCTCTGTGATGAATCCTGCAGCCAGCAAGCGAGCTATTCCTCTCCTATTGCCTTTCTCCTGTCATCATGAAAACGCCGTAGTGGCTGCTTCACTGGTTTAGCCGCAGGGTTCACTTTGAGGCTATGTTCTGCTAATTCTCTTGGTACCCCTGGCATATCTGACGGCTTCCATGCGAAGATGTCTTTATTTTCCTGGAGAAAAGCAACGAGGGCCTTCTCCTGTTCTTCTTCCATGTGTGCTCCAATGCTAGTTTGCTTGGATGAGTCGCCAGGAACAAGATTTATCTGCTTAGTGTCCTGGGCCGCTTTGAATTTCATTGGTGGCTCGGCAGATGGCGTGGTAACCACACTCATATCGTTTGGGTCCACCTGCGACTTATAACCTTTTAGTTCTTCCGCGGCACAGGCGGATTCTGCGAAAGCCGCATCTCCTTTCTCACATTCTATTGCTTTTTCTCTATCTCCGTACACTGTGATGACCCCTTTTGGTCCTGGTATCTTCAACTGTAGGTACACGTAGCATGGCCTGGCCATAAACTTAGCAAAGGCCGTTCTTCCAAACAAGGCGTGATATGGGCTTGGAATTTTACTACTTCGAAGCTTAGGAATTCACTTCTAAAGTTCTCTTCTGTTCCAAAAGTTACCCCTAGGGTTATTTTCCCCACTGGCCGTGCGGACCTTCCTGGGACAATGCCGTGAAATACTGTTGACGTGGGCTGCAGGCTGGAATCCTTGAGTCCTAGACGCTGGAAAGTATCGTAGTACAAGATATTAATGCTGCTTCCTCCATCCATAAGCACTTTGGTCAGCTTGTATCCTGCAACGTATGGTGCCACAACCAGTGCCAACTTGCCAGGTTCCCGTACCTGTGGCGGGTGGTCGTCGCGACTCCAGGTTACCGCGTATTCTGACCACCTTAACCAAGCGGGTGTTGTTGGTATCACGGCGTTCACCTGCTGACTTCTCCGGCTCAATTTCTCTTCTCTTTTGGAGGTATCGATAACTATTGTGTGATACTGCCCCGTCTGCCTGGGGTTACTCGCGCCGTGCTGCCCAATGTTTGTGTTATGAGCCGCACTAGGGTTTCCTTCATGGGAATTCCCCCCGTTGTGTTGGCTCTCTTCTTCCACTTTTTGTAATAATGGCATTGCGCCTTGGTATGGTCCGCTGGCCGTCCATCACCTGTCGCATGAAGGTCGCATGGCCGGTTGAAACTTCTTGCATATTGATTGGACGGGAGCCGTATCCTCGACCCCTTCCACGCTGGCCTCTGAATCCTCCACGCGCATTGGCTACGAGCCCTGAGTGACCATCTTCGCTTTTGCGTTTGTTTTGACTCGTGTTGTTGTGGCTCGTTTGCTGCTGCTGGGCTTGTTGGAGTTTTTCTTTCCTTTTGCAGCAACCTCCTCTTCTTCTCCGTCTGACGCGTCTCTGGTTTTGTCTGAGCTGGCATATTTGTTAGCCGCAGCCATCACCTCGCTGAGGCTCTTGACTTTATCCTTCATGCGACCCAGCTTATGAATCAGCGGCTCAAACTTGCAGTTTTTCTCCATCACCAGGACGGCTGAGCTTGGTGGTATATTATCTGAGGAGTGTATTATTTCTGCCACCCTTTTCATCCAATGGCGACTTGACTCGCCTTCCTTCTGGACACAACGCTCTAAATCTTCTATATTGCAGAGTCGCTTGCAAGTTCCTTGGAAGTTCTTAATGAAGGCATCCTTCAGTTCCTCCCAAGTATTTATAGAGTTGGGAGGCAAATTTTGCAGCCATATGTGCGCTGCTCCTTCTAGCATCATGTTAGGTAGCGTGCGCAGATCTCTTCAGATGCGTTTAGGATGCTCATGCCCATCTCGTAATTGTTGAGCCAAGTGGTTGGATCCATGCTGGCGTTATAGTTTGCCACCTTGCGTGGCCCTTTGAAATCTTCAGGAAAAGGTTCCGATCTGATCTTTTCAGTGAAACACGCGGTCCCTTGAGTCGCGAGGACAGGGCTGTGGGTGCGCCTGCGGGGTTATCTGCGGGCCGCTTTTGCATCAATGGGCATTCGCCTGCGCTTCTGCGACTTGCTCCTGTTGCCTCTGTGCGACTCCTGACACGTCCTCTGGTGGCCTGCTCTGGACGCTTCTTTCTGCGTAATCCTGTGATTGGCTGGTACGAGGGGCAGCTGTGCTTCGGCTTCCGCCCTATTGGCTTGTTGCAGGACTGCCGTACTTAACATCTGAATCGCGCGCCGCGCCTCAGCATTGACCGGGTCATCGCCTGTTGGTACCATCTGTGTCAAGATATTAGCCGCAGCATACATATTATCGACAGGGTTCTGGTAATGGCCCTGTGGGGTGTGAAACCTCCTTGGTTGTTGCTGGGTCTCTTGATTTGTTGGTACCCTTCCTTCCGCAGTCGTCTGGATTCCGTCCCTGCGGCTGGAGTGAGCGGGATTTCCACTGTTGGTTGAGTCGCGCGCAGCTGTGTTTGCGGGTCAACCTGTTGTTGAGTCGCAGCCAGCGCGGCTACTCTCTGCCGCTCCTGTTGGATTCCTTGGTTTATCTGATCGAGCCTGCGGCGCTCTTCTTCCATCCTTCGAACCTCATACAGGAGCTCGGCCCTGGCGGCCTCAATTTCTGTTGCACGGAGGGCGGCGTTCGTGGCTGACACAGGGACAAGAAGTGGGTTGCTTGGGGGTGCCGATGCCTCGGTTTCTCCAGCAGTTCCTGACGCACCTGCTCCTCCGGCCATGTAAACCGCGACTTGTGCCATCTCTTGATCTGGTGATGATGTGATTTCTGGTGGGTAACCCCAGCAACTTTCTTCAAAGGCAGGTATGATGGACCCAAACTCTTGCGAGTCCATGCTTTCCACGGATTCTTCCCCGTCATCGGCGACTTCTTCTATTGAATCGCCTTCCTGGACCGATCTAACGGACCTGCCACCGATGAAGCCGACGAAGACGTTGATGGATCCGAACGGGATGACGTGGCCGGTCTCCAAATAATCTGCTTCCGGCCCCCAGCTTGAATCGTCGATGAGGGGTGTGCCATTGACCGTGATGATACGGCCAACAACAAGATCTTCAGCTCCCTTCATGGATCCTGCGCGGAACGTGACGCTCTTGACCGCAGGCCCCACGGTGGGCGCCAACTGTCGTGGGTTTGTCACGTCAGGTGTCATAGATGACTTCGTAGGTGTGGGATTACGCGAGTCAAGCATCTCCGAGCTTGGGATCGCAGGAACAAAGATCAACACAGATTTACCCAGGTTCGGCCCCCTCAATGTGAGGTAAAAGACCTACTTCCTGCCTACCCTAGATTGGTATTGATATGATAATCGAGGTGTTACAATGGAGGCGATCCGATCTGGTACTCGCCGTATGAGCTAGGGTTTGGGGCTTGATAGCTTGACCCGCTCTAAGTCCTGCGAGTCCTCTTTATATACACAGAGGCTCGCTAGGTTACAAAAGGAAACTTCCCCATAAGGAATACATCCACAGAGGCCTACTCGGAGACTACTTGGTCTTCACGTCCTCCGGGATTTGTCTTCTAGATCTTTCTCCTTATGGCGGTTCAATATTGGGCTTGTTCCCAAGTGGGCCTTCATCCGTGCGAGTAAGTTAAGTCGCACTGGGCCGCGGGTTAATCCAGAAAGTATTCCCCGACACGCCGCCTATGGACTCTGGATCGCCCAGGACCAACAGTCCTAGGGTATCGGCTGGCCTCGCTGTCTCGTGAGGTTTTGGCTCAGGTCGTGGATCAAACCATGTCTGCAAGCCTGTGGGCTGCCATTGCCCAGATGTACTCGTCGCAGTCACGCGCCCGCATCATCCAGCTGCGCGGGCAGCTCACCAACCTGAAGAAAGGTGATCTCACTGCGACGTCCTACTTCACCCGCATGAAAGGGCTCACCGATGAGATGGCAGCCGCGGGGAAGAAGATCGACGATGATGATCTGATCTCGCAGATCCTTGCGGGATTGGACGCGGACTACAACCCATTTGTCTCCGCGTCTCCGCATTGGCACGGTCTGGCACTCCTCTCACCAGTGACCTCTTCGCCGAGCTCTTGGTCGCAGAGGGCAGACTTGAGGCCCAGAACCCGGGTGCCCAGCTCGGTGGCTCCATCAACCTCGCCTCGAAGGGCAGACGTGGCTTTGGCCGTGGCGGCGGTAGCAGCGTCTTCAACAGCTTCAACGGTGGGGGACGCAACAACGGCGATGGCCGCCCTAGCTTCACCAACAACCAGCCGCGTCAACCATACCCTGGTGGTGGCAACATCAACCCAGGCAAGGACCAAAGCCAGTGTGCCAGATCTGTGGCAAGACTGGGCATACGGCGCTTCGGTGCTGGAAGAGGTTCGAGAAGAACTTCAGATCGCCGCTTCTAAACGAGGAGGAAAAAGTCGGCGAACACTGCTGCTGCTGCTTCTACGGAGTCGACATCAACTGGTACTCCGACACGGGGGCGACGGATCACATCACAAGCGAGCTAGACAAGCTCTCTGTCCGTGACCGCTACAATGGCACTGATCAGGTGCACACGACGAGTGGGTCAGGTATGGAAATAATGCATATTGGTCACACGCAATTTCATACCCATGATCGTCCTCTCCATCTTAATATGTTTTACATGTTCCACAAGCATCCAAAAATCTTATTTCAGTTCATAAACTTGCTCATGACAATCATGCTTATCTTGAATTTTGGCCTGAATTTTTCTCCATCAAGGATCAGGAAACGGGGAAGGTTCTTCTTCGCGCCAGGAGTAGGGTGGCCTCTATCCTTTACCATGCAAGCCGTCTATCCATGGAAGACATGTCCTCGGTGCAAGCCAACCATCCTCGTCCCGCTGGCATATACGTTTAGGCCATCCTTCTTTTTCAGTTGTTAGCCAAATTCTTAGAGATAATAATCTGCCTTTCTCAAATAAAAGTCATGAATCGGTTTGTGATGCATGTCAGAAGGCCAAGAGCCATCAACTTCCATATCCTAGTTCAACTAGTGTTTCTAAAGCTCCTTTAGAGCTCATTTTTTCGGATGTATGGGGACCTGCCCCAACTTCTGTTGGCGGAAATAAACATTATGGTAGTTTTATTGATGACTTTAGCAAATTTACTTGGATATATTTGCTTCGCCAAAAATCTGAAGTTTTTCAGAAATTCCGTGATTTCCAGCAACATGTTGAACGCTTGTTTGATAAGAAAATTCTAGCTGTATAGACCGATTGGGGTGGGGAATATCAAAATTGAGTTCCTTTTTTGCTCGTGTTGGAATCTCGCACCATGTATCTTGATGCACATCAACAGAATGGTTCAGCGGAACGTAAACATCGTCAGATAGTTGAAGTTGGTCTCTCTCTTTTGGCGCATGCATCTATGCCTTTGAAATTCTGGGATGAAGCTTTTCAGACTACTGTATATCTCATAAATAGAATTCCTAGTAAAGTTATTCAGTCTCAAACTCCAATCGAAAAACTTCTTCATATCATACCAAACCAGATTATTCCTTCTTGCGCATTTTTGGGTGTGCTGTTTGGCCCAATCTTAGACCCTTCAACAAACATAACTTGAATTCCAATCCAAACGATGTGTGTTTCTCGGATACAGTGGGCTGCATAAAGGATCAAGTGTCTAGATGTCTCAACCGGTCGAGTGTACATCTCTCGTGACGTCGTTTTTGACGAATCTATTTTCCCATTCTCAGATTTACACCCCAATGCCAGTGCACAACTTTGAGCTGAAGTTAATCTCCTTCCACCTACACTTCTTAATCCTCCAACTTTTGATCATGGGGGTGATTTGCATGCTGATCATATGTCTATTTCTAATGATGATGATCAAAATTCTGAGTCTAGTGTGCAGGAAAATTCAGATTTTTTACAGTCTCAGTCGGCCGATCTGGACGGCGGTGGACATGAGGCTGATTCACCTGGGCAGTCTGCTCGCAGCAATCCCCAGGCACCTGACGGATCTGTGTCGGGATCGCGACAATCAGGCGCTGGTCGGTCTGGACTAGCGAGCGGGCGCGCGGCACGTGGTGGTGGTGGGCCGTCCATGGGCTCCCCGTCGCGCACTCACATGGCGGGCCATCGCGGGGTTCGTCGGACGAGGAATCTTCCTCGCCACGCGGCAGCTCTCCACTGGAGCGGACCGCGACGTCGACATATGCGACACCGACGACCTCGTCTCTAGGATCCGAGGCTGATTCTAGACCTGCTGACACGGCAGGATCTTCTGCGGCTGGTGTGGCTACAGAAACAGTCTAGCCAGTTCGGAGAGCACATACACGCTCTAGAAGTGGTATAGTTAAACCTTTTCAGTTTACTGATGGTTGTGTACGCTGGGGAAGTTTTTGCAGCACAGGTGAACCGTGAATTTGCAAGAAGCATTGGGAGATGGAAAATGACGTGGAGCTATGGATGAGGATTACTCTGCGCTTATGAGAAATAACACATGACATTTAGTTCCTGCTCAGAAAGGAAGTAACATCATCGACTGCAAATGGGTTTATAAGGTGAAAAGAAAATCTGATGGTACCATTAATAGGTATAAAGCTAGGCTTGTTGCTAAAGGCTTCAAGCAAAGGTATGGGATAGACTATGAGGACACATTTAGTCCTGTAGTTAATGAGCTACTATTAGATTAATTTTTGTCTATTGTTGTGTCAAGAAATTGGTGTATGCGACAGTTAGATGTGCATAATGCGTTTCTTTATGGCGTTCCGGAAGATGAGGTCTTCATGAGGCAGCCACCAGGATATGAGGATTCAAGAAAACCTGATTTTGTTTGCAAGCTGGACAAGGCTTTGTATGGGCTTAAGCAAGCTCCGCGTGCATGGTACTCTCGATTGTCCACAAAACTACAGTCCCTTGGTTTTATTCCTTCAAAAGCAGATACCTCTTTATTTTTCTATAGTAAAGGAGGAATAGTCATGTTTATGCTTATTTATGTTGATGACATCATTGTCACAAGTTCATCATCCGATGCTGTTGATGCGCTTCTACATGACTTGAGAGCTGATTTTGCCTTGAAGGACCTCGGGACTCTTCACTATTCCTTGGCATTGAGGTAAAAAAAGGTAAAAAATGGAATTGTGTTGTCACAAGAAAAATATATTGGAGATGTGCTTAAAAGAGTTGGCATGAAAGGTTGTTAACCGGTTACTACTCCTTTGTCAACTTCAGAAAAATTGTCTTTGACAGTCGGTGAGCCTCTTGGTGGTGAAGAATCCACTAAGTATCGAAGTATAGTTGATGCATTACAATAGTGACTCTTACTAGGCCAGATATATCTTTTGCTGTTAATAAAGTATGTCAATTTCTGCATGCACCTACTTCTTTGCATTGGTCGGCTGTTAAAAGCATTTTGAGATATTTGCAATATACATCTTCAGTTGGGCTGAAACTGGTTAAGTCAGAGTCCACACTAGTCAGTGCATTTTCTGATGCAGATTGGGCAAGATGTCTGATGATAGAAGGTCAACCGGTGGTTTTGCTGTGTTCTTCGGTTGTACTCTTATATCATGGAGTGCACGTAAGCAAGCTACAGTGTCGAGATCAAGCACTGAAGCTGAGTATAAATCCTTGGCAAATGCAACGGCTGAAATTATTTGGGTGCAGACATTGTTGAAGGAAATCGGTGTTGATCATCCAGAGGCTGCATCATTGTGGTGTGACAATCTTGGTGCTACTTATTTATCAGCTAATCCAGTTTTTCATGCCATGACTTAACACATTGAAGTGGACTATCACTTTGTTTGGGAGAGAGTTGCGAACAAGCTTTTGAATATCAGGTTCATACCCACTGGAGATCAGGTTGCGGATGGGTTTACAAAACCCTTTTCGTGAGACAGACTGAAGCATTTTGTAGCAATCTCAACTTTTTTGTTGTTGCATTTAACCCTAGGAGCTTTATTGATCAAAGAAAGTACGGTTACAATCAGCCAGAAGGCTGCTTACAAGAAACGGCGGGCACTCGCGAAACCAGCATTCTGAAACCGCAAGGTCACAGGCATGCTTAGCGCAGCGATTCACAGCATTATTAGCCTCCCTCTCAGTGGCGGATGTAGAAGTAAATGGTTGGGGGTGCCAAACTCATTATTCATGGCATAAATATTATTTACGTATTCTTTTAACACATGTAATATACATAAAAGTAGACTAAACTGGTACTAGATTACAAAATCTGCAATTTTTAGGGGGTGCCATGGAACCCATGGCACCCCCACTAGATCCGCCCCTGCTCCCTCTTAACATGTTTAACCGAAAAGGAAATGAAAGTATTTGAAATCTCCCCCGATGTACATCCTGCACCCATACAACTTATGTTTAGCGTGACATAGTTCTAGAACCTTTTGGTTGTTGTATGGATCGGTGTGATATAAACCGAATCCTTTTCTTTCTTGATTATCAAACCCATGCGGTTGTAACTACTTGTGTAAATCCCTAGCCAGGGTTACGGCCTATATTAACACGCAAGCACCCGAGGCCAAGGGTACGCTTCGACTAGCCCTTATCACACGCCAAACGACGGCGATGGACGGCGAACCGGGGCTAGGAGTTGTGCGTGTACGCGTTCCCGGCGAGGCCGACCTTGAGCACCATGCCGTGGAGCGTCGTCGGCGTGGCCCAAGTGCGCGTACACCGCGAAAATCGACGGGAACGTGCGCCGCTCTGGCGGCTTGGGCAACCGGAGCATGCCGAGGAACACCCTGATGTCGATCGAGCTGCCAAGGTCGGTACTCGTGCAGAAGCCAGGTGTGAGTAACCCGGTTGTAGCGCACCAATGAAAATCCATGCGTTGCTGCAATTGCTCCTCATAGTAGTGTACTAATTTGTTGAAGCCATGCATGTATCGATCGTGCAGCTGCCGCGGCGTCACCTGTGCACACGGCACGTCGGCACCTGTTCGTGACAGGCCGGTATCGTGAACGCGGCACGACCAAGACGGCCGCCTCCTCGGCGGGCTGCTCTCTCCGGCCTTATGCGAGGCCGACCAGCGCGTGCTCGCCAGGTTCGACTGGATGGTGGTCAAGTCCGACGTCTACTTCGAGCTCGAGCGGCTGTTCCCGACCACGTGTCGCCCATGACGACCCCTGCTGTCTCGCCGCCGGCCTGCCGGCCGCCGCTGCCTGCGTCCCCGTGACCCCGGCGGCATCGGGAGAGCGGTACCAAGACGCGGAGAGCATGCATCGGGAGGGCCTGGCCGTGGCAGCGCGCTATCCATGGTGCGCGCGTTCAGCTGCCAAGAGGGAGCAGCAGCGCCTGCTGGCAGACGAGCTCGAGCTCACGACGTTGGCAGATGGACGGGCGGCCGGCGGCGAGTCCACGTGGTGTTGGGCTGGTCTGACCGGTCCTTCCGACCGGGTAGGTCTGACCAGGCACAACCGGTCTAGACGGCAGGGCCAGTCTAGCTTGTCAGAACAATTAAAACGAGTCATTAACGCCATTTGTTGCTCATAGTCCTACGATGGTACTGATTTGAAAAAATCACCAAAAAGGTACTGACCTAGGATTTGGCACACAATTGTGTTAGTTTTTGAGGAAATGACGAATAACCACCACAATTAGGGCTAAGTTGTCCGAGACCACCGAAATTGAGGCTAGGGACACAAACCACCTATCTTTGGGGCCGGAGTGTGACAAGGAGCACTGATTCTGAATTTTAGTTGTCTTAACAGCATTTCTGACCGTGCGGTCCCACTGTCAGGCCTACGTGGCGGGGCAGGACGGACGGGAGGAGACCGCCGTTATCTCTGGAGTTAGGGTTTTTAACTCCCGCGTCCGACGCGCGGCTGTCTCCTTCCATTTCGCTCCTCCCTTGCTGCTTTGCAAGGTCGCCGCCGACGCGTAGTGCTCCGCTCGCCGCCCGTTCGAGAATGGTGTCCTGGGGTGATGGCGAGGAATCCTCCACCGTTCCCAGCTCCGGTGGCAGCGATGTGAGTACTCAGTGCCCTTGGGATTAGGATCTAGGGTTCGTTCGATCCGTAGCGGGTGAATTGGGGATTTTCGATTTGAGCTAGATTTTGACTCATTTGTTATGCACATTTCATTTATAGCTCATCTGTACCACGCACGACTCTGATTACTGTGGGTTAGTCAAAGAGGAACCAGTTCCTGTTCTCAGTAAGCATCGAGGCGTCACCGCCAAGTTTGTCTGTTTTGAAGGTTGGAACACTGGCAGGAAATTCTTAGGATGCAGTGGGGCGGTATGTGATCTGTTGCACTACTTTTCCTTTGCAATTTGAGCAATGCAGGCGTTATACACTCATTAGTAATTTCTGCACTCATTTGTTCTATGTAGGAAGGGTCTGAAAGTTGTGATTTTGTACAATGGGTAGATGCAGAGTGGCCTGAATCACTGAAGAAAGCCTTGTGCAAGCTGTGGGATAACTATGCAGAAGCCAAGAAAGGTACAGTGAATGATGCTCTAGACTGGATGGAACAGAAAATGGAAGTTGCAGGATGAGATAGAGAAACTACACATGGATCTGAACCGAGTGCAAGCTGAAGTAGACAAGGTTGTGGAGGAGAAGCAAGTTACCCTTGCTCTGAAGGTAAAAGCAGAACAAGCTCTTGTTGAAGTCAGGGCAGAATTGGAGGAGAAGAAGAAGATTGAGGCTTGCACTTCAAACATGCACAAGGTTATGAGAATTAAGGCTGAGAAAGACAGAGACAAGTTAAAGGAGGAGAAGAGAAAGCTTGAATTCGTCTGCGTAGATCTGTTTGCACTGAAAGAAGCAAACAAAGAAAAGATGATGAAGATCAAGAAGCTATGTGATTAGTAGTTGTTGTGCAAGTTTATGAGATTTCAGTTTGTTGTAATGATTTTAATTAAGTTGGATTATGAGTTCTGTTGAGTTCAGTTTGTTGTAATGATGTGAATCAAGTTTGAATTATGTTGGTTGATCAGATGTAATGATGTTGAATTATGAGTTATTTGGTTAAAAAGTGTCGAAAACATAGTTGTCGAGGGTTCTCGACAAGTCTTAGAAAAGTGTCGACAACCCTCGACAACTTTTAGATAGTTGTCGAGGGTTCTCGACAAGTCTCAGAAAAATGTCGACAACCCACGACAACTTTTAGATAGTTGTCAAGGGTTCTCGACAAGTCTCACAAAAGTGTCAACAACCCTCAACAACTCTCTAAAAGTTGTCGAGGGTTCTCGACAAGTCTCACAAAATCATATACATCACAAAAGCTCAAATAAACTCCAGGAAATCTCAACATGATCAAGTTCACATCATTTGCATACACACATGATTTAGTTCACATCATTGTGGTACAAACACCAACTCAAGTTCACTGGCATACATAGTTTTACCCAAAATAAAGACAGACACATCATCAACTCTGACTAGTACCATCACAAAACATCAGACCTAGCAGTTGAGCTGCTAGCACTTGCTTTTCTTGGTATGGGAGCATCAGTTGCATCTCTACCAGGACCTGCTTTTGCCCCAACATTTAAGTATCCAATGAAACCTGGAGCAGTTGCATGTCTGGGGGCAGTGAAGGGAGCCCTTGGTGCAGCAGATGGAGCATGCCTTGGTGCAGTAGATGTAGCATGCCTTGGTGCAGCAGTAGAAGCAGGAGGCATTGTTGCAGCAGTTGGAGCCGGCCTTGGTGCAGTAGTAGAAGCAGCAGATGAACTTGCTGTAGAATCTGCAGCTGTAGGAGGCATTGATCTACTAGCCTGCAAAAGTAAATGATTTCTGTGTTAAAAGTGCAGAGTTACTTAAGCAAGCAAAAATGAAATCTAAGTTCAAATGGTTACATTATCCATGTTGTGTGAAAGAGTAGGCTGCATTATGCATGCACTTTTTCAGATCTTCTCCTCTGGAGCAAGCTATTTGGAAATTGGCATAAATATGTCTAAGGCAATATCTAATAGGGCAGTTTGGAAAAACAGTGGCCACAACTTTTATATGGCCCTTTTGCCTGTCTGACATAATTGTGTAGTAACCAAACCTGCCACTCTCACCACCAAGAGCATATTAAGTTGTTCAAGAAACCATACCCAATTGTCTGTATCTTCTTTAGCAACCACAGCCCAAGCAAGTGGATACATGTTATTGTTGCCATCTCTACCTGTAGCTGCAAGAATCTGAGCTCCACTTGTCAGCTTGATGAAGCAGCCATCTAACCCAATGAAAGGCCTACATCCTTCAAAAAATCCTTGCTTTGCTGCATTGCCACAGAAAAATAATCCATGGAATCTTGGTTGGTCACTTATTACCACAGCTTTTCCTCTCTTCATTTCTTCTATCTGATCTTCAGTTGGACCAGTTACAGTGGTGACAATACACCTTGATCCTGGATTTCTATCAAGTACAGTTTGAAGATAACCCCTAATTCTGTAGTACTGCTTCTTATGATCACCCAACACTTTGTTCCTAGCTTGTATCCTTGCTCTACATGCCATTCTCTTGTGCACTGTGACACCAAAATCTTTTTTGGCCTTGTCAACT
The DNA here is from genome assembly GCA_947311845.1 of Poa pratensis. Classification (NCBI taxonomy): domain Eukaryota; kingdom Viridiplantae; phylum Streptophyta; class Magnoliopsida; order Poales; family Poaceae; genus Poa; species Poa pratensis. Next base: position 11,004,504 of record CAMZMU010000118.1, read on the forward strand.
ATAGAGCTGATGCCGTATTGGGATTTGTCCTGTATTCGTCAACATAAGCATTGCTAAGCCATTTTGTGTTCACCCTAGTGCTTTTAGGTTCAGTTGGACATATGTATTCCAAATGAATTTTCTTAACACAGAAGGTTTTCTCAGTACCAATCTGAGAGGCTGTCATGTTAAATTTGCAGCCATATTTTTTTCTCTTTGTACACCACACAACAATTCTGTCTTTGCAATTCCTGTGGTAGTGAAAATTCCTCTGCTGGACAATGTGTAGCCTGGATAGTGCCTCCTGAACTGGTAAACATCCCTAAAACACAAGGACTGCATGAATTGTTGTTCTGCATTCTCTCTGTTCTCATCATACCACACCCTTTCTTTTGCTTTCTTTGCTCTACTCTTCCTTCCCTTAGGCTGTATGAATGGCAACGGCTCAAAACCATCATCACCTTCCACTTTAAGGAAACCTGCTTCCACTTCATCATCTGAAGGAGCCCAATCATTATTTTTTGGTATTTCTATTTGAAATTTTGACACATTGGACCACCTGCGCGAATGAATTGTTAAAAAGGACCACCTGTGAGTCAAATTGTCAAACTACCGTGGCGACGTCTGCGCCAAGCGACACGTGGCCCACGGCGGCTTCCAAGGCCCGGTGGCGGCATGTTTGGATTCTCCGTTTGCATGCAAAACCAACTAATTATGCATACTGGACTACCGTTGATTGGTATGGGAGTGCTACGTGGCTGCTTGCTAGAGGAGCTCAGGTGTGTGGGCAGTGTGCTTCTCACGTGGAGTTTTGCATGTAGCAGTAGGTGACGTAACTGCATGCATACGCGGTGCAGGTGCTGTCGGTGGGGAGGCGAAGGCCGCCACCGCCCGCGGCGGCCACCGTCCGCGCCTGACGGCAAACGGAAAAATCAAACGTGCCGCCACCGCCGGTGGCGGCCTTAGAAGCCGCAATCATCCACAGCGGCCATAGCCACGTGTCGCCTGGCGCAGACGCCGCCACGGTAGTTTTGACAATTTGATTCATAGGTGATCCTTTCTGACAATTCATTCGGGCAGGTGGTCCAATGTGTCAAAAATTCTTTCTACTTGAGAGTGAGATCTGAATGTTGGGCCCTGCCTTTTAACTTTCTTCTTCACATGCTTTTCAACACAATTTTGTTGTATAACAAAGATGTCCTCTACATCTGTGTCACCCTTACAATGTAGCAGTGGATCATCTCTTTTCCTTTTAATTTCTGCTATTTTTTGCTTCATCTCCTCTTCCTCTTTTTTTCTCATCTCCTCTGCATGTTCTGGATCATACTGGCCTTCTGCCCACAAATGTCATTCTCATCAGCTATCCCTCCTCCTCTTCTTCTGCTGACAACTGGTTCTCATCAACTTGTATGTGCAAGTTCTGGCAGTACACACTATTCTGTGTCTGAAATTGGTCAGTACCTTCCTCTTGCTCTCCTTCCTCTTGTTCTACTGTCAAATCAATGTGGCTTGGATATGATTTGGCTACAAATTTTGGTCCACTGTTCCTCTTCACTGGCGACACAACAACTGATTGTTTCTTCTTGTCCCTCATGACAGTTAGTACGAGTTTCTTGCTAGCTTCATACTTCTGAAGCATATCTTCCACCTTAGCACTGCTGTCAACTTCAGCTAGCCCATCAAGTCCCTCCCCTTCAGCTTTAACATAGTACATTGAGTCGCACATTCCATATCCCTCCTTCTCCATCAGAGACAGCAAAGACAGATTCCTAATATCACATCGGCGCATTGATTCGTGCACAAATTTGACACCATCGAACTGAATATACATATCCCACCTCTCTGAATCCATCCTAATGCAAAAAAAGCAAGGAATCAACCTACATTCTCAACAAATGGTCCTCGACAGCACAGGCAGAAATTAAACTTACTCGTCGTCGCAGACGTAGTGGCTAAGATGGTCCTCGACTGAGCTTCTGCCCGCCGGCGCCTCAAGCCCTGCGATACGCGGGGAAGGAGGAACCAATGCCAGCGGCGAGGGCTCGTCGCCGTCCGAATCCAGATCGATGCGGCCAGGGGAGAGGCCGCGACTCGACAGAAAGCCTTCGCCGCCAGCATCGCACTCTCCGCCACGAGGTTCGTCGTCTCCGCCGCCGTCACGGTGTCCGCTGTCGGCGCCGCCAGAGTCGCCCTCTACTCCGTCGCCGCCACCTCCAGTCGCCATCTTTTCTCACGAGCACAGGACAGAGGGTGTGAGAGATAGACAGAAAGTCAACCCTAACTCCAGAGATAACGGTGGTCTCCTCCCGTCCGTCCTGCCCTGCCACGTAGGCCTGACAGTGGACCGCACGGTCAGAAATGCTGTTAAGACAACTAAAATTCAGAATCAGTGCTCCTTGTCACACTCATGCCCCAAAGATAGGTGGTTTGTGTCCCTAGCCTCAATTTCGGTGGTCTCAGACAACTTAGCCTCAATTGTAGTGGTTATTCGTAATTTCCTCGTTAGTTTTATGTAATTTACTCTCCTCATGTAGACAAGTGAAGCATGCTGAAGTGGCGGCGTGCTCTTCCTGTTTTAGAAATATAGGCCCAGCTTCACTCATCTGGCTGGCTCGCTTTCGTTTCTGACGAAAGCACTAACTGTTGGCCCGGCATTGATGTGCTGTCTGCTGTGAGGAATTGGCCAGAGACACCATGAACCCACCTCAACTGTGCCTGTTATTCCCAACCTGCTGTACTAGTGTACTACCACTTGGGGAACAAGACTGGCGGACAGATGAACCAGCGATCCTTCCTTCCAAAACAGTGTTTCTTGTTCCCCGGTCCCACTTTGATTTTAATCGAAGTTGCTAAACTATAGCGGCCTCACAATCTTTTCTGTTCCCATATCTCACCCTAAGAGCTACTCCATGCAGCCTCAGATTTTTGAAGATGGCAGAGGATCTATTGTAGTTGAATCGTAGTCCTCACGCTGCTACACCGAATAGGTCCTTGACATCATCATTCAACTCCACAACCGTTAGTCTGTCTGACGAACAACACCACGTTGTATCGATAGGCGCTGAACATCCTGGCAGAGCAGAGAACATGCCCCAGCATTAGCACCCAAGACACTAGTTCCTGTCGGAAATTCCATAGCAATAACGGACATTGATCAATGGGGAGATCGGGTACCCTTGCCTGAGTCCGCCGGCAGACATGACGGATCCTCAACCGGTCAACCCTAGGAAAGTCGACAGCAGAACGGCCAAGCATATGCAACTGAATCCTTGCGTTCTGTCTGTAGACTTGGCCCTCGGATGAATGCCCCTAGGGCCCTAGGACACCATTGTCATGTAGACTTGGCCCTCGGATGAATGCCTTCTAGATCATTACAGTCTCGATCTCGTGTACACTTGATAGATTAAACCCACACGTACACAAGAAATTAAGGAAATGCATAGACTCTTTACTACTCCCTCTGTCCCAAATTATCCTGCCGTTTTGGGTTTGGTATGAACTCAGAAAATGCATCAATTCGGTCCTTAATCTTCCTCTGTATGTCCATGTACGGTCCTCGCTACAATTGACTACCGTATTTCGCTGACGTGGCGCCGGATCTGGCCCACAACGTCGTTCCCCATCTCTGAAATCGACCCTGTGAGGCGCTGGTGTTCCTTGATACCGCCGCCGCCACCGTGCCCGGGTATCTCGCCATTCTTCAATGTGCTGACCAGCACATTGGTTCATCGTGGGCGCGTAACCGCCGGTGTTCGAGACGACTGACAACCACCACCACGCTCGCCAACGGCGGCCGAGGCGCGTTGCTCAACATAATGGCTCCGAAGCAGACCCGGCCTCATCGACTGATGGGGGCGCCTTCGATGGCGACCGCCTCTGCTTCGCCTCATGCGTGAGCGCGCGTCCGGGACAACACAACTTCCGCATCAGCCATGGCCGCCCCGGGACCTCCGCCTCCTCCATGCGCAAGCGCGCGCCCAGGGACGACACAACAAGTGCGACGGGGGATGGTTGCGTTCTCCGCCGGTCTCTGGATCTCCGCCATAGCTTCCGTGTTAGCCATGGCCGCGAGCACAAGTCGTTCAGCGCGTTCGACGACCAGGACGCGAGGATCTTCACGAGCTGCAACAGTAGGCTGAACGAGTGCGGCGTCGGCATCTGGGACGCCGCCAACGACGAGCAGGATGCTTCTTGTACGAGCCGCTCGGCTTAGCCCGGTGCGACGCTGACATACTCCACTAGCAGGACGCCATCAACGCGCTCATGGTGGCCTCGTCGCTCGAGGATAAGCCCGTGTTCCACGCCGTCGCCATGGAGGACGAGTAGTCCGTTTGTGTCATCAACCAGTACGATGACCTCGGGCTCCTGCCATTCTTCGTGCAGACCCAGTCATCTTTAGCCGATGTTGTTAGTCGCCTTCCGCGTCGCCGGCGGCGAGGGATCAATTTGGGGATTTCAAGGGCCTGGTCCGGTGCCATGTCAGCTAAATACGATGCTTACTCGTAGTCAGGACCGTATGTGAACGTATAGTGTGAGATTGGGGACTGTATTGGTGCATTTTGTGAATTCAGGGACTGTTTTAGACATAGCCAACAAGTTCATGGACCATAGATGCATTTCACTCAAACCCAGAACACAGGATAGTTTGGGACAGAGGTAGTACCTTGTTAAAACAGAAAATCATTGAACAGCCCAAACAAAGAATTACTATGATCAGCAGATATACTAAAATGATCTGATTTTATTAATTTCCATCCAGGCCACCCAGGCAATTAACAGATCATCATGCAGGAAGCCATTTGAGGCATACAAACAAAACCGTTACCACGGTAATTAAGGGTACAGCTCAATGAGGGCCATGCTCCCCAGCACGGGCCTCGTCTCCCAGCGGCTGAACCCGGCGTCCACGAATATCTTGCGCCACTCGCCCTCCTCACGCTCCTTCCCCGCCGTGATCACCATCATCAGCAGGTCGAACACCACCTGGGCCTCGTAGTACGCCGCGGCCTTGGTCTTGGTCGACCCGACCACCATGTCCACGATGATCACCTTGCCCCCAACCTCCGGGATCGCCTTCCTGCACTGCTTCAGGATCTTCACGCAGTCCTCGTCGTCCCAGTCGTGGAGCACGTACTGCAATGGTCATCCAACATGTTAAGTTAAATACAGTAGATCTTAATAATCTTTAACAAAAAATAAGCTTATTGTTCATTGTTGTACCTTGAGGAAGACGGCGTCGGCTTTCGGAATGGAGCTCATCATGTCGCCCGCGACGTACTCCACCACCCCGTCGGCCTCAGCCGGGACGGAGTCGATCACGTTAGGGAGGTCCAGGACGGAGCACTTGATCCGTGGGAAGGCCCCCGCGATGGCCCGCGCCGCCGTTCCCGTCCCGCCGGCGACGTCGACCAGCGAGTTCACCCCGTCGAACGCGTCGCCGCAGTTGCTGACGACGAAGTCCATCGCGAACCGGTATCGGCCGCCATGCCGGCGTTGAAGAGACGGCTTACCTTCGGGTCACGGGCGAAGAGCGTCCATGGATCCGCGCCGTGCGCCATCTTGAACGGCATCTCGGCCGCGGCGTCGTCGCTCGCGAACCACTCCGGGAGGTGCATTGCCGCCGTCACGTGGTACCTGTTGGTCTGGGAGAGCACGAACGGCGACAGGTCCGTGCTGCCGCCGTCCACGAGGAGGCGCGACAGTGGCGTGAGGCGGTAGGTAGCAGCCGCCGCGCCGCCGTTTGCGCACTCATCACCTGTTGTTGGGACGACATCGGCCGCGAAGATACCTGATGCGGCGAGGTACCTCATGAGACGAGGGAAGTAGGGCTTCTTGCTCTCGGGTATTGGCAGGGCGGCGAGCAGGTCAGGCAGCGAGGCGGCGCCGCCGCAGCCGTGGAGGGCGTTGGGGATCCCGAGCTTGATGGCGCACTCGAGCGCCATGGATTTGAGGTACCCGAAGGTGAGGTTCCAAAGCTCGGCGTGTGCCTGCAGAACCTCCTCGCTGTAAGAGGTTGCCATTGGCACGGTCTTGTGGTTTTCGGCCATGGTGATTCGCTTACTGCTGGTGCAAGTACTCGGCTCAATGGTGGCGACGCCAACATTTATAGGCTCGGAGAACCTCGGAGTCCACGGCGTGGCATGCCGCGCTCCAGTACTTGATGCGCCACCTGTCAGGATAGTGCTGTCCACTAGCTGGTGTGCCACGTTGATTAATAAGGGCAACATTTCCCAGGCTGGAAAATGCTGTGACTCATCTGATTATGGCACTGCTTTATTTGCTGAATAAAGACAACAAATTTGCTAAGCTGGAGCATGCAGTGGGTCGTCTGTTTCATGACACTGTTTTATTTCCCGAATAAGAACATCATGTGCCAAGCTGGAAAGAACTTCAGAAATTCCAAAAGAAAGTAAGATTCTAGGTACCGTGTATTGACATACTCCCTCCATCTTAAAATAAGTGTCTCAAGTTTGCCAAAAATTAATGTATCTAGACATGTTTCATATATAGATACATCTACTTTTGTACAAACTTGAGACACTTATTTTTTGACGGAGTGAGTATTTTTTTTTGTGAAAACATAAGTTCACTTGAGGACTAGCTAGCAAGATTGTCGCACTTTATTCCGAGGGTCACCGGGATGACCCTCGGTAGCATTTCAATGGACCTTCCAACCCGGTGAGCATACAGAGCATTGCGTACGGAGTGGAATAGTCACCTAATAATCAAAACATTTATTTTGGAAGACAATGGAGGAAACACAATTTTACATTGCAAAGAGAAATACCACAGAAGATATAACGGATGAAAATTGAAGTTCAAAGTTTCATGAAAGAAGTTATCTTTACTATTAAATGGGAGTTCAATGTACGTTCGTACCCCCTCCGTTTTCTGCCTCTATTTTCTACCTCCCTCGCAGTCGCTCGATCGATTCCTCGCGCTCAGCCCACGACCACTTGGCCTGGCCCAACAAACACCAGGTTCCTCTCAAATCGAAGCTAGACAAGATGCTAGGGTTCTGGACCGGGGCACGGCCGCCGCCGCGAGGTAGCATTGATGCTCCCCTCCCCGCGCCTCCGACTGCAAAATGGGAGTTCAACGTACGTTCGTATCCCCTCCATTTTCTGCCTCTATTTTCTGCCTCCCTCGCAGTCGCTTGATCGACTCCTCGCGCTCAGCCCATGACCACTTGGCCTGGCCCAACAAACACCAGGTTCCTCTCAAACCGAAGCTAGACAAGATGCTAGGGGTTAGCTAAAAAAAGACAAGATGCTAGGGTTCTGGAACGGGGCACGGCCGCCGCCGCGAGGTAGCATTGACGCTCCCCTCCCCGAGCCTCCGACTGCACCATCAGGTGAAGAAAATGGCCTCCGCCACCGCCTCATGGTCACGATCTTCGCCGCGCTCGGCCGGTCAGCATCGGGCTACTAGCCATCGCTGGATACCGTCCGCGGCCGCCGATCCACCCAATCCACGCGCCGCCGGCCTCCTCGCGTGGATGGAGGTTGCCTCCCCTCCCCTCCCCTCCTCTGCCTACATTCTCCATCCTCCACTGCGTTCATCCTGACTCCCCGTAGCGTGGCCCATGTACTTCCGGCAAGCCATCCTTGGCCCGACCTCCCTCTCGATTTCCGGCCATGGTGGCTGGCGGAAGGATGGCGAGACACTGGATCCTGCCTGGGAGTTTGTCGCAGCAGTGGAACATGGGGTTCCCCTAGTGCTGCCAAAGTGGGTCCACCCCATGTGGGCCCAAGATGAAGATGTACAAGACCAAGACTCAAGTCAACCTGGCGGGTTCACCGTCAGGACACGCATGGCCTACGTCGACAAAGGGCTCCGGTCCTGGGGCCCTGCCGGGTCCCCGAACCAACCAAGAAGGCCAGGAAGGACCCGAGAGCCTGAGTTCCCGGCAGGAGGCCAGGCTCCCTCTCGGGTACTTCCCCACGTCCCTGTGGATAAGCTCTCCACCTCACCGCGGAAGACTTGGGAAGCAAGGCGAAGGCAGCGCGGGCGGGAAGCACATCCCGTGGTGGTGTCGGCTCCTGTCCACCCCAAGGCGGACGCTCCCACCTAACCCAAAGGAGACGCTAGACCGAGGAGAGGCCATGTCTCCTCCTAAACTAGATGAGGAGGGTCCTTCACCCCGAAGGTCCCTCATGCCCCTCACGTGACCCTGTGGCAACCCCTTAGCCTATAAAAGGAGGACCAAGGCACGGAGGAGGGGGAAGGGCAAAAGGAGGACGAACACAAGGTTGAACCAAGGCGCAAGTTCTACCAGAGCAAGACTAGACTAGGGCTGCGAAGGTAGAGGGGAAGGTGATCTCCTCCGGGTCAGGATCTGTCCTTCTTCTACCTCTAGCCAAAACCCTTCCGGGTATCCCATCCGGGAGGTTCCATTGTAAGCTACACTATGAAGAACCCATCAATCCAGACATGCAGGAGTAGGGCTTTTAGCCTCTGGGCGGCCTGAACCTGGGTAGCTCCTTGTGTCCCTTTGGTTGCATGCTTTGATCGTGGAGAGGAGAGCTTGATCTAGACTGCGCCCGAGAAGACGATTCTCAGCCTCCTTCGCGCCCCGTGCCAAACCTAAAAGGGGGTATCCTATACTCCCGGTGTCCGTGCATCGAGACACAACAGAGTTCACCTATGGCAGCCACAGGAGTACCTTGATCCTTGATGTTGTTCTGGATTGCGATGCTGCTCGAGAGGTTCTTCAGATGATGTTATTTTCGTTTTCCGTTCAGGTCCGCAGTCCAGGACGTGGTGCAGGCAGCTAGAGAAAGACGACCCATCCAATCCCAGCCTCCTCATTCAGCCAAGCTCTGCTTGATAAGAGAATCTGGGTATGAAAATGTTGATAAGAGAATCAGGGTATGAAAATTTTGCTGACCTGCTTATCTCTATTGTCTACTAACTATTATCTGATATATTCTTCAGTGTGTTCACACATTCTCTTAGCAAAAAGCTGTTGTTACTGATGTGCTTTGTTGGGATCAGAAATTACTAAGTTGCTCTATGAACAAGACTGTAAATGTCTGGTACTCTGGTCTGCTTCAGAGTCTGGAAACCTTCAAGTCATGCATACCCATTCTGATGAGCTTGTAAGTTCAGCAACTTTCTTATAGGAATTACTCCATCAGCGTTATTTTTCTCAAAACTTGATTGAAGTTTCAAACAGGGAAGCTTATATTAGTTTTTTTAGCAATGCTAGGATTACAGTATCCTTATTTAGCTTGTTTGAACACTGTAAACAATTAGCATTGAATAATTATGCCATCTGTATATCTTCAAGTGTGGGAACAAATGAGGTTAGGTAAGAGAATATGTACGATCATGTGTAAGATCGTTTAGTGAATTGGCCTTGCTCCATATCTACACTGTAAACAATTAGCATCGGATAATTATGTCATCCGTATTTCTCGGGAATAAATGATGCAGATAGTCCAAATATTGTTGAAGTTTTGTTCAATTATTTCAGACATCTTTGTTAAATCCTTTTCTTAACTAGCTGGCCATCTAGCAGCCTGCGGCTTGGTCCCAATCTGATGCCGCCACACGTGTTGAGCCCTTTTGTGCATGTTCTGCCGCCGCAACCTTCTTAGTCAGACGACGATGACGCCGAGTCCTGCACGACCGACATGCGCAAGTTCCGGCTGCTCTTCACTGACAAGCTGAAGCCCGGGACGTATATGTAAGCAAGCATGTCACATTTGCCTTTTCTTTTCCACTTGGCATTTAAACTTGATGGTGAGACTGCCTATGTCCCTTGTGTTATGTAGCATGAAGTATGAGATGATCCAGATGTACCTGAACAGCACGGTGGCAATGGCAGTGAGGGAGGTGTGCTTGCTCGGTGCTCCGAGGTGTTCATTGAGGTGGTGCTGGGCAAGATGGGCGTCTCCGGGGAGCAAGTGTGTGATGGCTTCTTGGAAGGTAAATTGATGGACTGTTCTGTCCTACAGTATGCAGACAATGTATGTTCAGTTCTGTTTGTTTGTGAAAGTGATGTGAAGCTTGTGAATATCGTGCGCCTATGGGCTTGTTTGCACCGACAGTCTCAGTACTATTTTTTTTTTGAGTCTTTGAAAGAAAACGTTGTTATTCAGCAGCAATAGTCTTTGAGAGATACATCCACTTCCTGCCTTATGTTGTTTGGGTTCGGCTAATTTGCATCCTTTGTTCTCTTTTCATCTTGCAGCACTGCTCATCACGTTTGTTTGTTTGAAAAAAAAATGTTCCTGAATGTAGAAATCTATCTCCCTTTGCTCCATGTTGGCGTCGCTTCAGCGCAAGGACGGCGGCAATCGCTTATGGGTGCTTTTTGGATTGGGAGTGACTTGTTACATATTTGTTGTGGAGCAGGAAAAAAATAACAGTATAGGCCTGCTGCCGAGGGGCTATTCTATTTTTTGGTAAGCATTATGTATGCTATTACATGGAGGAAGGAAAAAAATGCAGAGAGATTTAGTAATGTTCCTTATTGTGTATTTTAATTTAACACTCTTTTGGCTACCGATTCTATTTCTGGACTATCTTGATTACTCACACTATCTGCATGGAATAGCAATCTTTATACACAAGGTCATGGTTGTGGACATGACGAACACTGTCTAGAAAATGCTTTGTGTTTTCTTCCTGTCGTTGTTCCTCTGAAGATGCCAATGACCTTTTGTATATGTTCTATGATCATCCTTTGTCTGGTTCACACGTTAAATTTCAGGGAAGCCACTGGCAATATCGTCAACTGTAGGTGCGCTTAAAGTGCAATAGCAAATTTTGTGCAATCAAATATCTTAACTGACTATGTAGTCCACGAGTAATTATAACAGTTTTTGGCTGAAATACATATCGGTTTATGGGTGTGTAGATGCAGCCACTGCTCAAAAATAATTTTCAAATGTTAAAAATCCAAAATAAAAATTTCGGATATACTTTAAGACATTTATGTAGCAGAAAAAAATTCGCTCAGAAAAAACATTTTGTTACCATTGCAAAAAAGACAAATCCGGATGCTTCAAAATGACTTTGTACGAGATATTTTATTTTGTATTTTTTGCATAGGTCACAAAAATGTTTTTTCTCTGTCAATTTTTTATGCTAACACAAAATGTTCTAATGTATAATCGAATTTTTCTATAATTTTTGAAATTTTAAAAAGTTCTTAAAAATGTTTTACACAACGGATGCATCTGCACCCGTGACCCGAAACGCCATGTCCAGTTTTTGGGTGTATACAAATAAATTCGTATAGAAGTTTCTATCAAATTTGATATCGACATTTGCTGCTAGGTTGTTCAATCTTGAATACCACATCTATGAGTTCCAGTAGACAAATGCGTGTTTTGAATCGGTCTCTGATTGTACGTGTTGTATTGTAAACGTACAAGTACATGTAATCCTGCCGTATATAAATAGAAGAGGTGGAGGCACGTTGCCTACCACGGAACCCTAAATCTTAACTTGGTATCAGAGCCACGAGCTCTTCCTACCCTAGCCGCCACCGCCGCACCTGTCCGCCGCCGCCGCGTTTTCTCGCTGCCGCCGCCGCGATGTCGTTCACATCTTCCGCCCTCGCGCTCACCGCGTCTCCCTCCACCCCCGCTGCGCCCACCATCGCGCCACCCTCGGCCTCGGCGGCCATCCCTGTTGTTCTGCCCATCGCGGTCCGTCTGGACCGTAGCAACTACATCTTGTGGAGGGCGCTTGCTCTCCCCAACTTCGCCGGAGCGCGCCTCCACGGATTTCTCGACGGCTCGGCGAAGGCGCCGGCTCAGACCGTGATGACAGGAACCGGCGACGCTGCCCGCATCGTGTCCAACCCGGACTACGAGCACTGGTGGACCCTCGACAAGAAGGTTCTCGGGCTACTCCTTGGATCGATGCACGAGGAGATCTCGTCCCAGTTGATCGGCTACACCACGGCTGCTGCTGCATGGGCGGCGGTGCAGGCCATGTTCAGCGCGGAAAATAGCGCTGGTGTTCGCAACCTCCAGCGTCAAATTCAGGCGCTGAGGAAGGGAGACAAGCCCGCTGGCGAGTATATGCAGAAGGTGAAAGCACTAGCTGACGCCATGGCCGCCGTCGGCTCCCCCCTTCGCGATGACGAGATCATCGATTACATGCTCACGGCCTTGGCTCGGCGTTTAACCCCATTGCTGCCTCGATGAACTTCACGGGGACGGTCACGCTCTCCGCGTTCTACTCGAGTGTTTTACACTACGAAGCCCTCGCGCAGCAGCATTCGGAGCTCGAGGATTGGACATTCTCCGCCAACGTTGCGTCATGCCCGGGCTACATCGCCACTCCGGGCCGCGACAATGACTCTGGCCGTCCTAGTGGCGGCCGTCCCGCTGGTGATTATACACAGCAGGGGCAGATCAGCCATGGCCAAGGTGGTCACGGCCAGGGCAGTCAAGGTCATCCTGGCGGTAACGGCGGCAATGGCCGCAATGGAGGAGGAGGGAACAGAGGCGGCAATGGCCGCAACCGAAAGTGGCGCCCCAAGTGCCAACTCTGCAGGAACTGGGGGCACGAGGCAGGAGACTGTCGTAACTTCCGCGCCGGCAACTCGGCGTCTACCTCCACTCATGAGCCGCCCCACTGGATCATGGATTCCGGGGCGACGGACCATCTCACAAGTGATCTAGAGCGCCTTCAAGTTCACGAGCGCTATGGCGGGAAGGATCAGGTGCAAGTGGCCAACGGTGCAGGTTTGTCAATTTTGCATATTGGTCGCTCTAATTTAGTCGGTTCATCTCTTTGTTTGCACAATATTCTTCATGTTCCACACATTAATCAATACCTTCTTTCCGTTTATCGTCTTGTCTCCGACAATGATGTTTTTGTGGAATTTCATCGTTTGTTTTTCCTTGTTAAGGACAAGGCCACGAAGAAAATCCTTCTGCACGGTAGAAGTCATGGAGGGCTCTACCCCATTCCGCTTAGTCGTGCGTCCACCTCATCAATTCGACAGGCGTCTTCCGGCGTCAAGACCATACCATCCCAGTGGCACCAGCGTCTCGGTCATCCCACCAATAATGTAGTTCAAAACATTGTTAGGAGTAATGGTTTAGTGTGTTCGTCCGATATTCAGACTTCAGTTTGTGATGCTTGTCAGCGTGCTAAGAGTCGACAATTGCCATATAATTTATCTCATTGCAGAAATGTTTATAGCCGCCAAGTAGTTAGTGACGGGCAAAACTGTGCCCGTCACTAGTAAGTATCACCAGTGACAGGCAAGAATAAGCCCGTCACTAGTACAAAATACTAGTGACGGGCTCAAAAAACCGACCGTCACTAGTATTTTTTTTTACAAAGACCAGCAGAAAGAGAAAATTAATTAGTGACCGACATTTATAAATACCCGTCACCGGTAACCATATTTCGTTCTGTTTTTATTTTAAGCCGATTGAGGCATTATGTATTTTAGGGTCGGTGAAAAGTTACACGCGTCACCGAAATAGTTCCCGCACGACCCAAAATATTCCCGCGGCCGAAATCCCTCGCCCCGCCTTGTCTCGCGGGCTAAATCACCTCGCCCCGCCTTATCTCTTCATTCTCTATCTCCCCATGTTCTCTCCCACCCCGCCGCGATTGGATCTGGAGGAAACCGGCGGCGCCTGTCCAGGGGCGTGGAGGCCATGCACAACCCCTTCTTCCTCTTCCTCGACGTACTCGGTAGCACTGCCGGCGTCCCATCGACACCGCGCCATCGCCGTCGTTGTAGATGGAGCCAGGAGGAAGCGAAGCGGAGACGTCGGGGACAGCCCACGTGGAGCCCCAAGCCGGCCACCACCACGCCCATCTCCTCAACTTATCCCATCTCTAAGCTCTCACCTCCTTCTCTCTATCTCGTATCTGCAGCTAGCGTGGCCAGGCGGCCTGCGACCAGGAAGACGCCGGCGACCACGAGGAAGCAGCTTTGGCTCCTTTCCTACCTTGCCGGCGCCCCGCCCGCCGAAGGAAGCTGCGGCAGCTCTGTACGACAGAGACGGCAACGCGGCCGCGGCCCTGCACGAAGTCCTCCACCGCGTCCTCGTCCGCCGCGGCCCAGCAAGGTAACTTCCAGATCCCAATCACCTTCGTGCTGCTTGCTATGCTAGGTATTTTCTTGCTGCATACATTCTGCTTGCTTATTACTCCTCGATTCGGTTTACCAGGGACTGTAGCTTGTAGATTGCTTCTGTTGACCTGCAGATGTTGCTGCTCTAGCGCAGTATTTTGAGGAATTGAAAAGAGGCACCGATGCTACATTTTTGTTTAACTCTCCCAGTTTACCAAATAAATCTCTGGCCTGGAATATGCTTATGTTGCAATAGCTTTAATGTTTGACTAATAGAAGAATATATTCATTTGATAGGAAGCAGCAGACCAGTCAAGAATTGTAGCATCGGAAGTCTTGGGCATTCTTTTGCTACTGGTTCTGAGGTACCCTCCCTTCCTATTTTTTAATTGTTTGTGCACATACACACGTCTGTGCCCCAAAGCCCAAATAACTCACTTGTTTCGACCTAGACTACTGAATCACATTTTTGGATGATTTCTATGCAGTAGATATTTCCCCATGGTTTGAGGATGCTTACTCAACTAGTTATCACCAATGATAATTTTTTTAAACTCTGTTCTCACTAAACTAGTTCTCACCAAGTATCCTTCGGTGTTATAAAGAACTGTTAGCAAAGTCATATTCTAAAACTCAACAAGGCATGATAATGTGTTTTTCTGGTAATAGATTCATAGTACTGCCTTTGTAGGAGAGTTCATGCTTGAGCTTTCAGCTATCAGCTTCCATATATTTTAGTACAGATGAATGACTTGATTGTAGACATAGCAAGTTTTGTGCCAAGTGTTTCAAGTTCTTGTGCTATAGTACATTCTAGTGTTTATTCTGTCCCTTGTCTCGTACCATTGCTTCTGCCATGTCTTGAAAGTTTGCCAACGAGATGTTATCATCCATTCATATATGCTTTTTAAGTTGCTATATCCTTTTTTTGCACTTGATGGCTTTCATTTTGGTCTTAGGGGATTTGAAATAATAGATGATGCTAAGTACCGGTTGGAAGCTACATGTCCTCGAGTTTTTTTGTCCTACAAGAGAAATATCAATTGTTTGGTAACGTTCTGTGGATGCTTTCTTGCAGGAGATAATAATGAGGAGGCAGCTAGCACACAACTTCTGCTATTACCAGCCTCACTATGATAAGCTAGCTAGTGCTTGGAAGTGGGCTACGAAGACCCTGAAGGATCATGCTTCTGATAAAAGAGAGCACATTTACACGTGAGATAATTTATGTTTGTATTTACACCTTATGTGTATATTCATCTTCTTCTAGGAAAAAGGCTCCTGTTATTACTTGTTAACTAGAATTACTCTGGCTTGCAGGAGGGAGCAGCTTGAGAATGTAAAAAAGCTGATCATGTATGTTCTAAAAAGCACATTTTAGTCTGCTGCAGATACTAACATCATTCTTACCTCACTTCATGTTGTAGTGTACCTTTCATTTTTAGTGATTGATTGTGATAGCTAGATGCTAACGGTCATATATGCTTTATTATTTTGTTGTTAACCTATGAATGCATGGCAGTGCCAGAAATGATCACTATTTATTTTTAAGCATGTTAATTGTTGATTAAGAATAAGCTATGTCCATTTCTCACTTAATGAGACCTCGAGTCACATGGTCTCCATGGTAAAACGTTGGCTGTTGCTGGTTTGCATTTCCAGTTGTGCCGATGCATGTATAATTGATGGCTCGACCTTGTAGTTTTATTGCCTCTGGTTATTCTCACTGCCTATTTGTCCATATTCTAGGACTTGATCATGTGGTCAGGGTTAATTGTTTTTCTTCAAATTGTCCTATGTGTGTTTAACTTGCTAGTTTGTTTATCATTAGCTAGCTAGTTTGTTTGACATGTGAGCTAGCAGTCTAACAACATATACCATTGAATTTCCTTCAATTTTCTTGTAGTGTCAATGAATGAAGATGCACAAGTAGCTAATGATCATGAGGATTATGAAGTGGACGCCTGGACATATCGATGTGGCTGGCACCATTGTGGGAATATTTCTAGATTGTGCTGTGCGTTTTTGGATTGTCCTGTGTCTGATATAAATGTCACGTTGTAATTTGGATCATGCAAGTTCTTATGTCATCGTGTTATCAGTGTAAATATTATGTCATATTGGATTATGTGAATGTTGTGCTATCTGGAATGTAAGTGGAAAACGAATTTATTTTTTTATTACCGAAATGCATACCAGTGACGGGCATGATAGTCGGCCTGTCACTAGAAAACTGCACATTACTGGGCCTTTGATCAATACTAGTGACGGTCATGTTCTATTCTGCCTGTCACTGCTATACATACCAGTGACGGGCATCTGCCCGCCACTAGTAACAGAGTACCAGTGACAACATATTAGTGACGGGCAGCTTGCCCGTCACAGATGAACAAAAACTGCCCGTCACTAGTAAGGGTTTCTGCAGTAGTGAACGCCTTCCTTCATGGCTTTCTGACAGAGGATGTTTATATGCAGCAACCTCCCGGCTTTGAAGACCCTCAGTTCCCCACTCATGTCTGCAAGCTGCAGCGTGCTCTCTATGGTCTTAAGCAGTCTCCTCGTGCCTCATATGCTCGTTTAAGTGCTCGGCTACTCGAGCTTGGTTTTACTTCCTCCAAGGCCGACACGTCGTTGTTTATCTTCTCTCATGGAGCTGCAGATTTACATGCTGGTGTATGTCGATGACATTGTTATTGCCGGGTCCACTCCTGCTGCCGTTGATCGTCTGGTGCACTCTCTCGCAGACAGTTTTCCTATCAAGGACCTTGGCCCACTGGAGTATTTTCTTGGATTAGAAGCATCTTACAATTCTGGGGGGCTAAGTGTGACACAGCGCAAGTATGCACTTGATCTTCTTCATCGTGTCAGCATGGAGAATTGTAAGCCTACTCCTACTCCGCTTGATACCTCCGAGAAGTTAGCCCGTGCTGGAGGACATCCACTCGATGTTGATGATGTTTTCCGATACCGTAGTGTGGTTGGGGGTCTTCAGTATTTAACCCTCACTCGGCCAGACATTTCCTTTGCTGTCAACAAGGTGTGTCAATTTCTCTCCCAGCCGACTGAGATACACTGGGAAGCCGTGAAGCGCATATTGCGCTACGTCAAGGGCACCATTAGCACTGGTCTCCTCTTTCGAAGGTCTCCTTCTACTGGTGTCAGTATTTTTACGGATGCGGATTGGGCAGGATGTGTTGATGATCGACGCTCCACCGGAGGCTTTGCTATCTTTGTAGGTCCGAACTTGATCTCGTGGAGTTCGAAGAAGCAACCTACCGTCTCGAGGTCCAGTACTGAGGCGGAGTACAAAGCATTGGCAAATGGGACTGCTGAGGCCATGTGGGTCGAGTCATTGCTCAAGGAGCTCGGCGTCATACAGCAGCGCACACCGATCCTGTGGTGTGACAATTTAGGGGCTACATACCTGACAGCTAACCCAGTGTTTCATGCTCGGACCAAGCACGTTGAGATTGACTTCCATTTCGTGCGTGAACGAGTAGCCGCTGGAGATCTCCAAGTCAGGTTTATCTCTTCTAATGATCAGTTGGCTAATGTCTTTACTAAGCCAGCCACACGGCAGATGCTAGACCGATTTAGAACCAATCTAAACCTTGTATGTAGTAGTAGTTTAGATTGAGGGGGCGTGTTGAGAATCGGTCTCTGATTGTACGTGTTGTATTGTAAACGTACAAGTACATGTAATCCTGCCGTATATAAATAGAAGAGGTGGAGGCACGTTGCCTACCACAGAACCCTAAATCTTAACTATGCGTACTCTATTTTTACTCCTCCGTTCCTTTCTACCCCCCCCCCCCCCCCCCCCCCCCCCCCCCTTCGACCTGTTTCTTTCCGCGTCACCCCATCTCAATTTCTTGATACCCTATCATCATCCATGAGTTTGTTTTAAGTTTTTATAATATTTTGTCGAGGTTCCTATTGCCTCAGGTTGCGGATTATCGCATTTCGAGTCTCTCGCCCTAATGGATAACAAAGAATGGGCATGTTGGAATGGAATCATTCATCATCCACATTTAGCAATTAAAAAAATTATTCAACCACCTCTAGGGGCAATTGTTTGATCTATATTTTCATTTTTTTTATCCGTGGCAACGCACGGGCATTTAGCTAGTACTATACAACTAACAACTCATGCTCGACCCCATAGGCCAATATTCTCTCATGCTCCAATATTCTCAGAATGTGACTCAATGCTCAATAACTCATGCTTAACATTCACTATTGTTCAGGGACGGGATTATGTAACACCAGGTACAGTTGGGCTTTCTGGACGGATCAAAATCTCGACATTCAGGTCTTTTAACTCATACAAAAGGAGCAATTCCCCAAGTTCAGAATGTTAAGCAAGGAACTTGGTGTAGTGAACTTGAAGAACTTTCTATGGGTATGTGACGCATCAGATCTCGTTGATAAGTCTGGTGGAGATACCCCTATTTTAGGCGACAAGCAGGACAAGATTTAACAAGAGGATTACTCTTATATCCAAGAGTTATTCCATATCGGTGATTGATGGTACATTATGCTGATTTAGCATACATATGCTACATTGAGAGAAGCTGATGAGTGGAAGGGTCAATAATTTCTTGTGAGGCTACATGCAAACTATGACGGCTGTCAAGTTATTCTACCTAATTCTCACAGGGCTATTAGTTTGTCACTTATTATCTTAACTAAATCGGGAATGTGGTGGCAGCACAGGGTGACTTCGGTTAGGTGGCGCTCTTTTAGTGCTTGGTCTTGACTTTCGGGGGCTGAAAACTCTAGGTCCGACTTTTTTGGTTGAATCAGGTAAAGTTGGCGTTCATGCGGTGTTCCTTTGTTGAAGGCATTGCGTGGTGTTTTCTCATACTTCTCTTCGAAGTGAAACCCCATGGTCTGGCCTCAGTTGTTGGATCTATCAGCATCGGCATTGTGTGCCAGTACTCCCTTCCTAGAGTGTCGTTGTTAGAGCACCTATCTTGTCACCTCATGTTTCCATCATTGCTGGTTCATGCTGTTGTTTGATGCAACTGTTTCGTGGATCATGATTTTTGTAACAATTTAACCATGTGCATCCTTGGTGCCTTCATGTATTTACATTTTTTGGGTGAAAACATAAGTTAGCTTGAGATTACCAGTATTGACGCACTTTGCTTTGTGGGTGGTCACTTACGAGTGCATGAAACACCGGCCCACCGGGTACCATGAGGATGCAAAATATAGTACACGCTCCATTCCAATATATAAAAGGTTTTGACACTAAACATGGATCAGCCTATCAGTTTAAGTGCTTATTCCCAATGCAAAGAAAACACCAGATTCAGCAGTCACAGCTGGTGCTTCATAAAGGGCCTTCTGGGGCAAAACCAGGAGCGCGGTGACCATTTAGTTCCGTCAGCTTTGAGCTTTGCCGGGTATGAGATTTCTTCTAAAGCATCCGTTTCCAAATTGAATACAAACGCCCAATGAAACAGCTTGCGTCCTCCAATATAATTTTGGCTAGGAGGCACACAGTAGTAGATGTGGTTTCTCTTGATCAATGGGAACTCTTTAGCCGAGAGTGCAAATGTCTCGCCGCTTCCCACGAAGAGCGAATACTCCCCTAAATCAGTGACTCTCTCGTGGAGTGGGAGTAGACCACCATCCTGCGCCCACCACTCGGGCTTGTAGACTTCGGCAAATGACGGGTGGAGGCGTCCCAGACGCAGCACGACAAGCAGCAGCTCGTCATTCAGGGTAACGAGATAACCTCCGCGGTATGAGTGGAACCTGTCACATTTGCAGAGCTTGTTCATCCGATGAGTCATATTAAAGGACCGGGGAGACGCCATTGTTCCAACATCGTATACATAGAGGTCGTCATTTCTGTCCAAGCAGTATAACTTTTAAACATAAGGCCGTAGCCCAGCTTTATAAATAAAGCCACAACACCCACAAGCATCCGATACAAACACCACCCAAGTCCACGAAAGCTGTGCTCCCCGAACCGTAGTGCGACCCAACAAAGGGCTTACAACATAAGAACATCAAGTCTGGCTCACCACAAACCGGCGAGGAACGAAACACCTAGCTAGGGTGCACCTCCACCTGCAGCCTATCTAGAAGTGCTCTAAAACCCTCCATCGCTCCATCCAGCAGTGCTCTGTCCTTCCTCTTGACCAGCACCCGCCATCTCTGCATATGGATCAACATGTTGAATGTAACATCAGCGGGTTTGCCAATCAAATTTCCTTCAATAGTTAATTTGTTCCGGACAGTCCAAAGCGCCCAGCATTGGGCGGCGAAGGTGAACCACACGAGACTACGGTAAGATCCCGACAGACCGTGAGTAAGAGATAGGAAATCACCAGCCCCTGCCGGATTCCAATTACAGTTGAGGAGTTCCCTAACTCCCGCCCACATAAACTTTGCAATAGGGCAAGCAAAGAAAATATGATTGCAATCCTCTAGAGCTCCACAGAGCGCGCATGAACCATCGGAGGGTCCATGCCTTTTGGCCACCTGCTCACAGCAAGGTAGTCTACCACGGATCATCTGCCACAAGAATATCTTAATCTTGGGCGGGACCGTGGTACGCCACACTTCCTTAAAGTGCGTCACCGCCGCCCCTTAGGAGAGGCGGAGATATATCGATCTAGTGGTGAAGCACCCAGAGGGCTCCAAGCTCCAAGAGATCGAATCCCTGGACGGAGGCAGCGAGACCGCTCCTACTTCCCTAAGAAGGTTGTCCCATTCGACCCTTTCCCCAGACCAAATTGGCGCCGGAAGACTAAGTGCCATTCGCCATTCGTCGCTTGCGCATCAGCCACCGAAATGAAGGGGTTCATGCAGCATGCGAATAAGCGCGGGAATCTGTCCCTCAAGGGAGCAGAACCCGACCACCAATCCATCCAGAATTGAGTGGCTTTTCCCATTATTAACTTGGTGTTTGGCACCTAGTTTGAAGTACCATTTAAGCTTTTGGAGAGATCGCCAAAACTGGGATCCGAGGAGGGGACCCCGGCGGCAAAGATATCATTCTCTCCTAAGTACTTGGCCTTCAGGAGGTCTACCCATAGACCCTCGCTGTTTTGGTAGAGCTTCCAGACCCATCTGAGCATTAGGGCAATATTCATGATTTTAGTGTTGAGGATCCCCAAACCCCCAAACTCTTTCGGCTTACATACGTTGCCCAATCCACCATATGGTATTTCCTCTTATCTTCGGTTCCCTCCAAGAAGAACCTAGACCTCACCCTGTCCACGGACGCATGGGTTGAGTCATAGAGCATGTAAAGGCTCATAGCGAACATGGGAAGGCTCGAAAGACAAGAGTTAGTGAGCTCGAGTTTCCCCGCCGAGGCCAAGAACAGACCTTGCCAAGGGTCAACCCGGTGCGTCACCTTCTCAATGAGGAACTCCCAGTCCGCCACACTCAGTCTCTTGTCGCTGACCAGGAGACCTAAGTATGACAAAGGGAAGGAACCCAACTTGCAATTGAGAATGTTGGCGATCCTAACTTTATCCGCACTCGGATCCCCCAGAATGACCACCTCACTCATGGATAAGTTAATCTTGAGCCCTGACATGTATAACTTTCCCCCATGGAACGCAACACTGTCGATCTCGAGAGTTGGTCGCTCGTACAGGACGCTCCAGGCGGCGTCGGCGTTTTGAGGCCGGCAGAAGAACGTCTGGTACCCCCGTGTGTTATGGTAAGGTTGGCAAGCGATCGCTATCCAGCCCGATGGCGAAAGGGTAAGCGGGTCGCCTGAGAGGGATACAATGGTAACTGAACTTAAACAAGGGAACGGGATCTGGGTGTTGGATAGAGGTTCCCACAGTACAATGCATGTTGGAGACTGCATGGTCGGTGAGGGCGAGCCAACCATGAGAGGCGCCGCGGCAGTACGGGAGGCCGACAGGAGCAACACCAATCCCAATCCCGATACGCTCAACACGACGGAGAGGAAAGACAGAGTAATCGTCGTCGTCATCCAGTTTGCTCCACCACGTGCGATAGGCGATGATCCACGGGCGATAGGCGGCCGGAAGACTTGTGCAGGATCTCCAGTCGGTGCATACCTGGTGGACGCAGGTGTGATCAGCGTCGGTGGACAGGCAACCAGTGACCTGCTCGAGCAAGTATGAGACAAGAGAGGACCAGCAGCCGCCGGTGATCGCTGCCCTTTTGAGGTCGCCATCAGTTTTCCCCTAGCACCCCCTCGATTCTTAAAGATCTCGGCACTTGCTGCTTTTATATCGGCCATAAGCTGGGTTGAATTCTATTCGGTTGTGAACCAGCCCCAATGGCCGACATGATGGTTGAATGGGTACGATTAGGGAAAGGTTCCCTTTCCAAAGGGCTCTCCAGCCTCGCGAGCGTGCCACGTGGTGGTACCGTACGAGTAGCAAAATCGAATTTGGCTTTGTGCAACAATCAATCAGCGCACGCAAACGGCTAGAGCCCCCGCGTGGCTGGGAGCGAAGCTCCTTGGCGCGCGTACACCCGCGCGTACGAGTGCAGGCCGGCCGAACGGCCGCCCGCGCGTACATCTATTGTGAGTGCGTACGAGCGTTGTATGTCGCCCGCACCTGTACGCATCTATTGTGAGTGCGTACGAGCGTCCTGCTGCGCGACCTCCGCGTTGTACGCCGATCGTTCCGACGAGAGTACAGAAAGCTAGCTACACGGATGTACATAATTTTCTACACGTGAATCTCAAAATCTGAGATGTACAACTATACAGAGACAGATTGTACAACTACATAATATAGGTTGTACAACTAGACAGATACAGGTTGTACAGACACATGTTGTACAACTATACAGACACATTTTGTACAACTACGCAAACACAGTTTGTACAACTAACAGGTTGTACAACTAAAGAGACACATGTTGTACAACTATACAGACACATGTTTTACAACTATACAGACACATGTTTTACAACTAGACAGACACAGCTTGTACAGACACATGTTGTACAATTAGACAGACACAGGTTGTACAGACACAGCTTATACTACTATACAGACACATGTTGTACAACTATGCAAACACAGTTTGTACAAACACATGTTGTACAACTACACATAAACGGATTGTACAACTATACATAACCGGTTGTAGAAAAAAAAAGTTCGTCGAAACCTATCAACATGATATCTAGTTTTAAAGATCTCGACGCGATGAGCTCAAAAATGAAAAAGGTTCGTAATTTGGATAGACGGTTCTCAAGATATTTCATTTTTTAAAAACGAATCTCAAAATAAATGCACATGCAACTCTCCGCATGGAGAAGCAGAAATTCCACCAAATATCTCTCGTGCTACCACTTGTCGCATATGCAAGCACCCACGGGGAACCGCGTGAAGGGAGAAGCTGACACTTGTCATCACGTAACGGTCCGCTGGGTTCCCTTCGCAAAGGGAACCCTTTTTCTAGTGATTTCGTGGTTGAATTTGAGTCGGTTTGTGAATCAGCCCAGTTGTGGGCCAGGTTTATGGGCCGTGTTTCATTCTGTTTATGAGCCAGGTCTGGCAGCCGAAAGTCAGGAAGAAAAGGAAGTTGGCCCAAACCTCATCCGGACGTTTCGGCTTTCTCTTCTTCTTTCAAAAAAAAGGCTTTCTCTTCTTCTACTGGTCTGTGTTTCTCTGTTGTTTCTTCTATGAAGTTCTTGTGCGGAATCCGTGACCCCTTTCCGCGTTTTATCAATGGCTGCCTCGCGCTGATGTGTTATCCCCCTCCATCCTTTGCTGCTCCCAACAGCTGGGAAGCACCCAAACAACCAAGTTGTCGAGCTGCAGGTGAAACCTTTCACCCTACCCTATTTGTTTTTTATGATAACTGCTTCAGTTTTTTGTTTGGTTTGGGAAACACAAACGATACATGAAACAAATACTTGTAAAAGTCACCTCACTAATGTCTCACTTCTTTTGGAAAGACACTGATGTCTCTAAGAACTATCATTTAGCCAATTGGGACCTTATAACCCAAAAAAAAGGAATATGGGGGTTTGGGAATTCAGAATCTTCGAGATTTTAATCTTTGTCTACTTGCGTCTTGGATTAAACGATACCATCTGGATCAAAATAAAATCTGGAGGCAGATTGTAGACTATAAGTACAATCTGACACCTAATATCCTTAGGGCTACCCCTACCCAGTGCTCTCCTTTTTGGAAAGGGATCATATGGGCTGCCTCTGCGGCCAAAATCTGATATAGGTGGAAAGTTGGTGATGGAAGAAAATTCTTTTTTGGGAAGATGTCTGGTTGGGCCACTGGTTTTTTAGCTACTATGTACTGGGAGCTGTACATCATTGTTAATGAACAATGTTGTTCTTTAGCCGAGATTTGGGATGGTACCCATTTGAGATTGACCTTCCGGCGCACTGTATCACAGAGAATTTATGATCTCTGGATGGAATTAAATGCTTTAATGGATAATGTGTCCTTTACAACTGAAGAAGATAGCCCCATTTGGCTTTTTCATCCTTCTGGCTCTTACTCCGTTAAATCTTTTTATGGCATTATCAACAATAGGGGTGTAGTGCCTGTTTTCACTCCTTCGGTTTGGAATCTGCACATTCCCCAAGGATACATATTTTCTTGTGGTTGCTAGCTAATAACAAATTAATCACCAGGACTAACCTTAATAAACGTTGAAATTTGAGTGATTTATCTTGTCTTTTCTGTTCTGAAACTGAAACTGTGCAACACATGTTTTTCGAGTGTGTGGTCGCCAAAGCAATTTGGTCTTATGTTTCTGAATGTGTGAACATTTCCATTGGCGCTGATTTACTGTCTGTTGCCAGATGGTGGATTAGCGAGGACAGAAACTCTGTGATCAATATCTTTTCATCTGCTACCTTGTGGTGCATTTGGAAACTAAGAAATGCAGTACTATCAGAAGCTGGAAACTCCTATGCCTGGACAAGCATTCGGCGCTGCTCGATGTGAACCTGCTGAAGCTCGATCATCGGAGGGGGGAACTGCTCAGGTTAGCCTGGCGATGATGATTTTGAAGGCGTGCAATCCACCTGATGCTGCTGGATCCTCCTTCAACCTGCTGAACAAATGGTGTCAAGCACAAGCTTGTGACAAGCTGATCGACGAAACTCCAGCATATCTGTGAAGCCGATCGTTTTGTATTGGTGTTAGGTTCAGGGTGCAGGGGATGCTGTCTTAGTTTTTTCCAGCTGGTTTTTGATTTCGTTTGGTACTTCCCCCTTTGTGGGTGTTGGAGCTTAACTTGGATGGTAGTTTGACGCTGTGATTGCATTCTATAAAATGTAATCAGGGGCGCGGCCCTTTTTAGTCTAAAAAAAAGTCACCTCACTAAGGTTAATCACTTTCTGGATTCGATAATTTCTCGATCTCTTAAGAAAAAATAGCTATTACTATATCAAAAATGGATCGAAGGTACTGACTCCTTACCTCAATGTTGTCGCCGAGGGTGCACCTCCGCTCATGCTGGCCACCATCGTTGAGGCCATGCTGCCGCTCGTCACCGACGAGGGACAGGGGCAACCATGAGAGGTGGGTGGCAAGTACGGTGCCACCACAACCCCAGTATGGTCGTACTAAGCGCACGATGCGTAGATCTAAATGGGTCATACATGTTTTAAATAGGGCCAGACTCAGATTTGATAATTCGCTAAATGACCATCATGCCCTCAGACTCCAATAACTAAAAGAGAAAATTCCTTCTATGACACTGGGTTAAAACTTTGTTCCTTATTTGACACTCATAAATTTTTTCTTCCCTATATGACCTCTGTCTAATTTTCCTTTCCTCTGGTGACATTGCTGTCGGTTCCGTCTCACTGTTCCGTTAACTTTTTGTGGGGTGGACAAAATTACCCTCGTTCAATCCATCAATCGAAGCAAAATTCCCCATCTCAGCTCGTCCCTGTCCCGTACGGCGGGGCGGCAGCAGACGCGGAGGGAGCGCACAGCGGCAGTCGCGGGCGCCGGCGCTCTGCGCGCGGTGGCGACGGCGGCGGGTGGCAGCGACGGCGGCGTCTGCTGCTCATCACGCTCGCGGGCGGCGGCTCTACCCCGGCGAACGACTCCTTCTACCACACCTTCTTGCTGTACGGCCTCGACGACGCGGCCATCAAGTCGCTGCCCTCCGCGCAGTTCCTCTCGGCGGCGCGCGAGCGCCGGCGCCCGCGACTGCGCTGTGTGCCTGCTGGAGTTCACGGACGGCGACGAGCTCCGCGCGCTTCCGCTCTGAGCGCACGCCTTCCACGCCGACTGCATCGACGTCTAGCTCCGCGCGCACGCCTCCTGCCCGTTCTGCCGCGCCGCCGTCGCATTCCCGGCACCCGTCGCCTCCCCGCTCCGCGGCGTGCGCCGCGTGTGGCCCAGCCTCGACGACCTCCTCTTCTTCCACCTCGTCCCGCCGCGCTGCCGGAGATCACGCCCCGGACGCGCTGCCGGAGATCACGCCGGCCAGCCCGGATCGGCATCTCAACCGCGCCAGCGGAGACGGCGCCAGCGGCCGGGCCGAAGCTTCTGGAGCAAGCGCTGGCCGTCCCCATTTGCCCGGCGCCGCACAGCCGCCCTATCATATCCCTCTCCTCCGAGCCGCCGTCGATGCTCGCCGCTGGGAGGCGGAGCAACCGCGCGTCCAGCCGGCTCTGGTGCGGGGACCAGATTGCTCGTTCGTGTACCGCGAGGTCGTTGCGGTAGAAATTTCCCGAACGAGTTCTTTTATTTATATCGAGTCATTTTACATACTACAGTATATATTATTACTGTTGTACTATTTTTTGTCACATTATATGTCAGGGGTAAAAATGTCTTTTCACCCATCTCTTTAACACAGTTAGTGAAGAATTTGTACTAGAGTGTCACCAGAGGAAAGAAAAATTGGACAGAGGTCATATAGGGAAGAAAAAATTTGTGAGTGTCAAATAAGGAACAAATTTTTAAGCCAGTGTCATAGAAGGAATTCTCTCTAACTAAAACCATCGATACATAGATCTCAACATCAAACAAGGATACGAACTAGTCGTGTTCCTTTGTTTATTCAGTAACTATATACAAGGCATCCAAATGGATACAAAGAACTACAAATAATTGTATAACCATGTACAAATCGAATATGCAATCTCATCTCATCTCTCAAGCTGCTAAAGTACCAAACCAATCGGAGGATCGACCCTAATATCAATGTTTATTGTATTTAGAAGGCCGGAACATGCTGATATCTCTATTGTTCACCTCCTGGCGGGGCCTCGCGTTCTTCTCCATTTCCTGCATGGTGCACACGGTGGAAGCAGATCAGCCCAAGTTTTTATTTTCTTTTTGCTGACTCGAATATTGGTCCGCAGTTGAGTTGAGTTCAAGCCAGCTTTGATGTCGCTTTGTAACTTTAGTCTTTTTTTTTCAAGCTCCTTCTAGATGCATGTGGTTAAGTCTACCGCACGACTAGCGGACTAGTCTCGCTCGTACATAGTTGAACGACTGAGCCGAATGTATCAGGATACTCGGTTCGTCGAGTTCACATATAACACTCGCTTTCACGAAAATGTGTCGACAAACGGGTAGAAAACTATGGGGAGAAAAACTTACGTCGTGGACGGCCTCCCGTAGAAGCTGCAGCTGCTGCCTCGACACGGTGCGAACCTGCAAAGGTAGAGTATTTCATTAGAAACAGTTCCCTACATATGCTTCACCAACCATAGAAAAATAACACGACTTTTCGACGACCCATGAATATCTTTCCGAAACAAAAAATAAATATCGAAAAGAATCTTCTGTACATAATTAACATGCCAACTGGGACATTCAGAAATGTTTTCTTTTTTTCCTAGTTGCTTGCGCTCATGATGCGCTCGACGTGAATGGAAGCTACTTACCCTCTTGACGATGGTCCAGATGACCCCTTCGGCGCAGGGCGGCGTGGTGAGGGAGCCCATGTATCGGTAGTACACGCTGGCCCTGCCCCTGGCGCCCCTGGGGTCCACCACGCCGACCTTCTCCTCCCTGTCCTTCTGCTGCGCGATCATCTCCAGGTAAGGCTCCAGCTTGTGCAGGAAGGCGTCATGGGCGCCGATCTCGTAGAAGACGCCGATGACGGCTGCCTTATTCTGGGCGCTCTGGTGCACCATGTGCAGCTCCATGTCGTACCTGCGGCCGTTGACGCTGTGCTCGGTGGGGGAGTGCCAGTGCAGCTGCTTGAGGTAGTAGACGGTGCCGTTGATGGAGACGCTCCCGGCGTCGCCCTGGAAGCTCACCATGATGTCGTGGCCGCGGTTGACGATGGTGGCCTGGGCGGGGCGGTAGGAGTGGTTGAGGTAGCCGAGGTGCCGCACGAGGGAGACGCGCGAGCTGGAGAGGTCGATGGGCGACTGCATGTTGCCCTTGCCGCACGCCGACCACTCCTCCTTGATCTCGCCCCAGTGCGCCGGCCCGTTCTCCGCGTCCAGCGAGTAGCTGAACTCCTCCTCGCGGTCGGTTTCCTCTTGCGCTCTGGCTGCCGGCAGAAGCACGGCGGCGGCACAGAAGAGGATAAGCACCGCCGCTGAGACGGCGAGATCTACTTGACGACGCATCTTGTGGTCTCCTCGTGTGCTGCTCGTCGTCGCCGTACGTCGAGCTGATGAGTTTCTTGCCGGGCAGAAGCTGCCGCGGTATTTATAGAGGGGCCGGGCAGGTGTGGTCGCGTGAGACGGGAACGGTTCAAACCATTTAACCTAAGCTGACGTACACAGCACAAGCAAAGTAAACCTTGGCTGCGTCTCTTTCCGCGACAGGCAAAGAAACGAAGAATGAATGGTCCACACCGTGTAGGATAGAGACGGTTTAGGGTTCAAAAGTTGGAGTTTGGTGGTAGTGCCGTTTCCTTCGCATTTGAAAATAGGCCAGTTTGCCAACTTGGAACCAGGGCGGAGCTCACCAATGAGGTGCAGCTCGATCTCTTTCGTGGGGTTTCAGACATTATTGACCTGGCTACAAGGACATGCAAGGCACGAGGCGACGACGGACAGATCCCTCTTCCACCCACCAGATGCAGATGAAGTCATGCGTATCAAGATTCCTTCAAATCACAGGGAGGATTTCATTGCGTCGGCACCTAAGAAACACCTAGCTCCATTTTTGGCGATGGTAAATGCAGTATTGAAGAATCAGCTACTTTTGTTCAAGCATATTTATCCTCCTTTAGTCAGGTTACAAACACTGAGGCTGATCTGGACGTCAAAGCTGGAAGAAGGCATTATTTTCCTTAGGTGTTGGATGAAACCGGCCGAGGAGTGGCATAAACTCAATTTTGATGCCAGCTTCTCTACTGAGGACAACAATAGAATTTGGGGGCTGTACTCTGAGATCGTGAAGGAAGTGTGGAGCTGTCGGCCTGGGGAACAATTTGCTTATTGTCAGTCTGCCGAATATAAGCAAAAGCTATTTTTCCTGTTGCGGCAAATCCTGTGATCCTGGAATGCGGCAGTGGAAAGTGAAATGATTATGAAGGACATGAGCAAGTCTCCCAACTCAGCATCTATCAGAGAGGAAGAGCTCGCCGCCGTTACAGCATGCTTCGTTTGTCTACATGTCCTTCAGGTGCTGACACAAAGCGTATACACATGTTGAGAAGTATAAGGTAAATTATGCTTACTTTTAAAACAATATCCTGGATCAAATTCTCCAACCTTGGCCCTATACCGCCTCGTGCGGTTGTCTATGTTATTAGGATTTACCAAACCCTAGGTTACTACTTGACGATGTCATCGTTGCTCCCTAGGGAATTGGCTCCAACTACTGTATTGATCTGACTGTCGTCGGAGATTAGGGTAACTTTCCACTCTTCCGGCTCGTTGCCTTATTTTGTACCAATCTTTGGGGCTTTCGGGAACCGCTGAGTTACAGGAGAGGTAAAGACAAAATACAAAATAATTGCACAAATATTATATAGAGTAAGATCATACCATTGGTCTCTTCTATTTATACATGAGAATGCGAGGCTCGACTTCGATCCTTAGCCCGAATGAACTACTCACGCATCACGATCAACTCACAAGTTGAAAAATTGTATAAATGAATTCTTGAAGATGAATAAACAATAATGTTACAATGTTGTCAATCGTGATGGTATTGAGATTCCATGTAGAGCTCTAATCTGATGGAGATGGTTGCTCTGGAGTGGCTTCGGCGTGGTGTTTTGATGAAGATGGGATGACTCTCTCCTTCGCGGCAGCTGCCTCCTCTCCTTATATGCTGCAGAGAAAGAGAATGTGAATACATGCGCTTCCAAGTCGAATTAGTCGTTGTCGCCTTTACAAGTGTACCAGTGCTACCGCCACGAAACCGACCGTTGGTAAGAGCGCGTCTGCTCTACAATACTCACCGGGAAACGTTTTGTTGATTTGTTTTGAGCCAGTTTCACATGGTACAACCGTTGGTATGAGCTCACCTCTTGCTTGGAGATCCTTTCCTCTTATGGTTCTTCTCATGTATGCTCGGATTTCATCATAAATATCCATTTTGGCAACGAATAAAATAATTCAGAAGATTTACACATCTTTAAATTTATTATTGATTAGTGGGCAGATTGAATGGATAATGGAAGAAAAATGAGAACGAAGATAAAAATGAGTGTAAAATTCAATCAACAAGAAGGGGCGGCCGACAAAGAGCAGTGGCACGTGCTCGGTGGCGACGTCTAGCCAACTATTAGGCGGCTGAAAGAACATTGCATTCGCGGTGGTATCAAGATGATGAGGAGGCGACTAACACATACTAGGAGGTGGCTATTTAATTGGCATATATATGAAACATATATGAAATTTCTGCCATCTATTCACATGGCCTATTTAATTGGCACATGAAACACGGTTGTTACGATATTTTTTACAACCGCTTGTTATTGGACTCCTAATAAACCGGAACGGAGGGAGTATCCACTATGGTTGAGGACTGAAATTAGACCAGCCAGCTGATGATATCCTAGTGATGTTGTTTCCTAAAATCCCAAATAATCATGCAAGTAACGGCTGTCGCCATGATATAATAATCTCTCTGTTGCATCCTTCGTTTTGGAGCTCAAGAAATAAGTCTAGGTTTGAATATTCCCGAACCCTGCCCCTCGTATCCTCAAAGCCTTTTTGCTATTATATTCGTTTGCAGGGATCTGGTCAAGTTCACACTGATGCTCTTAAAATGAAGAAGATGCGTAGGCAGGACAACATGTCGACCTCACCGGGTCCTTGTCCTGCCATGGTATATGGTAGGCTGGTACTATGAGATGCGACACCAGACATGTGCGCCATCAACTTTCTCAATAGTCCATCTGATCTCATGAAAACACAGAAGAGTCCAACATCAAATGTACCACTGTAACGCTGGCCCTTTTCGTATCAGCTAACGACCACATGGTGTAAAGTTCTTCGATCGTAGCAGCTGAGAGAACTGGATAGTTAGAAGGTTCGGTGAGACCAGCCGCTTGCATTCCCTGAATAGTATGGTAAAAAATGAGTCTGAACCGAAAAGGTTAAAAATCAGCAACTTTCTCTCTAAAGAATCTTCTCATCGTCACTTAGCTTTGGGGTTGACTGACTCGAGAAAGGAGAGTTGTGTCGTAACTCGTAAGAGCTGAGATCAGAAGAGAACACCGGATGTGTTCAAGTTTACGCAGATTTGGCTTCCAAGTTTCCGGATTAATTAGAATGTCAAAACCCAGTACGGGAGATATATGTCGTGGTCATCACCATGGACGGTCTAAATTTGATCATCTATATCTCCATATACACCGTTGTCTAGTGAGAATTTTGCATACACACTACCAATTTGCCAGCGCTTTGTCTATATACAGTATATATATTTTTCTCTCCTATATTTCAAAAAGGAGAACGAATCTCCGGCCTCTATATAGAAGTGTCCGGCCTCTATATAGAAGCGGTGCACATAGTCTTTTTATTGCAAAGTCCAGAAAAATGCAAAGTAAACAAATCCGAGGTCAGATGCTTCACGACCGAATTTCCACTAGACTACCACCAACTGGTAAAAGAGTAAAAGACAGAAACAAAAAGAAAATACACATTTTTTTTTTATTAAAAGGGACTAGCCCCAGCCTCATATAAAGAAACTTAAGGTCTACTATATTCAGGGGTTTACAGTTTTATGCAAGACCTTCAAGAGGGAAAAAAACCACGCATGCACCGATGATGGCGAGTCCAACCAAGGGCTTAGGATTTTCACCCCCAAAGACAAGTTCTGAGACACCACCTTTAGCAAGCGCACATCAATGATGCCATAAATGTTTCCGGTGAAGTGTGCAAACTCGATGTATAGACGCTTGTACCATCATCACCTGTCCGGCCAATGACATACCAGTGACCAGATGTTGCTGGAGGAGAAACTGGAAGCCCATGACGTCCCATACCGCCACGCTTATAGCCACTATCGCACCCCTTCAATCGAGCAGCAACATGCACCACTTGACACCGCGAAGAAGGCATCGTGTGTAGCACCTGCAAGGATCATACATAACATGACGCCCGCATGAGACGCCACACCGCCACTGCTGGCCAGACATGACGGCTCCTCCGGTCGAAGCCATTGTGCATAGCACCTTCTACGTCGAATCGAGCTCGATTTTAAGGTGGAGGGGACGTCCCGCGGTCACAAAAGAGGATGTCTCATACCACCATCGACCGCGAGACACGGAGCCGGAGATCATCACCGCGTAGCGTCCCCTATCGTTATATAGGATGGGGGTTGAAACTTCTCTCGTAACCCAACTGCCGTGCGTCCCACTAGGTGCGAAGCAACTGCATCGGTCACCGCAGTAAATCCCCCATAAAACTGAAGCATAATCATCACGCGGCAGGATATATAACGCTGGTACGTCGACCTCACCAGGTTCTTGTCCTGCCATGGTAGGCTGTGTTGGGTTTTGCCCAGAAGATCGGATCACATCAATTTAAACGAACAAACACGAATGCAAATCTTATAGCCAGGGGCACCTATCGTGCCCTCTATTTTCTGTTTATTTCTCAATGCTCACGGTACAACTTGTGATTACTTACATGTGCATATATATGCAGCCACGACCAAACGGACCTAAGCATATACTCGGACGTTCCTATCCAAACTGGGAAACTATTCCTAAGTAGACACACGTTTAGAACCAGCCAACCAGGTCATCCTTTCCTAATTAGCTAAACCTGCTAGTATACAAACTAACAAGAGCAGCATAGTAGTACTTGAACTCACGAACGATCAGCTAACATAGATAGAGAACTAACGTATGAAGCTAATTTCATTCACGTAACGTAATTACATTCACACCCGATTAAGACAAGATTATAGTTAACAATCTCCCCCTAATATTGATTTGTCGTATCCTTGTACTCCTCTTGGTCTTGACTCATCACAGCTTCACGCCGCACCTTGATCATCATGTCCGTAAACTAAGTATGACCACGAAGGAAACATGCATTGCACCTCTTTTGCTCTGCCATGTTTTGCCACCGCCATTGCTCGGCCCCTGCCTTGCACTCGGTGTGCACCTCTTGTGCCACCGCCATTGCTTTTGGCATCCTCGCACTCGGTTCACACCATACTTCTTTGTACTTGCTTGCAGTAGCTTCTCCTTCTACTGGTCACACACCTTCTCGCTTTACAGTAGAGTCGCCTACCACCGCCCGCCTTCTGCATCGCACCGTATCCACACTGGCTGCAACCAGGACGCTCCACAAGGACCTGGACACAACTCACGGGACACCGTGCACACCTTAACCGTGATGCGCTTCAACTGTAACGGAACCTCACAGAGACGAGCACTTGGAAACAACGACGACTCAACACAGATGACGCCGACTCAACGTGCCAACTCACACGCCCATGACTCTCGGACTCAACTCCACCGAAGACGAACTTGACGAGACTTCCGATGCCGCATCTCGGCACCACCGCTCTATCAACGATCATCCAACTCCACTAGCTTGCCGACGACAGCCCTCCGCCGTCTCCTTCGTGTCGCTCCACCGAACGACGATCGCCCGCGCCGAGGCGCTAGTACGGGTCGCCTCTCCGGGGCAAGCATAGCTTCAAATTCTTAATCTCGCTCTGATACCAATTGTTGGGTTTCGCCCACAGGATTGAATCACATCAATTTAAACGAACAAACACGAACACAAATCCTATGGTGCCCTCTATTTTCTGTTTATTTCTCAATGCTCACGGTACAACTTGTGATTACAAAACCCCTTACACGTGCATATAGATGCAGCCACGACCAAACCGACCTAAGCATATACTCGGACGTTCCTATCCAAACTAGGAAACTGTTCCTAAGTAGACACACGTTTAGAACCAGCCAACCAGGTTATACTTTCCTAATTAGCTAAACCTGCAAATATACAAACTAACAAGTGCAGCCTAGTAATACTTGGACTCACGAACGATCAGTTAACATAGATAGGGAACTAACGTATGGAAGCTAATTTCACTCACGTAACGTAACTACACTCACACCTGATTAAGGCAAGATTATAGCGCCAATGAGCCGTACGTGCACGCCAGGCTGAATTCAACTTTCTCGATAGTATATCTGATCTCATGAAAACACAGAAGAGGCGAACATCAAATGTACCAGTGTAACTGTAAAGTTTTTCCTTTTCGTATCAGCTGACGACCACATGGTCGTTAAGTTCTTCGTAGCAGCTGAGAGAATTGGATAGTTAGAAGGTTCGGTGAGACCGGTCGCATGCATCCCCTGAATTGTATGGTGAAAAATGAGTCTGAACAGACAAGGCTAAAGATACTGAGAAATAAACAACTTTCTCTGTAAAGAAGCTTCTCTTCCTCTTCGTATGCCTGTGTCATAGAGAAGCTTCTCTTTCTCTGTAAAGAAGCTTCTCTTCCTCCGTACTTGGCTTTGGTATTGACTGACTAGAGAAAGGAGAGTTGTGTCGTAAGACCTGAGATCAGAAGAGAGCACCGGATGTGCTCAATTTTGCGCAGATTTTGCTTCAGCGTTGTCGGATTAGAAAATGCTTGCAGCAAGTGGTCGAAATCTCGTAGGGGAAATATACGTCCAACTACAACCGGGATCGGCGTTGTTTCCGATGTTCGCCAAGCGTAATTTATTGGGCACTCGGCAACATCTAACATAGGCCGAGTGCTATGTAATTACACTCAGGAAATAAATGCCACTTGTTTTGGGCCTATTAGAGCATGTCTAACAGATCCGTTAAATAGTGGTACCATAAAACTCGTTTGAGGTAGTCCCAAAACCATTTTTCCATATGAAAATTGAGCTGCGAGAATAGAAACTAAAAATTGTACCATCAATTTTAAAAAGTTTTCCGCGTGAGATTTTGATCCTGCATAGTTCATATAAAGCGATTAAAATCATAGATAGTTTATCACATTGCAACGATTGCAAACGGCGAAGGCGAGGACAACTTAACCCTATCGATGGCCGACAACCTAACCTTAACGACTATTCGATATACCCGAGGTAGTGAGTGACGGCAGAGAGGTGCATGCCCATAGCCAAGTCGTGCTCCTCCTTGGTCTTGTCGCGGCGTCACTTGGCCTATCATCGTCGTTCGCCACCTTGTCTTCGCGGGCTCCTACCGCCCATCCGTAGTAGGTCCGGGCCAGGCACGTCAGCAGCGTCGACCTCTATTCTCGGAGGCGCTCTGCCTCCTCGTCCTCGTCGTGCGGTGCGTGGAACCTCCATGTGACAGGCGGGTGGCTGCACGCGGGACCCCCTGTCTGTGGGTACATTTCGTGCAACATGTCCCAACAACGGAGTTGGAGGGCGCCCACACCAACCGCACTTGCCCACGACGCTCCTCGTCGTCAAAGAGACGATCGTGCCCACATAGAGGAGCCCTCTAGGCCACAGGCGGAGTCCGTGCGCCATGGATGCGGCGGAGGAGGAGAGGATGCGGCGGCGGAGATGCGAAAGGAGGGGATTGAGATATGAAACCGTAATCAGCCTCCATCACATTGGTATAGCGGAACTGCAGGCTAATTTTGGTTACCTAAAAAAGTAAGACGAGATATGTGATTTCTGTTTGATAAAAAAATAAACCAAAACCACGTCGGCCTGCTCTTTGCCCGTTTCTATGTGCCGAACCACTGAAAACTGAAGAATTAATAATTTAGAGCAGTAAAAACCGCCTAATCTTTTTCACGGTGTAATTGGGGGATTGTTTTTCGTTTTACCTGGTCACTATACGATTTGCCCTCTTTTATTTTGGTCTCACCTTTAATTTGGCTCCACTTTTACTTATCGTGTGGCAAAAAAGGCAGAGGCCAGAGTAAAAGAGGGCAAATTGTATTATTGCATAGTGTCAAGTAAAGCAGGGCAAAAATAAAATTCCACGTAAATTGGGCAGTTGGAGAAGCTGCAAAATGGCAGAATGCCGAGCTTCTCCACTGCTGGAGAACTTGCATGTGGAAAGATGGTTAGGAGGGTGGTTATACCCCCAGCTTAGCAGAGTTCAAATCCCAGGATTGGCGTTGGTGTTACTCATTTAAGGCAAAATATTCTTCAGTGGGGAGGCGATGTTCTCGTCGACAGCGAGGCGCCCGTGGTGACTTCGTCAATCTCAATACTCGACCCGCCGACTAGGTCTATCGGAGGTGCTCATAGGGTAGGGTGTGCGTGCGTGCGTACATTCATAGGAGTGAGTGTGTGCGCGTGTATATGAGCGTCTGTGTTATACCGTGTTTCGCAAAATAAAAAAACTTCTCCACTGCTAAACGAACGAGTATATCGTACTAGCCCTACTTTTCTCGTTAATTACTCCAAATATACCACCCAGTGGCCCAAACCGTTTTACTTCGCCCGACGCGAGTCCTCTGTCTCCCCATTCCGCTCGCTTTTTTTGAAAGCCTGCGTACACCAGATTGCACTACATACAAAGATGAAGTACAAAACGAAGAACAGAAATCCGACGCAGGGGAACAGAGCAAGAACGAGCACCAGCAACAACGCCGGCGAAGAAGACGAAGATCGACGACCACCTTCTAGCCACTGCCTGAGGGCACCTCCTACCTTGTAGAGCGCCGCAGAGCCCGTCCGCCGCGCAGCGGCGGAGCTTCAGCCGATGAACGTGCACGGCGAGCACCCTCCCTCTCCAGCAGCACCACCTTGCCGCATCCATCTTCGTCCCCAGCGCTGGCAGAAGCCGCGAGCCTCGCCTGGCCCTGAGTTCCAGCCTCCGAGTCCTCCCTCGTAGCTCCACCGCGTGGAGGCCGACCTCCCGCCGGCCGGCAAGGAGGAGGAGGATCCAGAGGGAAACCGGCAGATCCGGAGATCCCCGGCCACCAAAAGCCGCGCGCGCCACGCCGGAGCTCCGAGGAGCGCCGCCGCAGAAGGGGAACGCGCCGACCCCCACCTAGCCACCGACACCATCGCCACCTCCACGATGCCGCCGGCGGGATCCCTACCGCACCCTACACTATGTACAGGCCGGGATCCGGGGATCCCCCACCCTCCCGCCGCCGGAGCGACGCCGGAGAGGGGAGGATCCCGCGGATCACCAGCGAGCGAGGTGGATGGACGGGGAAAGCTCAAAAATCGCCTCTCTGGCTACTGTAGCGAGAGAGGAGAGCGGTCGGCCGAGCTCTCCCCATTCCGCTCTCTACTCTGCTGGAGAGTTTCTAGCGCCGCCGCCACAGCCTAGGGTTTCGGCGCCGCCGGCCCGGTCCATCCTCGTCGCCTACCGCATCCATCCCCGTCGCCAGCTCCACCCGAAGCGCTCAAGAGCTCACCAACGACGGAGCTCGCCGACCGACGCGACCTGCTCCATCTCGGCCCCGACCGGCCAGGAGCTCGCCTCTGCTCCTCCGATCCAGTAGTGTCGTGTGAAGCAGTGATTCAGGTACATACGTGAAGATTATATCGCCTCTCCTTATGCAGCAGATGGACAATGAGATATTGTTTCCATTTGCAACCAAATGATCAATAATTGCTGAGCTGGTTAGTTATCTTCTATCGGCGGTTCCTGTACTAGTTGTTGGTTTGCAGCTGAATGTTATAGCATGCATAAATGAATCACAACTTTTACTAAATTACTAGTGAAATGAGCTATATTGGTGTAAAGCACCACTGACATGTGAGGTTTCAGTTTATCTTTTCTAGTTCATGTCTACAATCAGGAAATGGCCCTGAACTGAAATGAGTCGGTCCTTTGATCGCAATGGTCATCTCGTGTAATTCTATGCCTATCCTGGTGCTCGTGAGCTACTGTAGAATAATAGGATTTCATTTCATATTTTCCTTGACTCGGCTCGTGTTGTGCTACTAAAGTGATGTACATATCTTATCTTCACATATCGCATAACAAATTCATGGGCATTAGAGACATTACACATCTCGTAAGCCCACATTCAATAAGCCTAAAAGAATACGGAAACTGTCTTAGTAGCCAGTTCATGTGATTTTGTGTAGCTCAAAATACAACGTATTTGAAGTTGATATCTTACACGTTCATGGGATATATCATTGACTCTCTCCACATGTATTTTCAGAATTTTTTGAAACTTATAAATACGATTTTCGAATTTTTTATATAGGAGGGAGGGAGCACTGGATCCCGGGAGCCAAAAATCTTCACTCGAAAGAATAAATGACAGTTTCTATGAGTTTTTTCCCACCAAATTCCATTAGCTTGCGTCTCCATAAGCATAAGCCTACAAGAAGTGGCCGTAAGAGGCACTCGGCAGAGATGGTACATGTATTTCGAGCCTAACTTCCTCCAAGAATTTGCCTAAAAGATGCAAACTTTTGGAGACTATACAAGTGGAGTCAGGCACTCATTCTATTTCTCTGTACGCTGCTTGCAAAATGACTAAAAGTAATCTTCACTGAATAGAGCATGATTCAGCTTGATGATGAGGCTTCTGGCTGTCAATTTTTGACAAGTTACAGTTGCTGCGATCACAGGATGTACATGACCCAGACTGGTTCTTCGCGTGCTCCAATCATCTGGAACCGTTAGGAAATACTTGGTCATGAACTTCCTAAACCTTTTCTTGTACTCCTTGGGAGAAATTACCGTCGGCGTAATGTTCTTTGGCACCACGAGGGAAGTTTTTACCCATGTCTCCAGTTGCTTGTCCCATGTGTACTGCCTCAGGTAATCGATGATGCCGAATACAAACTCATGATTTTGTTTGTCCACTCCCACAAGTAGTGAGTAGTCCATGACATTAACCGACTGCAAGAGCAATAATTTGGTTAACCCATATTATTCAGATAGAAACATGGAATTAATTGACCTGGGGTTTAAGTGAATTAAACACATACTGTGAGAAAAGATGTATCGTTCCAGATTGCCCGCTGCAAGAGATGTTTCGTTCTTCCTCCAATATATATCGGAGAAACACGCATATCCTCCACAAAGTTTTGATCCAAGTAAACACTGTACCGTCACTTGAGTCGGCGATGTAACGAGAGAAAACAGCACCTTTGAGATCATATACCCGTGACACGTTGTGTCCGAAGAGAAGATTTTCCATCACCATCAGATCAATCTTCACTTCCTTGCCATGTCTTATTTGCTTAACCTGAAATAGGAAATTCACATTTTTATTAAAAAACATAAACATTACAAGTAACTCCGGAAATAAAATTCGCACTTAAATTAAACCACATAAACATCACAAGAAAATCTGGAATAGTGTTACATATACTGATGTAAAATACCTGATAGATTCCTAAAATTTTGGAAAGGCAAGTTTGGCTCCCGGTGTCTAGAGAGTGGTAAACATGCTTAAAGTAATCGGGGCGAATTCTATGAAAGACTCAAACTCCGTCTTCTGTATTTGCTTGATGATGAACCTGCCGTCCATTGTTTTTGCAAACAAAGCCTTACTTTTACCTCCTTGAGCGTCCCATTTCTTGCATCGGCTTAAGGAAGCGATATATGCAAGCTCAGATGGACAACATTTCTTTCTAAGAGTGTAGAACTGATTAGCATGCACACAAATGACTGAATATTTCCCCTTGAGAGTTGCTTTCCCATTGACAGATATTTCGGGGTGGAGAGAGGATGATAGAAGCGAGCTATCGTAGTTGTAGAGGTCGTCATGAAGAGCTTGCTTCAGAATCTGAGGATCATTAGATGACCAGTTGAAGAGGCAGAGGAAGCTTCAGACGGCGTGTCGGATGCATGACTCCCGACAATAGAATCCAATAAATGGCGACGGTCCTCAGCTATGGCAAGAGCGCGGGAAATGCTGGATATCTCATCCTCTGATACAGACAAGACATTACCACCTGGACCTACTACGAACCGTGGAGAGGACACATCTTCAGCAGACTGTTTGTGCAAGGGGGGCAGATGAGATGGAGAATAGCGGTTAACAAGTTCAAATTTTTCCAAACATCGAGCCTGGAGTTCCTGCCTGTAAGACAATCTTGACTCGCAAAGTGGACCCAAACCCATCTCTCCCTGTCTTCCCATTCAGAAATTCTGAATTGTCGAATATGAAATGGATCTTGCTTGACGGATATCAAATGTACAGTTGGACCATTGCCCGGTCTCTGCACATCCAAGCGATCCGACGTTCCAGACGGTGACATTTTTGCACTATGTTGCTCTTCATAGTGCCTATCCTGAGGTTTTTCATCAGTCAACTTTGATGCATTTTCATTCATCCTAGTTTACTAAACTGCACTGGCTCAATAGACCCTTTCTCAAATGATAGTTGTCTGCTTGTGTACTCAGCAGTATCATCGGTATCCACTGTAGTTGCCGTTTGGTCATGAGTAAGTTCAACAGTCACCTTCTTGATGCCATTACTCATTCTTTCTTTTCCAGAAGATTTACATAGTAGGAGTCGATGCAACCGACGGTCCCACACATATAGTTCAAGCAGAAGGTCCTGATAAGCCAATTTACATCAAGAATCTCATGCACAGAGGATATAGACACCCGTGCTGATCAACGGCCTTCACGAGAAAATCCTACATGATGATATCAATACACAACCAGTAAGATACAATCACGAGAAATTAAAATGGGAATCAAAGAACATTCATTGAAGTAACATAAAGAAGGGAAATGCAGTTTACCACAAACTCTTTCTTCTCTTTCATCAACATCTCTTCGAGTTGAGAGAACTCTGTAACAGGAAGGAAGGCGCCGCAGTCGATCGCCACCTCAGGAAACTGATTCTTTGTGTGCTGTAGTATCCTTTCAACTTCAGCGAAAAGGGTAACTCCTCGAGCAAGAACCTAAGTGAACACAACGGATGCATTAGACTGCATTGCAAAGGCGTGTAAGGTGACCATGAGATGTTATAAAACCAAATAAAACAGTTCATACATTTCTCCCCTGTTGCTCGAACAACTCATGTGTCGTGGGATTATGGAACTCAAGCTTTTGTTGTGGCTTGCAGGCGTTATATATTTCGACTGATGAATACTGAAACATCGCAACCTTGGAGCCCAGCCTGAATTTGACAGATCCCAAACAAAAAGGAAGAAAATTATGAATATTATGTATTTGCAAGATAAAATATAACAATAAATATACATAAATATAATACAACTTCTTGAATTATTAGCATACCCAAAAAAGCGTAAGCAGTCCCTGTTAACCTCATGTCCGCATATTGATAGCCTTCTAGAAGCAGAGTGGTTTGAAAAACTGAGCTCAAGGAACTTCCCAAACGAGAGATTACGTGCCTCGGTCGACATTAGCACTCTCCGAGATGATTGGATATCCTGTTTTCATGCTCATCACATCTTAGACATCTAGTCCACATCCAAATTTTTCCTTTGGACTCACCAGGCAAACGATGCCGAGGCAGCAAACGCTTCACAAGAACTGCCAGATTTCCGTCACGGTGGTGTAAGAGTACATGTGAGACTCTGGAGGCTCTCCGCATGAGAAACAGCTTAGGTTCTGCCAGAAATAAAATATTCAGAAATCATGAGTCGTTGAGCACATCCTTCGTATCAAACGGCAGACAAGCTTCTCTATGAAAGAATACTACTGATTATTTTCATTTAAATATTATATGTACAAAAAAAGAGTAAAAGAAGACTAGAAGCGAAAAATAAGTCATTGATCGATGTATTATCTAAATTGCTCATCATATGCGAATGCTGCAATAACAGTAATGTTACCTGATTGTGCAAAATGTCTTGCAAATATCGTCCTAAGGAGACATCAAAATTTCCATAGTAGTTTATCCGAGACAGATGACTCTGCTCACAAATGACCTGTTTTGCGATGCATTGGCTGGACAACAAAATCAGTATGCTCTGAGAATCCATTACGTCATCAACCTCGTCGATGTGTGAGGTTTTCCTTCGCTGTAAGTGGTGCTGTGCCGCTCCCCATTTTCCACTGCAACTGATAATTGCTCATGTTCTCCACTATCTGGATGATCATCCAGTACCATTTGCTGATTTGTTTTGGTAAATACTTGTTTCTTGAAATGTTTTACA
Organism: Poa pratensis; assembly: GCA_947311845.1. Classification (NCBI taxonomy): domain Eukaryota; kingdom Viridiplantae; phylum Streptophyta; class Magnoliopsida; order Poales; family Poaceae; genus Poa; species Poa pratensis. Next base: position 11,046,959 of record CAMZMU010000118.1, read on the forward strand.
TTCTCCATGTACTCACTGGAGTCAACTGGTCCTTCCGTTGTTACCCGGCACGAAAACTTTCACTTGGTAATTCTTGTTTGAGTTCAAGTTTTGCTTCTTTCTGATGATCGGTTGTCTCTTGAGTGGTGACAGGTAGATAAATATTCTGATGGTGGAATATATCAATGAATTTTTTCAGTGATCCTGAGGCTGTGCGTAGCATCTTTTCAGAAGCAAATGCGTGATCTGAGTCATAATGGATGGTTGCACCCTTACTCAAGTAGCCATCCGCCGTTGAGCATAGAGCATCTGATTTTCCAGAAGAAACAGTACTTTTCTCTGCATCAGAATATTGTTCTGGCAATCTGTTAGATGTGACATCATTCTCTGTATGACTGACGTGAAGAGCAGGACCATTTGCGAGAACAGGAGTTTCACAATTATTTACTGATGGCCCTTCCTTCATACCAACAGAGTTTGGAGCATCTCTATCATTCAAGAATACCTCTGATCTTCAAAGAAGGACGCCTCCAGAACCAGGTGGTATGCTGCAAATACCGTGTAGAGCATGACTTGCTTGACTTTCTTCAGTTCTTCGCTATTTGCTCCTCGTAGTAATATCTGCAGGAATTACAAGTTATAATGGCTGTGCAGATGATATATCCATCATTGTTCAAGTACAACAGAATCATGCATAGTAAAGAGGAATCATCTTTGTTAATTCCTAACAGAGACATAAATTTTGTTTTCAATTTCATTATAATAGATTCAGCATGAATGTTATATGTAATATATGCATAGCGGTGAAAAATGGACAGAGCCTACCGTGCACCCCAATGGCTTGGGAAAACCTTCCAAGAACATTAATGATTTAGATGGCCTTTTCCCGCCTTCACCGGTAAAGTTATGCTCCTCCACGAATTTTTCGATATGGAAGTAGTCGCACTGCTTCAACTTCGGCGCACTCAGGATTTCTGAAACCGAGACGATGGGAGAGCCAGAGCACAGAGCAATTCTCTGCAACCGGTTGAGCTTCATGTCCAGCACTAGAGTGGCACCTTCGTTCAACAGAAGCTCCTGTATGTCACGCGAAACTGTTTTCTCGACCATTATAACATTTGGAGTGCATGTCTCCATCACTTGGCTGATAGCCTTTTCCAAATGGCCCTTTTCCTGATAAAAGAACATGGAAAAAAATATGGGTGTTTATGCTTGATCCGTCGATTTTTTTTTCTTAAACGAGCATAAATAAAATTTGTATTTTGTATTTGAAAAAGATCTATACCTTTTCCATAGAATTAAACGATGACAAACCCACATCAGAATCGCCGAGGGCGCCCCTAAGCAATAGCAGCCTGGGGTTGTGACACTTGGTCGCCATGTGCTTATGAGCTGCATACTTCTTGAAGACTAAGCCCTTGACAACCTCACTGCAACAAGAGTCAGCGCCATTAGAAATTAGAATATAACATCGCCACGACGATGATGATAATCTGGTTATGTTTAGGAGTGCATTAGTATTGTTACCACTGTCGCCGCGTACCGGACGCAACCCGCTTAACCTTGATGTAAGAGACAGGGTCCATTTCATTCCCGACTTTGCCGTCGGCTTGATGAGCAGGGCAGCTTCCCAGGACAGGGAGGTGACGATGTCGAGCCAGCTCTCGCCGCCATCGTCTTCTTGCGGTAAGGAGATGCCGGCAGACGCTAGGAACCGGCTGACGAGCATCTTGAGCTGCCTGTCCATGGCCTTGAGCATCGCAGTGTGCCACGCCTCCTTGGGCTGGGGCTTGGGCTTGGCTCAGAGTCACTGGAACCCGGCTGCCCCCAGTCCATACTATTCATCATTATCATCATCATCATCGTCGTCGTCATCATTGCCATCATCGTTTGTGTATGCACCCAAATGCTTAGTCTCGCCTGGCTGTCCGCTGCCTCGGGCGGTATCCAGATGGCATCGCCCTCCTCCATCTCGGTGATCCTCTCGGCACCGTGAGAGTTATCGACATGCTTAGGCGACTGGCCATTGACCGGCCTATTATCATCGGTGGTTTGGTACGCCGGCATCAGGTAATGGACACCGTGCAGGGCGTGATGGTCCTGCGGATACGTAGCACATCACCTCAGAACAGAACTGGATATATGTCAAGTACCATTATATCTTTGAACATGGACTTTAGCATCAGTAAGTAATATACACATACATAGGCAGGATATAGGAAGGAAGCAACATGGTGTACCTGCTATTGCTGGTAGTGGTATTGGTACTGATCATCATATTCATGGCCAGACTCATGAATCAAAGCTCACATGCCCTTGCTATATCTGTCGGTACAGCAGGATGTGAATTTCTTGACTCCCTGCAGCCTGTGAAAACTGGAAGCAAAACTAGAAATCAGCTTGACGGAAATTGTTACTCGATTCTGCAGAGAGCAATGAAGAATTGGCAATGCAGTGATGAAGCAGTTGAGGTCAAGGGATGCTCTGTTCTGACACTACATCTGAGGCACTATATGTTCATTCAGACTGCATTGAAACGAGGCGAGAAGGGGAACGGCCACGGATTACGACGAAATATTATCCTACTGCGCTAAATTGCAATCAATGAACTAATCCATCCATCCATCCGTGCGTCTGCGTCTACCTATCTTCCGATTGATGTAAAGAACGGAGAATGGAACTGCAGGGATGGAGAGAGATGAAGTGGGGATTTCTGAACCAAAAAAAAACTCACCTCGGAACTCCTTACTCCCTTGCAGTTGCCACAGCTGCTCCTGCTCGGACTCAAAGTACTGCTCAAAATCAAAACCAGAAGGGGAACGAAACGGTAGCCGCCGGCGAGAGAGAAGAAGGCGGCGGTGGCGGACGGAGTTGGGAACTAGCTAGCTATAGCAACAGAACAGAGCAGAGCAGCGACAAATGGGGAAAATGGTGTGTTCCTCGGAGCGACTCTGGGCTCGTGGCAGCTAGCTACTCGCGTCTCTCTCTCCCACCTGTCTATTTATGTATCCATCGCACGCAACCGAATGATTTGTGTTCTTTTCCCTACGTTTTAGTCGTATTTGTTGCTGATTTATATTTCAGGTGACAAATTGATCCAAGTTACTCCCATATATGATTGCAAAACTCCATGCACGCTGACACATCGATGATCAACGTGTCCTAATTGGGACACGACACCACAAAGGATAAAAATCTGCGGCTGGCCGAATGAATTATTGTGCCCGTATATGAGGCACCCCTCTGCCGGTACGTGAGGCTGCAATAATTGACGTTTTCTTGCATTATTTGATTTCTTTTTGCGGGTTCCATTATTTGATTATTGTGAGTACATAGTTGACGTTTTCTCGGTTAATGTTATTATTATTATTATTACGTGATGGATTACACGCGGGAAATCGTTACTAGTCGTTTAATCATTGCTCCCCCTGAATAAAGACGGTGTAGCTTTCGGATTTTCATGGTGGCGCTTCATTTTAATGAAAGGCCTTGGACTTGCGGTATGGAACACTCTTATTGGACGGTTTGATAATCGTTCAATTGTCGCATGGAATGACGAATTATGCTGGAATCTACGTAGAAATAGGGATGGTAATGGGTACCCATTACCCGCATACCCTGCGGGTAAAACCCCCATTAGGGTAAGGGTTTGGGAAGAAAAAATACCCATGGATATGTAAATGGGGAAATCTCGTACCCATCGGGCAGAGAGGGTACGGGTATGGGTTCGTATAACCCATACCCGCGTACCCATGTACCCTTCTAAATATGCGACAAGTGGGTCTCCCAATAATAACCTAATGTACCTTCTAATTTTTATGACTATGTATTGTTTATCATTAAAATGTGTTTTTTTATGTGCAAGTGCTGATGTTTACATGTGTTGCTTATGCGCAAGTGTTGCTGTTTATAAGTATATGTGCTGATGTTTACAATGTGTTGTTGTTGACAATGTGCTGCTATTTATAAGTATGTGCTGCTATTTAAAGTTATATGATTTTATTATGTTGTTTTACGACTATATTCTACTCAATTTGTTGTGTTGCCAGGGCGGGTATTTTTACCCGCGGGTACCCTTTTACCCTGTCGGGTGAAGGGTATGGGAAAAAGTTCTACTCACACAAGGGTATGGGTACGGGTGACGAGCAAGATTGAGCAGGCAGGGTAAGGGTATGGGGTGGCTCCACCCTTATCCATACCCTGCGGGTGCCATCCCTACGTAGAAATGGTGAATATTAGAAATACCGCAGTCACTCATTCAGAGGTGTCAGTCCATTATAAACAAAAATATCAAAACAATGAAGGTGCCGCTCAAAATTAAAATCTTCACAAAGGTGTAATTCACAAAGTATGACTTGAAAGTTGAAACTTATAACTGGCAGAGAGTTTAAAGTGTGGATTTTGTCATCATAATGACACGATTAAACACTATTTTTCTTAGTGCAAATTCGTTCATTTAACATGGCCAGTCATCCAAATGGTTTCTAACTTACACCCGCCACATAGTGCTGCAAATATATTTAATAAATGATTACGCGAAAAAGATGAATTAGGATGGGAGAGTTGTCCTAATATGATCGTTTTGGAAATATAGAAATGATTTGATTTTTAATATTTTTCTTTGCATACCATTTACCGGTGTACCATTCGCTCTGTCCATAGCCATATCTATAGGATATGGACAACATAGACTTGTTTATGCAGTTTGCGGCAAGGAATATTTTTATTCCACATCGATGGCAAAGTAGTCTACAGATCGGCCCTCCACCCCTTTGGTGCTCTACGAGAGCTCCATGTTTCCTTGTACCATGCAGAGCCATGGGTATGTATCAGTGTGATACTAACTTTTGAATTTAATAAAGCATCATTTATGGATTTATTTGACAAAATCCATATTATTTTCTCGTGGTGAAAATTGTGAAAAATACGCATACATGTAGGTATTGGCAGTGCATGACACACGAGATCCTTGAGTAACTCTGGCGCAACTAAGTCGGGGCTACGACCTGACATTTCTTGTTGTTCGTCGTTGCTACGACAAACTGGACACCGGAGCTACGAGAGTTGTCAGCAGAGCGGTCGACGCAATGGTGGCCTCTCGTACGACTATCTAGGTCAGCGCGACGGTGTCTGGGTGGGCTTGAAAGCAGCCTTCGCGAGTGACCTCCTCAGCATGTGGTAGGTAAACAACCCTAGAGAGTTGCGATATCCATAGTCTGTGGATCTGCCTCGAGCTCGGTCGTGGGCCCAATTAGGGCCCTAGCGACCGAGCATGTCATATTTGGATGGCTGAGGAATTATTCGGCATCTTGTCGATGTTATCTATAATAATTAATATACTAATGGATGCATCATCCGATGTTGAGGCTGAAATTTATCATCCTTTAAAAAATTAAGACACCGATTAGAATTATCCTATACATATTGACAGTCCACGTGTGTGGCTAGTTCTATCTCGTGTGTATCCCAAAGCGGAACGATTAGATACCACAATGATTCCTACGTCAATCAATAAGTTCATCGATCAATCAACATGGCTTTGACCAATAGATACGTCGAGTTGGACTGATCTTCACGCCACAGGCAAATGGACTCCGCTATCCACACAGATTTCATAAATCCACAAACCAACAACAAAAACCACACTTACCCACCATAATATTTCAGAAATGACCATCACTTTCGTCGCTACGTAACTGCATAGCTGCTGGCAGGTGAGCCATACCGGGTCATTGAGAATCAAAATAATTTGCTTAAAATAATTCGGGTTAATTTTATCTCTGGTCAGCTCATATCCACACTGATGTGTCTGTGCGCATCGTCAAGAGAAAAACAGATGAACTCTTTCAGCTATCCTACCATGCATGCATGATTCATGAACATCCGGGATCAGGGGCGGAGCTACACCCCTGCAACAGGGGACATGGCCTTTTTTTTTATAAAGGGATTTTTTATTAACTCAATAGTTCGCATCAAGTCCATACAAGCATAGGAGCTACACCCGACCTTTCCATAACAAAGATACACACAGCTCAAACCAATATAAAAGTTTAAACATAAATTCTTACACTCGGCAGATGGATAAAACAGCCTAAGACGATGGAGGACAAATACGTAGATTACGCCGCCATCCGTGTTGGGTGAAAACCTTCTTGGCTGCTCGCTCCACCTGAGAACATGCCGTCATGAAGAGTTCCTAATGCTCCAGTCGCTGAAATTGGCTCCAAGCGCGTAGCCTGTGTGTGCATGAATAGTAACCTGCAATGTAGAAGAGTTTTTCTTTTATCGACATCATTTCTGCATAGCCATAATGACCAACATAACGATACCGCTCCCACAAGAATATGATTTTTATATTGTGATGGAATTTCCTGTAGCCAATTGCAAAACATGATTTGTAATAGACTGCGGGCGGTAAGGTTTGATGTTTTCCTGGCTCCGCCCCTGTCCGGGATGGATCAGCTAGAATTCCAGTCATGTCATTAGAGATGGACAAGATGCATTCATAGACGCATAGTCCAAAGCTAGATTACTTGACAAGATTGTACCTACATGCACGAAGAAATTTGATGTGTCCGGCCGGTGGTACATCCATCAATTTATTGTTGATGCATGATCGATGCATAACGGAATCTTGCAGGCTGGTGATTGATATCAAAGTGGATATACACGCATCGATAAATCACGTCGGTTATATATGGATATAGTTCATCTGTCCAATCAACTAAAGAAAAAAGTACTCCGTGGAACAGATGGTTTAATCACGAATGAAACAAACGGGGTTTGATCGATCTAGCCAGGTAGATTGGCGCATGTATTCACCCATGTAAGGTCACTTTGATGTGAACCAACTACATGCTCAGCTAATAGACATGATGGTTCGATCTGAGCCAGCTGCAATACACTTTTCCCGCCGTTCTGAAATATAAGGTGTGTACTTTTTTTAAATTTAACATTGATCGTAAATTAGACCAATAGTAAGTCATGTGAGTTAAAAAATATACCATTAACAGAAATTCGATAGTTTAGGGTTTAGAGTTTTGTGACACAACACACATTTCATTGGTTAGATTCATGGTTAAACTTACATTTCAAAAAAAATGTGTGCATCTTATATATTGTAATGGAGGGAGTATATTATTGATCAGAGAGAAAGTGTGCTTCGATCTTGACAAGGGCGCCCTGAAAAGAAACAAAAATGTTGGGTTGGCCGTTTAGTACTAGGAAAGAGTAAATCGAACATACCGAGAGTCAGACTCCTTCGCCCCGTCTCCTCTCCCATTCCCACTCTGCTCGACGAGGGACTGGGAGAGGAGTCCGACCTCCAGCCGTAGATATGCATAGTAATAGCTATTATAATTAGTTGATGTTTTCCCTTGTGGCGGTTGGCAATACGTCGTAGAGGCTCTATTCGCCAGCGTCGGTGTACGGTACTGCGTGGTCGTCAGGGTCGTTACCCGGTGATCTGTCGTGGTGGCGGATTGGTGTTGGGGACGGATCTGGTGGTGCCTTCTTCAATAAGCATGGTGGAGCTCTCGGCGCTGCGATTTTTGCCCGATCTAGCATCACAGTGGTGGAAGCCTGGTAGGAGGGGCCATGCGCCATGATCTAGAGCTCCGTGGGTTGTTCGTGAAGCCGTTTTTAGGAGTTCATCCATAGATCTAGGTCTTGCCAATGTGACTTGTGGCCGATAAGGCAACCACTCCACGCTTTGGTGTCTCGCTGACACTTCAGATCCTTCTTCCTCCCGGTCAGCGTGCGGCAGGAGAGGATCTTTGTCGTTTATGCGAAGACGCTCGCCTACCTCGACCCAAGTGGTGTAGTCCCCGACGTCGTGGTGGGCGGTCGTGCTTCGAGGTCCCAACACAACAGCGGTGGAGAAGGACCAAATTTCTTTTTAGATTTTCTTTGTAGGTCCTTTTAGTAAGGTTTTGATGCGGGGCTTTGCCCGATCTAATGGATTGGCAACCAAGGAAGACCATGACGAACACAAGTGGAAACACAAAAGGGAATGTACGATCGGAGCCTTGGATCGAAGATACAAACCCTACTTCACTCTTAGCATACCGATTTCCCTCGCCTGTAGTCCAATCGGTCCAATAGAATCCCTTGAGGAGAGATTGGCAAGCGCTTGATAGAACCTCAAGTAGGGAAGAGTTTCACACGGTAGAATCCTCACAGAGGAGGGACCAAATCAATAGAATTTCATACCAGAGAGAAATGAAGTACAAGAAGTGGATCTTGATAAACTTAAAAGATGGATATCGGGGAATATCTTGGAGAAAACAATTCACAAGGGGATTTTTTGGGGAGAAAAGCTCTCTTGTATAGTTCATATCTAGTATAACCCTTAAACTGAAGGCGAGAGTGACGTTTATAGTCTAAGTGGGCGGATGGGTAAGTTACAAGGGTTTTAGCCCTAGTCCGCTAGTAGGCGGGCCGGATTATCCAGGGTGCGGCCAGAATATCCGGGCGCCCAATGATCCGGGTGATGTCAGGTCGACCGCGGAAACGATGTTTTCTCGGGTGATTTTTCCGCAGCCCTTAAATTTTTTTTACAGTTCCAGGTGGTTTACGGGTTCTCCTCGTAACGATTTTTGCGCAAAAACTGTACTTTGCGGTTATTTTTAAATTCGTCCCCTTTTAAGGGGTCTGCTAGAGATGCTCTAAAGTGGTCCACTTCACATCTGTCACAATGACTAGTGGCCCTTGTGTGCTTCGCGTGTGTGATGTGTACGTGTTTCTGTGTGTGTGTACGTGTGTGTTGTGTGTGTGTTGTGCGCGTGTGTATGTTTTTTGCATTGATTTTTTTGCATGGAATGTGTATGTGTACGTGTACACGTGTGTTGTATGTGTATGTAGGTGGTGAGTTGTGGTAGTATACATATACATGTATACATGTACATATGATAGTGTCTAGTGTGTATGATGAGCTGTCCCCACATGTCATTGTGTGTTTTATTCAAAATTTCAAATATAGCAATCTAATATAGTAATGCTACTAAAGCACAACTTGGTTTGGATTGCTAAACCTTTCTCTCTCCTCTTCCTATCACCGCTTTTTAGCAATCCAATATAGCAATGTTGTTAGAGGGAAACCTATAATGGAGGCCGAGCTACATGGAGCATTTTATTTTCAAAATTTTGAAAACAACATTTTAAAGTTGTAAAAAAATCTAAAAAAATCATGCATGTAGACAGTGTTGTATTCTATCAACTTGCAAAATATCGAATCAAAATAGTTCATATTTTGAGCTACACAAAAATGACAAAATCTGATAGATTTGGAAGAGTTCAAATTTTGCACTGTTCACTACTTTCAAATTTCAGATTTATCATTTTTGCGCAGCCCAAAATACGAGGTATTATATTCTGAGATTTTACACATCGGTAGGATTCAACATTTTCTACATGCAGAATTTTTTTCATAATTTTTTACAACTTCAAATTGTGGTTTTCAAAATTTTCAAAATAAAGGGCTCCCTGTAGCCCGGCCTCCATTAGTCCACTCTCTGTTGTTAGAGATGCTCTTAGAGCACATCTCTTTATTGGCTCCGCCTGCACGTTACACATACTATAGAGATAAAATATATTTTTTATCCTTCATAATTATGTCCTACATTAGTGGTAATAAATCTGGAAAACTAGACAACTTTACTAATCTGACAAATACCCATCATTGTTCATGTCGCCCTATAAGTTTTAGATTAATTCTAAACATTCAGCACTTCGTGGTAGAGTTAATTTTTATCATGATAACAAAAAAATCGCATGTAAGAAGTCGACCAACAAGCACAACAATGGCTGCTTAATTATCCTTTTGTACTGTCACCGCAACAATATCTATCACCCCAAATAGGTTGTGTTAAAATAGGACACATCATTATGTGAAATCTAAGAAAAAGTATATGATGTACAGTAAGCAGAAGACATACAGATTTTTTTAATTATAAACCACAGATAAACCTCTGCTAGGAACCTATAAATATCAACCTTAGCAATCAACTGTGACTAACCTGAAGCATATCAGCAAAGTTTTGTTAATTTTCACTTCCTGGATAACCCGACTGCTGCTACCCGGATGGCACACTACTACACCACCTATGCCACCAGCTTCATGGCAAGCGGACTCGGGGAGTTGTGCGCGATGCCGCTCAGAGCGCCGAGATGCCCACTCTTATAGCGCCACGACCAGACGAGCTAGCTTGCCTTCCTCTGCCGCCATGGCCGCTGTCTTGACCCACGAGTCAGGCGGCCGCACGAGCAAGAGCAAGGACCGACTCAGCAGTGTCTCCAGTCGCGCTGCCGCCAGGATATGCTGCATCAAAGGGGATCTGCTAGGAAAGCTCCGGATCCATACTCCACATCTTTGATCCGAGAAACTAGCCTCCACACACCATATCTGCAAGACTGCAACAACCGCCATGTACAACTCCATCAGGGCAAGGAGAAGCGGTGCGTGACCAACCTGAACGCCAGTAACACGACGGCGATCGCGGACAAAGTCGGCCCTATCGATCTCGGGCGATGCGACACGACACGACCACCGGGATCGATCTTGGACGGCGGGAATCAGGTGGTAATGTCGACTTTGTAGGCGGGAGATGGCCGGTTGACTTTGTTTTGCTTGATTTTCTTTTCTATTTTGTCGTCCTCCACTTCGGCGCACACAGAGTCGAGGATCTTGCGGACGTCCTCCTTGCTTGCGCTCGGGTTCCCGGCGAGGTTCGCTAGAAGGTACGCCGTACGCCGCCACGAACTTCATTTAGATCGGATCAAATTCTCACAAAAGTCGATCAAATCTCGAGTTGGTCGATCGAAGCGGTCGCCGTCGGAGCTGACCAGCGTGATCGTCCTGTTCTTCTCGCCCACAACCTCATCGACTATGCTTCTCTGTCGTGGTCATCGCCATGGTTTTTGCTTGATCTCGAGTCCAATTCCAAAGTTGGTTCGTCTAATAGTTTGGAACAATCGATTTCGATCGAGGCTTGGATAATCAATGGCCCATATTTAAAGGCCTAGAATTGATCTGATCTTGGCTGATTTGAGTACGGTACGGTCGCGTGTTCAGCTCTGGCTCTTGACTTGACCGACCCACAACCAGCGATCGGTCGGAAACAAAATCACACGACGTACGAAACCACGCAACGGACAAAAACGGACGAACAAGAAGCCTTGCTTCTTTTATTATTGGGTAAAGATAACTCTGAAAATCTAAACGACCGTGCCGTTGCAGCCCATCCCCCATTACTTAGCCCAGCCCAGCGGACTGTTCCTCTTCTCCATCGAACAAATCTAGATCCACTGACCACCACAGCGTTGTGTCTTCCACCTCTCCATTAATGACCACACCAGGTAGCGCTCTCTCTTCTTCTCCCCGTCCTTTCCAGCTAGAAACCGTTGCTCAGGGTAACCGATGGAGGAATAGCAGAAGTCCTCGGTGGTACACCTCAGCCTATATATATCATTCGCATCGCCACATGCCCACATTGTCGGAGGGCATCTGCCACATAGCTCATATTGCCGACGCGGTGAGCCACTCCTTCCCGTCTTCCCCCCTTTCACTATCATATACATCCATTTTCACAAGTTTGTCATTCCTCAGGTTTCTGGAGATTGACGCCGAAGGAGTAATCTTTCCTATTCTTTCGTCTCTGTGAAGCGTTTGTTTGCTGTGACTTATCACTGCTGACCCAGAGTCCTACGTTCACGGCTACTATCAGTTAAGACACTTACGCTAGATCATTGTACTTTATTTTTTACTGAGCTTGATTATACACGGTTACTTGTGGGTTAGTGAATAGTGATCCCTCTCATGGACTACGATGCAAATCCGTAGCATGTTGACCTCCCAGTTTTACATGAAGAACGCTCTTCCCTATCTACCCCATCAACAAGTGTAGCCCACTGTAGAACTGTTGCCCTCTGCATCCAGTAGTATACGGTGGTAGAAGTATACCCCAGCTGCTATCAGAAACAACCAATTGATCAGTGACGAGCCCAACAAACTGAACACTAATCTGGCGATAAAGTTCAGTTTCTGGTATCAACAAAGTTCAGTTTCTCAGTAGTTTTTCAGTTTCTTATTCCATGATTTGCCCAAAAGGTCTTATGATTCATTTGCATTAGTTTCTGGTATCAACAAAGTTCAGTTTCTCAGCAGATTTTCAGTTTCTTATTCCATGATTTGCCCAAAAGGTCTTATTCATTTGCATTAGACTTATGATTTTATTTTCTAACATAGCTAAATATCAAACTGCTGACAGAAATCCGAATTTATGTTAAACGTGAAAAAGTAAGTTAAATTTTTGCTCTGAACAAAAGCCTTGCATTTAGCTTTTTGCTGGAATCAACACGGCACGGTATCTTCTCAGACCCATATAAAGGTGTTATGACAACGGGTGAGCAGAAAATAAAAGCCCAAATACAATCCATATTAGTGACCGACACCTTTCCCCTCTCTCTACAGTAAATCGAGAGAGGCGACCAGGGCGAACCTCCTTTTCTCTCGTCCTCCCGCCGGAGCCGGAGCCCTTTTCTCTCGTCCTCCCGCCGGAGCCGGAGCAGATTCTCGCCGCCTCTCGTCGCTGCAGCGGCGGGAGGTGGTGGGGGTCGCGTTCTCGGTCTCCCGGCGTGTAGGTAGGTTAGTTTTAGGTCTCCTCGGTGCCGATTTTGGGGGAAATCGGTGTCGATAGGAGTTTCTTTGGTCCAGACGTTCTTCCTCCTCGGCGTGGTCCTCTGTGGCGTCGTCGATGGGCGTCTGGCTTTGGGTGCTCGCCGATCTACGGATCTGGCAGGTTTTGGTGCCCTGGGCGAGATCGTGGCGGCGGAGGTGACGATCTCTGCTTGGCTTTTGTCCCCTGTCTCCGGCTCCGCGGCGGTGGGGTGCGCTCCGGCCTCACCGTGGAGTTCTGGGGGTCGATCTGGAGCAAGTGCTGCGAGCGTGTGCCTCGGGCTCCCCTGGCCGGCCGTGGAGGCGTGGGGGGGAGCTGCTGTGGCGGCGTGCTTGCTTCCGGTTACTCTGGCGTTTCTCCGCTTGGTGGCTTCTCTGGCCGGCCGTGGAGGCGAGGAGAGGAGTTGCTGGTGGTGCTGCGACCGAGTGGAGGGCTTTGCTGCTCAGCTTTGGCGCTGGGAACGTGGCTGCGGTGGTGGTGGTTCTTCTGGCACGGCTTTGTCGCCCCGGCGGAAGGCGGTGTCGGAGCTGGTCGCGGGGTGGCTTGGCCGTGTTTCTTCATTGACAAGATCTTGCTGCTTGCGGCGAGTGGTTTCTGCGGTCTTCTTCAGCGTTGGAGGTCTTCCCCTCTTCCAGGCGGCAGGCGGTTCGAGCTCTTCTTCTCCGGCGTTCTTCGGCGACGACGAGCTGCGGTGGTTCAGGAGCATCTTTGCTCCTGTAGTGCTTCAAGCTGAGCACTTTGTACGGATTTGCGTATGTTTTTCTTTCTGTATTCTACGTATGTACGCAGGTCTGTACTACCCTCTTTCAAAAAAAAAAAACCCAAACAATTCATCGTCTAATTGTTTCAAGGAACAAAACTGACCCAGTCGTCGTTGTTTTGGGGAGAAAAGAAACAATTCATCGTCTAACTGTTTCATTCCACAATTAATTATGCATTAACCATTTAACCTTATGTTTAACACTTCCTTTAGGTTAGGCATTGTGAAGTTAAACCACCTATGAAACATGTAGACGATGAATTGTTTGGGCTTTTATTTTCTGAATGCTTAGTTCTTTTGTCAGCTACGTGCTTTTATGCTATTTTACAATGTGCACAACTAATTTTTCTACAGGATGAAGAATACTATGAAACCACCAATGTGTATTTTCAAAGGCGGCGCTACACCTAAAGACAACACCCCACAACTATCTGAGGATGATCCATTAAGAGCTGCGAAGCATATTGTCGAGTGCATCAAGAAAGGAACCTCACATGTCCAAATTGTTCTCAATGAATGCTACTAATATTTTGTAATTTTATAGTACTATAGTAACCAAATAGAGAATATATATAATACATAATTTTCAATTCGATTTTTCTTTTCACTTATCGTGTTATTAATCCATATATTCCTCTTCCATACAACTAAATATGATCCAATAAAATGAAACTGATTCTCGCAGCAACGCGTGGGGTATCATCTATTCTAATTTAAATTCAGTGCGTCTATCTCGATCTCAAACCATATCTATGTCCGCGCTCTAGTTAACTAGGCCAACCGCCATGCAAGTGTGGTGGGGACTGATGGTCTACCTCACTTGCCTAACAACAACGTGCCACCCTCCTGTGACCTCTGACCCTCTCACCAACACAGCCCATACGCGTACATTTGCACCTAACCTCGATCTATGACCTGCAAACTCCTTATTCAGATTTTGTTTGCGTGCGATCACAACAGAGGAAGCGTCATCTGCTTAGTTCAGTCTTCGTAGTTTGGGGTCCTTGTCTTGATTTTTTGTTTGGTTTTTGCCTGCAAGCGTGCTTACATGAACAGGTTGGGAAACATGCTGCTGCGCAAGTGCAAGAGCCTGTCGCGCAGCAGGTCGTCGCGCTCCTACGGCAACCTCCGCTCCATGTCCGTGAGGGACGTCGCCGCCGACGAGGACGAGGCGGCGGCGTCCCCTGCTGCTGGCGACGGCCCGGCGGTGGTGTTCGTGGGCAGCTCCCGGCGGCGGTACGTGATCAGCGCCAAACACCTGAGCCACCCGCTGATCGCCGCGCTCATCGACACCACCGAAGGCGGTGGCGGGGGCGGGATCGAGAATAAGGTGCCGGGCGCCGTGGCCGTCAAGTGTGAGGTGGTGCTCTTCGACCACCTGTTGTGGATGCTCGACAACGCCGCCGACCTCCGCGCCGGCGGCGAGGACGACGCCGTGAGGGAGCTGGCCCAGCTCTACGCGACGTGCTAGCCAGTCGTCACCGTTCAGTTGATACGATCAGCATTGCTGCATGCATGGTATTGCTGAATTTGATTGATTTTTTCTGCGTTCTTGCATGCACGCACGTACGAGATCTAAGATTCTCGGGTGAGAAGAGCTAGAAGATCACACGTGTACAAGCACGTACTCCCTCCGTTCGGAAATCGATGTCTTACCTATCTCAAAATTTGGATATATGTACACACTAAAACATGTCTAGATACATCCAAATTTTGACATAGCTAAGACATCTATTTCCGAACGGAGGGAGTAGGATCTATTAGTATTACGAACTTGGTTCGTAGATAGGATTATGGGCTGCTTGATAGCTTTGATGTTTTGAGTGTGTTGTAATTAAGATTGGGTTTTAGATGTGTGTAGCTTTTTCATATATTTTTGGTCGCAATGATCATCTGTAAAGTGTTTTTCTTTCATTGTGTTAACACTTAAATCAGCGACTACTTTTTTGTTTGGCTGGTCAAGTAAAATATATATACTTCCATTTCTTCTTTCGTGACATGTTAACAGTTTTTTTTGCGAATTAACATGTTATCAGTTTATATATGTAATTACGTATACACGAAGTTATGAACCTATATATCGATCTTAGAAACGCAGTCTCCTAGGCTCATTTAAAAAAAAGTAAGAAGAACAAGAGTTTGTTCATCCGTGGATATTGAATTACTGATACAAGAAGCATATTGTGTTTTCCTTAAGACATTAGTAGATCAAAGTTGGTAGCTTAGCTAGCAGCATAACAACACTAGCTAATGCTTGTAGGAGACAGGCTACCAGCATGCACGTCTCAAGTCACTTGGTTGCACAGTCCACATCGCATGTAGGAGTATGCACATAAATATATCCAGCTCGCTGCACGCGCCGTGTGATGTGTTTGTGTGTGGTGACGCACTGACGTGGGTGCGTGTGAATGTCTATGTTGTAATTGGTTTTATTTTTTTGAGCGGACATCTATGTTGTAATTGATGTTTAAAAGAATCTGACGGAGTTTTTTTTAGCAGAAGAATCTGACAAAGTTACGTGCAAGCCGGGCCGCTGCCCCTAGCTAGCCTATGAACTTATTGGAAACAAGCCTTGGTAAGCGGCCCACCTGTAGCTCAAAACAAAACTTGCTTATTCTTGCCCATCAACCCATTTGTCCTCCGGGGAATCGGGCCAATCTCCGTCACCGTTTTTTTTAAACGAGGCAAAAGTTTTGCCTTTTATATTGATACAGGAGAAGCAAACATGATACGGTCGAAGCCAAAAGAAAAAGAACCAAACATGTCAGGGCCTACTAAATGAGAGAAAAGTATCTCTACGAGGATCCAGATCATCCTACTCCGTCCAGTCTCTTAGAAAGATAAATCGTCATTTCTCCGTCACCGTTAAAATGGATAGAAAATCTGAAAGAATAATCACACACTTGGCTTATACAACTGGGTGAGGTATATATCTCCTCGTTGCAAAAGAAAGAAATCACTTCGCGAGATAGAAAGATTTTCATAAAATTCTGTGAGAAGGACTCAAAGAGGAATATCAAGCTAACATGAGCACTCCGCACCTTGGGGTTTATCCACGTAGCAACAAAATTAGGTGTTGTTTCATATGTAGAGGAATTGTATGTTGTTTCTCCTCGGTGCATGCCAAATCTCTGAGTATCTGCATGGTGCATCTTATCATTATGCTTATCAAAAATGTATGATGTGTAGGTCGTGGATTATCTGTGTGCGTTACATCTTACATTTTTCGTATACCATCTTGCCAGATTTTCCAAAATCAAGTGTATAATCTTTTGTTGGTGGATTTGATAGTCAACTTTTACCACTGTTGCCTATCAAGTTGTTTGCATGGAGCACCAGAGTTCGTAGGTTAATTTGAATTTGCATGGTTCCTTTGTGTTGTAGTCTTGTAGAGGGCAAAAGGGGCTCCACATTGACAATGTTCAAATATAATAAAGCATTCATCTCATTTTTTCTGCAACTGTAACCATGAATTGAGATCTCCTTGGTTCGTTTTAACAACATATATAATTTTTCTTTTGCAGTTATAGTAATTAGAGCTACCCCTTACAAAAGATATATAATAAGATCCTTCCGGTTATGATCTATAAAAAGTGTATCTTATAGGCTTTTCAGAAAGAGTGAATTCCATTTTTTACCCCATAGTTGTGCATTTGTTATGCTTATTACCCCCACTTAGTGAAGCAAAATTGGAAATACACCATATATAATTTTTTAACACGGTTTTACACGATTTTAGCATTCCACGTGTTTCGTTACAATAGTCCGTCGTCTTAGTGCTATGTGGTGCATCAAAATATGTAAAGATCGAAGGGTGGCATCGACGGTAATGCCCAGCCTCATCTTCTCTATCTATTAAGTATGACATTGTTGTTCTGATATTTTTGAGGTTCAATCATCATCTCGCACCTTGCCTAACGGAAATGCATTAGAAAATGGAGGGTCCAAAGTTTATAAAATGGGTAAATTTAGTCAATTTACCGCTAGATGGGCTAATTAGTGTTGCAAAAGCATAACTAGAGGGTAAGAAGCAAAATGCACTATTTCATAAATTATGTAGATTGACAAATCTGTTTTCACCAAATCAGAATATGTATTTATGCCTCCCATTGTACATACAGTTGTAATTATTTGAGAAGCATATAGGCAAAACCAATGTTGGGGATATCGCCTATCGGGAACTTATCGGTCGACCCAAAATTATGGGTAAATCGACCGGTTTATCGGCATATCGGCTGATAAATCGGTCCATTTATCTTATCGGTCAGACATCGGTAAGCGATAAATCGGCCGATTTATCGGAATATGGGACGATATCTTGAATAGTGCGCAAAACTAAATATACATGAACTACCACGTAAAAAATACATGAACTATGAAACCATGATCTATCGAGGAAATTTAACTCCTTTCTTACTATGGATAACTTATATTTTGTTTAGCACGAGGATTATTTCGTGCAAGTGTAGTCTCATAGCCCAGATTCATTCTTTATAAAAATTTGAACATTATGGCATGTCCCTCTGATTGTTATTTGTTTAAGATATGTAGTGCACGTCATCATTTTCTAATATTCACCAAGAAAAAATATTCCATTAGGCATGAAAGTTTATGTTTGTTCTAATCAACACTAATTATTTGCATCAGTTATATTTTTTGATGTTACCATCATTCAAATAATGATGTATGAATAGCGAGAAGTATAAAAGTATGGATGTAGAAATTTATCACAAATAGTTTCTAGTGCCACAAATAATTCAATAGTTTCTAGTGCCACAAATAGCGCTTCCCACAGATCGGGGTGAGGCTCCGAGGGCATATGTACTATTCTTGATTAATTATTAGGTCAAAGTGTTTAGCATTATATCTGACATAAATATCTGGATATTTAAGAGTGACTGACACTATCCAACAAAATAAAGCATTTATAGAAATGAGATTCTCCCATATGTTGTCTCATGATAAACACAAAACTTGAAAGTACGACTTGGTTGTCATAGGAAAATCCTGATGCGATGTCACTGATGTAGATTGTTCATGACAAGCTATTCATGATGTCAGATTCTTGAAGGTAATGTGTGTTCTTAGCGGTGTTGTACATACCCTGGAAAGTTTTTTTTTATAGTTAGGGAATTCACAGGTTTAAATAGTTAGGTATATATAGTTACCTTGCACAATAGAAAGAAGTCACCTCGTGAGAGGGGAAGATTGATGAGAGATTCTGCGAGGAATTAGGATTCAAAGAGAATGAACTAGATAACCCGAGCTTGCTCCGCATCTGGATGTCGCCTTTTACCGATTCTACATTTCACTGGATAAAGGATGGCGTGTTACTCCTACCAATTGTTGTAGGTGACATAGGGCTAAAATGGACAAATATTGATTAACTAGACAGTCTAGACTCTAGACTAACTGAGTCCTACCAATTTTGATCATGTCCCCTGTTCAGTCGGTTTCATACCATATGGTGACACCATATAGTATTGCCTTTTCTTGGCCATGTACGAATGTCAATGCATATATTCCGTGTAAAATACTATGAATCGTGTATATGAAATGTTTGGGGGTTAAATAACAAATTATTGGGCAAAAGAGAACCTTGGCTCTGCTCTCTCCCCCGCTACAGTAGGGAGAGGCGACTTTTTTCACCCCCGTCCGATCCAGTTCGCCGGCGACGTTCCTCCGGTCCCCCCCCCCCCCCCTCCGTCGGCCGCTCCGGCGGCGGGAGGGTGGGGAAACTCTGGTTCTCGCCAGTATATAGCTAGGTTCGAGTGGGATCTTCGCTGGATGCGCCGTGGAGAGGATGGTGCTGTCGGTGTGGTTTGGGGCGGCGGAGGTCTTCTCCGGTGGTGGGGTTCTGCGGAGCCCGGCCGCTTCTCTGCCTCCTTCCGGGTGCTCGCATCTCGGCGGAGATGCCGTGCGCCTTCTTCCTGTGCCGGAGTACGCAGGCGGCGGCTCCGGTTGTTGATAGTTTGCAAGTTGCAGGTGTGGAGCTCCAGATCGAAGACGACGGCGGCGTCGCAAGGTGGAGGCCCTTCGGGTTCGAGGTTCGTCGACTTCCCGACCGCCATGGGACTCCGTCCGATCCAAGGTTGCAGAGGAGCCACGTCTTCTTCGTCTCCGTGGTCTTCCTTATCCTTAAGGACCTGGTTGTAATTTTCGTTTCTTTCGAGGATGATTCTGTAAGGTTGCTAGAGTAATACACTTGTGCTTGCTCACAAAAAAAAAGTGTTTGGGGTTAAGTCCTCCTTGGGTTTAGGGCCAAACTTTGACCATAATTTTAACTAGCACATATAATGTTCGTGGTAGAGAAATTCCTTGAGTCTTACTGGTTAGCACATGAGTTGGTGTGCTAGCCAGGCTGGGTTCGAGGCTCGTCTCCTACCTATTAAAAATCTGGTCCCTACTTCCTCCTAGGTCCAACTCATTTTTTTATTAATGTTTGTGGCATACAACTAGTATCTTGTTACTCAAAATCATAGCCAAAGTTCGAATCAAAATTCGAGAAAAACTTATAAACACAAACATAGAGTAGTACTAAAAATGCATTACACTTACTCGGTTCATAGTTTTTCATAATAACTTCAGATGAGTAGCTAAAAGCGGCGAAAAAAAAGAAAAAAGAGGAGAAAGCGAAGGGGGAGCGGGGCACACGTGTACCGTCCTCCAGCCGCGCAAATCCCCGTCCCGTTCACCGCCGCTCCGCCATTACTGCCACCCCCCAAGGTTCGGACGGCGCCCAGCCATGTGAAGGCTTGAAGACAGACGACGACGCCATTAAACGCCGCGACGGAAGACAGGGACTACGATGCGCGGCAACCATCTCAGAGCGGCGATGGCGACGGCGGTGAGGGCGTTCTCGTCCGCCGCACCGTCCGGCGCCGCCGGCAGCGTCTCCATGGTGCAGGGAGCGTCGCGGGGTATCGGGCTCGAGTTCGTGAGTGCACACCCCTCCCACCTCGTCGCCCTTTCTCTTCCCCTTCACCTCCCGTCCCCATTGCGTCTGCGCATCGCCCTCATCCCTTCGAATTTCTGCTGATTCGCTGATTTCTGCCTGCAGGTGAGGCAGCTGCTGCGGAGGAGCGACCAGGGCCGCGTCGTCGCGACGTGCCGCGCTCCGGACTCCGCCGTCGAGCTGCAGGAGCTGAGGCGGGAGCACGCGCGGCGCCTCACCGTGCTGCCGCTGGACGTCACCGACGAGACCACCATCGAGGTAATGGATGATAATCTGTTCGCCTGCCTTTTCCCCCTCAAATTTATGCAACGCGGTACTACCGGTGGAGCCTTCCATGGCAGGCCGCGGCGGCCGCGATTGGGGAGACCCACGGATCTCTCGACCTGCTTATCAATGCCGCCGGCATCCTCTCGATCCCAAATGTCATACATCCAGGTCTGCTCTTCACAATTGATCGGGAAACCGTCTGTTCCTCACATTGGGGCACTGCTTTCGGTTTGCATTGTATTCAGTTATTGGCAATTTGGCATATGATGGCTTCCACTGAAATCAGGTTGCTCTGATATTATACTGCAGAGACCTCACTGAGCAAACTTCAGAAGTCATCCCTGCTACTGGCATACGAAGTGAACGCTGTCGGTCCTATTCTAGTCATCAAGGTATAGGTCACCGCCTTCCTTTCTGCTCCGGATCATCTCGCATTCCTCTAGTTCCTGCGGCGTGCTTACTCTAGGGTCTGAATGGATCTTCCATTGTACTCTGATGTCTGAATTGATCTTCATTTTTGGCAGCACATGCGTCCGTTTCTGAAGATTGGTGCGAGCTTGGAAACAGGGAAAGGTTTCTCGGTTGTTGCAAATATGAGCGCCAGGGTTGGCTCGATAGGAGATAACGGTTTGGGAGGCTGGCATTCCTACAGAGCTTCTAAAACTGCACTGAATCAATGTATGTGAACAGTAAGACGAATGTTCCATTCAGATTTCACTAGCCCGTTATATCTACCTTGACTTGTCTTCGGTTTCTAAAATGCATGTATTGTTCATGTTTGCAGTGACTAAGACTGCCTCAGTCGAGTTGGGCAAGAAGGACAACATCACCTGCATTTTGCTACATCCAGGAACAGTTGACACCGACCTCTCTCGGCCATTCCAAAAAAATATGGCCAAGGATAAACTCTTCACGAGGGAATTCTCTGTACAGAAGCTTCTGTCCATCATTGACAATGCCAAGAAGACCGACAACGGGAAGTTCTTCGCTTGGGATGGTCAAGAAATCCCATGGTGACCACTGTTTCCAGTCGGTGATTTTTTCCGTGTCTTATTTTACCATTCTTCTTTCTTATTCAGAACCACTGGTGTTCTTTTTAGCCTTAAACAAAAAAAAATCTCTAATAAAGCTCCAGTAAGATCTCTGATATGAAAAGCAATGGGAAGTTATTCCTCTTTCTATAGAATACTATGCATTTTGGATGTTTGCCACTGAGTACAACTGTACAAGTCAAGCTTGTTCCCTAGAATATACATATGTGATGTTTGCATTGAGTGCAAGTCAAGCTTGTTTCCTAGAATATGTATAAGCACATGCTAAGCACTGGTTCCTACTAAGGGCATGTACAATGGGGAGTGCTTAGGGAGATGCTTAAGAAAATAAACCGGTTCTTGTCTAAGCATTGGTGCTTATTCTCTCCTATATAAATAAGCACAGGTGCTTAACTAGGCACCTCTCCTATACAAATAAGCACCGGTGCTTCACAAAAAGTCTGGTTTATTTTCATAAGCACCTCTCTAAGCACTCCCCATTGTACATGGCCTAAGTATTGATGCAATGATGCTAGTGCAAAATTTACACCTCACCGACTCTACATAGCAAGAAAAAACACAGTTGAGTTGTGCTCAGCACCCTTCCATGCACCTGCACTTTACATGCCCTCATGTACTATAAAGGGATAACTGACAGTTTACCTTCGTCACCGCATACTAGTGCTCCCTACCTCGCCAGGCTCGCGGGGCACACCACCCTAACCAGCAAGTCTTATGCCTATCTCTCGATCGCCTATCTTACACGAACCTTGATGTTTCCTTCGATCTCTTTCTTAACCTGTATGCCTTGTAGCCTAGCAAACATGCAAGGAAAAATAGGCATATCACAAGTGTGCTCGGGGCGCTTGCTATTATATTTGCATACATAATTTGGAGGGGGAAAACGTTGAAATGGGGCTTATATAATCTAGTGGTAAATTGGTTTGTTTGGACTTTGACCGCTACCACCTATCTAGAAAAAATGAGGCATAAATGAGTCCAAATATGGAAGCATATATGTCACAAAATAGAAAGAAATGCATTTCATGTCATTGAAGAGGATAGACTCATTATCATTGTTGCCATCTTTCGGATAAACTGTAGATCGTAACTAGGATGTAAATGCACTTGACTGAAGGTGATCTGGTATAAGATGAACACAGATGCGAAGAAGCAAAATATTTGTCGTAGGGCCGAGAGGTATTTCATACGGTGTAGTTGGTGCCCCCGCCGAGCTGCAGGGTGGAGGTGCTATTCTCGCAGCCTCAGTAGGATTAGGCCACCTGGTCGATCACCTTGGACTGATTGGATAGGTAGAATGGTTAGTGGATGCTGTGCTTGCCGCACGTGTAGGACTTCTGGCACATGCTGGGGAGGTTGTACGCGTCGCTGGATGTTGCAGCCTCACCGCTGGAAATTACCATGAGCGAGGCGGCAGCGACAAGGAGCAAGAGGAAGAGCAGTGGCATGATCAATTTGATCTGACATGCGCTGTGGGAAAGAACGGGATCAGAGGTATGATTTGGATGAAGAAGAGTCAAACTTGGGGAGTTCATCAGGCTGGAACCAGTAGAGTTGCGTCCAGTGCGGAAATTTCGCACGTAATCTCTCTGACATTTCACCTAAAATACTTCTCTGTATGCAGCAGTGGTCATATCTCTTGAGCAGGTGAAGAAGAAGGTGGCGCGGGTGGACAGATAAGTTAATAGAGGATGGAGAAGAAGTCCAAATTTAAGACTGGGGATTGGACAGATATGTGAAGAACAAAATATGTTGAAGAAGATGCTGACATGTGAGACTGACTTCCTGGTGAGACTCGTCATAAGTAGGTCCAACTTATTTTTGTTGGACATAACGGAGTTTGGGCAAGTGTGGCGGCATTTGAGTTTATTGAAATCATTTGCACTAGAAAGATATGGTTAGGTGAAGAAAAAAGTTGTAGTTGTGCAGTTTACTCAAAGACTGCCGAGCAAAAAGAGAGATGAACAAAATAACAGCCTTGACACCATCGTTTGTTCAAGAGGCTTGGAAAGCGGTGAGGAGGAATGAGCTATAGTAGCAAGGTGATAAACCAGCAGATCAATCTACTTATATGTGAATTATGACTAATTTCCGTTTACTAAAAGCAATAGTCTATGTGTGACAGGCCCAGGTCAGGAGAGCATATATTGCTGAGTAGAATTTGTGAAGTCGACAGAACACGATCGAGTGAGTTCTGTTATATCTCTCTTTTATTGACAGCTCAAGCAGAAGAAATTTCAGGTGCAGAACTAGTTAATCTGGGTTTTAGCACATTGGATGACCAGTTAGTTCAGAAATGTGACGACAAGTGCCGGCACATTTACCACTGAATCAGCAGGTATCTCACTCTTCATGCATGTATGATTTTTTTCCAGCACTGAATCAGTGTAAGTAGACAGCATAATGCATGTTCCATTCAGTCTATTCATTCACTAGATCCGTTAACCAAAAAATGCTGATTAATTTTCTTTTGCCATTCCTAGTACCCCGTGCTTGAAAAATGAAAATTCTCTGGTCGAATGTTGCTCCGGGGAGCCATATCGGTAGACTGGGAGTCATTAGTTTTTCTTCAGGCTCCATCGATCTGCGCCACATTAACTCGGATAACGAGCAGCTCAATTGAATGCATTCGGACTGCGTCACACATAAACCCTGGTTCATCTCTACTACTCCCTCCGATCCATTTTAATTGTCGTGGGAAAAGAACTAAGCATTTACAAACCCATAGCACAACTCCTGACACTTATTAAGGATCAGAGGGAGTACTAGCTTTCACTAAAGCGTCCCCAAAGTTCCAAATCTCACTGATAACTAATTCAAGTTTGAGAAAGTTATGGGCTGTGACGGACTGTATAGAGTCCTGCTATTGCTTTCTTCTTTTAAATCACAGTCAACACATACATTAGAGATGTGTTCGGCTTGCTTGGACCATATCCAGCTATTTCAGTGCAGCAACAGTCTCACTCTATCGACAATTCGACACAGGTTGCAGCATCCTTCTGTTCAGGGCATGTCAGAGATGAACTCCACTTAGCAGAATGCATGGCAGTTAAGAAAGTACTATGATGATATTGATGGGTACTCAAAAGGACAGCTCCAGTAGACTTTTCTTTTAAGAGAAAACGCAAAAAGCCTTTGCGTCTCATTTTATTGAAAAGGAGAGAGTTTTGGTTACAGGCCTCCTAGGAGGTAAACAACAGGAACAAAAGAAAACTTGGTGAACGTCCCAGGCCTGTGGTAGCACGGCACTCAGGCCAAGTGCACCAGCAGACGCCCAGGAGGCTGCTTCTTCCTTGATCTTCTTGAGCAGACCAGCAGTGGACGGTTGATCGCCATCAAAAACGCATCCATTGCGGTGTTTCCAGATCATCCAAGGGACCAACAGCGTGATGGAGGCGAGTCCCTTCCGCATCGGCTTGGGGGTGACCTGCTTTGCATTGGGGAGCCAAGCGGTGACGGTGGTGCTCCGATCGGGTGGAGCACAGGTGAACCTGAGCCAGGACAGGACCTCGTGCCAAATCTGCTGCGAGAAAGGCTAGCATGAAAACAATTTTAAATTATACTCAGTATCACACAGAACGGATCAACCACATCTGAATCTAATTGAGAAATTAAACGGTAATTAGTGGAAAAACATCCTGCATGCATGCATAATTTCAAGTAGCTCATATCTTGTTAGAGCTTGGTTCAGTTCAAGATTATATATAAATGAGTTTTTTTTTGCCTTACTGTCCTATTATAAGTACTAGTACCAGAAAATTCCTGAAACGGTCCTAAAGGCCCAGATCAGCGATGTAGTAGACATCTAATCAAGTTTGCACTGAGTTCGTTCTGGTGTCGATTGTGCTGGTGTCTCCGCTGGCCTCTGAAGAACCAAAAGAATCATCAGCTGGTGGCAGCGTCATGTAGGTTGCAACTGGCATCTTTGCTGCAAGGCTCGGCAGCGGCACCTCGAACCGATGCCTGATGGACGGCCTCAGCCTGCGGTCGGGTGGCCGCACATCGGCTCCTCATCGAGCCCGACCACCATGACGCGCTCCATCTCTTGCCCGTCGAACTCCTCATCCAACCGCACATCGGCTGCTTCGAGGATGGCTTCCTCTACCATATGACCCACTCCAGCAAGTGGATTACAGCTCCGTCGTTCTTGTCATCTTGGGACACTGGCCACATGTGATGTTGAGCAGGACGACCCCGAAGCTGTAGACGTCGGACTCCACACAGGCTGTGGCAGTGAAGACACACTTTGGGTCCATGTACGCGAGTGTCCCGGCGGCTCCTGTCGTGCACGAGCCCCTGCCATCGCCAACCAGCCTCGCAAGTCTGAAGTCGCCAAATTTGGCGTTGAAGGACGCGTTGAGCATCACGTTGCTTGGCTTGACATCCCTGTGCACGACGCGCTGCTCCGTCTCCTCGTGCAGGTACAACAGTGCAGAGCCGAGCCCAAGCACGATTTCATACCTGACGGGCCATGCCAGCAAATGGTCCTGCTTGTAGAGGTGAGCGTCGAGGCTTCCTTTGGGCATCAGCTCATAGACAAGCAGGAGGTCATCGTCATTGCCTCCGTGGAACCATTCTACGAGCCTACAAGGTTCCCCGGAGCCGGCTGATGATCCTCATCTCGGAGACGAACTTCTTCCAGCCTTGACGGGAGCTCTTGGACACTTTCTTCACCGCGATGGCGAGGTTCATGTCATGGAGGAACCCACGATACACGGACCCGAAGCCTCCTTCTCCTAACTTATCCCCGTCAGAGAAGCAGTCGGTGGCGGCTGCGAGCTTATCGTACGAGAATCACACTGGCCCGGTCCCTTGCTCGAGCTCGTCTTGATCTACGCTTTTGCCACGGAATTAGATCGCCTCTTTCATCGGTTGTTCCAGCTCTGATCTCACTGCCGCTGCGGACCGCCTTAGCCGCTGGTGCAACAAGAGCCAAGACGACAGTCTGATCAGGCAGAGCAAGATTGCCAGAGTGCCTGCAACAAGGCCAACGATGGCGCCTGCTTTTATCCTTTTGTGTCCTGTACGTGATTGTGCCACAGCCCACAGTGCCTGCTGCGCGCTCGTTTATCGTGTCCATATTGTAGGTGATGTACGTGAGATAGCAGTTGTACCCTGTGACGGAACCTCCGTCGCTGTTGGTGGGAAACAATCTCGGCAGCTGATCGATCGGTGTAGTAGGAGAGGCAGCGCGCACACTCGCTCTGCGTCAGGTCCCTCGTGCACTGGGCGGCCACCCCATACATAGCTACTAGAGGGTCTTTCTCGTTGTACATCTGGGTGCCTTGGGCAACCCGCATGGCCTCTTGGCTGGCCTTCGCCGTGAGCCGGTGCATCAGCTCGAACCTTGTTCCGGTCATGCTGGACGTGTTCTAGGGGGGCAGTGGTTGGCTCGATGAGTATAGTTTCTGTTGTGCCGCATGGACGACGGAGAGGTTAGCCACGGAGAAGAAAGATTTGTCTGAGTACCAGATGACGCATGTGCCCGTTTCTTGCCCCATGGAGGTAGACTGATGTTGGTTAATTCAGTTATGTCCGCTCTGCCAACTTTTCTCATGTGCTCGCTCAAGCTGAACAAGAAATTCATAAAATCTGTTGACCGAGCACGAAGGCATTGTCTTTGGGACAAGAGGGAGGATTCCACCTCTTTTGCTGGTCTTGCTGCCTGGGATAAGGTTTGCCGGCCAAAGGAGCGAGGGGGACTAGGAGTGATCAATTTAGAACTGCAGAATATGGGGCTTTTGCTCAAACAGCTTCATAAATTTTACTCCAAAGAAGACATCCCTTGGGTTAAACTAGTATGGTCGTTATATTCAGATGGGGCACCACACGCTCAAACGCCTCGTGGTTCGTTCTGGTGGCGTGACGTTTTCAGCTTCGTGGAAGTTTATCGCAGCATCACAAACTGCAAACTGGGTGATGGATCTACTGTGTTGTTCTGGAAAGATAGTTGGGTGCAAAATGAGCTTCTTGCTGACAAGCTGCCTCATCTTTTCTCTTTTGTGGAGCGCCCGGACCTAAGTGTTCAGCAAGTGGTCTCTTCACCAGATCGCAGCCAAATGTTTTCTCTGCCCCTCTCGATGGAAGCTTACTCTGAATTTCAAGAACTACAGGAGTTGTGTGATCACCAAGTACAACTAGCTATAGACAAAGACAGCAGATCCTTTGTTTGGGACAAGACGTCTTACTCGTCAGGCAATTTCTATAGATACATGTTCCAATGCCTGCCCAAAGACCAAACTCTCTGCAAAGTTTGGAAATCTAAATGCCTGCCTAAACTGAAAGTCTTCTGCTGGCTGCTGATCAACGACCGTCTTAACACGAAAGATATGATGCTTCGTAAACACTGGCATGTCGAGGGAGGACCAAATTGTGTGCTCTGTGATCATGATATCCTCGAGGATTCAACCCATCTGTTCTTTGGTTGCGCCTTTGCTTCAGAATGCTGGCTCCGTGTTGGGTTACACTGGGACTGCTCGCAAGATGTGAGGACTAGGATCCTCTCGATGGCTGCCACCTTCCCCCACTCACATTTCATGGAGAATTTTGCCTCGGTGGCGTGGAACATATGGAAGGAACGAAACGACTTCATCTTTAAGGGGGAGGAACCATCCATCGAGCGCTGGCGCAGGCGTTCCAAAAACGACCTGCTGCTTCATCAGTTCAGAGTTAAGACGGCTTTGGTCCAGAGCCTCCTGGATAGTGCTGCTCTTTTCTTTCACTAGTTAAACTTTAGCCTAGCCCTAAAACCTCAGTTTTAGACCGTTTTACTTTTCTGTTTTATTTGTGTTCAGGGTCGGGTCACTATGTTGTGACCCTTCTCTTTCCATCCCTCTGTTCACCCATGTAAAACTCTGGTTACCCCTTTAATAGAAAAGTTACACCGTAGGGTTTCCCTACGGTAGCACGGTCAAAAAAACGCAGGGGCCCGTCAAGATGTGGGCCGTCCGGCTGTGCGGGCATATCTCCAGTATCGACTCGGCTGAGGCAGGGCAGTTCTGGCACGCAGGCGTGGAAGATTAGAGGTCTGCGTAGCACATGAAAAGGGCGAAGATCCTATCAGCACCCACACCAAGCATGCTCTGGTAGTAGCCCCCATTTTTGGGGGCTGACGTGCTGATGGTCTGAAGCGAGTCTGAAGGAGGCGGTAGAGATTCTTGTGGTACTTGCTTCTGTTGCTGTAGTTGCCGGCACTTGAGCAGTCCGGCTTAAGTGCTCCGCCGCAGCGTGCGATGGTTAAGAGTAGCAGGAGGCAAACACATGGTGGTGGAGCCATTGCCGGCTAGTGGTGAGTCTGGTGGCTTACATGATCACACAACACACCCCCTAATATGGTCTCTTTACGCTTATTGATACGATGAGAGCAACTAGGCCCCGGTAGTCAAATTCTTGATCATTGTTTTGTTGCTTATTGTGTCGGTAGTCAAATTCAGGATAAACAATTGGGAGGTTCGGTCAATTCAATTTTTTAAGAAAATCTTGGTCAATTCAGCGTGACCACATAATTCAGTATATATGTATGACTAGTAACATTGCCTTTGGCGTTAGGTCAGTGTTTCGTAGACTCTGTTACAGCAAGACGAAGACCTGTAGCTAACTCCCACCTAGGTGACCAAGTCTTTGTTGATTGACCCGTGGGAGCTTGCCATTTATACTCTTCTTTGACAGGAAGTACAACGGTTTTGAAATGGCGACTCCTACACGGAAGCCAGGCGGAGCGCGCTCGCCGGAGATCCACGGTGGATCTCGCCGGGACGCCCGAGAGGTGCTTCCCCGAGTCCCCCTCTCCTTCCCGCGCTTGCGCGTGCTCCGTCAGAAGGCGGAAATGGCGGATCCGCGTTCTCTCTCCATGATTGGATCCGCGCTGTGCTTCCGACAAAGGAATCCCGACGAGCGGGGTCAGGTGTGGCGCCTACGGCGCGGCCTGATTGCGCGACTTGCGGGGCCCTCGAAGCCACGAGCCATGGCGGTTGCGGGTCACGGGCCATGGAGGTTGCGGAGTCACGAGGTTTCGCGGAAGCGGATCATCGGGATTTGGAGCCGATGCTGGGCTTAAGGAGGTGCCGGGAGCCGCCGCCCGTACACCACCTCCTCCGAGCTCACACACAGACTCTGCTGATCAGTCTATGCAGATTGATTCAGTGGATGGCGACGCAAGCGAACCAAGGGAAGCGCAAGAGCAGATAGGAGAAGGAAGGAGAAGCTCAGGTGTTTCGGCGCCGGTCTCCTCCATCGAGAGCGGCGGCGAGACTGCAGTGGGAGCTCGAAGATCAAGCCATGGCGGGGCTGCAGCAGCTTGGCGATGGTCCGGTGAGAATCCCTTTCTCTGTGACAGAGGATTGGACTCCATTTCGCAGTTCACCGATAGATCACAGATACAGTGCGAGTATAGAAGCTCAGTTCAAATTGCATCCGGCGAAAAGCAAGGGAAACCTGTTTGCAAGGATCAGCAGAAGGCTGATGAAATGGAAGCAGAAATGGAATTGGGGAAGGCTGTAGTTAGCTCAGTTTGCAGTCAGAAATCAGGAAATGATCTCGGCGGCTATCAAGTTTTGTCAGGCGTCTCAACTGCTACTTTGTCAGCAACTGTTGTCAGAGAAATGAATAATGCAGAGGAAGCTAAACAGAGGAATTCTGGCCAGGAATCTCAGCTAGTCTCAAAACCTGAACAGGAGAAAGCGTCATCAACGACAAATAAGGTAAAACCTTGCCTTCATGGTCGTTTTTGGGCTCTGGAAAATTTAGATGAAGAAGATGAACATTGCTCTGAACTAGAAGTTAGTGATGATGATATTGCTGTAGTTAGTCCTGTGAGATCACATATTTTTGGCGATGCTTTGAGTATGGCTACTGATCTGCGAGGTAGAAAAACAAAGAAGGATGCTAAAAAAGAAAGGCTAGCAGATATTGAAAAGAGACTCAAAAGAAACAGAGAGAGATATAAAAATAGAGAATTCGTGACTCAGAAAACAGGCCTTTCGGGGGTTCAGAAAGATATTCATCTGCACAAGGATGCAATGAATAATCTAGATGAAACTCCAGTTAGAACTGATCAGATTTGAGTTATGATACTGTTAAAGAAAAGGGTGCAGTGTCAGTTGTAGAGGTTGATACTCTGAAAACTCCAAATCCAGAGGTAGATGATGACTCTAATGGGGTCTGGTTTAATATCTCTGGAGGTAAAAAGGTACGACGTAACCTGAATCCTTTTGTTGAATCTGCAAAGGCTTGTGGTATAGTGATGACGCCAGGGTTGCTTAGGCCACCGGCGGGATCATCTCTTAAACAAGCAAATCAGAGACCACATAGGAAACCAGGAGATAATGTACAATGTTTTGCCGGAATAAAAATAAGCATTAAAACTTGGGCCGTGGAAAGGACAATGGGGGCCCAAAGCAGAATGGGTCATGTAGGGAGAGAGAGATTCTGTTGGCCCAGTTAAGCTGCCTTTACATAAAGGTGCGGAACCTTATCTGGGGCAGGTAGAATCTCTTCTCACACACCTCTGGGTTCTAGATCGAGATCGGAGAGCGCTGAGAGGAGAAGAGGAAAGCATGGGAGATCGATTGGGAGGAGGAGGACGTGATGATTTCTATGGTGACGACCGCAGGGATGGTTACCCGCAGCGACCACCGTTTGCGGGGAACAAGCAGCGACAGTTTCAGGGGAACAATCAGCAGCAGTCCAGGGAAACAATCAGCAGCGGCCGCCGCCGTATCAGGGTCGCTATCAAGGTAACCAGAATCAGTACTTTCCGAACAGAAATCAGAACCAGTTCCGAGGTTATCAGTATGCAAGAAGGGATTTATCTCTGAATGATCCAAAAGGGAAAAGCACAGTGTCACAAACCACGTCTGCGCCAAATCTGCAATCTGTCCAAGATAAACAAGGGACAGGTGGTGCACAGGGCAACAACACTGTGCCTGGGGTGGAGCCAGTGGTACAGAAAAATGCGGGGGTTTCGAAATCGGTTGCTTCTTCAGATGGAGCACAAAGTGCTGCTGTGAAATCTCAGAGTGCTGGGACTGAAAATCTGCTTTGTGGAAAGTGCAGCAAGAAAGGGCATGCAAGCAAAGACTGCGTGGAGGATCTGGAGTGTGCAAACTGTGGCAAGAAGCATCAATCAGGCAAATGCGTGTGGCTGAAGCAGAAGAAACCTACTGCAAACCTGGTAGGTTTTGGAGGGCAAGGGCTGGCGTGTTTTGTTGCAGAGCACACCAAGGAAACGGCAGGAGAGGAAAAAGGAAGGGCCATTGCAATTGTGAAGGTTAAAAAAGTGGGACTGTTGAGGTTGATGCTAAGC
This sequence comes from Poa pratensis, assembly GCA_947311845.1. Lineage (NCBI taxonomy): Eukaryota > Viridiplantae > Streptophyta > Magnoliopsida > Poales > Poaceae > Poa > Poa pratensis. The sequence continues at coordinate 11,078,949 of CAMZMU010000118.1, forward strand.
TACTGGAGGAATGTCTTAGCAAAACCTACCCGTGGAAGTGGGAATGGCAGGCGAAGAAAATAGCAGTTGATGCTTTCCTTGTCAATTTCCCTTCTGTGAGCAGGATCAATGAGGTTGCTGTATATGACTGGGTTACTCTGAGAGGTGCGCATATCAAGGTGAACGTCAAACAGTGGTCAGATGAATCTTTAGCAGCTGGGAAGATGGATACAGTTTGGGTCAGAGCCAAGAGAGTTCCAAGAGCCTGCGAAATTATCATGGCTTCTGTGAAGTGGGTTCGTCCTTGGGACAAGTGCTGGAAGTAGATATGGAGACTTTCAGGAAAAATGGAAGTGTCAGGATAATGGTGGGTGTGGTCGACCACAGAAAAATACCTGACATGACAAAAATTACCACCAAAAAACTGTTAGTTTACTATGTGTACTTCCAGTTGGAGCAAGTTGTAGAGGAAGGATGGAGCAGGCCGGAAGAGGAATATATTCAAAACTTTGATGAAATGGAAGACAATCTGTCACAGGAATTTGGGGACAGAGAAAAGAAGAAACAGAAGACTGCTGAAGAGACAGGACATGTAGAGGTTAGAGCTAGAGCTGAAACTTTGAAGGTAATAGAAGACAGGGAGAAGGAGATGAAACAACAGAATGATGCTGACATGCAAGATCTTGTTGATAAGAACAAAGCAAAAGAAAACAAAGCAAGAGAGCTGCAGAAACAAAGAGAGGAACAGAAAGAGAATTTGAGGGCAACAGCAAATGCTGAAGAAGGTGGTGGCGAGAATGGCAATGAAAATAGGCTGTCAGACCAATGGACATGCAAACAAGCAAAGAAAAGGTGGATCTGTCTGGTACTGAACAAGGAGGAGGAACCAACTCAGAGTCCTCTGTCAGCTTTGGTACTAAAGTGAAGCATGCGCTGGATGGAAAGGGTGGTAAAATGGCTGTAGGCTTGGGATTTCTAGAAGAAGTAGAGGAAGCAAATGGAAACAGATATAGCAGCAGGTTGGCGACAAAGCAAGACAGTGACGTTTCAATCATTGACAAGGCGAAAATCCTAAAAGAAAAGAAGATGGACAGTGATGGAGGTAATATCTCAGATGTTTTTATTAACAGAACTGATGATTGCATCCTAGATATCGCTGCTTTGTTAGGCATAGATTTAGGAGCTTCGATTGGTATGGTTGAACACAATCTGAAACTGGTTAGAGAACAAGAACATGCACGAGTTAACCTTTTTTTGTCGAACGAAAATGATAAAGGTTTAGAGAAAGACGAGCATGTAAAGCTACATGATGTAGACTCAGTGCTTGTCGACGTTTATAAACTTTCTGCAGAGGATTGTGAGGATATGGGAGAAGGTATAACTGACCTTTTGCCTTTACTGGGTGTAACTGAGTGCAAAAAACCTGCTACTCAAGTAGTACAGGTTAAAACACCGGTTAAAACCAATATAGGCAAAAAGAAAAAAGGTGGGAAGCAGGCATTGACTTTAAATGATTAGTGGCTTCATTTGGAACGGTAGAGGCACAGGGGTGTGGAAAAACAAGCTCACATTAGAGACTCGATTACTAAACATAAACTAGACTTTGTGGGGATCCAGGAAACAATGAAGCAAACTTACTCTCCTGACTTTCTATCTAGAATTTCAGGGGGTCAGACTTCACTTGGGAAGGGATTCCTTCAAGGGGTAGATCCGGTGGAATTTTAGTAGGAGTGAATAACTTAACTTTGGATGTTTTAGAAAAACAATTCGGCACTTACTTTGTAAGATTGCTGGTTGTTAGTAAAACAGATAATTTCTTTGGAATTTGGTGGTGGTTTATGGAGATGCACAAAATGATGGCAAAGCAAACTTCCTAGTGGAACTTGTTCATGTCATCAGAAATTCTAAATGTCCGATTTTAATAGCAGGAGATTTCAATATGACAAGAAGAGACAGTGATAAAAATAAGCCGGGAGGGTATAATAAGTGGAGCCCTTTGTTCAATGCAGTAATTGATCAGGGTGAGCTTATGGAAATGCCACTCACAGGCAGGAAATACACTTGGAGTAATAATCATGAAGATCCCACATATGAACTGCTAGATAGAGTGTTGGTATCACATGATTGGGAGGATCATTTCCCTCTCACGTGTGTATCCACACTTCCTAGCGAGTTTTCTGACCATACTCCTTTGCTGATAAAGTCTGGAGAAAAACCTTTTATAGCACCCAATTTTCGCTTCGAAAATTGTTGGTTGTTAAGGCCAGATTTCAAGGATTTGCTTGCAAAAACTTGGGATAAACCACAAAGAGGTAGGACAAACCTAGATAAATGGCAAGGGAGATATACTAACCTTAGGAAAACTATAAAAGGTTGGGACAGAAATGTGAAGGGAGAATACAAAAGAAAAAGGAAAAAGTTAGCAGAAGACTTGGATGCTCTGGATAAAAAAGGAGAGTTATATGGGCTAGATGCTGCTGATAGAGCAGCTCAATTAGAACATAAAACTCAACTCAGGGCATTATCCGAGAAGAGGAATTAAATGGATTCAAAGGGCGAAAGAAAAAGATTTACTAGAGGGAGATGACAACACCAAATATTATCATGCAAAAGCAAACGGGAGAAGAAGGAAAACGACTATAATTAGATTGGTTCAAGAGGAAGGTTTGATCGAAGGTCAAAAAAATCTAATGGAATACATTACAAATTTTTATAAAAAACTATTTGGACACCCGGATAATTCTAGCATCCAATTAGATGGTGAAGGTTTTGAAAGAATTACTACTGATGATGCAGTAGAATTAATAAAACCTTTTACCATGGATGAATTAAAGGAGGCGGTGTTTGGCATGGCAAGTAACAAGGCAGCTGGTCCAGATGGGTTCAATGCGGATTTTTATCAGAAAAACTGGGAGGTAGTTAAAACTGACCTCTTTGGTTTACTGACAGACTTTCACAACGGAACCCTGGATGTAGCTAGGCTTAATTACGGTGTGATTACACTGGTGCCGAAAGGGAATGATGCGGATAAAATTCAAAGATATAGACCAATTTGCTTACTGAATGTATCTCTGAAAATCTTAACCAAAGTTTTGGTCAATAGGTTGTCGGGGATTATTCAGAAAGTGATTAAAAACACACAGACTGCTTTTCTGAAGGGTAGTATATTCTAGAAGGAGTTTGTGTGTTACATGAAGTAATGAATGATGTACATGTAAACAAGAAATCAGGGGTGCTGTTTAAAATAGATTTTGAGAAGGCATTCGACAAAATCAAATGGCCATTCTTGGTTCAAACTTTAGAAAAGAAAGGGTTCCCAACTCGTTTTATTGATATGGTATGAAAGTAGTAACAAGTGGCAAGGTAGGAGTGAAAGTAAATGGGGAGATAGGACCTTATTTTACAACTTATCAGGGATTACGACAAGGGGATCCGTTATCGCCGTTACTTTTCGATGTGGCAGGGATGTGTTAGCAATCCTGATCACTAGAGCACAAGAGGGGGGTTTGCTTAATGGTTTGTCATCAAATCTGGTAAATAGAGGCGTGTCTATTCTGCAATATGCAGATGACACAATCCTATTACTGGAAGACGACATCGAACAAGCGAAAACCTTAAAAATCATCTTGTGTCTCTTTGAGCAAATGTCGGGGTTGAAAATCAATTTCCACAAAAGCGATATTTATTGCTTAGGGGAGGCCGCCGGGAGAATTAGAGAATTTGAAGAAATTCTCACTTGCAATTCCGGTGTTCTACCCATGAAATACTTAGGGGTGCCAGTAGACAAAAAAAGAATTAAAATCTCGGATTGGAGACCTACTGGTGACAAAATGGGAAAGAAATTGTGCCCTTGGTATGGGAGAATGACAGCGATGGCGGGAGAGTTACCTTGATTAACTCATCCTTATCTAGTGCCCTTTATATATGTACTCTTTTTATAGAGTACCTATTGGGGCAAAAGAAGGGATGGACTCAACCAGAAAAGGGTTTTTGTGGAGTGGAGAAAAAGGGAAGAGAAAATATCATTTAGTTAGGTGGGAGGTTGTTTGCTTACCAAAAGAACAAGGTGGACTTGGTATTTTAGATTTGGAAGTAATGAATATAGCTCTTTTATCAAAATGGTTGTGGAAATTATTTAATGAAGATGGACTGTGGCAACAAATACTTCGAAAAAAGTACTTGGAGAAGATCACTCTTTGTCAAGCTGTCAAAAGAAATGGTGATTCTCATTTCTGGCAGGGCTTGATGGAGGTTAAAAAGCTTTTCTGGGGATGTTGTCGAATACAATTAGGAAATGGGGGAAAAACAAGTTTCTGGGAAGATCATTGGACTTCTGACGAGAGCCTATCTAAAAAGTTCCCAAGACTCTTTAGCACTTCTCTGAACAAAAACATAACTGTCAGTGAAGTGGTTAACAGAGGATGGGCTTCGCTTAGATTTAGAAGGGCGCTGGTAGGAGTGTTAGGAGAACAGTGGGCGTCGATGAGAAGGCTTTTAGAGACATAACACTAAGTGAGGAACCTGATAGGTTGATATGGACATTAACCAACTCAGGAATCTTCTCGATTAAGTCTTTTTATAATGCTATGCAATCTCGTAGAGTGGTGCCATATAAATTCCTTTGGAAAATTAAACTACCTCTGAAAATCAAGACGTTCATTTGGTTGATACTTAATAAAAGTATTTTAACAAGAGATGTCTTGAAACACAGGGGGGAGATTGTGAGGAAACATGCTTATTTTGTGGCAAAAATGAATCCATTAATCACTTATTCTTTGAATGTCCTCTAGCTAGGTATATATGGAATGTGGTTGGCTGTGCATTTGGAACAGGCTTCCAATTCACTTCAGCTGAGCATGCCGTATCAGTTTGGCTTAGAAGGAAAAATAAGAAACTAAGGGGTTTATGGTCGGTAGGAATTGCAGCGATTTTGTGGGGGATTTGGAAAACCAGGAATGCTGCATGTTTTGAGAAGAAGTGGCCAGAGGAGCCACTAGATGTTATTTTCAGAATCTCATACTGGATACAATGGTGGGGTTTATTGCAGGTGAAACAAACCGCAAGGGATCGTCTGGTGTACTTCGCTAGACTCCTGGAGAAGGTAGCGAAAGAAATCTTTGGTGCTAGAAGAAGTTGGACCCCGTGGATACCAGGTTGACAATGTGATGAAGAAGGAAGAAGCGGCAAAAAAAAAGACGGGAGACGTTCTGAGAAAAGGATCGCAAATAAAGCAAGAAAACTGGCGGTTGGAGTTACAGGAGTAGATAGGATATGGTCTTTGTAATTTCCTTCTTGTTTTTCTTGCTCTCTTTACTTTCCTTTCCCTAGTCTGTCTCATCGAGACTCTGTTTACGCTGTTACTGGTGGTTGTTGTGGTTTTCCTGGTGGTTGACGCGTTGTGGATGTAAAACTCTGTAGCTGTGGTTTCATTAATGAAATCGGGGCGGAGCCCTCTTTATCTAAAAAAAAAAAGAAGTCTTTGTTGATTGCCTCTCAACAAGAATTACATTGTTGTTACTATCAGAGATCGAAGTTGATTGCCTCGTGGTTGCTACAGTGGATTGTATGAGCCATATGGGCAGACCGTGTCGTTCAAGGCACGTCGAAATCTCCACAAGTCCTGACAAAATAATTATACATCCCTGTCAAACTACATAGCATCTCCCATGTAGTGAAAAAAAATGCATCAGTTACGATATCTTGTCATAATCATGTAGCAAAAGCTGAACCAAATGTTCATGTGCCTCGCTGTAGGAAAAACCACGCACCTAAGCTAGCAGAAAAGATCAGCCTCCAGAAGAAAAGGTGAGTCCCATCAATACCTTTTTTTAAGCAGGGCAGTAGTTCTAATTTTCTGTTGATATATAGTAGTAGGAGAAAACATTGGAGGCCTACTCCCAATTGAAGAAAAAAAAGCGACAACCGTCAGGCCGGTCAAACTAAGATATAACTTGTGCATAGTGTAATAGCTATTGACTGTCTAGTCTCTGCATGTCACTGTTGATTGTCATGTTTCATGCACTAGCCAACGCAACAGAAAATCTGAATTGATGGAAAGGGCTTAGTACAATCCACATATATACTGTAACATTGACCACGCTATGATCCTTTTCATGATCATGGAAATTTCTCATAGTCAGTCTCCTTTGACTTCTCATAGTGACAGTATGTCACAGCAGTGGAGTCCTGGAGACCCGGTAGGAGCTAGCTACCAGAGTCTGGTTTTGTTCTAGTTAAGTATACTAAATCGTGAACTTAGTGCCCACTGCTGGAAAATCTTCCTTTGCCGTGTGGGACAAACTATGCCGTGTGCTTCCAATTTGCGGAGCACGGCAAAGGGATCTATGCCGTGACTTGTGGATAAAACGCACGGCAAAGCAAGCCGCACGGTAAATTGTGAAAACTGCACACGGCAAAGCCTAAATACACGGCATCCACTTCTAAAGACACACGGCGTAGCCCATGCACACGGCATCCAATTCTTTGCCATGCGTCCATGTTGACGAGCACGGCACAACGTGGGGCCAGTGGGGCCATCCGTCTTTACCGATTTGCCCAATATCCCGCGCTCCACAAAAATTGGCGGGAAGAAGGCTATGCCGTGTGCCTTAATACCCCAACACGGCCTATCTCCACAAAAATTCCAGCTCAGATTTTTTTAGACATAAAATTTACGCGGCTTATTTCCCGCGCGGGGGAATAATTGCCGTGCGGCCTCTGCTGGGCACACACGGCAAAGGTGCAGAGTGTGCCGTGCGGCAAGTGCTCGATACACACGGCAGCGTTGGAAACCAGGGAAAGGTCCGGCACACGGCAAAGAGCTGATTTGTGTGTTGACCACACTCTGACAGAAATGTGCCGTGCGGTGCGCGCACGGCAAAATCGTTGCCGTGCTGTTTGTGCAAAAGCGCACGGCAAAGTGCCTTTGCCGACATGAGTTTTGCCGTGCGGCCTTTGCCGTGTCATGTATCACGGTAAAGTCTTTGCCGTGTTCCGCAGGGCCTTTGCCGTGCTCTTTGGCTGCACGGCAAAGAACTTTTTTCGGGTAGTGGCCAAAGATGATGTTACTACATACCACGTTGCTTTCAAGTTGAATGTTCTTGGAAAGCAAAGTATTGCTAACGCTGAGTTGACCGGGAAAATTCTTGAACTCTAGTCAACCCAACTTATCCATAGGAAAAATGTGTGAGTTGGATGTCAGAATATGTTATTTACTATTGGAATTGTAGCCAAAGTAAAGAACAATACAAGTCGTTTGGTCGTAGCAGAAGAAAAACAAGAAAAAAACTGGAATTTTCTTGAGGGATTAGGTGCATATCATAGTTTGCTTTCCACTTGGTTCCAAGAGAAAATTTCCATTGAATCTAACGTCTTCAAAACTATATTTTCTCTGTGAAAAAATTCATAAGATTCTACTGCTACATATAAAACAAGCCTCCTAGAGAAAATTCTTATCAAACAATTGTCGTGGAGAAAATTCCTAAGGATTCTAACCCAACAAGATTCCTTTGAACCAAAAACGCCCTTAAAAAACAAACAAGGCCAAATGTTAAAGTCGCAATGATGTGACAGACAACACATAATGTCAAGTATTAAGTACTCCCTCTTTTCAATAATAAGATGTTTTGGTGATTCTAATGTGAACTACATATGAACTGAAATGAATGAACATACACACTAAAACGTGTTGATATACAGCCGATTCAAAAAAAGATAGAACATCTTATAATTGGGAACGGAGAAACTAATATTTAACTAGGCTAGTCCGGTTTTCGCAAAAAAAAAAAAAAAAAAAACTAGGCTGGTCCGGGGTCAGCGGACAATACACTTACGGCTGTACTCGTGTTTCAATCAGCCTGGTTGGACGGATTTCTCCTAACCCGTAATTGAACACCCCTAGTCTACTATACCACTAACAATATCAGGACAAAAATCTCTTGTGACCAAGTCCAACTTTCTTAGCTCAGTTTCCTGTCCTGCAATAACTGCCGCAGAGAAAATTGGCAATGAAAGAGCCCAAACCTGTCTCTACCAACTCCAGAAATTATTCGTGCAATACCACTGGGTGGTGGTAAAATACTGAAAGCAATGCACATGGACCGGGGCTCATTGTTCGGTGTATTGACTACCGAGGCATGCTTCCTCTACCTATATCAAGGGGTGATGTCTTGTCTGATTGGGACGCTCACCGAGTCACCACCACTAGCTGGTCATGGCTTCACCTCCATGTTTTCTCCTCCTGCTGCTCCTGGCTGTCTTTGCCGTGTGCCGTGCCCGCCCACTGGCTGAAGATGTCGATGGCAGCATGACCACCCAGCCCCTGCGGGCGTCTGTATAATCTCGTGCTCAACTGCCGGCAACTACAGCGACGGTAGCCCGTACCATGTGAATCTATATGGGCTCCTGTCGGCCATCCCCATGGCCGTCGACTCCAACGGCTTCTTCAACGGCACGTTTGGCGTGGCGGGCGATGAGGTCTTCGGCCTCTTCATGTGCTACGCCAGCGACAACGACGCGAGTGCCAGGACTGCCTCGATCGCGCACCTGGGGGTATAATGAAGTTGTGCCCCCACAGCCGAATTGTTCGCGCCGTTTACGAATCCTGCACCCTCGGATACTCCGATGAGTCCTTCTTCTCTGTTGCTGACCTCTCCGTCGCCGACAGCGTCGACTTTTCCTCAACGCGATTGTTCCACAACTAATAGGATCTCCACATACTATCATGACCGTTGATTATGCATCCAACGAACCATATTATTCCTACTATTTTATGTGTTAAAAAACTAAAAAATATGTTAACGCGTGGTTTTAATTTTTTTTTCAATGCATGCACAGAAAATTCATGTTAGTACATGAATCTAAAATTCATGTTACATAAATCCATCAATTATTGATAATGCGTTGACATTTGAAGATTCGTTGATGAATTTGTTGCACGAATCTTGATGAAATGAAGGATGTGGATAGTATGTGGATATCATGTTAGTTGTGGTGTTGCATTTTCCACTTTTCCTTCACGCCCCAGCCGGAACAAACCCCCTACGGAAGTCGGTACGACGAAGAGCCTTACGAAACTTGGGACGGCGGAGTCGTACTCGAAGGGTACGTTGTGGACACGGCTGGCTTGAGCCAGACGAGGTTCGAGCTGATTCATCGGCTCACGGTGAAGGCCAGCCAAGCGGCCGTGCGGATCGCGGAGGGAACACAGCGGTTCACCAACACACAGTGGGTGCGGGCGGTGGTGCAGTGCACGAGAGACCTGCCGGCAAGCGAGTGCACGCGCTGCCTCTCCTACTACACGGGTCAGCTGCCGCGAATGTTTCCGAACAACAGCGGCGGCGCCATCAAAGGGTCGAGCTGCTACCTGCGTTATGCCATCCTTGCCGAAAGACCACGGACGGTTCGGCTGGAGAGATACCTGTATAGCGAGAAATATGATGAGCGCAAAAAGGAGCGTGAGAGGGAGATAGCGGAAGATCGTAGAGAAAGGCGACGAAAGGTGGCCACCATCGCCAGCATTGTCACTATCTCCGTGGTGCTAGTGGTCTGCCTGATCGGCCTGTTGGTTCGGTTCCTGATGCACCGGTGGCGAAGACTGGATGCAGCGGCTTGGAATGCCATGAGATCATACGGTCATACCTGGAAAAACTGCGGAAACAGGTGGCCTACTTCCGCGGCAAAAGCGCATATCAAGACGAGCTCGAGCAAGGGACTGGGCCCAGGCGATTCACATACAATGAGCTTGCGGCTGCCACCCATGGCTTCTCGATCGGGAACAAGCTAGGTGAAGGAGGCTTCGGGTCCGTGTACCGAGGGTTCCTCAAGGACACGAACCTTCACATCGCCGTGAAGAAAGTGTCCAAGAGCTCCCGTCAGGGTTGGAAGGAGTTTGTATCCGAGGTGAAGATCATCAGTCGGCTCCGGCACCGAAACCTTGTGCAGCTCCTTGGATGGTTTAACGGTGGCAACGAAGGTGATCTCCTGCTCGTCTATGAACTGATGCCCAACGGCAGCCTGGACGCTCACTTGTACAAACCAGACCACCTGCTGCCATGGACAGTCAGGTACGAGGTCACGCTTGGCATCGGCTCCGCGCTAATGTACCTGCACCAGGATACGGCACAGTGCGTCGTGCACAGGGACGTCAAGCCGAGCAATATCATGCTGGACGCGTCCTTCAATGCTAAGCTCGGTGACTTCGGCCTTGCGAGGTTCGTCTGCGACGGCCGGGACTCGCTCACGACCGGCACAGCCGGGACGCTTGGGTACATGGACCCAAAGTGCATGCTCTCGGGCACGGCCAGCGTGGAGTCTGACGTATACAGCTTTGGGGTCGTCCTGCTGGAGATTGGCTGCTGCCGGAGGCCAGCCGTGGCCCGAGACGATGATGAGGGAGCCATCACCCACCTGTTGCAGTGGGTCTGGGAGGCCTATGGAAGAGGGGCCATCCTCGAGGCAGCTGATTCCCAGCTGGACGGCAAGTTCGAAGAGCAAGAGATGGAGCGTGTCATGGTGGTTGGGCTCTGGTGCGGGCACCCTGACCCTGGCATGAGGCCATCCATCAGGCAGGCCGTCAGCGTGCTGCGGTTGGAGGCGCCGCTGCCTAGCCTCCCGGCGAAGATGCCGGTCCCAGCCTACATGATGCCACCATCAGCTGATGAATCTCTTGGTTCTTCGGGGACCACCTGCAGCGTCGGCAGCGGGGACGCCAGCACGACCCAGTCAACTCGAAACAAAGTTGATTAGATTACAGTTGCTTCGCTGATCTGGGCCTTTAGGATCGTTTCAGAAAATTTTCACTTCTGTACTACTTGTAACTAGTAGAATAACTTTTTTATGTTTGGTTGAACTGAATCGAGTTCTTAACAAACTATGAGCTACATGAAAAAAATGTATGTATCTTGATCATGTAGGATGTTTTTCCAGCAATATGATGACAGCGGTTGCATTTCCGTTCCATTCACACGGAATACGACTCGTTCTGTGTGCAGCAGTGCAGGTATGATCAAAGCTTGTTTTCTGTTGTAAAACTGCGCAGCAAAAGTAGATCAAACGAAGAACAAGAACACAGATTTTACGTGGAAACCCTTACGGGAGAAAACCACGGAACGCACGAAGGCGTATAACTATAATCGGGAGGAGTATTACAATGCACGAGAGGACAAACCTTCTCGTGCTATGGATCTGGTTGATCTCTCTCAATCTCACGATCTAATCTATGACTACCTGGAACTATATATGGGGGGCAAACAACTCTCTTTCTTGGTGGACACGAAACAGAGTTGTACACATGCCTTTCCGGTAGGACTCCATATATGGTAGGATTCGGAACACAATAAAACAACACTCCACCTTGAGACAAATCCTCTATAACAGTCATAAATAGCATCAACTCCTTGATTAAAGTCATCACAAGTAAACCTTATGTCTTCAAACATCCATAGGACTAATAAACTTCTCATGAAGTCATATTGAGCAAATCAATGGTAGGTCGTCTAGAAAACAACACAGCTGTCAACAAAGCAGACGAACGAAACTTGGATCTCCCATAAAATCCAATAAAAGTCTGAGTCTGTGCCACTGACCTCCAAAACTGAAACTGCTCAATCATCAATAAATGGCATAAGTCATCATATCTCCTGTGGTGCATGAACGAGCGCATAGCTCAATAGTGCAACAACTTGTTGCACATCGCATTGTGAAGAACTCATCTCATGGAATCTGAACGTGCCACAAAGCACAAACCTCGGCAAACAATACTCATGCAAGAGCATATGGTACGGATGACATCACGTACACCATAAACTGTCGACGGTTAATGAAATATTCATGACATGGTCAAGAACTGTCCCTATAGAACAACTGTCGGATGGAACCTTCTCAACGTGCAACGGAGCATCAACTCTGCAATGGACCCCTCATGAAAGAGCAAAGACAACTGAATTGTACCAAAAACTTAACAGTACTAAATATTCTAGTATCTAGCAGAAAACAAATCTCCTTGCATCATAACTGATCCTCATCACGAACTGAATAAAAAACCTTCACATGCATAACAGCAAAACTCAGAGTGCAAAGAGTACATGCTGGCTACCAACAAGCTTAAATAATTACCTCCTCCATAATATTTTTTTCTGAATTGTGTTCATGTAATTGCAGCAATATAATATCCTGAATTTGCATTCATAACATCTCCCATGTAAATTCCATTGAATACGAACAATTATAAAACTTACTTGAAATTCCAACCTTCAAATATGATAACCCAATGAACGAACGAGTCGTCGTAGAACGCCGCATATAAAACCGCCTTAACGTTGAGCCCAAACTGCAGACAACTCAACAAACTCCACCTTGAACTGAATATCAAAACGATGATCATCTCAGCGGCAAATCATCGAACATAGGTGGTGCGGATAGAACCGGTATTGGGACCGGGATAGAGCACGGGTGAATGCTCGGCCTGAAAACAAATTGTTCACTTTGTCCATCTGTGCTAAAATAATCCGCATAATCGGCTTGCGCCAACAACGCTCACATCTTGACTTGCCATAAGATAAACCTTGTGTCACGGTCCAACAAAGGAAGATCATACTTCATAACATGAGCAGATAAATCCATGCACAAGTAGTACAAGCTAAGCAACAGAAATTTTCCCAAAAGAAATTATTTGTACGGAGCAAAAATCGGATTGATAGCACCTGGTATGGTAATGGTAGGGTGGATGTAGCAATTCAAGATCAAAGATTGATTAGTCCCTCACGTAAGTAGTAGCAACGCAGCTGCCTTATCTCCTCGGGACTTGATGCTTGATCGATCTGGTACTAGCGGTGACTCATGCACATCTCCTCAGCTCTCGAACGGAATTGATACCGAAGACTCGAGGGCAGAAAACAACGATGGATCGGAACTCGTACAGGTTGCACACAGACGAAAACTGCATGATGGAGCTAGCGATCTCGGCGTGACGCGACGGAACGACTGCGACGAAAAACGAAATCGCCAAGGGCGGCACACGGGACACCGAAGCAACTGCAAAATCTCTGTCTCCTAGATCCGATCTCATCAACGTACCTCGATCTTTGCGAGAGAAGGCTCAGAGAGCCCGGCTTTTTATTGAAAGCCACACAAACTGGTTCCAGCCAGTACAACAAACGTAGTCTTACACAAACAAACACAAAACAAAACCTCCGCCTAACCAAAACACAGCCGGGACATCCCCTACAAAACTCACACAGGAGCCACATACGAAAGAACGACACATTTTTAGCCAACACACTACAGGAATGGCCACCTGTGCCGACGGCCGCAGCCCGTCGGCATAGGTCCAAATGCCGTCGGCACATACCTATGCCGACGGCCACCGTCGGCACAGGGTGGTCGGCATAGACCACTGTAGGCACAGGCCACCTGGCCGTCGGCACAGGTATAAACCGTCGGCACAGATTTTTCCGACGGCCAGAAACGCACCGTCGACACCTAGGTTGCCGGCACAGCGGCGTGTGGGGCCCACACAGGCCGGTCGAGGTGGATGGGCCTATGCCGACGGCAATGCCGTCGGCACAGAGTGGACACGTGGATGTTGCTGGGCGCTCCTGGGAGGGGCCTCTGCCGACGGCACAGGTGTGCCCATTTGGTCACATTTAGGGGTCTGTGCCGGCACAGGTGTTATCAGATTTTTTTTCATCCAGCAGCTCGTTTTTTGCAGCAATAATAGCAGTAAAATAATCAAAAATCACGACAAATTCACAACAAGCAAGATCACACAATGGCTCCATCTATTGATCACAATGGATCACAAAATGCTGTATCATCAAGTATATACACATAGGACCATCATCAAGTATATACATACATAGGAAGATGTCTAGACGCCGAAAGCCCTACATCTATTGCGGCGACGGGGTGTACCCCATATCTCCCCGGCTCATAATAGGTGAGCGTCGGATCGCCGCAGCAGAAGCACCGGAAGTAGGCGAATCACCGGAAGCACGAGGAAAAGCTGAAGCACCGGCAGAAGGACCACCGCTATGTAACGGTGTGGTGCGAGGCGAACCCGTCGAGGAACTAGGAGAAGCAGAAGGATCAATGTGTGGGTTCTCCGACGAGGTTCCCGTTTCCTACATGTTTGAGCAAGAGTTAGCAACTGCGAGGCAAAGGAAAGCAGTAACCAGTGGTTTGGGATCAAACATACCGGGATTCTTCTGTAGTAGGAGAGAGCGAACACGTCCCTCGATGGCATCCGTGTAGTCGGCCCCGGCTCCGGAGGCTCCTCCATAGGAGGGGCTACCCGCACTCCAGTGGAGTTTTTTGCTTGGTTGTGTTAGGTCAGGCCATAGGAACATGAGAAACCAAAGTCTACCCCAAATCGACACAAGATTCCATCCGGTTCGCCCGAAAGGGGAGTTTTCACCTCTAAGTGCAGAAACTCACTAGAGAGAAAGTGAAGCCGGTGATGTCGGTCACACCTAGGAGTAGATTCTTGGACATTTGAAACACAACACACTTGTACACATATGGTATGGCATAACCTAGGTTTGGGTGGGGTTCCGACGCTCCGGGGCCCCGCTTCGGCGAAACCCTGAATCCGCTGGAAAAACCCTAACGTTTCCGTCTACCCCATAGACGTGCGTCGAAAGGGGGTAGCCCAGTGGACTTTTTTGCTTGGTTGTGTTAGGTCAGGCCATAGGAACATGAGAAACCAAAGTCTACCCCAAATCGACACAAGATTCCATCCGGTTCGCCCGAAAGGGGAGTTTTCACCTCTAAGTGCAGAAACTCACTAGAGAGAAAGTGAAGCCGGTGATGTCGGTCACACCTAGGAGTAGATTCTTGTACATTTGAAACACACAACACACTTGTACACATATGGTATGGCACAACCTAGGTTTGGGTGGGGTTCCGACCGATCCTACAGTGATTGCGTATGAGATGAATCAGTGCTAATTGCAAAACTATTTGCATCTTGAGGACCCTTCAAAACAAAAGAGTCACGTTACCATGGAACATAAGAAAACTAAACTAGACGAATGACAACAAACTTGGGTACATAGACGAGTGACAACAAACTTGCACTAGTAGGAATGTGCTTATAGCCACCAGTCTACATCTTTATTTAATCCATAATACATCACAAATAATGTAACTAACTTTTGCCGGGTCCTAAGCCGCGAGGTGCTGAGCGGCCGGCGGCTTGCACCCAAAGATAAGGAACCATCACTGGGGCAATACTCACATGAGGAGGATCCCTATAAAGTGTATACCACATATTGTCATGCACCGCTTGCGTATCCAACCTAACCAGGTAGCAACGGACATGCTCGTCCTCCTCTCTGATACGGCGACGCACCTCCACCTCAGGGGCCGGCGGCCTGTGCACCGAGGCTGGCCCACGCGACGGCCACCAAACAAGATCCGGGTCGACGACGTCACCCGGATTCCTCACCAAACTACGCGTCCCGGAAGAAACCTCCCAGTGCCACCCCGGCGGAGCCCAGTCCCGGACATTGCCCGTGTCCAACAAATGGCCGGTTGTCATCATCGATTCCCGCCGAGATCTGAAAAAATGAGTGGGGAATTTGATGAAACAACTAAGGTGCGTGCAACCTAGGTACGTAGGGGAGGGAGAGGGCAGCACCTTGGCATGGCGGACGGCACACGCGGTGGTGACGCCACGGGAGAGTGATGAGGGATCAGATATCAGTTTAGATGTGCTATGCCAATGGAGGCCATGACTACATATATATAGTGAGAAATGGGCTTCTGAGCTGTAGTATGCCCAATCAGGAAGAAGCACACGGATCGTGTGTTTCCTCCCAGCGCTTCTGAGCCGTTGGATCAGCGGTGTGTTTCTTTCACTTGATCCAACGGCTCCCAAGCTCTCGAAGGAAACACACGATCCGCGTACTTGTTCCTGATTGGCTAGCTGGAGGGAGTCACTCGAAAGGGCTTGTGAGCTGTAGTATGCCCAATCAGGAAGAAGCACACGGATCGTGTGTTTCCTCCCAGCGCTTCTGAGCCGTTGGATCAGCGGTGTGTTTCTTTCACTTGATCCAACGGCTCCCAAGCTCTCGAAGAAAACACACGATCCGCGTACTTGTTCCTGATTGGCTAGCTGGAGGGAGTCACTCGAAAGGGCTTGTGAGCTGTAGTATGCCCAATCAGGAAGAAGCACACGGATCGTGTGTTTCCTCCCAGCGCTTCTGAGCCGTTGGATCAGCGGTGTGTTTCTTTCACTTGATCCAACGGCTCCCAAGCTCTCGAAGAAAACACACGATCCGCGTACTTGTTCCTGATTGGCTAGCTGGAGGGAGTCACTCGAAAGGGCTTGCGACCCTATATATAGCCCACCTCCTCAGACAGGTTACTCACTCACACAAAACATTCCAGCGTCACTCGGAGAGGCATCTTTGGGCAACCAGCGGCAAGACGTCTCTGATGACCTGTGACCGTTCCAAACGGTTGCAGATCATCAGAGATGTCTTGCCGTACGGTTGTAGAATATCAGAGACGTCTTGCCGGACGGTTGTAATCATCAGAGATGTCTTGCCGGATCGAAGTGACCCTCAAACACAAAACATTCGGGTTCCCTAGCTATGCCCGACACTGAATTGAATGCAACGACATTCGACCGTGAATCAGTGTCGGGCTGTAGATAGGAGAAACCGTGTGTTTTGTTGCCCAATCAGGAAGAAGCACACGGATCGTGTGTTTCTTTCGAGCGCTTGTGAGCCGTTGGATCCAGAAGAAGCACACAGATCGTGTGTTTCCTTCGTGTGCTTCTGAGCCGTTTCCCGCCCAAATATTTCTCGCCACCGTTTCCCGCCCAAATATTTCCCGCCACCGTTTCCCGCCCAAATATTTCCCGCCACCGGTAGTTCTATATAACCCAGTCGAAGGTAGGCATGGTACTCACTTGAGCGCAAGCATGGTGTGTATTGGTCCTTGCGAGAAGTGTGTGTCTGGGTTTCACATTTCCGCATCCGAGCATCTCGCTAGGCTTTCAAGCAATTTGAAGGTAGATGGTAGGGTAGTTCCAATTGAAGAAATTTGGCACACTGAGAGTCATCTCGCTTCACTCGGGGCGAAGCTATGCCGCGATGGGTTTCCGTATAGAACCCCGCTCCAAATTCGTGCAGAAATGCTCAGACTTGCAGATAAGTTTGACAGGAAAGTTACGAATAGTCCGTTCTACCGAACTGAAGCTGACCGTAATTCGTACGGTCGTTCCTGTTTCTGGGTAGTTGACAGCGATGATGACGACGATTTCATGCCGTCGTCAAAGGAAAGGAGGGTTGAAGCACTGAGCAAGAAGGCTGAAGCTTCGTCCAAGGGCAAAGGCAAGAAGGCAGAATCTTCGTCAAAGGGCAAGGGTGGCAGCACACGCACGGCATAGGGTGGAGAAATTTGTTAGTTGTTCGTGATTGTTGTAATTTGTTCTACATGCATGTTTACTTGTTTCTTAGTCAATTATGTATCGGCGGTTCAAGAATGTTCTCTGTGTAATCTTGGGCACACTAAAATCTTGCAAACTTACACTAAAACCATGCAAAAGCAAAAATTCCTAACGTTTTCGTCTACCCCCAATGACGTGCGTCGAAAGGGGGTAGCCCAGTGGACTTTTTTGCTTGGCTGTGTTAGGTTAGGCCATGGGAAGGTGACAAACATCAACATTAACAAATTGCAAGAGATTGTTGACAAGGGAGACTGTTTGACCTATAGAGATGAAATCCTCTCATCTTGTTCTTCTTATTGACCCAAAGAGCGACTCCTCGGTGTCAAAAGTAGTTCAACAACTTGGTTTTGTGGGTCTGCAGCTCTACCGTGAGGGAAAATTCTACTCAAGCCGACTTCTGAAGGATTGTTTCTCAAATTTTGTGAATAGACACCCACCAATTGGACGACGCAATAGACACCCATCTATGTACATAAAAATGAATAAAAATGGTAGAGGCCGCCGTCGGCACAGAGTGCCATCGACGTCACCTTATATGCTGTGCCGACGGCCTCCGGTGTCCCGACGGTGGCCGTCGGGAAAGAATGTCTGTGCCGACGGCCGTTTCTGTGCCGACGGACTTGTCGACGGCTGGTCCTGGGTCGCCCCTGTGCCGACGGCCCCGATAAATAGCCGTCGGCACAGATAATAGCCGTCGGCACAGTTCGCCATTCCTGTAGTGACACCACATCTGGTCCTGGTTAGGAAATGAAGATTTTTGGACTCCAGCAGCAGCTTGTCCAGGAGAGGTGTCCAGTCCTTTTCACGCTTTGCCGAAACCAGCGTAGTCCACTGCATAAGAAAAGAGATAGTTTTGAAAACAAGATTAGCAGGAGAGCTACATAGGTTATTATTGAAAACGAAGTCATTTCTAGTGAGCCAAATCGCCCAGAAAGCAGCACTAATCACTGCCCAACCGAGGTAATTCGTGCGCTCTCCAGGTTGAGGAACCGCAAGGGCTATACATTCATCCACACTCCCAGGAGGTTTAACCCAGCTCAGCGCTATTTTAAACCACCACCAAAGGAAATGGGAAACAGGGCAGCAGAACAGCAGATGATTCACTGTTTCAGATTCACCACAGAGCTTACAAATCGGATCACCAGGCCAGCCTTTTTTCTTTAGTTCAGCAGTGACTTGGATCCTACCTCTGACACACATCCAAACAAACATTCGAATTTTCAGAGGTACATTGCTTTTCCAGAGATCCAACATCTGAATGTCGCGTACACCTGGGTTCACAATTTCCTGATACAGCGACTTGGCTGAAAACTTTCCATTCTTGTTGATCGCCCGATATCCGACATCTTCCCTATCTTCAAGCCTAACCTGAGCCACTTCCAGCTTAAGCAAATTCCATTCTTCAACCTCTCTATCTCCAAACGACCGGTTGAAAGTGAGATTCAAATTTTGATCTCTAAGCACCTCACACACCAGTGCATCTTGGTTGCTGCAATGACCAAAGATAATCGGGAAACAGTGTTTAAGCGGCACCTCGCCCAGCCACACATCTTTCCAGAACGAGGTTTTTTTCCCATTCCCCACATGGTAGGCCATCCCGCGATGGACCCACGACTTGATCGAATGCAGACCTTTCCAAAATTGAGAGCCTCCCGCTGGATCTGATTTGAAGAAGCTACCGTCTCCAAGATACTTTCTCCTTAAGATTTGACACGCCAAATCCTTATCACCACGCTCAAGCTTCACAATCCATTTTGCCAACAGAGATTTATTTCTAGCCTTGCTCTCCACGAACCCCAATCCACCCATATGCTTTGGTCTACACAAACTAGACCATCGCACCATATGATATTTTCTGTCTCCGTTACCCTCCCAGAAGAAATTTGCTCGAACCATATCTGCCTTGTGGTGAATTCCATCTGGAAGGAGATAAAAACCAAGAATGTGGTTTGGGATATTGTCCAAGCATGAGTCGATTAAAACCGCGCGTACTCCCGACGACGCAGGTTGCCACAAACCTAGCCGTTTCTGAATCTTTATTGGCCAAAATTCAAAATCAGAGGAGAGCAACTTCTTTGAAGACACAGGGACCCCCAAGTATTTCATGGGGAGCGCACCCAGATCACAGTTGAACAGATCCGCCACTCGCCTTTGTTCTTCTGGCTCAGCCCCAAAGACTAAAAGTTCACTTTTCTTGTAATTGATCCTCAGCCCCGACATCGCTTCATAGCAGTAGAGCAGAAATTTCATTGTTGCAATAGACCTGTCATTAAGCTCTAAGAAAAGAACCGTATCGTCTGCATACTGCAGATGTGACACCCCTCCATCAATAAGATGAGGAACCAACCCTTTCAGGTGACCTTTTTCCTTTGCTGCATTGATCATTGCCCCCAAGGCATCAGCAACAGTATCAAACAGAAGAGGAGACAAGGAATCTCCTTGGCGCAGTCCTTTGTAAGTTCTGAAGTACTCGCCATATTCCCCATTTATATTAATGCAAACTCTACCCGTTTCAACAGTGAGAGCGATCCACTCAATCCACTGCTCACAGAAACCGTTCTTACGCAGAACATCTTTCAAGAAATCCCAATGAATTTTGTCATATGCTTTTTCAAAGTCCAACTTGAGGACTATACCCCTCGAGTTGGACTTTTTAAGTTCTTGCATCACCTCATGAATCACCGAAACCCCTTCAAGAATGTGGCGGCCTGGCACAAAGGCCGTCTGAGCAGGATGAATGATGCTATCAGCTACTGCAGAGAGCCTTCCAGTCAACACTTTTGTGATGATTTTATAAATGACATTTAGCAGACAGATGGGACGATATTGTTTGATCACATTAGCATCCTTGACTTTAGGAATCAGGGTAATCACTCCATAGTTGAGTCTACTAAGATTTAGTTTGCCAGGATGCATATCACTTAACATTTCCAGGACAAGGTTCTTCAATCTATCCCATAATTCTTTGTAAAATTGAACTGGGAACCCATCGGGCCCAGGTGCTGTATTTGTTTTCATATCATTAACAGCATCTTCGACCTCAGCCAACCCAACAGGTCTAACCAACTTAATTCTTTCCTCTCCATTGATCCGGCCGGACCTCCTCCAGGTATCAGGATGGATTTTCACATTAGAACTGGGTTCTTTCCCAAACAAATCCTTATAGTAGTCAGTGATGTGCGTTTTCAGTTGTTTTTTGTCCGAAATTACTACCCCATCATCTTCCAACGAAGTAATGGTAGCTTTCCTTTTTCTGCCGTTTGCAATGGCGTGAAAAAAGCAGTGTTATTATCTCCTTGGAGGAGCCATCGCTCACCCCCTCTTCTCTGCCAGTAAAGTTCTTCCTCTGCGTAAATCGCATTCAGAGTTTTCTCTATCTCATACCTGCACTGCCAGTCCCCTTTCGAAAGTCCTCCATTATCCCCCTCACAATCCATCATATCTAGCATACGGAGTAGTTCTTCTTTTCTCTTCCTGCTCTTACCTCTCTCATTTGCTGACCACCTTTTCATGAACTTTCTCAAGCATTGTTGCTGAACTTTCCAAAAGTCCAGCACCGAATGGTTAGTTCTCATCGGCCATTTTGCCACAACTTCAGATTTAAAATTTGGATTAGAGAACCACGAAGGTTCCAATCGAAAATGGTTTGTGACTAGCTTCTTAGCAGTTCCTAAGTCCACCAGGATAGGACTATGGTCGAACCCACTCTTGTCAGCGAATTAACCGTGGTAAGAGGGTAAATAACCTCCCACGAGGGTAAAACCAACACTCTGTCAAGTACCTCCATAGTTGGGCAGCTTTGCTTATTGGTCCACGTGAATTTACTCCCACCACGATGTAATTCACGGAGTTTCAGGAGATCAATCATCTAGTTGAACTTGAACATCAGGGTCCTGTGAATGACCCCATAGTTTTTTTCATCTTCAAACCTAATCAAATTAAAATCTCCTCCCATAATGATTGGATGGGTAGCACTTAGAACCTTGTCGGTAATCTGTGCAAAAAACAAGTCCTTGCGCTCATGCAGCACTGGACCATAGATGTTGATAATCTCCCAGCACTTGTCTTTAGCTTTGTCCTTTATCAAAGAAGACACAAAAAAATCTCCCGAAGAGTGATCCAGGACATCAAAAAAATCAGTTCTGGCCGGAATGAGTAAACCACCTGAGTGTCCTGAGGCCGGTTTAACATTCCAATCAAATGTAAAAAACCCCTCCAATAAGCCTCTTGATCTTGTTCAAAACGCTTGCCTTGATAGTTTCTTGTAAACAAATGATGTGGACCTGATGGCGCGTCACCAGATCACTAATCTGTTGCTGCCTTCCACTAGCACCCACCCCTCTAGCGTTGTAAAAGAGAATAGTCATTACTGCTTCTTTTTTCCTCCCGGGGCCTCTCCCCTTCTTCTTTCCAGCTTTCCTCTTCGAACTGCTACCTCCCTTTGCAGTCCGATCCCTAAGCTTCATCCGAGGTGACTGCTCACCTTGGTTCAGCACTTGGTTTTCCATATCACTAAGTGGAGAGACAGGGTCAACTTCTTTCATACCCTCCTCTTCCACAACCAGTTTTGAGTCCAAACCAGAAGGAGACATCTCTCTCTTCTGGTTTTCTTCTTCAAGATCTTTATTTTCCTTAGCTTTCTTCTTCTTTTCCTCTTCTTTCAGTTTTAGCTTAGCACGTCCTGCTGCCAGGACTGCCTCAGCCATTTCTTTTGCTTTGAAAATGTTAACTTGCTGATTAATCTCTCTCTCAGAAGAACCTAACACAACATTACTGTATGCCGCAATCTGCTCAAGCTCATGATTCGGAATTGAATTAAAGACATGTAAAACATTATACATACCTGACAAGTCATTTTTCTTCAACGCCCTTTGCTCCGCTCTTTCTTGAATAGGGAGCCCATCATCTTGCAGCAGCAACCTTCCACTGTGTCTTGGTGCCACCACCGGATCTTTGCCCTTAATTTTCGCCAGATCAATTTTCTTCTTCGAGTGTGAGACTGTGATCCACACAGATTTCCTATCATCTTGTTCAACATCCCCAGGTGGGTTCTTCTTCTTAGGCTCTGAATCAAGAACATCATCTTCCTCTGTAAAACCCTCCGGAATATCGAACTTTTCCTCAGCCGGCGTACCCAGCTGTTCATCCCCAGAACCGCCCTGGCTTTTAGTGTCTGCATCCTCATTTCTGTATGTGAGCCTCTTCACAACCTCTTCCTTTTCCACCTGCGTAATCACCTCTGTTTCTGATTCCTCATTTTTCTCCGTAACCTGGATGTGATACACCATTTCACTATGTTTCTTTCCACCTCCAGTACCACCTACAGAACTACCTCCAAGAGGAGTACTACCAGAAGAGCTTTTGCCATCACTGCCCCCATCCTTTCCATATTTCCCTTGCCTATCTTTTCCTTGCTTCATATTTTCACCCCTCCCATCACTTTCCTCCTCTCGGTCATCATTCCTTTTCTTTGGCGGACGAGAGTGTGACGATGTAGAGATGGAGTTGCTTTCCACCTCCCACTCTAGCTTGAAGCCCCAGCCATTGATATAGACATTGTAATAACCATTCACCTGGCTAGCGTCCATACACGCAATTCTAGCACGAACTGGACTTGGTTCTCTTCCTGACAGCGAGCTAAGGTCAATCTCTCTAGGTTCACCAACAATATAAGATAGCTCCTAGACAGCTTCTTCAGTTCTAGCCCATTCTGGTAACCCAAAGGTTCTTGCCCATAACTCCTCAAGCATGCCGAAAGCTTCAAATTCACGGCACGATTCCACCACCCTAGCCCGGATGGATTCATCAGAGACAAAAGTGAAACCATTGACGAATTTGGTAACATAGCGTCTGCTGGCTATATCTGGGAATTCCACCAGAAAATCATTGCCACCCAGCGGTTTAGCTCTCCAGGTCCAATCCATTTCAAAGAGCAGATCCAATTCCCTGAGAAGCAGCTCTCCATCACACACTCCAGACTGAATCGAGAGTACTCCAGTTACCGTGGAAGGGACAGTCACCTTCTCTGGCACTTCAATACGTATGCCGTAAAACATATTTGCTCCAGTGCCTCTTCCACAGACTTTCAGCTCCGGTTTCTTGTTCTTCTCCTGACATTGCCCTGACACATGCGCCCCTCCTTCTTGCAGATGTAGCACGTAGGTGGAGCCGTGCAATCTTTCTGCAGATGCCCATTTCTGGTGCACCTGTCACAGTACATCACGCTCTTCTTCTTGCTCAGCGGTTGTTCATCATGGACTTCAGTAGTGGTACCCTCTTGCCCCAGCACCTTGTTTCCAGTTCTCGCACGCACAAAATCTAGCTTGACGCGCAGATCTTTCTCACGAAGGATCTCAACCTCTAACGGGTACCTGTTACCCCTCAAATCCTCTAATCTGGCACCCTGAGGGGGGCGGCCGCCAGCACCACCTCTGCCATCAAGAAAAGCGCCTCTCTGGCCATTCCAATTTCTCTCGTCACGCCTCTTGTTCCTGTGGTCGAACTGCTCTTCCCGGTCACGCTGACCATCAAAACCTCCATAGCCACCACCTTGATTGAAATCGCCACCTCGCTTCGGCGGGTAACGGCCATCCCGACCCCCACCGCCTCCCTGAGGATCTTGCCGGAACATCCCAGCCACCACTGCTGCAAAGGATCTGCCGTCAATCAGACGCACCGTCGCACGTGTGATCCGACGAGCTCTCCTCCCAAAACTTCTCACTTCCTCTCTGGAAGCTAAGAACCCTAATGTGTCAGCCAACGCCGGCTTCCGCTTTTCAATCCAGATCCAGGCACCTCTCGAATCTGACATAGAGACCCACTCCGCAATGGGCCGGGCTACCCCGTCCCATTGGAAGCTAGATGGGCTATCTCTTTCCTGCCTCGACCCAATACGGTCCAGGTTAGGAGACCGCGCACCTGTACTCACAACACCTTTTTCAGAGCTCTCAAAATTCCCCGCTGCAATTTGAACCTTCGCTCTAGCGATCGCTGGCATTGAAGACGAACCTGCCTGACCACTGTCCTTCTCTCCAAACGAGACCCTACGTACTCGTTGAAGGAAAAGTGTTGAAGGCGCACCAATAACAGTAGCTGACCCCGTTGGCTTCACCTGTATGCAATTGTTTAGACTAATTGCACTCCGACGTTCCTCCTGGGACAGGCACTTGTCCGCTACGAACTCTTTTGTCTCTACTGCAACCTTCGAGTTCAGATTTGCTTTTGGGTCTACAGCAGACTCCCGTTTGATACGAATGAAGTTTTCTGCAGTATCCAAAATCGAATCCCCTTTTTGACGCAAAACAGTTTCCAAATTCGACCGGTTGCACTCTCCCTTATCGTGAACAGAGGAGTTTCGCATCTCTACTCCCACCGAGTTCTGAGCTTTGACCTTAAGCTTTTTCGCCATTGGCACCCGATCAACCTGAATCCCAGCTCCGATGACCGCCCGAAAACATGGAAATAAAATCTCATCGCCAATTGCAATGGAATCACTCTCGCGCATCAATCGAGCATCAATAGGGATACCACGATCATCAGACAGAATAATCCGACCACCTCGTTTCAGCGCAATCTCACCCAAATAGAAATTCGGGCATTTCACCATTAGCAAGGCCGAGTACGAAGCTCGCCAACTCTGAATCACCACTTCCGCTGACTCGATTCCATCACCACGAATCAAACAACGCAGATAATTGAGCCCATCGCTCTCGTGGACCAACAAATCCCGTGGATTCCCCACATCCCGCTGTGTCTGTTTGAAACCACCGCTCGATTGTCGTACCTCAGGCTGCCACACGCTGCCGAAGATGAACGACGGAATCGGCGGCGGAGGGTGGAGTTCGGGAGGGGGACGGAAGGGGAAGGAGAGCGAGAGCGGGGCCGGGGATGATCCGCGCGCACCTGATCCGTCGACGCCCGTCGCGCCAACTCGGAGGAGGAACGGGATCATCGCCAAGGGCACCGTCCGATTTCGCAGGCCCCCCCGTGCGTCGGACCGACCGCCGAGGGCGACTCGTCCAAGGCACGTGTGAGCGGCGGGAACGAGCGGGGAACGCGAGGGAGGATCTCGCGGCCATTCAGAAACCCTCGAATTCGAGCTCAGACTTCTCTCCGCGAGCACGCGGCGTCCGATTTGGGGGCTGAAGCGAGTGGGGAACCGCGCACAAACCTTCTTCGTCCAGCCTGAAGGCGCCTCGAGCTCAGTGTCCGTGCCTTGCTCCGACTTCCTCAGCGGCGTCTCCTCCCCCGTCGCCTTCACGTGCTCTCCGCCTGTGGCAGTGGCGGGCCCATGATTGTAAGAGCGGGTATTCAAAATCTTAGGGGGTACAAAAATAATGTTTTCGCGTACCTCGATCTTTGGTGAAGCTGGATGATACCGTAACCTGCGGCTGTTGATCTAATTGACGAAGTTGCGCCGTGCTGCCCCGGGAGCGCAGCGGAAAGTCTTCCGGGGCAGCGGATCGATGAATCCTTCAGGTCTGATACCAGTTGTTGTAAAACTGCGCAGCAAAATTAGATCAAACGAAGAACAAGAACACAAATTTTTACGTGGAAACCCTTACGGGAGAAAACCACGGAACGCACGAAGTCGTATAACTATAATCGGGAGGAGTATTACAATGCACGAGAGGACAAACCCTTCTCGTGCTATGGATCTGGTGGATCTCTCTCAATTTCACGATCTAATCTATGACTACCTGGAACTATATATGGGGGACAAACAACTCTCTTTCTTGACGGACACGAAACAGAGTTGTACACATGCCTTTCCGGTAGGACTCCATATATGGTAGGATTCGGAACACAATAAAACAACAGTTTTCATGCTAGAGTCGTTGTTGCCTTGCTATATATTGGAGCTCTCCTCTTGAGTAGTATTCATCTCGGTCGAATTCATTACCCCGACTGTGGGCCTGTGGCGTACCCTGAAAATTTGTTGCAGCATCTTTTGTTGATCGAGTGGTTCTGCTGCTGCACTGTCAGGACTCCTTGAGGGGCTATCGATGTATGTGCACTCAGTGACAGGCCATCAAGGCAGGGCACCTGCGATATGCCGCGCAGGCGTTAGGGGCACTGCTGCCGGAGGTCAACTCTTCTTGTCTCCGCAACTTCCTTTCCAACTTCTTTCTATGCCTTGTTTCTGAACTGGTGACAAGGACACAGGGCGGCTGAAGTATCGCCTTCGACTTCTAGCTGGCAAAAATCTTTGCAAATTTGTGGTTGGAGACTCGCCTAGAAAATTACTTCATCAGTGCCATGGCTCATCGTCTTGCACCGTGAGATCGAATATGCACCACTTCTCCTTATCCTCGCTCATCCTCGTTTTCTTGCTTCCCCATGAAACCTTCTTTCAAGACTGGGCACACCACCACCACCCGTCCTACTGCAACCGCGCCTTCATTTCCTGCGCAGGCAGTGGCAGCCTGGTGGCTTTTACTGTCATGACTCATAAGCACCGTTGCACGGACATGACGTAAGCTAGTCCCCGTTCCGATATGCGGGTCACGAGGGTGCTGCCGATGTCGATGACGCTGGCCGTGGTGCTGCTGCTGATGCTGGAAGCGGCATGGCGAGCTTCTGGAGCCGGCGTCGGCGACGGTAGGTGCGAGCGGAGTTGTGGGAGCATGAAACTCCCCTACCCGTTTGGCTTCTCCATCGGCTGTACGATACGTCTCTGCTGCGACGCCAACGGCACCGCGTGGCTTGGGGACGACCGCGAACTTGGCCTGCTCGTGCGCAACGTCACGCCGCTTGCGCTCATCCTCGCCCTCGTCCCCGACTGCGCCCGCCCGTTCAACGCGTCCGTCGCGGCGCTCTTCTCGGACAGCTACGCGCCTGCCTCCACGAACACCCTCGTTGTTAGCTCGTGCAACCCAGCCAGTGCCCACATCCAGAACTGCAGCATCGAGCCACCTGAACAGTACATGGACAGAAACTCCTCCCACTGCACCGCTTACGAGTCTATCAGATGCATATTGCCCCTACCTCCTAGTCGTAGCACAAACGGCAATCATTTTATAAGTAGAAGCGATGTGCTCGCCTCGGAGTGCACCGGGCTGGTCTCGTCCGTCAGTTACGAGGATGAAGCTGGGCCCTCGCTGTTGCTGCGTGAGCTGAGGCTGGACTGGTGGGTGCTGGGGCGGTGCAGCTGTTCTTCCAGCGCCAATTGTACTCAGTTCATCTCGCCGACCACGGGACAGGAGGCGTTCCGGTGCGAATGCATGGAGGGTTCGAGGGCGACGGCTTCATCGACGGTGCCGGTTGCCAGCAGCCAGGTCAGTACTCAGTACTCATCATTACTGCATTACAAAACGTTTCTATTTTACAACGGGGGAGTATTTTATTTTCTCGGCTTGATATCAATTCAAAATGCATCCATGTTCCTCATGGTCGATTTGCTTCATGGAAAGGAGCGTCGAGCCGGGAGGGTCGTAGGCTACAAGTGTTGACTGGTGTGGCTGCCAGCTGTGGAACGTTCCTGCTTTCTGTCAGTATCTCGGTTTGCTTCCTCCACTGGCGGGGGAGGCGCAACGCTGTGAACACAGCTAAAAAACCACCGAAAGGTGCAAGACTCTCCCACGATGAACTCGTGCACAGTGAGCTTGAGCAAGGAGCTGCCGGCCCCCGGCCATTTTCCTACAAAGAGCTCGCCGCCGCGACCCACAACTTCTCCAAGGACAAGGCGCTTGGGAGAGGTGGCTTTGGATCCGTGTACCAAGGATTTCTGAGCGTCATGAACCGAGAAGTGGCCGTCAAGAGGGTGTCTGAGACGTCTCGACAGGGCTGGAAGGAGTTCGTCTCCGAGGTGAACATCATTAGCCGGCTCAGGCACCGGAACCTCGTGCAGCTCATCGGCTGGTGCCACCGTGGCAATGAGCTGCTCCTCATCTACGAGCTGATGCACAATGGCAGCCTTGACACTCATCTGTACAAACCAGACTGTGTACTGGCATGGCCGGTTCGGTATGTTGCGTAGTTGATTAAGCAATTTAATAAATCTTACAATAATTTACCATTGGCATATTTTCTCACTTCTCAATAATAATATATACTTTTGACATTTTTTAGGTATGAGATAGTGCTCGGCGTAGGTTCGGCACTTCTGTACCTGCACCAAGACACGGAGCAACGCGTGGTTCACAGGGATATCAAGCCGAGCAACATCATGCTAGACGCCGACTTTACCGCTAAGCTTGGCGACTTTGGGCTCGCGAGGCTGATCAACGACGGCAGAAGATCACACACGACCGGCATGGCCGGCACATTGGGGTACATCGATCCAGAGAGCGTGCTGGCCGGCAGGGCGAGCGTGGAGTCAGACGTCTACAGCTTCGGGGTCCTCCTACTCGAGGTCGCATGTGGGCGGCGCCCGGCTGTGGTCCAGGAAAATGGTGATGTTGTCCACCTGGTCCAATGGGTGTGGGACTTGTACGGCGGAGGAGGGATCCTTGGTGCCGCCGACGAGCGGCTTAGGGGCGAGTTTGATGGTAAAGAGATGGAGCATGTGATGGTTGTCGGGCTCTGGTGCGCGCACCCTGACCGTAGCCAGAGGCCGTCCATCAGGCAAGCTGTGAACGTGCTGCGGTTCGAAGCGCCATTGCCGAGCCTACCAGCGAGGATGCCTGTCGCAACCTACGGGCCGGCGGCAAATCCTTTGAGCTTCGGGACGCTGGTCCTAAGTAGCGATAACGGCCGGTGAGGACAATCTCACCGGAACACACGAACCACTCTGGACACCGGTCACTGATTGAGTTCTGAACGTCCATATTGTTATTCATTGCAGACCTATTATATTATAACTAAATGCCGGTGTATTGAAACTAAATTGTAGAGTATATTTTGAGTTTTTGATGAAATGGTTGTTATGTTTTTCGAATCCTTGCATTAGGAGTGACATTCATGGAGCTTAAGTCTGGATGATATCACTGTAAGTGTTATTCTTCTGACCATTTCCCCACTACGATGGTGAATGGCATGGCATGTTCGTCCCCCCGCCATTTATTTATGTATGCCTCTTCTCTTTTGTTCAAGCGTACATGCGAATTGCTTAACCTTTTTCATCAGTTCAAATTTTTTATTGTGTTTAGTTTATCAAACATTAGGGTGTCAAGCGGCGGCCCGCCAAAGTCCCGCGAAAGTGGATTATAGCACAAATTGAGCTAAACCGCAACAAATTAATTAGTACTAGGCTTTTGTATTTTTCTGCTTTGCGGGCCGGGTTCGGGCGCCGTGCTGCAATCCTATCAAACATGACACGACATGGTGTTAGAGCTCAGTGTCTCGAGTTCGAATCCCGACTTTCACAATTTATCCAAAAATCGTCGGTGTCCCTCTTTATCCATGTATAGGCATTTTCCCCCAATGTATAGGCATCTTGAGCCATAACCTCTAGAACTCGCATTCTGTCGCTCTCTTCATAGCATGTGTTGACTTGCGTCACACGTGAGAGGTGGTGTTGAAATGTATATGTAAATTGTGTAACATTTTTCATCTGTTCGAACTTTTAATTCTGTTAGCTAGTGGCTTAGTGAAGCTCTGTTGATGATCTTACGAGGTGGGTTTTATCTCACTTCCTCCTTTCCTTCCTTCTGAGTGCCCGCTCACCTTATCTATATTCTACTCTTTATTTTTTTTGCTGGTAATCTATGTTCTACTCTCGAAAAGCTTATCAATGTTCGTTATGTAGTCGTGAATCTAAATCTTGAGAATTTGACAAAAATGACACACCTTTTTTCTGGCCTTTGATCTAGAGCACACATTTCTTTATCTTTGCGAAAAATGACACGTATTTGGATGACACTTATCTACTAAAAAGTAATGTACTAGCTAATCGTGACATCTCTGCCAATTTCGGCCTCTCATAACAAACAAATGCACAAACAAAATTCTTACTTACTGTAGATAATTAATTAGCAAAAACTTTTCTTCGTTTTTTTAAGAAAAGTTCCCTCCCATCTCGTCCTTCCTATCTTATCCCAAATTGCTTCTGGACGTCAATGAGGCAGCCAATCATGTCGCAGCGGCACAGCGGGCACGTGCTCCCCTTCTGGAACCACGCGGCGACGCACGCTCGGTGGAACGTGTGGCGGCACGACGGCAGGGTGAACGCCGCCTTCTCCTCGTCATCCGGTGGGGCTGGCAAGCGCTCCATGCACACGGCGCAGTCCTCGTCCGGGGTCAGCTGGAACGAGCTGGGATTTGCGCCGCCGCGTACTCGCACGCCAGAAGCAGAGCCTCGGGCTGGACGTACATGAAGCTCTCCTTGATGGACAGCGACACGTCCAAGGCGTACCGACGCGTCTCCCCTCGCCGCTCCTCACCTGCTGCTGCAGCTGGCCAACGATGTCGCGGACCACGGGCTCGTACCACTCGCCCGCCGCCAGGTCGAGCAGGGACACTGGACCCGATGTGGCGTGTAGAAGGAATAGAGAGGGATTGGTGGAATCGTTGTTTATTGCTTGAGCCCCATGGGCATATATATAGGAGTACAATGATCTACTTGAAGTACAAGACAAGGTAGAATAGAATCCTACTCTATCTCATATTTCCTAAACTAGTAATCGTGCACGTACAACGCACGTATAGTAATAGAACATTTGTATAATTCAATAATCTAAAAGTATAATTTCTTTCATCAAAGTGAACAACAAATATAATAAATCGTCGAAGTTCAAAAGAAAGATTTTGGGCATAATGAACACAACTTGTTTAATTTCACGCCCAAAATAGAGGTTTGCATAGCAATCCATCATCAAACTGATATAAAAAATCTCACAAAGTTCAACTTCCACAAACGAAACTTAGATCTAATGACAAAACATATTAAAGTTTGAAACCACTCGACTTCTTATTGGTAGTGTCATCTGTATACTCACAATCAGTAGGCGCTCGAAGTGTATGATAGCAAACACCATCCAGTAAATATTTGAAAATGTGATTCACGGACGAATCTTCAGTCTTGATTTTCTTGGGCATGGGTAGTTCAAAAGAGTTGTCTCTGCCAGTTGGTTTGTGTGCATCCTTCCTAATCAGCACAGCATTCTTGACAACATCACAGAAAGAGAAGTCATTTAGAACATCATGGAGCACACCTATAACAAATGACAAGCATACAGTTAGTCTAATTGGGGAGAAACCTGACAAAATGATAAGTGCAAAAGAAGAGTAACCTTTAAGAAAGTCAGAATTATGACATGCTGAGCATTGATGAAAGCAAAGAGTTGTTGCAGCCGTGCTAAGAAGAGTTCCTGTTGTCAATCATCAAATTAGTAATAGTAATGTCAAAATGGCGACGACGACTTTTTAAGAAAAGACTTACTGGATTTCCGCTGCCGCGTGTCGTTCCTTTGTTCATCTGGCATTAATGTGTATCGTTCCCTTTTCCGCTGCCGTGTCTCCTCTGAAGAATCACGCTGTCTTTTATCCTCTTTATGTGCGCTTCTCGCAATGAAGCTATATCGCTCCTGCCCTCCTACAGATGTATGTACGTTTTGCACATTTTGGAGGCTTCTTATAGGTGGCAGATAATTATAATCTCTATGAAGCCAGTCACTGTCATCGTCGGCAATCAAAGTTGTCTTGAAGCATGATGTGGGAAGATCCATGTTAATGTTCCTGGTGGAACATGCAAATCCAATATCCCCAATACCTGAAGTAGACAATGTGAAACGCATAGCTTGAGCAATCAGCATACGATATTTTGAGGTATGAGTGTTGAAGGTTATTACCAAGTGTACCATTTATATTTGAGTTGGTTACGTTGCTCAATGGGGTACGCTGTGAACCATTACGGGAAAGCACCGATGCTTGAGATAGATTTAGACCTAGAATTAAACCAGATACATGTAATCAGTTTTCCATGAATACGGGTTATGCAACACAAAAACATGCCTCATATATTATGTTGCAAGTAGAGAATATATACCTGCTGCATGTGTTCTGCATTGCAGTTGAGTGACTCCGCTTTGTCCTGTAGATCCTGGGAGAGATAAAATATTTTCGTTCTGGATATGAACAGATGATTGCTTATTAAGCTCCCCTGTTTGGCGCACACGTTTTAGTACTTCAACAGTATTATTGGCAAAAAACTGTCTATCCCTCTGCCTTTTGACCTCCTTAGGATCTGCAAAAAATGCTCTCATTAGTTTTGTGTTAATTACCTTCGGAACCAGTACTTCATATATAAATTCTCGACACGAAAATGCCAAAGATATGATTGAATAACCAGTATTTCACATTTGAAGTAGCCATACCATTATTTGCAATCTGAGTGTTTTCATCATTCACGGTCGCTAATGACTGCTTTTTAAGCTCACGTGTTTGCCGCCGCCGACTATTAATCTTATCTTTATTTTTTGCATAATACTCCCTATTCCTTTGCCTCTTGACCTCATTAGGATCTGCAAGGATGACAGACCTATGATATTAGGATCTACATAGATGACATTATAATGATATGCATACATGACCAACGAAGATTGTTGTCAGTTACCTTGGTTTTCTTTGTTGGTTGTGTCTTCAAATGGAGTATGATTCGAAGATGACATACTGATATTTGCTTCGGCTGTTCAGAAGAAGTAAGCTCGTTTAGTGAACAACAGATTTGTACACTACAGATTTGTACAAAATATAGTACAAATCAAGAGGAAGAGTAAATTCAGAATCAACCTGGGACTATAATTAGAGACCAACATGTGTGGAGAAAAAAAAAACAAGCTTTAGAGTTCACTGTTTTCGAGTTTCAGATTGTGTGATTCATAAGAAAGACCAACTTGCCGTGCATTTTAATTGAAAATGGTGTTGAACAGGGAACACTTGCCGTCCATTAGAAAGACCAAGGAATTGACCTTTAATTTGCGATCATGCCGTGGTGCTCTGATGGATGACAGCGTAGACTACGTGCTCTAGGGCGACGGTTGTGCGTGCAGGCGGACGCTGGCGTCCCGGCGCGCGTGGGAGGCGCCCCTGTGTTGATGGAGGGCGCCGGCAGCGGGTATGGAAGGCGATCTGTGGGGGGATGTTGCGGCCGCGTGTATGGAGGGCGCGGCTGCGGGTATGGAGGTCGTCGGCGCCGGATGAAGGGCCCGGCGGCGCTGATGGAGGTCGTCGGCGGCGGGGATGAAGGGCGCGGCGGCGCTGATGGAAGTCGTCGGCGTCGGGGATTGAGGGCGCGATCTGTGGGGATGGAGTGCGCGGCGGCCGGGATGGAGGTCGTCGACGGCGCTGATAGAGAGAGCAGCCGACGGTTGAGTCCGTGAGGCTATTGCGTGATTAGTGGGATTTTTTTATTACTTGATTAGCGATTGATTAGGCAATACGAATCATGAGCGAAGAGGTAAGCTGCGGAGGATTCCCGTGGTCAGTCCGTCTGGCTGGGATGATTTGGATCACCCCTCTCTCTCCCTTTTTATATTAGTGGTGATAACCATGATACTCAACATCCCCCGCAGTCACAACGTAGCGACGCAGACGGTGAGACAGGAGAAGAATCCGAAGACGGAGCCGACGGACATCCCCACCACAGTCGTAGCGGTCGACGCATCGCGGAAGTTGTGGCTGGAGTGGTAGCCGATGAGGTTCCCAAGCAGGCGGTAGCCCTTTTGAGCCGAAGTCGAGGTAGCCGAGAGCGTAGGGTGGTGTAGCCGTGGTCGAGGTAGCCGAGAGCGTAGGGTGGTGTAGCCGTGGTCGATGTCGAGTCGGGGTTGCCGGTGTCGAGGGAGCCGTCGTGGAGCCGCGGGTGCAAGGGTGCGCCGGTAGTCAGGGCGCAGTGGCGCCGGGTAGTAGATGATGTGGACGAGGCGTCGCACCGGGTTCGCAAAGCCTGGGGACACGTCGTGGACGAAGACACGCATCGGTGTTGCCGGCACCGAGCATGCGTAGGGGCGGTGAGAGGATGCGGCGTGGATCAGCGAGTCACAGCGGCGCGTCGGAAGAAGCGGCGTGGCTCGGTGAGCTGCAGCGGTGCGATGATGGTAAGTTAGTCGATGTTGACGAGGCGCCGCACTAGGTAGGGGTGGGCGTTCGGTCTTTTCGGTTAGTTCGGTTCGGTCTTTCCGGTCTTTAACAATTTCGGTCATCCAGAAATGATACCCGTAATAAATTCAGTCTTTTCGGTTTTATATTCTTCGGTCTTCGGTCTATTCGGTCCGGTATTCGGTCATGACCAAATAGACCAAAATATAGGGCGCAAGAAGGGGAATCGGTGCCCGGGATTGGGAAAGTGGGAAGCGATCGACTGGTCTCTCATGCACGGGAGAATCAACAGTACGCTGGGCTGAGATACCCAGTTGTTGAGTCTAGAGACTAGATGGTATAGTTGGTTTAGTAGTTGGGCCTATATACTAGATGACATATAAGCTGGGCTGGCACACAAATTCGGCAGCTTCCGTACGTAATTCACTCAAAATAAAATAAAATCGGTCTTTCGGTCTATTCGGGTTATGTATAAGTGATAACCGAATTTCTGATCTAACTTCGGTCTTTTCTAATTTGCTACCCAAATTTCTAACGGTCTTTTCGGTCTCGGTCATTTCGGTTTCGGTCTTTTTGGTTTCGGTTTTAGATCTTCGGTTTTTATGCCCACCCCTAGCACCAGGCTTGTCAGACCCGGGGACACATTGTAGACGAAGGCACACGACGGTGTTGCCAGCACCGGGAATGCGTAGACGGGGACCAGTACAAGTTGTACGCCATGTCGAAGGGGCCAGCAGAGGAGGACTCGACGACGGGTGCGGCGTCAATTGGCGTGGGGTAGAAGGTACCGATGTCGCCCGCGACTCTCGGAGTAGATGAAGTGGTCGGGGAAGATGACGGCGACGCTGGCGATGAGCAGGTACTGGACGAAGACGAAGATGCGATCGGCGATGGCGGCGGTAGCCTGTGAAGGGCCACGGCGGTCACGGGTAGAAGCGCGGCGACGGTGCTCGAAGTAGGCGAAGAAGTACCCGACAACATGACGAAGACCAAGCGCGGACGGTGGCGTTCCCGCGCCTAGGGAGGCGGCGCAGCGCATACCACGTAGAAGTCGACGCACGGAGACGGCAGAGTGGACCGCGTGCCGCGGCGCTACGGCCCGAAGGGGTGACGCAGCGGCGGCGCGCGTATCGGGGGCGACGGCGGGGAAGACCTCGGGGAGGCGGCGTGGACCTCGTGCCGCGGCGCTACAGCCCGAAGGGGCGATGCAGCGGCGACGTGCGTGTCGGGCAGCCACGGGGACGGCCTCGGGGCGGCGGCATGGACCGCGTGCCGCAGCGATACGATACGACCCGTAGGGGCGACGCATCGGCAGCGCAGGTCGAGGTAGCCGCCCTGAGAACCACGGGGAGGCGGCGCTGCGGGCGACTGATCGGTGGATAGGCGTTCATACTTGGACGATCTTCACGGGATCCCGCGGAGGCGCACGCGGGCGACGGATCAGGTCGGCGGCATTGCGTGGATGGGGCTGATCACGGGCGGGCGGATGGCCAATCCGATCGCCCGCGAGGTGGATGTGCTGCTCGGGTGATGAAGGCATAGGACGACGCAGGCGACGTGCGGCGTCGACGCCCAAGCGTGCGGTCGGGCGACCACGGTGGATGTGCCCAAGCGGCCGACGCAGCGCGTGCGTGAGGTGGCCACGATGGAGGCGGGGTGGCGGAGGCGTCCGAGCAGAAGACGGCGTGAATGGTCGACGCGGGCGAGGCGCGACGCCGGCGCCCAAGCGGGCAACCGGGCGACCGCGGCGGACGGCCAGAGCGGCCGATGCAGCGCCGTGCATGAGGTGACTATGGTGGCGGCGAGGAGCGGAGGAGTCCCGATCGGAGCAGGGGCGGCGACAGCCGGTGAGGGCGACGGGCGAGCTGAAGCGCGGAAGGCGGCCATTACGGGTCGCCGCATCGCGTGAAAGCCGCCGAGGCGGCGCGCGAAGCCGCCGTGTCGGGGAAGAGGCTGGTAGTCGCGCCGGTGTTGGAGTAGAGGCGCGTGAGAACGACGTCGGCGGTGGGTGACGCAAACCGATATTAGATCGGAAAAACAAAAAAGAACGCCGAACAAAGGCGACCGGCGCGAGAGAAAAATCTCAATCAAGCGATCGGGAGAAAAGACTCTAGGGCAGCCGGTCCACAGGACCGGCGGACGAACCCTAGGTATGGACGGCGCGGCCCCCGGCGGAGATCGACCTCGCCGGAGGCGCGCGGTGCGGAAGCGGCGGTGGCTAGGGTTTAGGATCGAAGGAATGCTGATACCATGTAGAAGGAATAGAGAGGGATTGGTGGAATCGTTGTTTATTGTTTAAGCCCCATGGACATATATATAGGAGTACAATGATCTATTTGGAGTACAAGACAAGGTAGAATAGGATCCTACTCTATCTCATATTTCCTAAATAACCATGATACTCAACATGGCGATATATGTATCGGTATCGCCTGTTAGCGAAGGCCCGATCTTCACAAATGTAGACGCGGAGTATTTCCGGCAATCCACGTACGTACGATCTTCACAAATGTAGACGCGGAGTATTTCCGGCAATCCACGTACGTACAAAGCTAAAGCTCCTCGGTTATTTCCGGCAACGTGTGCGTGCGATTCAACTAAGCAAGCAGGCAACTTCTATTAGATCGATCTGTAACTAGCTAGCTCTCGTACGCTGGTTTCGATCACAAGAAAAACAGATTGGGATTGCCACACACCCGTCTCGAGCGTGCTTGAGTTTATTGCTTTTAAACTCTCGATCTGGTACAAGTTACACGTAGGGTAGGCTCAGTGGCGGAGCCGGAAACGGAGAAAGGATGGTGCTAACGCATCTGCACGCAAAAATTTCTACTAGATGGCAACAAAAATTCAGCATAGTAAAAGTACTTTGCTTCTGACAAAGACATAAGTTACATACGTGCTTTTTTTTTGTGTTGCTATACTCGTACTAGAGGCATCTATTTCTGCACAAAATCCCTCCCCACACTACTAGATTGACAGAATTATTTGGAACAACCTAATTAGAATCAAATTATCAAACATAATTCACTATTTGTGTCGAAAAATCAAGATTTTACGGACTGAAAATCACACCTTAGCAGTACACAACGAACTGAACCGATCAATGTTGACGGGTGATGGCAGATCGGTGGAGGTCGGGCAATCCCCTGAGGCCAGAAGAAGCAGATTGCAAACAATTGTAGAGTGTCCGCCGGTCTACTGCTCAGCTGATTGCCTGATGCACACTAGTATTACTACCGCCGAGGATCACCAACGTCTAGGCAGCCAGCCGGGAGTGCCGTCGGGGGTTGGATCAGATGGAGATGAGGAACACTGGAACAGATAGTAGATGTGAAGTTGTCAACCGGCGCGACGCGACCTAGGAGCGTCGCTTCCTTCAAGAACTGCACGATCGATCATATTGTCCTGGGCAACCTAACGGGCCAGCGGAGCAGACAAGCAACGGGCTGCGGCGTTTCTTGCCGAAATTTCTCATATTGCTCCCTTGGTGTATTGGGCTGGACCAGTGCTACAGCCCGGGTAGCACGAACCGACCAGCTAGCTATCCTACTCGGTGTAGAACTCTAATCCTATTCGGAGCCTTGTACGTATACCACACGTATACGACGCGCACATGACGGGCGTGCCGACATCGGTCGTGATTATTTCCAACATTCACCCTCTAAGCACGACGTGCGCTTCTCTTCGACCTGGGTCCCAAATACGCCAGTTGTTTCGCGTAGGTGTGACCCTCAGCATTAATTTCGCCGCTTCAGCCTTCATCTTCGACATTACTTTCTGATGGGGGATGCCTAACCGGGTAGGCCCAGAACTCCGAGTCGGCCCTCAAGGCCGGGTGGCCCAGAGCCCACCCAGAGTACATCTTTCAGGATACCGGGTCCCGAGGATCCCGGTACGACGGCTCGGGGAGGCGGCAGCGGATATCTCCGAATCAGTTTACGATCTATGTATCCCGAAGAGTGCGCTCCACGAAGCCGCACTTGTAGGCATGATAGCTAGCGCCGCCAGCGGCACCCGTCATTTCCTGTAAACCCTAGCCGGCTCCCTATATAAAGTCGGCAAGGTGCAATCCTAGAGGCAGACACATCTCGGTCGAATTCATAACTCTGGCTGTGGCCTGCCCTGAAATTTTGGGTGCAGCATCTTTGTCGATCGAGTGGTTCTGCTGCTGCCCTGACAGGATCCCTTGGGGGGCTATCGATGCATGTGCACTCAGTGACAGGCCATCAAGGCAGGGCACCGGCGATATGCTGCACGGGCGCTGCTGCCAGAGGTCAACTTTTCTTGTCTCCACAACTTCCTTTCCAACTTCTTTCTATGCAACTTCCTCGAGTCCAACTTCTTTCTATGCCTTGTTTGTTTCTGAACTGGTGACAAGGACACCGGGTGACTGAAGTATCGCCTTCGACTTCTAGCTGACAAAAAATCTTTGCAAATTTGTGGTCAGAGACTCGCCTAGAAAACTTACTTCATCAATGCCTTGGCTCATCGTCTTGCACGATGAGATCGAATATGCATCACTTCTTCTTCTCCTCCTCATCCTCGTTTTTTTTGCTTCCCTATGAAACCTTCTGTCATGACTGGGCACACCACCACCACCCGTCCAACTGCAACCGCCTTCATTTCCTGCGCAGGCAGTCACAGCCTTATCGCTTGACTGTCATGACTCATAAGCACCGTTGCACGGGCATAATGTAAGCTAGTGCCCGTTTGATATGCAGGGCACGGCGGCAATGGTGGTGGTGGTGCTACTGCTGCATGCGGCACGCAGAGCTGCTGGAGGCGGCGGCGACGGTACCTGCGAGCGGAGTTGCGGGAGCATGAAACTCCCCTACCCGTTTGGCTTCTCCAGCGGCTGCACGATACGGCTCGGCTGCGACGCCAACGGCACCACATGGCTTGGGGACGGACGCGAACTTGGCCTGCTCGTGCGCAACGTCACGGCGCTTGCGCTCATCCTCGCCCTCGTCCCCGACTGCGCCCGCCCGTTTAACGCGTCCGTATCGGCCCTCTTCTCGGACAGCTACGCGCCCGCCTCCACGAACACCCTCGTTGTTAGCTCGTGCAACCCAGCCTATGCCCACATCCAGAACTGCAGCAGCGAGCCACCTGAGAGGTACATGGACAGAAACTCCTCCCACTGCACCGCTTACGAGTCTATCAGATGCATATTGCCCCTACCTCCTAGTCGTAGCACAAACGGCAATCATTTTATAAGTAGAAGCGATGTGCTCGCCTCGGAGTGCACCGGGCTGGTCTCGTCCGTCAGTTACGACGATGAAGCTGGGCCCTCGCTGTTGCTGGGTAAGCTGAGGCTGGACTGGTGGGTGCTGGGGCGGTGCAGCTGTTCTTCAAGCGCCAACTGTACTCAGTTCATCTCGCCGACCACGGGACAGGAGGCGTTCCGGTGCGAATGCATGGAGGGGTTCGAGGGCGACGGCTTCATCGACGGTGCCGGTTGCCAGCAGCCAGGTCAGTACTCATCACTACTGCATTACAAAACGTTTATATTTTACAACGGGGGAGTATTTGATTTTCTCGGCTTGATATCAATTCAAAATGCATCCATATTCCTCATGGTCGATTTGCTTCATGGAAAGGAGCGTCGAGCCGGGAGCGTCGTAAGCTACAAGTGTTGACTGGTGTGGCTGCCAGCTGTGGAACGTTCCTGCTTTCTGTCAGTATCTCGGTTTGCTTCCTCCACTGGCGGGGGAGGCGCAACGCTGTGAACAGAGCTAAAACACCACCGAAAGGTGCAAGACTCTCCCACGATGAACTCGTGCACAGTGAGCTAGAGCAAGGAGCTGCCGGGCCCCGGCCATTTTCCTACAAAGAGCTCGCCGCCGCGACCCACAACTTCTCCAAGGACAAGGCGCTTGGGAGAGGTGGCTTTGGATCCGTGTACCAAGGATTTCTGAGCGTCATGAACCGAGAAGTGGCCGTCAAGAGGGTGTCTGAGACGTCTCGACAGGGCTGGAAGGAGTTCGTCTCCGAGGTGAACATCATTAGCAGGCTCAGGCACCGGAATCTCGTGCAGCTCATCGGCTGGTGCCACGGTGGCGATGAGCTCCTCCTTGTCTACGAGCTGATGCACAATGGCAGCCTTGACACTCATCTGTACAGACCAGACTGTGTGCTGGCATGGCCGGTTAGGTATGTTGTGTATTTGATTAAGCAGTTTAATGAATCTTACGATAATTTTCCATTGGCATATTTTCTTACTTCTCATTAATAATCTATACTTTTGACATTTTTCAGGTATGAAATTTTGCTGGGCGTAGGTTCGGCGCTTCTGTACCTGCACCAAGACACAGAGCAGGGCGTGGTTCACAGGGACATCAAGCCGAGCAACATCATGCTAGACGCCGACTTCACCGCCAAGCTTGGTGACTTCGGGCTCGCGAGGCTCATCAACGACGGCAGAAGATCGCACACGACTGGCATGGCGGGCACATTGGGGTACATCGATCCAGAGAGCGTGATGGCCGGCAGGGCGAGCGTGGAGTCGGACGTGTACAGCTTCGGGGTCCTCCTCCTCGAGGTCGCCTGTGGGCGGCCCCCAGCTATGGTTCAGGAAAATGGTGATGTTGTCCACCTGGTCCATTGGGTGTGGGACTTGTACGGCGGAGGAAGGATCCTTGGTGCCGCCGACGAGCGGCTTAGGGGCGAGTTTGATGGTA
Source organism: Poa pratensis (assembly GCA_947311845.1). Lineage (NCBI taxonomy): Eukaryota > Viridiplantae > Streptophyta > Magnoliopsida > Poales > Poaceae > Poa > Poa pratensis. The sequence goes on from CAMZMU010000118.1 coordinate 11,120,037, forward strand.
AAGAGATGGAGCATGTGATGGTTGCCGGGCTCTGGTGCGCGCACCCCGACCGTAGCCAGAGGCCGTCCATCAGGCAAGCTGTGAACGTGCTGCGGCTCGAAGCGCCATTGCCGAACCTACCAGCGAGGATGCCTGTCGCAACATACGGGCCGCCGGCAAATCCTTTGAGCTTCGGGACGCTGGTCCTAAGTAGCCATAACGGCCGGTGAGGACAATCTCACCGGAACCTACAAACCACCGCCCTGGACACCGGTCACTGATTGAGTTCTGAACACCCATTTTGTTATTCATTGCAGACCTATTATAACTAAATGCCGGTGCATTGAAACGAAATTATAGGATATATTTGGAGGTATTAATGAAATGGTTGTTATGTTTTTCGAATCCTTGCATGGAGCTTAATTCTAGACGATATCACTGTAAGTGTTGTTCTTCTGACCATTTCCCCACTACGATGGTGAATGGCATGTTCGTTCCCCGGCCATTCATTTATGTATGCCTCTTCGCTTTTGTTCAAGCGTACAAGTGAGTTGCCTAACCTTTTTCATCAGTTCAGTTTTTTATGGTGTTGTTAGTTCATCAAACATGACATGACATGGTATCAGAGCTCAGTGTCTCGAGTTCGAATCCCGACTTTCACAATTTATCCAAAAATTGTTATTGCCCCTCTTTGTCCATGTATTGGCCTCTTAAGTCATACATCTGAAACTTGCGTCACACGCGAAAGGTGATGTTGAAATGTATATGTGAAATGTGTAACACTTCTAAAACATCTTAGATGTCAAAAAATTTAACACAAAAATTCAGGTATACATCCATGTTGACACATAATTTTCCGCAAAAAAATATTTTTTTTAACTTGTGTAAAAAATACTAATTTATGTGCTACAAAATGAGTTTTACACGACATTATTTTTGTCTTTTTAACATAGTCCACATGTGATGTATTTTTTTCTTGAGTTTTTGCGTGCGAGCATAGAATGTTGGAGGTACAACCGAATTTTGTGAGTAAATGGCACTGGTAGTCACACAACTCGTCCGCTATGTACACTTAAGTCACACAACTGGAAAACGGGATTTTTTGGTCACACAACTGGACTTTTGGTGCACGCAGGTCACAAACCCCACATGTCAGTCCGTTTTCCGTTGGTAATTTTGCAAAAAAACCCCTGTATTTTTGGACATTTTGTAGAAAACTCCCTGTAATTGGACCCAAATTTGGGTTTTTTGCGAAATATCCCAAAATACAGGGGGTTTTCTACAAAATTACGTGTCCACGTCAGCACTCCTGCAACGGAAAACAGACTGACATGTGGGGTTTGTGACCTGCGTGCACAAAAATCCAGTGTGTGACCAAAAAATCCCGTTTTCCAGTTGTGTGACTTAAGTGCACATAGCGGACGAGTTGTGTGACCGCCAGTGCCATTTACTCAATTTTGTTTACATTTTAAAATATTTTTTGAGCAGTGGGAGCATATACTCGTACGACCCAAAATGGATTTCCCCAAAAAAATTGGCAAGTGAAAATATTTTTTAGTGCATGTGGTATCTTCCACGCCTTCCCTGTTTGAAGTGTTTATTTAGGCACAAGACGGATGTAGGGCCATGTTGGCACGAGGAGCATATTAGTCCATTTGGCAACATGGGAATCAAACCAAACACCTAGCCCGCCATTGTATGGGTCGATGACCTTTCACCATTGTTGTTCTTCAAGAGTCGAAGCAACAAGAAACAATTTTTCAAGAACACAAAGCAACAAGAAACAATCATAATGTGTATATCTATCTAAGTATGAACCAGCGACACTTTGGGCCAAACAATCGCAACATGTCCAGGACTAAGACAAGGAAGAACACTTTCCTTTGGAAAATATGTTGATTACAGCGGTCCATGATTATCCCGCATACAAACATATCCTAGAAAACTGTCAGTGCTTATGACATGCATTAAGTATGAACGTGCAAGATATAACAGGTATTTACAAGAAGGGATAGCACAAAATCATGTACATGTGGCACCAAAGGTGGATACACTATCAATACACAAGTGCCAATCAAATTGAGGGCACACGAACCATGGCATCCAGGTACAGGTCGTTCTTCCGCCGTACGGTGAGGCCCATCGCTTCTGTCATATCCAGGTCTTCTGGCTTCACCCCTCCTCGGAGCTCCCAATCGAAGTGGTAAGTAGTGCGGTGACATGGGTATGCCTATCGGGTACCCTACCATGAGGGTACCTGGTGCACGTATCGACTAGGCCCAACTATCAGAGCCTACATGAAGCCCATGAAGGGAGGCCCACGAAGATGGAGTATCCTCCAAGTTTGGCGAAGCAATAGTCGGTTTAGAGTTTCCTTACTTGTAAATCGAGTCGGTTACGAACACCCGAGACCCAGCCTATTATTTAAGGACTGGGAGGGCCATCGAACCAGACAACGAACCACCAGAGCCACAAACCCTAGCGAGATCGACATCTCGCCGGGATCCTTGTAACCATCATATTCACAAAGCAATAACAGACAGGCAGGACGTAGGGGTGTTACCTCCACACGAGGGCCCTGAACCTGGGTAAAATCTTTGCCCTGCTTGTCAGCCGACGATACTTCCAGCTCTACCACGTTCTCTCCCCCATATTCATAACCTAGGGACCTTAACCATGGGTCTTGATGAGTCTACCCCTCGTCAAGTGGCGCCGTCTGTGGGAAAGAATAGCGCTGGACTCGAAGTTTCGCCGGTCCCAACAGCAAACGGCAAATCGCCGATCACACCAGCAAACGGCAACTCGCCGATCTCATCTGCAAACGGCAACTCGCCGGCCATGTCAGCAAACAGCAACTCGCCGATCCAGGCGACACACGGCGACTCGCCGATCCACTCGAAAAGCGGCAGCCTGCCCGCTTCACCTGCAAAAAGCGCATCTGCTCTTCCAATGAATTTCAATCCGCACTCGCCAGAGCTTCAGGAGGCGTTTTCCGGCCTTGAATCAGGTTTGAGCTTGACTGTTGGAGCATTCAATTTTTTCGTAAACAATCTTGGCACGCAGGACTCGACAGATCCGCAACAACTGGCGCTGGGTGCACTCGAGGCTCCGTCGACTGCTCGCCCCATCGTCGATTCCTGAAGCCTGCTCGCCCGCAACAACCATGTCGACCGGCGAGCTCGACAGGTTCATGATGACGGAACTCCAAGGCGAGGAGGCAGAATCAGCATACAACACAAGCAACATCGACTTCAACCTACCACTCGACGAGAGTTTCGACTGCGGGATCTCCCTCGATGACTTCTACGAGCCCGCGATTCATAACGACACAACGTCGACTCGGAGATCTTCACCAACACCAACCTCGACTCAGAAATCCATAATGGCTTCGCCAACACCGAGATGAGCATAGGTGATGAGCACATCGACAACGAGATTCGCCTCGAAGATCTACTCGATGAACACACTGGCTCTGACATGAGCCTCGACGGCGACGTCGAGTCCATGACTGGAATCGACAGCACATACACCTGTCCTCGGGTCACGCCCCATCAGGTCTACGTGGCCTTCACCGCAGAATCATCCGCAGACGCAGCCGCTCGCAGGCCTGCACAATTCCCATGCACGGTAACCATGCCGGATGGGGTCACAACCTTGACAATCACGGAGGAGATGGCAGCAAAAGCAGATAAAGTCATAAAGGAGTGCACAATGATGCCACCAAATTCCACCCCAGAGGAGATGTTGACCTTCCAGTACTTCAACTGGCAGGAGTCAATTCGACTGCAAAACTACCGAGCGACGCTCGAGGAGCGCAAAAGGCAAGCCAGCCTCTCGAGTGCCCGAAGAAGGGAGCAATCCCTCGGGTCCACACAGCAACCAACCCCACGACCTAGGTCGCGGTTGGCAAGCCTTCCAGAACATGAAAGGGTAGCAATCACCCGTAACCTGTCGTTCATGACAGAGGACGCTAACGGAATCCCAGTGCCCAAAACTGCTGCGGGTGCATTATTCTCCGTAGGTGCTTACCTCAAGGCAATGCAACCTCCGGCGAATGACCCTAACGCAGCCCTGCATCGCCAACAACTCAAATCGCTAGCTCTAGCGGCACAGGCTATACAGCCAGAAGACAAAACTCCAGCAAGGATCGCGATCGCGACATAGTCGACTCACGACACGCAGCACATCATCGCAGTGGTCGCAGCCACCACTCGGATGAAGGAAGGAGAAGCACGCGCCGGCACAGGTCCAGCAGAAGCAGATCTCGAAGATCCTATAGCAGCGATTCATACTCTGATCGCGAACCAGAGCCATGCGGAGCATTGTGCTTCACTCGACGCATCCGTGAGACGCGGATGCCCAAACGGTTCAAGTTGACAGGCGAACAACCCAAGTACAACGGTCGCCAAGAACCTTCTGGGTGGTTAGAAGATTACAGACTCGCCGTGGCATGCCAGCGTGGCACGAACACCACGGCGATGCAGTACATACGACTTATGCTCGAAGGAACTGCCCGCGACTGGCTCAATCGCTCCCTCCATCATCATATGACTCGTGGGACGATTTCCGCAGAGACTTCATCAAAAACTTCGAGCCTCTGTGTGAGCGCCCGAAGACATTCGAGGAATTAAGGACATGTACTCAACGATCAGACGAGTCGTTGAGATCATACATACGGCGGTGGACCGAAATACGCAATTCGGTTGGCAAAGTGTCAGAAGACAGGGCCATGGATGCCTTCATACAAGGTCTCGCCAGGAAGGACTTCAAAGAGGCACTTGGTCGTGAAAAGCCAACCTCCCTGGCTGACCTCATCAAAGTTGCGACTGAGTGGGCAGATGGAGAGGATTCTGTACGCAGATCCCGTGCTTCCCCAACACGCGACAACTACGAAAGCGGCAGTCGAGCCGCAGAGATTCATACAGAGAAGATCGCAGGCGCAAACGTTCCAAACGTCCTTACGACGATAACAGACCCGAGTTCATGGCGGCTGGATACACACAGCCAAGGGAGGACCAAGATAGAAGCAATCGACGCTCGGATGATCGACGGGACAGTCGAGATCGCGAGCAGCGGAGCGACAGCTACAAAAGGCAAGAATGGCGCAAACGTAGCGACGCAAAACCCGAGCGGTCATTCGAGGAAAAGATGGACGACTGGTGCAGATTCCACCTCTTCAAGGGGGACGACGGAAAACTACGCTCCAATCACACCCTAAGGAACTGCAGGGAATTCGACCAAATGGCGACTGACTACATGATACGACTCAAAGGAATGGCCCAGCACCTGCTCAGCCCACGCCTGCACCCGCACCACAGCCGAACGCTGTGCCCGCTCTCATGGCGCCACAGCCGCCACCCAACCACCACCACAGCCTGCTCCAGGCGCAAACCTCGCAGGTGCCATACAACCCGTACTACGGGCGGAAGATGATCAATATCCACAGCCCCACGGGCAGATGTACATGATACAAAAGGGTCGCCCCTCCAACAGGCAGCAAAAGCTAATCACTCGACAGGTGAACATGGCTGTCATGGCACCTCCTGCCGTGCCCGAATTTCTGAAGGGATCGGAAACCATCATAAGCTTCAGTCGAGAGGATCATCCCCAGCTGTAGTTCGACCAGGGCACGCGGCTCTGGTACTCGACGCGCAAATAGGAGGCTACGCCATGACCAAGGTCTTCATGGATGGAGGCAGCGGCATAAACATCATCTTCGCGGACACGCTCCGCAAAATGAACAGGTCAGTCGAAAACCTCCCAAAATCTTCAAATACCTTCCACGGTATCGTTCCTGGCAAAGCAATTAGCCCAGAAGGCACCATACAACTCGACGTTACGTTCGGGGACAAAAGCCACTTCAGGACAGAGTCGATTGAGTTCGAGGTCGTCGACTGGAAATCACAATACCATGCTATTCTTGGTCGCCCGACGTTTGCTCGATTCATGGCGGTGCCACACTATGCGTACCTCACGCTGAAGATGCCAGGACCAAAGGGAGTCATCACTGTCCGTGGAAACTTTCAAAGGTCCGATGCTTGCGACCGCGAGTTCAGCAAAATCTCCGAGATGTTCGGGGTGGAGAATCACTCGCCGACTTGGCGATTACCAACGACCGCACACTCCTTCCGGAGCATAAGAAGTTGGCAGTCGACAGATCCTTCAATGCTACAAATGACACAAGGTCGCATCAGGTGCACCCGACCGATCCGTCCAAGACAGTCAACATATCTTCGAGCCTGCCTATCGCATAGGAAGGCGCGCTCGTCGAATTCCTCCGTGAGAACTGGGAAATATTTGCGTGGTGTCCAGCCGACATGCCAGGTATTCCCAGGGAATTCGCCGAGCACTCTCTCCAATTGTTTCCAGATGCAAAGCCAGTCAAGCAAACGATGCGTCGAATCTCCGGCCCAAAGCGAACCGCAGTCGAATCTGAAGTCGACCGGTTACTCGCAGCAGGATTCATTAGGGAAATCAAGAAATCACAATGGGTGGCCAACCCGTACTCGTAGAAAGAAGCATACAGACATCCTTCGGATGTGCGTGGACTTCACAGCGCTGAACAAGTGCTGTCCAAAGGATCACTTCCCGCTACCCGATCGACCAGATCGTCGACTCCACCGCCGGATGCGCACGACTCTCCTTTCTGGATGCTTACTCAGGTTATCACCAGATAAGGATGAAGCAAGAAGACGAAGAAAAAACGGCGTTCATAACCCCACTCGGGGTCTACTGCTACACAACTATGCCCTTTGGGCTCAAAAACGCGGGTGCAACATACCAGCGCATGATGCAGGACTGCCTCAAAAAGCAAATTGGACGCAACGTCCAGGTCTACGTGGATGACATTGTCATTACCACAAGGGAAGAACACACTACTCGACGATTTGAGGGAGACGTTCGCAAACCTCAAACGCTTCCATATCAAGCTCAATCCTAAGAAGTGCACGTTCGGCGTTCCAGCCGGGCAGCTCTAGGGTACCTAGTCTCTGCCCGTGGAATCGAAGCAGACCCGGAGAAAATACAGGCCATCCTCACAATGCAAAGGCCTTCAAAGCTTCACGATGTGCAGAAACTAGCAGGACGAGTAGCAGCGCTCAGTCGATTCATCAGCAAACTGGGTGAAAAGGCTCTACCATTCTATCGACTGATGAAGAAGGCGGACAAGTTCGAGTGGACGCCAGAAGCTGAAGCAGCCTTCACAGATCTCAAGCGGATCCTCACAAGCCCTCCGATCCTCGTCGCACCTAAGGAACGGGAACCACTCTACCTGTATGTCTCGGCTACAAACAGGGTGGTGAGCACCGTACTGGTAGTCGAACGCATGGAGGAGGGGCACATCCAAAGCATACAACGTCCAGTCTACTACCTGAGCGAGGTTCTCTCCATATCAAAACAGCGGTACCCGCACTATCAAAAGCTGGCATACGCTGTATTCATGTCCTCAAGGAAGTTGACACACTACTTCACCGAGCACCCGATCACCGTGGTAAGTAACTCAGCAATCGGTGATATCCTCACAAACCCCAATGCAACGGGTCGAGTCGCAAAATGGCTCATCGAGCTGGCTCCAAGAGACATCAAGTACGAGCACCCGAAGGCTATCAAAGCACAAGTCCTACCCGACTTCACAACCGAGTGGATAGAGCCCAATTACCTGGAGCACCAGACGTGTCCAATTCCTGGACCATGTACTTCGATGGGTCCAAGAAACACGAAGGCGCAGGCGCAGGCGTCATCCTCATATCACCAAAAGGGGACAAGCTACGTTATGTTTTGCAGATGGGATTCAAACTACCCTCCAATAACGAGGCTGAATACGAGGCTCTGATCCATGGCATGCGGATGGCAAAAGCACTTGGGTGCACTCGATTGATGATCTACGGCGACTCCAATCTCGTGGTGCAGCAAACAATGAAGGCCTGCGACGCAATCGCGGACAACATGATCGCTTATCGCGACCTGTACAACACACTGGAGGGCAGCTTCGAGGGCTGCGAGTTGAGGCACATAGGAAGGGAAAGTAACGAAGAAGCAGACATGCTAGCCAATCTTGGCTCAACTGGCGCACAAATTCCACCTGGTGTCTTCCTCGAGCGCATCGAACACAGATCTATCAAGGAGAAACGAGAGCCTCCTCCGTCGACTACGCCACCCAAAAGCAAATGCCTAGCACAGAGGACCCCCCAGTCGAGGTTTCCTCATTGAGCCAACTGGACTCAACCTTTTCTGGCTTACATACTCCGGCGAGCTACCAGATGACATAACCGAGTCCCGACGCGTGACTCGAAGATCAAAAGCATACACCGTTATCAACGGCGAGTTATACAAGCGCAGCATATCAGGTATGTTCCAAAGATGCATCGCATTCGAAGATGGCCAAGCCATACTTCGAGACATTCATGCAGGTACCTGTGGGCATCACGCCAGCAGTCGATCACTCGTAGCCAAAGCCTTTCGCGCAGGGTTTTACTGGCCTACAGCACTCAAAGACGCGGAGGACATAGTCAAAAGGTGCGTCGGCTGCCAGAAATTCGCAACAAGGCCGCACGCACCCGCATCGGCGTTGAAGACTATACCGCTGGCCTGGCCTTTCGCCCAATGGGGGCTCGATATGGTTGGGCCACTCAAAAAATCATCGCATGGCGGGCATACTCACCTACTGGTGGCAGTCGACAAGTTCACAAAGTGGATCGAGGCGGTCCCCATCACAAATTCGACTGCTACTACGGCAGTCAACTTCATAAAGAGCATCATCTACCGCTTCGGTGTCCCAAACAGTATCATCACTGATAACGGCACAAACTTCACGGCTGAGGAGTTCAAAACCTTCTGCAAAGAGCAGGACATTACGCTCAACTACGCATCCGTGGCGCATCCACAATCCAATGGCCAAGTCGAAAAGGCCAATGGACTTGTGACGAGTGGGATCAAGAAGCGCCTCCTGGTGCCACTCAAAAGAGCTGCGGGTGCTTGGGTCGAAGAACTACCATCTGTGCTATGGAGCCTACGCACAACTCCCAACACTTCTACGCAGTTCACCCCATTCTTCATGGTCTATGGTGCAGAGGCAATTCTGCCATCAGATGTAAGGTTCAATGCGCCACGAGTTGAAGCATACAATGAAGACGACGCAGAAGAAGCACTCGAAGACGCAGTCGACTACTCGATGAGCGCGAGACACGGCCTTGGCCCGCACAGCTGTTTACCAGCAGATCTCCGCAACTACCATAGCCGTCGACTGCGAACCAGGTCCTTCGTCGTTGGTGACCTGGTTCTTCGACTGAAGCAAAAGAAGGTGCACAAGCTCGCTTCCCCATGGGAGGTCCCTTCATCATCACGGAGGTCCTTGGTGGAGGCGCATATCGACTGAAGCACGCGAAGACAGGCGAACTCTCTCATAATCCTTGGAACGTTGCGCATCTGCGCCGTTTCTACGCATAAAGTGCTCACAGTCATACAATGTAATAGGCTATATGTCGGATGGCTGCAGGTTTCAGACGCGCTCTTTTCCTTACCAGGGTACCTAAGGGGACTGGAAGGTTTTTAATGAGGCGGCCTGCAGCCTAACATTCAAAAGAGGAATAAAATCAATGTTCCTTCGACTTCTTTGTGGTACTACCCGCATAATTCATACCTTAACCGCACCCGAAACCCTCGGGGGCTGTGTTATCGATCAAATGAGCTCTCGCTCTTGCAGAAACACAATGCCTTAGCCGCACCCGAATGCTCGGGGGCTGCGTAACAAGGATCCAAACAAAGAACACAAAAACTCTGCAGCCGCACTCGAATACTCGGGGGCTGCACAGTCATTGGTTCACAACCAACCATATTTCACAAACCCCGCTCGACTGACTCGGGGGCTCGACAAAAAATCAAAGTATACAAACTATACAATATACAAAGAGTCAAAAATTACACTCGGGGGCTGCCCCCTATACAAAATTGCACTCGCAAACTATTCTAATCCTCAGGCTCGTCCTTTACGGGCAGCTCGGGACCGCAAAGCTGTTCGCGAGTGCACTCGATTAGTGTCTCCGCAGCTTGGATCGTGTCATCCAGGTCTTTTTGTTCGAGAACCTCTCCGGCTGCAGGTGTCCGCAACACCAACCTTGGTTTTCGACTACGCATATACGCCATTGCAGCGTTGGCTCCAATCACAAGTCTCTGAGACAGCAACTCTCGAATGGGATTTGTTTGAGAAGATGTTCAACACAGCACGAATCCCTTGTGGTTGTGGCCCCGAAGGAAAAAGAGTCTCGTTCAGGCGAATAAACGCTGCCCGGCATAACTCCAGCAGTTCAGCACTTCGCCAGACGCGATCCTTCAGGGTGGCGAGTATGCGGGCATGGTACCTATCAAGCCAAAAGTGTTGACGCCCAGTCGTAGGGTCGTCAACCACGCTATCCAGACGCCCTTCCACGCGAATCTTTTCAGCCTGGAAGTTGTCGACAAAGCCTACAAACACGGGCGCACCAGTCAGATCAAAAGGAAAAGCTACGCAAAAAGCTTGTAAACAGAGCAAGACTCGAACTTACACTCGAGTTGCCTGTTCACAAGCTCCATCTCCCCGAGCACATATCCTCGCGTTGGGTGGCCAACGCGGGTCTCCCTCAATCGATTCAGCTCAGCCTGGGCGTCCTTCAGATCTTGCTCCATTCTCACAAATTTAGCCTTCATATACTCCATCACCTTGGCATCATTTGCCACCTGACCCTGGGATCGGGTGGTGATTGGAGCCTGCGAGGAACTAGTCGCAGTAGCAGGTTCTCGTGACTGTTCAAAGAGCATAATCACAAACACAAAGTTTGTGTCAGAAGCTAAACTCATGTCATAAGCATACAACTCTTCGAGTGAAAGCATTAGCAAAAGACTTTGCATAAACAAGGTAGCAAAACAAAGCGCAGACTCGCGCAGTTCAGAAGGTATCATTACAAGGCATAAAAAAGCAAAAGGGTACAGCTACCCTAAACCTAAGATTTCGATTTCCTAAGCAGACGATTGGCAGTCTCGAGTGCCCGGCGCTCCATGGTGTTCATAAAAACTTCGGCCAGTCGCGCGGCGGCTCCGCTCACCCCCTTCAGGAAATGGGCTTCCCATCTGGCTTCTGAGGGAACGCAGACAGTGCTGCCTCATAGTCGCAATCTATCCCATGTCCCATAAGAAGCTTGATGGTGGACTCGGATCCGCGTACCGTGTTGGCGCGAGCGAAACCCGCCATGGTGGACGTCCCGGGGCCAAACACGTTGGCGAAGTCATCCACCGTCGACGGCACACGCCAGTCGGGAACACCACTTGGTATACAGCGCCAAGTGTGCTCGTCGATTTGGCGAGTGCTTCTTTCGCCTGGTTGCATAGAGCGCCTAAGCCGCCCACAGCCTGTTCCAGCGAAAGATCGTCACTCGCCACGTCCGCAGAGGCCGGTGCGCCAACAGCTTCTGCACAATTCAAAACAGGCATAAGTCATTTTACGACACTCGACAAGTTATATTCATATCAAAAGGAGAAAAGATTACTCACCTCCCATGACCTGCGCGAGTGCCGCGAGCTGGTCAGCATATTCTCGCTCGCGTGCAGCGGCTGAGTTGGTGGCGGCAGCCAGCTCTTTCTTCGACTCTTCGCGCTGCGCGGCGAGTGCGTCTTCCAGCTCCTTCTTCTCGCCTGGCCCAGCAAAATCACGTGCATTCAATACTCGACAAAATCAAGCATTGCAAAAAGAAGTTGGCAAAACAAAAGCAAAAAGGAGAACTCACGACTGAGCCGCTCGAGCTCGGCGCGCATGGTGTCCCTCTCCTGCTCCACCTGGACATAAGCCTTGGCAGAATCTGCCAAGGTGTGGTAGAAGGGCTGCGAGCACACGATTCAGCAAAAATCAAAACTCTCACAGACCTACAACTAAACGGGTCAAGCAAAAAGTTACTCACGTGGTTCATCCACGGCTCAGGAGCCGCGACTGATGTCCCGACATCTGGAGTTGCCGCCTTGGCTGTCTCAACGACAGCGTCAGTGGCCATTGGCTGGGCAGCCTCGTTTCCAGTCGGTGCAGACTTCGAGTGCTCCAGGGTTGGAACATTTCGACTGGAGGAGTCCCAGGCTGATTGTTTTCAGCGCTGTGGGCAACACAACAAAGCAAAAAGATGGTTAGCACAAATATGTGACAGCACAAAATTCTCATACTCAAAAACACACATACCTGTGCTCCTCATCTTCCTCATCTTCGGAGTCGCCAAAAATTGGTCCCCAAAGGCTGGGGTACCACTCGACTGAAGGAAGAGTCGAGCTTGTTGAGCACGCACGCAAAGGAGCGGCTTGGAAAACAGGTGGTGAACCTGATTCCTCGTCATCCTCCAACCTGCTCCTTCGCGGGTGAACTTGCAGCAGAAGGCGCCTTCTTGGCCAGTCGACGCCGCTTCGGTGGCGCGGTATCGACTTCTTGGTCAGAGGGGCCTTGTCTTCAGATTGGACTTCTGCTGCTTCCTCCTCGACCTCCTCCACATGTGAAGTGGTGGCAGAAGGGATGGGCGACTGATCCCCTTTCGGGTCCACCACCTGTGCCTGTGTTTCTTCAGTCTCGCCATTTTCAGGCAGAGGAGGAAGGGAGGCAGCAGTCGAGTGACCCTGCATAGCATACATCACAAATTGCAAAGTCAGAATCAAAAATCGCATATCGCAGAATGCGAGTGGCAAACTCTTCATTGCAAGCAGGCTATAACACATACATACCTCAAGCAAAGGGTTCTCCAACCCATATGGTCAAGGGACAGTCGACGTTGCATGTCGCCTGTCGTCAAGTTGGTGATGTGCCGCACGTGTCACAGCTCATTCCTTGAAGCTCCTCTGGGCTCATCGGGTGAGTCACCCGCGCCCTCATACTCCCACATGGGGTGCGCTCGGGCACGGAGTGGCCACACCCGCCTCTTCACAAAGGTGGCGATCAAATGAATGCCTGTGACCTTGTCCAGCAGTCCGTCGATTCGAGTCAGCAAAGGGCGTGCTTCCTCCATTTCTTCGGCTGAGAGCTGGTGATCCCACGCCTTGGTCCTGACGTAAGCTGCAGTCGAAAAGGTGGCGACTCCTCTTGCTCGACACTCGCATAAAACCACCCTTTCCTCCAGCCTTGCGCGGAGTCGACGGTCTTCAGGCGGAAATAGCGGGTGTCGCTGCGCACCTGGATGCCGCAGCCGCCCACGGGGTAGGTGCGACCACCTCCTCTGTTGGGTCGCACCATGAATATGGTCTTCCATAGCGCCCAGCTGGGTGCGACGCCAAGGAAGCACTCGCATAGCGTGATAAAGCACGCAATATGCATAATACCATTCGGGGTGAGATCATGGATCTGCACCCCGTAGGCATAAAGGAGGCCACGAACAAAGTCGTGGAGGGGAAGCGAAAAGCCCCTGGACACAAACTCCGCAAAGCAAACGCGCTCGTTGGCGCGTGGTTCGGGGCATACCTCCTTGGGCGATGGAGCGCGGACGGCGAGTTGCTCCGCGGGAGGCAGATATCCCTGCTCGCGGAGCTTGAGCAATGGGCGTCCTTGACGGTGGACTTCGCCCAGTCCCCGCTGCCCTTCTTCAGCGCGGCGGATGCAGATGTACCCGCCACGGTCTTCTTGCCCTTGGCGCATCGGTCGCGGCAGCGGCGGCGGCACCACGCTTGGACCTCCACCTTTCGCCATTGCAACGATGGAGGGGTGTGGGAGAAGAGAGCTTGGGCGCAGAACAATGGAGGTGGGCGCGAGGAAGAAGATGAGACGAGGGGCGGCGCAGGCAAATGGCAAGTAAAAAACTCTGCCAGCGCCGTCCCCCCTATTTACCACAGATCGCAAAATGATCGTAACCGTCAAAACAAAGCGCATACGCTCCGCGCGAAATCTGGCCATACACGTGGCAGCCCGGAGAGCAACCGTCGCCGGCCACTCCGCCCACTACGCACGAGAATCCAGGAAACCATCATCACGCCCCGTGAAAATCGCGCCAGAACGGTCAAATCAAGTCCACGCGGCGTCATCCCTGGTCAGCTCTGCAAAACGGGCCCACAAACAGGGTCACGTCTTATCAAAGCCTCTCCAAGCACGCCACCGCTTGTCAGAGATAGCAGTCGCAAAATGCGTCATTGCTGACGTTGTTCTCTCTTTCACAACTGGCATAAAAGTCACTCGATGATATCTTCGGGTGGTCTCTCGCATAAGTCTCGGTTGGTTTTTAGCAAAGTCATAGAGGCCAGTCGAAATTCTTTCGACTGCAACATACTCCCATCGGGAGCGTATCAAAAAATTTCTTTGACTAAAATGTGCAGGGTAAAAGATTTTGAGATTATCCTCCATTGCAAGCAATAAAGCACAATCTCGGGGGCTACTCCCATCGGGAGCGCTGTCGCGCACCCGATAGAATAATGGCAAAATCAGTCGACAAATCATTCGACTCAGTTCATAAGCAAAATCATACTCAAAATATTCCCGAGTTGATCCGACGATCCTTGGATGCTGCATGCATAGTGCAAAGGTAAGACCCGCCGATCAGTCGAGCTGGGCTAAGGACCGCTCCAGCAGCGTTATCCTTAAATTTTCCGTGTCAGCAGACATGATGAATTATCCCCGACGGACGCGTTGGGTTGATTCAAAATTATACTGCAGTTCGATTCGTAAGACCTCAACGGCCGTTTCGAGTCTGTCCAGTTTGTTCCAGATTCGAGTCCGGGGACTCGAGTTTGATTGAAAGCTAGTATGGTTTTGCCACAAATGGTAGTTAACTGGCCCCGATCCGTCGTGTGTGCCGGGCCTGCTAAGCTAATATCCCTTGACTATCATAAGCAAAAACTCATAGTCGATGAAACACTCGACATAGCCAACATGTGCTATTTCATAAGAATTCTAAATGCAGATGTAAAAAATATAACGTGCATGATGTATGAGTCCATGCCCGACTCTTCGAATCAGACAAGTACTCGGGGGCTACTGACATGGGTATGCCTATCGGGTACCCTACCATGAGGGTACCTGGTGCACGTATCGACTAGGCCCAACTATCAGAGCCTACATGAAGCCCATGAAGGGAGGCCCACGAAGATGGAGTATCCTCCAAGTTTGGCGAAGCAATAGTCGGTTTAGAGTTTCCTTACTTGTAAATCGAGTCGGTTACGAACACCCGAGACCCAGCCTATTATTTAAGGACTGGGAGGGCCATCGAACCAGACAACGAACCACCAGAGCCACAAACCCTAGCGAGATCGACATCTCGCCGGGATCCTTGTAACCATCATATTCACAAAGCAATAACAGACAGGCAGGACGTAGGGGTGTTACCTCCACACGAGGGCCCTGAACCTGGGTAAAATCTTTGCCCTGCTTGTCAGCCGACGATACTTCCAGCTCTACCACGTTCTCTCCCCCATATTCATAACCTAGGGACCTTAACCATGGGTCTTGATGAGTCTACCCCTCGTCATGCGGCAAGGACGATCTCTATGTTGGCTTCCGCAAATGCCATTCTGGGGCAAATCCTTCGTCCCGACCCGAAACGTATGTATTTAAAGTTTGTGCCTTTGAAGTCTACCATGCCAGACTCAAACCTTTCTGGCTTAAACTCCTCGGGATTTTCCCAGTGTTTAGGGTCTCTTCGATTGCTCATGCATTGACCAACACGGTGGTGCCCCTGGGTATGTCGTACCCTAAGATTTTGCAAGTCTGCATGGCCTACCTGGGGACAAGCAACAGAGCGGCTGGATGCAGTCGCATTGTCTCCTTGATGACGAGCCTCAAGTACTTGAGATTTGACAAGTCGTCCTCGGTCACCTTAGTCTTCCCTTGCATATTGTCGCGTACTTCGTCTTGTGCTCTCTGCATCACATTTGGGTGCCTCATGAGCTCTGACATAGCCCATTGCAGCGTGGTCACTGATGTCTCGCTCCCAGCGCTAAACAGATCCTGCGGTATGCCGATTTACACTTAGAAACCAGTGGTTCTTCTTGCACTAAAGAATTTGTCACCCTTAGTGGTAAATCTTGAATAATAGGGAATACATATATAGCTATTCATGGATTCAAACTGGACCAACGAAAGAAGAAATAAATTAAGTGGCACTTGTCTCCTACTAACTACTCCTTTTGCTAAAAAAAAAAAAACTACTCCCCGTTTCAAAATATTTGTCCTTCTTAATTGGATTTATGTTGCAATCTTTATCTTTATGTTACATAGTATAAAATTTGGAAAAAAATCAACATAGCTAACGACAAAAATGGTACTCCTCCGATCCGGAATAATTGTCGGGAGTTGTGTACATATTTTGTGCTAGCTAGTGCAATCTCCACGACATTTTATTTGGACCGGAGGTAGTAGTACTAATCTATCACGATCGAATTGTACACTTCCAAAATGGTTAACTAGTTTTGTTTAACTCAACTTATTTTCTATGGAACTCCATGCATGGTCAGAGAGCGTAACATCGTAATAAAGGACAAGTATTCCGAGAGCAGGAGAAGCAATACTACGAAGCTAGTGTACTTACCAGTATAACTGCTTTGATAACTCCCATGGTAAATGGCACCTCGAGGCCACCCTCCTTCCGTACCCTCAGCAGCACGTCCACCAGGTCATCCCCTCCTTCCACAGTGGCGCCGTCCCTTCCCTCCTCGTGCTGCTTAATAGCGTACTCCGTGAGCTCGAAGCTCTTGCGGTGGTGTTAGCTTTTCCCAAGATCGAACACACGATCTCACGACAACTCAACGACGGAAACGCAAGGACGCAAATTTCCTTTATCCGTCGTGCTGACGCTAACGCAAACGTCAGGACCAGAACACACACGAACGCAGCAACAAAGAAAGGATCGCCAAAGGCACGTCTCGCGCCTCTTGTTTTTCTATTATTTTTCGTTTTCTGGTAGTTTACAACACAACGCTGGGCTGTTTATATAGAAGCAGCTAGGACCCAAAAGCTGACTCCTACACGAACAGGAACCCACGTAACACTAGGAAACCAAACCGACTCTCTAAGCTTTCCTATTCTACTCTACTAGTACTAGTAGAACACGTACATAATATTGGCATGCAAGCCGACCCACACTTGGAAACTAAAACACCACGATTGTTTGGATTAACCCAACAATCACCCCTAATCCAAACTATCGACTTGTTGACTATAACCAACATATCATCCGGATTACCAACCCACGCCGTCGCATTTTAGCGTGCCACATGAGACTAAACGCATAGGCTCATGTAGGAACTCATCTTGACCGGTCCGCATCCATCTTCACGTTGGCCTTCATCTTCTCGTCGAGACACACATACCACTTTGACAATAACAAGTAAAGACACGACTCTTAACCCTTTTTTTACCACCGCTTCATCATCGGAACAATATCGGATCGTCGTCATCGTCCTCTTCCACCGTTGCTCGGACTCCATGTGACCGCATGAAGATCTTCATCTTTGTGGCCCGCACACCATTGTCGTTGCCTTCAAGTATGGGGTACTGGACGGTCACACCACCGTCTCTTGCCCTTGAAGTTGACATGATCCTCTTCTTCACTTTTCTTCGTCCGTGACGCAACTTGACGGCAACGAAGATCTTCGAACTCCACCGTGACGCAACGGCACCGAAGCCTCACACCTTAGCTCTGATACCAAATGTTAGCTTTTCCCAAGATCGAACACATGATCTCACGACAACTCAACGACGGAAACGCAAGGACGCAAATTTCCTTTATCCGTCGTGCTGACGCTAACGCAAACGTCAGGACCAGAACACACACGAACGCAGCAACAAAGAAAGGATCGCCAAAGGCACGTCTCGCGCCTCTTGTTTTTCTATTATTTTTCGTTTTCTGGTAGTTTACAACACAACGCCTGGGCTGTTTATATAGAAGCAGCTAGGACCCAAAAGCTGACTCCTACACGAACAGGAACCCACGTAACACTAGGAACCAAACCGACTCTCTAAGCTTTCCTATTCTACTCTACTAGTACTAGTAGAACACGTACATAATATTGGCATGCAAGCCGACCCACACTTGGAAACTAAAACACCACGATTGTTTGGATTAACCCAACAGGTGGGTCTTCTCGGCAAGCCTCGCTGTGCCGCTGATGAAGCTCGCGAGCCGCGACGACGGGAACAGGTCGCTCAGGTTGAACCCGGCGACGAGCTTGACCGACTGCTCGAGCGTCTGCAGGAACTCCTCCGTCCTCTCGAACCTGTCCCCAATCATGGCCCGCATCGTTGAGTCCGTGATGAGCGCGGTGATCCGCTCGCTGACGTTCACGGCCTCGCCGCCTGATGCAGCGATAGCGGCCACGAGGCGGCCGACCTCCTCCTCCCGGACGCTGCGGAACGACCGCACCCGGCGCGCGCTGAGCAGCTCCAGGATGCAGATCTTGCGCAGCTGCCGCCACAGAGGACCATAGCGCCCGAAGATGAGGCCCACCCCATCGGCGGCCATGGTTCTAACGGTGGCGCTCAAGGGCCGCGTCCCGAAGACGGCGTCGTGCGTCCGCATGATCTCGCGGGCGGCCTCCGGGGACGTGGCCACCACCACGGGTATCTCGCCTAGCTTGAGGTACATGAGCGGCGCGTCCAGCCGGCGCGCGAGGTCGGCCATGACACGGTGCACCAGCGGGCTGCCGGCGAGGTGGTGCAGGCTGCCGATCACCGGGAGCCGCCACGGGCCGGGCGGCAGGCGCAGGCCATCGGCGCCGCCTCCACGCTTCATGAGCAGCTTGAGGAGCAGGAGAGGGATGAGGAGGACAGCCAAGAAGAGGCACGGCGTGTGCTCCATGGCGGGCCGACGCAGCGTACGTAGTGGAGTTGATGATTAGTGCACTGTGACTTTGTGCCATCCCATGTCTTGTAGTAGGAGTATATAAAGAAGAAATTTTTCCTAGAGGATGGCGTTCATGCAATATAATTCTACGGTGGCTGTAGATGAAAAGGAACAAGGAAGGAAGAAAGGGCCGGGATAAAAGAATGACCAGATGAAGAGAGGCCAGGGCTGAATTCCTGCAAGTTGATCCCTCTGTTCCTTGAAACTCCCAATAAAGTCAGCAACGTACGTAGCCTTGAGTACAATAATCCCTATGTACGTTGAGTCGTTGACCCCTTTCTCAACAACCCTTCTTCTTGATCTTGTTCTTCCTCACCAGATCCCCTTTCTCATTTCAATTTCTTGCTGATTACGATAGGTTGACCCCTTTCCCACCAAGGCAAGCATTTTCAAGCTAAACAGCTCAATTTTGCTACCAGGACAAGGCGTCGTAATTTGTATGCCATTATTTAAAACTTATCCCACACTTTAAACTTCATTTTATACTCCCTCTATTTCTCAAGATTGTGCGTATATATTTAGTCAAAAGTGAACAGAGTGTAACGGTGACCAATCATGTAGACAAATATATGAAAATTTACAAGACTTAATAAACATAATATAAAATTATATTCTATGGCGAGTCCATTGATACTAATTTGGTATTCTAAATGTTCATATCTTATCTACATGATTGATCAAACTTAGTACTCCTTGTCGTGGTATATGTTGATCAACAGTGGCGGAGCCACACATGAGCTGTGTAGTCAGCTGACTACACAGTTTTTTGCCTAATACACACATAAAGCATGCAAAAAAAAATTAAAGATAATATAAATAGGTGTATTTGACTACACAACTCCACAATGACAACACACGGTTAAAGTTCTGGCTCCGCCACTGTTGATCAAACTTAGTCCACGACAAGGAGTATATGTTGACTTTTGACTAAAAATATACGTCTTATTTTGAGTAACGGAGGGATTATCATTATAAATTTGCATCATGGATGTCATCTATGATTGATGTAGAAGCTGCCGTCAATGACGAAACTTCGAATTTCTTCTCACCATCTTGTTGGCCATCGATGGTTTGTGGACTTATG
Organism: Poa pratensis; assembly: GCA_947311845.1. Taxonomy (NCBI): domain Eukaryota; kingdom Viridiplantae; phylum Streptophyta; class Magnoliopsida; order Poales; family Poaceae; genus Poa; species Poa pratensis. The sequence goes on from CAMZMU010000118.1 coordinate 11,139,918, forward strand.
ATGTTGTTTATGAACGGAACATGTGATGTTTTTTCTAGACACTTTTGATCTTATTTGGGACAATTGTGATGGTGTGTATGACATTTATGACATATGTAAGTTTATGGTATGTCTGGTATATATGTGATTTTTGTGTAGTGTGAATTATTTTGAGTTGTGGGGATTAGCGCAAAAGTAAGGAAAATGGATCTTCCATCCTTTTGCTTACTGCTACAATCGGCAAAGGGGACATGTGGCGTTCAACTATACAGTCAGGTACATTGAGGGCAACCTTGGTCGACCCTTTGTATGAGTGTCGTATATGGGGCACTTGGTAAAGCCCTACCTGCCCAGACCAACCCGTCAAACTTTGCCAACGGTCTACAAAGTGCACTCGGCAAAGCCCTGGCATGTCGAGATCCACATGTCAGCCTTTGCTGGTAGCCAAAAGCTGCTTGCCAGGAAACATATGTTAGACTTTTGTCGATAGTCTGCATATTGCATTCAACAACGATATGAACCACGTGGAAGTTAACGTATCCTTCCGCCCACCCACTGTCTATTTAATTTTATTTGCCGAGCACCTGAATTTTACACTGGGTAATGGGATTGCCAAGTGTCCGACGGAATACACTCGAGAAAGATCCGTTTGCCACATGACTCTATGCATAGAATCTTTGCAAGGCGGTTGCACTCAGAAAAGCCTTTGTCGGGTGCATATGAGGCTTTGCTGAATGTTTTGTGCACTTGGCAAACTGAAGAAATGTGGTAGTGCCAATCGTCTTTGTATTGATGGAGCGGTTTGACTCGATTAAACTCGCTCAACTGACGAGTTGAGCTCGGCTTGACTTGTTCAACAAACGAGTTCAGAAATAAAACTCAGCTCGAATCGGTAAACTTGCGAGTGAGTAGCTCGTTTAACTCGCTCAAATACAAAGTGTTGACTTTTTTCATATATTAGTGACAAACTGTCAACATTTTTGCACCGATAATGGTGCAGAGGTTCTATCCTTCAGCATTTGATCTAACCTTTGACTAAAGATGTGAAATTATAGAAAAACCATCATTGTTGTAGTTCGAATTAGTAGGAAATTACGGGAGTGGTGTTTTGGCTCCCGGGTGCATATGCACCCTTTATTTAAAATGCATTTTGCACATATTTTGTAATGTCAAAAAATTCGGGAAAAAAAAATGTTCGCGCATAGATCTTAACATGTTATGTTATGTGTTCACAAAGTCGTTTCACGAAAAACCGACATTTTTTGTGGCTTGTATAAAAAAGACAAAATTTGATGCTAAAATAAGGCTTTTCAAGACACTTTTTTTGTCTTTTTTACACAAGGCACAAAATATATCGGTTTTTCGTGAAACGACTTTGTGAACACATATAATATGAAGATGTATCCGTGAAATTTTAGTTCAGATTTTTTTTGACATTTTGAAATATGTTTTTCAAATACCGGGTGCATATGCACCCGGGTGCCAAAGTAAATATGTTTTTTTTCATATGCGCGCATATTCAAACACTTAAAATGTGTTAAACGAGCTACTCGCGAACTACTCCCGAGTAGTTTGGTCAACAAACAACTTTAGATCTAAAACTCGGCTTGGCTCGTTAGACACCGAGTTTGAGCCAAGCCAAGTCACGAGCTACTCGTTTATCTTGTGAGTTTCGAGTTTTAATTCCAGCCCTAAATGAAGATCACAAAATATGCTTGTTACCTTGTCACCTCATGTATACTTATCACTCCTGCTCGGCGCTCTATGGTCGTGAACCATGTGGAACATGACCGTCTGCTCCTTCGTCAAACGTACCTTCGTGGGTGCAAACCATTATCTTTCAGCATTTGATCTACCTTGATTAGAGATATGGAATTATAGAAAGACCATCAATATTGTAGTTCGGAATTAGTAGGAAAATTACTAGTTTTTTCAAATGCGCGCATATTCGAACACGTACTTAAAATGTGTTAAACGAGTTAAACGAGCTACTCACGAGCTACTCCCGTGTAGCTTGGTCAACAAACGAATTCAGATCTAAAACCGGCTCGGCTCGTTAGACACCGAGTTTGAGCCGAGCCAAGTCACAAGCTACTCATTTACCTTGCGAGTTTCGAGTTTTAGTTCCAGCCCTAAATGAGGATCACAAAATATGCTTGTTACCTTGTCACCTCATGCATACTTATCACTCCTGCTCGGTGCTCTATGGTCGTGAACCATGCGGAACATGACCATCTGCTCCTTCTGCAAACATATCCTCGTGGGTGTAAAGTGTAAACCATTATCAGCCGATGTTGTTGCTTGCCTGATCGCGATGAGTGACAGGGAGACGACCGCGACGACCGCGGCGAGGCGGCGGCGGCTAACGCTGCCGCCCAACGGCCTCTCGCCGGCGACTGCTTCTTCGCCGGAGTGTGCCTCGGGGGGATCGCGTTTCTCATGTCTCCACGAGGACAGTCCTTGGGACGAGGAGGAGTACCTCTCCGAGGTGCCTTTTGAATCTACCAGGTTTTAGTGGAGGAGATCGAAGAAGACGCAGCGAAGGAGGAAGGCCGGAAGACGGTGATGAGGAAGGGTCGTCGATCGGATGAAGAACTCCAGCAAGAATTCTGGAGTGATATCGGGTTCCCAACTCCGGCCTCCCATGTTTGGGAGAGGAGGTCTTCATCGCCGTCGACACCGGCCAGCTCGCCGCCGATGCCAGCGCTGGGGATGCCGGTGTGCTCGCCCAAACCGTCGAGTACGGCGTCGACGAGTTCGGAACGCAGACGTGCCTCGCCGCCGCCGGTGGGAGCATCGGTGTCTAGGCCGGTGAGGCTTGGCTGGCGGGGCCTCTTCCCCGACCTCGGGTCTCGCCGCCAGCGGTGCTTGGGATGTTCTTGCCGCCAGCGCCGGAGGGAGGTGCAGCTGCTGCCGGTGAATCGCCGGCGAACGCCGCCGTTCCCGAAATTGCGGATCGTGGTCAACCATCGGAGGGAAACAAAGTTCAAAATCCTCTGCCGCTGGGGCCCACGCTGCATGATGATCCGGACCGTCCGTCACCTGGGCCTATCTGGGCCGCGTGTTTGCTGGCTTGTGGCGGACATCGACGACGGCTAGGGTTTGCAAGGATTCACGCGGCACCGACTCACGCGACATCAGGTCCTGCTCACCGACGGCTTCCTCCACCTCTGCTACGCCGCCGGCTTCGTCCCCACCGATACACCGCCAGGAAGCTCCCGTCCCAGCCCAGCTCGCGGAGGTCGCGGCGACCTCGGTGTTCATGTCGGGCACGAGCAGCCAGGGTGGGCAGCAGGGGAGAGGGCAGCCAGGAGCGCCGCAGCCTAACGCTGGGCTTCCGACGACAAGGGCGCCGATGCTCTTCGGGCGCCAAGCTGGGCCGGGGACGGGTGGGGCGGCCAGAACCGGGCCGGGTGCGGTGGCCAGTACCGCACCGGCTGTGCGTGCCGTAACTGTTCCCGTCGTCAATACACCTGCTCCAGCTGCGCCCCCGGTGGTGATTAACCCTACGGCGGTCACGACGGTGCCGTTCGTTCTGGGTGCTGCTGCTCCTAAGAAGAAAAGCAAGAAGAAGAAGAAACATCCGACCACGCCTGCGGCGGAGTCTAGTCAGGCCGGGGCCGGGGCTGCTATGCCGGTCACGGCTACTGCGGTGGATGATAATGCGACCGCTCCTGTGGTTAATGCGGCCAAACGGAAGCGGTGTGCCACTTGCCAGATTGACTGTCACAGTACGAAGGAGTGCTCGATTGATCGGTACTGCTACTTCTGCGACACGGTGGTGCACCCGACGCTTCGGTGCCCAATTCTTAGGGTGCCGAAGCCATATGCTGGGATGGCGGGTATCGGATGTGAAGACACCATGTTCAGCCACTTGCCGGACGGTATCTTTCGACCTCAGCTCGCCGCTAGTACTACCCCCGTGGCTGTTGTGACGGTGACCGGAGAACCTGTGACGGCAGAAGTGATTTAGTCCATGCTTGCTCGCTACTGTCCGCTACAGACAGCATGGCGCTGGGAGGCCATCCCACACAATCAGTACAAGGAGGATTCTTTCTTGGTCAAATTTTCCTCTATGGTGGACTTGGAGAGGATGAATGGTTCTGAACTAGGGGTGCCAAAATAGCAGACGGTGATTTCCCTGGACATTTGGAAGCCGGATGATGTTGAGCCTATGGCAGAATTGACACCAACTTGGGTGCATGTGACTGGTGTGCCGAACTCAGCGCGCCATTTTCTGGGTCTTTGGGCAGTGGGTACTCTCATTGGGAAGCCTCTGGATGTGGATTTATTGGCTCTCCGGTGACACAATGTGGCTAGGAATTTGGTGGCCATTCGTAAACCCAATTTGTTCGAGACAAGAGAGGTTAAGTCCGATGCATTCTTGTTACTTAAGGGATACTCTTTTCGGTTCACTAAGGAGGCGCCAGAATATGTTGCCGACCCGGACTTTGTGCCCTTTATTTGGAAGAGGAATGAGAAGGAGGTGGAGACACAGATGAACGAGCCATCCAATACCACAGATGGAGACACTCACATGCCTCAGGCTAATGCTTCAGGGCCGGGGAGTGCGTCGCTGGGGTTACTCGAGGAGGTGGACGTTGCACCTGTCATGGCGGTGACTCCTTTCAACAAAAATCCCCAAACACCCAGAGGAAAAGAAATTGTGGCACAATTGTCTGTACTAGCTAGCGTTGGGGTACCTGCAGGGATGAAGTTACGTGAAGAAACTGATGCTCCTGGAGAAGGCAGCAAGCTGCTTATGCACCGGTCCACTCTCCTGGGCCGGTCATCGTCGCCAGGGGCGACGGATAGCCAGACCGCGCTGGTTGGTCCAGCAGCCCCGCTGGATGAACTGGGCATAGCGGATGTGGCACCCCGCTCTGGCACATATTTCCAGAGAGGCGGTCGCCCGTGCGCCAGCCCAAGATATCTGGCCGCACGTTACGACAATGCAACATAGCGGAAATCAATCCACAATCAGGCACAAAGTGCTACAAAAGGGTTTACAAGGCCATCGAGGCGTTACAAAATATCTTGCCAAGCATGGCTCGGGACAGAGTTTAACTGGCGGCGGAAGACATAAATGAGGCAACGGCTTGGAGCGGCTCCACTCCACAGGTATCTGGCTTGGCTACTGATTCTAGCACGCTCTTGCTCCACTTCTGGCTAAGGTAGAAGATGAATCCTCGCCAAAATCTGGCCACAATCACAAGGCCCGTGAGTACATTTGTATGCACTCAGCAAGAATCGCTACTCACTACAAACAATCCAACAATCATGCAACAAGATATACATTGGAAATAAACTCCTACAACATGTCAAGTGTACTCTAGATACATGACATAAAAGTAGCATGGCATTGACAACCAAACATGTCATAAGCAAACAACGGGGGTATCACCAGTACGGAATCCAAGCCAGGTGGGGTTGGATCGCGCACCGGTAATCATACAAAGGGCTTACCTGTGACGAGTAAACGGGTGTACCATTTGGTACCAAGTAACATGACAATATTTATCATCCCTGCTAGGCCCACTGGCATTATCTCTTTTCTCAACTCTCCTAGGCTTTCTGGCCTTATTTTTCCACGTTGGGCATGCACGGTTGATGTTGGCTCAGGCCTAACTCTAGGCTACCAACGATCACACCGTCATCCCAAAACACGGTAACCATCCACAGCTCAAGTAACATTCCCTGCATCATCTTATTGTTCATTTAGTGAAATCAGGTTGTTCATCTTTCTTTCAAACAGAACTTATGTTTAACCTCCTGACTCGACAAAGACAATAGTGTGACCGACACTGAACTGTTGTTCCATAACCTTGGAACGAGGCTAGACATCCAGATTTGACACTCTCGAGAGGTTGCAGTTTCTATCATCTAAATGCACCATATAGCCGGTACTTTAGGAAATCTTACTTAAGACGACCCGATACACGTACACGACCGTTTACGCTACCAAGACACTCCCTGTATAGCTACCGACACAACTATATGTCTTATTTCGAAGTGAATCCGGCACGCCCCCAACAGATGAGCGACGCCTAGCTCCGGAACCTTCACAAGACTAGCCCCGACCACAAAGGTAACCGACTGGTCTTGCCAAAATGGTAGCATCAAAGGAGGCTCAATAGGTTACGTAGGTCACGACCCACCCATATGAGCGACAGTGGTAGTGCTTTCGATATTCAGATTAGTGGCACTATGGACTGACCCTATCGATGTTTGGAGGGGTGTTTCATTTAATCAAGTTTCATCATAACAAGTCCAAACAACAGAGGATTAGTCCAACACAACAATCACAATATCATAATAATATATCATCAAACAACAAGACATTAGCAACATAATATTTCAAGCAATTGTTTGTTTGTATTGACTGAGTGACTATGGCGGTTCCTCCAGCCGGCGCCACCATGAATCAGTGTTCACAGAAAATAGCACAGTGGGTCAATCGGACGACTGTGGCGGTTCCTCCAGCCAGCGCCCACGCAGATTAATTACAAAGTTGGTGAGGCATGTAGCCTCCAAACAATGAACCAAAAAGTATTCATAAGAAAGAAAGCATCCATTCCACTCGAGCGTTATCTCGACGTGGTGTCAGCAATCTTGGCAAAAAGAACCAAATGAAAAGCAAATGTCCCAAGCATCGCAGTCCAGGCGGGCATATGCCAACCACATTTGACGGAGGAAGAAGAAGCAAATAACTCTTTTGGCAAATGCCCCAACTCCGAGGATCATAAGACGACATTCGTCCGCTCCTCACCTCGGCGAAGAAGAAGAAGCAAACACTCATAGGAACGCATGTTTTATAGTTGTTTAGTTAGATGGTTCGACAAAGCCACGCAAGTGTGAGGCGCACAAATAATTCACACGTCATTCTAATGCACACATGAATGATGAATGAACATGGCATCACTATCTAAGCTCGGAAAATAAACATGGCATGCATTTATACACATGAAATAATAGGAACGTCACCAACATCGACTAGCAAGCAAAACATAACTAGATAAAACAGACTGGGCTCATAGCAAGTGGTTTAGCTTGCCTCGGGGTCACGTGGGTCGTACTCCGGTTCGTCGATGAAGTGAAGACGTCGCGGAATCGGCACGGTAGCCCTACACCGCGCCGACGGCGTGGTATCACACATAAAATGCGCTTCCCCAAAACTTTACTGGAAGGGTGTGAAATCCATACCACTGGAAAGATCTCACAAAGATAGGAATTTAGAAATTGAATCACTCCAATCGGAGAGCTACGGTTCAAAAGATATGAACGTGTGAAGATTGTCTCAACGGAAAAAGAAAAGCAGTTCCGCAGGAAAAAAAACAGCACGAGCGCTGCTGGGCCCGCGCGCGCCTGCGCGCTGCGCCTCGCCGGCTGCTCGCGGCTGGGCGCTGGCGGGCCGCGCTGGGCCGCAATCTGCTGCTACTGCTGGGCTGGGCTAACTCCGCTGCTGGGCTGCCTGGAAAAAGGAAAAAAAAAAACGGATCGAATCGATCCACTGAACCGGTCGTCTTCAACCTTCGACCCCGCACGGGAACTGCACGGGACGGCCGGGGACTGCTGGGGAGCTCGCCCGGAGGGCCGGCGACGGGGGGAGGGGCCCGGTCGGCGTACCGTGGCCGTGGGAGGGCTAGGCCGGGGCAGGGATGGCCTTTCCCAAGCTCCTTCGAGCTCCGGCCATGGTGGCTATGGGGGAATTTTTGTGGGGAATTTTTAGTGGCTTTCCTCTCACGTTCTTGCACCGGAAGAGGAGAGCAGGGGAGAGGGAATGAGGTAAACGTTGCTCCGGAGGTCTCGGGGTCCTTTTGTAGGCCGGGGAGAGGAGTTAGGTCGTGGATGTTCGGCCATTAATGGCCAGCCGAGTTCATGGGTGACGTTCTCCGGCTACAGGGAGGAGATAAGAAGGAGGGGGAGGATAGGAGGGTCGAGCTGGATGCACAGTTTCCGCACGAGGTCTACTGCAGCAAGGGATAAGGGCAGGAGCTGGGGTTTGGGTTGGCTCATGCCGACATCGGCATGTCTAGAGCGCGACGTGAACGGCGTTGCGCGTTCCCGATGATCTAGGGCACCAAAAAGCAAACGGGTTGCGTCACAAGGTTGTACTAACACACACACAACATACAGCAAGCAAAACACCAATTGGGACAAAATGCCAGTGCAAAGTTTTGAAAAATTCAAATGCCCTCAGGTGTTCGATGAAATGAAAATGGACTTCCACTATCCCAATGGAGCTAGGATTTTACTGGTGATGTTCTACTGGTATGTGAGTAATGTGGTCCAGTTTCACTCAATTTGGAGAAGGTTTCATGTGTAAACATTTTCGGGTTTCGAAAAAAGGGCAGAAGGTGTTCGATGGGTGTCCTACAAGAAAAAGTTGATCCAAATGATCCCCAATTCCTGGGGAGGCTTATAATGGATATGAAACACTTCCTCGGGTGGTCAAGATTTATGGTGGAGTGGAAGTAGGGTTTTGGTTTTAATGGCCGGTAGTGGTAGATTTGGTAATTTCTTCAATCTGAAAAGTTGCATAGGTCATGGCGATGTTCATCCATATATGGGATATACATGAGGATAGGTGTCTCTAGGATTTTTGGCGGAATTTTCCAAGCAAGATAAAGGAGAGTTTCTTTGGAGAGGCGAGATATCGGTTTTAGTTTTCTATGGAAAAGGCATTAAGGTTTTATAAGAAAACCCTAATGAACGGGATCAAAGGTGATCAGAAATATTCAGAGAATATTCCGGGGTTGGGACAAAGAGAGGTACATGATTTTGACATCAACCACCAGAAGTTCAAATGAGTTTTGATAAAACCCAGAGAAATCCAAGTTAAAAAGGTTTTCGCAAATTTTTAGTTCACCCCTTTTTTCAGGAAAACCGGTTAGTGAAATTCGGGGTGTTACAGCGGACTTGAACGGGCCAGCGACCTCACCTTCTGTGGGCCATGTGCGGCTTCCTGCTTATGTCGCCCACGGCGGGATTGGCAGCGCGGGGCGTGCTGCCGGACAGCTGGGAGCCGCTCGTGAGACGTGCGCGGCTGGGGGCGAGGCGTCGCCCAGGGCGGGAGATCTGCTGCTCCCTAGTGGCGGGCTGGCTGTTGGCGGCTCTGCTGGGCCGGGTGGAATCCCACCTCGCCAGTGCAGAGGCCTGCCGACGACGTGGCTGCCGTCCTCTCGCCGGACGAGCAGCTGCACCTGGAGGTGCCGGACAGCGTCTCGACACATGTGGAGGGATTTCTTCACCGTCGCCTTCCCTTGTGTCAACACCGCTGAGGAGGAGCGAGAGACACGTCGTGGCCGCAGACGGGATGGCTGCCACGGACGAGGATTCCATGGCGAGAGCTATGCGGCGCAAGGCGGTGCACAACCTGGACACGAATGGTATGTGTCAATCCCCAAGTCGTTCCTTCCTTTTTCAATTCATGCATCTCTGATAAATTGAATAGGGTAGGTTTTTCTTTGGGTAATAATGCTGGAAAAATTGCTATGTCGACTAACGCACTAATACGATTGGAATATGACCGGTTAACGGTCACCCCAAAAGAATCGTGTATGTCGGATACTACTCACATGGATGAGGAGGAGCAACATGACACAATTGATGTCCAGCTCCTCTCACATCTAGGGGGCGATGTATCGGGGGTGGATTAGACGAGGCGGTGCTGAGCTCATTATATGATCTCAAAGCATCGGGACCGCAAGTCCAAAGCTGACTCTAATAAGAAAAAAAATAAAACGCCACGTAAAAAGGCGAATTTTTCCACACCTCCAATTGTTTCCCAATGAATGGCATCTTCAATAACAGAGAGTCTTCGGGACTTGGCTAAACATGCTAGTATTGCGGATGCTATTCGGGATCATCGTTTGGATTTTGTGGGAATTTACGAGACGGGTAAACGAGACTACTCAGTGAGTCTACTAAACCGCTGTCTGGTGGTGTAGAGTTCACTTGGAGGTCTCGTCCGCCACGTGGTCGGTCTGGGGCATCTTAGTAGGTGTCAGAACAGAGACCATGGATGTATTGGCTAGTTCGGAAGGTGACTTTCATATTAAGGTCCACATCCACAACAAGGCTGACAACTTCACATGGACTCTGGTCGCTGTGTATGGTGCTGCCCAAGATGAGCATAAGCCTGCTTTTCTCAGAGAGTTGGTGAACCTAGCAAAAGATAACCCATATCCTATAATTATAGGGGGTGATTTTAACTTGCTTAGGTTTCCACATGGAAGAGTAGAGGCAGGTTTGACAACAGATGGCCTCTCTTATTCAATGCTGTATTGACAGTCTTAGTCTAAGAGAAGTCTCGATGGTTGGGAGGCAATTTACTTGGGCTAATGGCCTCCAGAGCCAACGTACGAGAAACTGGACCGTGTATTGATGGACTCGGATTGGGAAATTAAATACCCACTGGTCTCAGTACGGGTCCTTGAACGTATAGAGGCATTGTCAGATCATGATCCCATCCTCCTAACCACGGGAACACCTAACCCTCTGTGTAAGCGTCAATTCAAATTTGAATTGGGTTGGCTGCATAGGGATGGGTTTTTTCGATATGGTAAAGAGGGTATGGGAAGGCCGGTACCTGGTCTAACTCCAATCCAAAGGTGGAATAATAAAATAAGCGCATTGCGCAAACACCTGAAAGGTTGGGTGAGACATATGGTTGGGCAATTAAAAAATGAGAAGCTCCGGTTGTCATCTATTACAGATGAACTCAAGGCTGCTGCGGAAGTTAGACCCTATCAACGCAAGAGATCGAATTGAAAAATCGCTTCTCTAATGCCGAGATGGCGGGTCTTCTTCGTGAAGAGGAGATCAAATGGTACCAACGATCAAAGGCCCAATTTATTCTGGAAGGAGATGCGAATACGAGATACTTTCATAGTCTTGCTAATGGAAGACATAGAAAGAAACTCATCCACTCCTTAATCCAGGAAGAGGGTACGATCGAAGGCCATGAGCAATTGAAATCCTACATCACGAAGTACTATAAAAAATCTATTTGGAGAGCCGGATGCAGATAATTTCTCTGTGGACGAAAACCGAACAGATGATATCCTGAGGTTTCCGATCAGGAAACGCCCATCTGACCGCTCCTTTCTCTATGGAGGAGGTGAAGAAGCGGTATTCCAAATGGAACACAACAAAGCACCGGGTCTAGATGGTTTCCCCGCTGAGTTCTATCAAACTTTCTGGGACAATCCAACGGACTTGCTTGAGATGTTTCAGGATTTACATACTGGACATCTTGAGCTGTTCCGCCTAAATTTTGGTGAGATAATTTTGTTGCCAAAGGTTAACGGAGCAGAAAGGATTCAGCAATATAGACCTATCTGTCTCCTTAACGTTAGCTTCAAGATTTTCACTAAACCGCTTACTATTAGGCTTAACTCGGTTGCTGATAATGTTGTGAGACCTACTCAGACGGCATTTATGCAAGGTCGCAATATTCTTGATGGAGTTGTGATTTTACAAGAACAGTTCATGAGATGCATCGGAAAAAACTTAATGGAGTCATCCTAAAAATTGACTTTGAAAAGGCTTATGATAAAGTCAAGTGTCTTTCTTGCAACAAACACTCATAATGAAAGGTTTTTCAGCTGAGTGGCGCGCAATGATTCATATTTCGTTTCCGGAGGAAGTGTCGCCATCAAAGTCAATGACGATGTTGGTAGAAACTTCTAGACGAAAGGGATTACGGCAAGGCGATCCATTATCTCCTATATTGTTTAATATAGTTGCTGATTGTTAGCCATAATCATTGAGCGGGCAAAATCCGATGGGCAAATTGTCGGCGTGGTAACGCATCTAGTGGATGGCGGATTATCCATTCTACAATACGCTGACGATACAATTCTTTTTATGGAACATGATATGGAGAAGGCAAGAAACCTGAAATTAATATTATCAGCGTTCGAGCAACTTTCCAGTCTAAAAATCAATTTACATAAAGTGAAGTGTTTTGTTTTGGCGACGCCCAAGAGGAGGCTGCCCAATATGCCGAATTATTCGGCTGTGGGCTTGGCCAGTTTCCAATTAACTATCTCGGCATCCCAATTCACTTTAGGAGGCTAACGATAGCTCAATGGAAACATGTTGAAGAGAGACTACAAAAGAGGCTAAGTAGCTGGAAAGGAAAATTATTATCTTAGGGGGAAGATTGGTACTCTTAATTCAGTACTAACTAATATGGTACTGTATATGATATCTTTCTTTCAACTACCAAAGGGAGTCTTGCATCGATTGGATTACTTCCGATCTAGATTCTTTTGGCAAGGGGATAGTGAAAAAAAGAAGTACCGGCTGGCTAAATGGGATGTAGTGTGCCGCCCTAAGGACCATGGTGGTCTTGGATTCATGATCTTCAGGTCAAGAATAGAGCTCTTCTTGGTAAGTGGCTGTTTAAGCTACTGACGGAAGAGGGGGTGTGGCAAACCCTCCTTAGGAAGAAATACATAGACTCAAGTGCGTTATCACAGGTTTCTTGGAAACCAGGTGATTCTCATTTTTGGGCGGGCCTAATGGCGACGAAGAAATTCTTCTTCCATATGGCTCTTTCTCCATTAAGGATGGGTCTGAAATAAGGTTCTGGGAGGATACATGGTTGGGTACTACCCCACTCGAGAACAATATCCAACGTTATATGGTATAGTCCAAGGACGTCACAAGAGCGATACGCTTGCTTAGGTATTGGTTGATAATCATCCACTGTGACGTTCCGTAGTGATCTTGTTGGACCCAGGACTAGCATCTTGGCATGAGTTGTTCTAGCGACTCGCTACTGTCAATCTGACTCATGGGTCTGATGAGTTTCGGTGGAATTTACGCACTTGCGGTAAATTCTCCGTGGACTCCATGTATACAGCACTCGTTCAGCCGGAGGTGCCAGTAGATAATAATAAGAAAATCTGGAGATGAAAATTCCACTTAAAAACAAGTTTTTGCGTGGTATGTTCGTCGAGGAGTAATTCTTACAAAAGACAACCTTGCAAAACGCAATTGGCATGGGAGTAACAGTGTGTCTTCTGTCATAAAGATGAGACAATCAAACACCTATTCTTCGATTGCAAATTTGCTGGTTCTATATGGTCCATCATCCAGATAGGTTCTACTATTTACCCACCTACAGCATTGCTAATATTTTTGGCAATTGGCTGAATGGAGTGGATAATAGGTTTAAACAACTTATTAGGATGACAGCGTTGCCGTAATATGGGCGCTTTGGCTATGTAGAAATGACAAGGTTTTTAATGATAAAAATTGTTCTCTTATGCAGGTTATCTACAGGACTACTGCTACACTTCGTTCGTTGTCTCAGTTGCAACATGTGGGGCATCGAGACCTGTTTATGGAGGTGTGTACAAGACTGGAGGATACGGCGAGAGACTTTTTTATCCCTAAATGGATGGCAGCATAATTTGCGGATCGGCCCTCCACCACCATAGGCGTTTTTACAATTTCTCATATTGTTATGTAATTCGCCTATTTTATTTTTCGTACTTCAGACATGGTTTGGCTGTGTACATCTTTGTTATGCAGAGGCTGGGTTGTAATGCTTAAACATTTTAAGTAATAAAGACTCCCTTTATAAAAAAAAAGCGGACGTGACAGATCAGAGTGTTTGTTTGTCGTATGTGATTTGAAATTCTTACCATCATGGCCCAACAGGGGCCGGCTCCACTCATCCGAGTTTTGGGCAAATGTATTGCACTTTGTTTGCTAGCTCAAAAAGGGTTGACATGCATGAGGGCACAAACTACCCACTAGTGTTTGTTTCCCTACGTTTAGTTTTAAAGCAAAATTGATGCAATGTCTTGTGTTTGGTTGCAGCTTTTAACCCGTTGTGGTTACCTTGATAAAATTACTAGGTTCAACACTGGCATCTCGAATTCTTGATGTAATATGAGGTTAAATAGTTATATACAAAGACATTGTGAACATATATTCTATTATTGTCTGTGCGGCATACAATTAGTAAAATACTGGGTTCGACACTGCAAGGAGTCTCATACGACTCATACCCCGATGTTGAGTATGGAGTTTGGCTTCACCTTGAGAAGTGTCGTATGGCCAAGGTCCATGCCCAATCCCCCGGTCGCTTTCCTAACATACGAACCTATTTCAAAGACATTCTTGTGTCAACTCTTGCAAAGTGTGCGTCGACCTTCGTCATAAGGCCCACGCACAAATCACCTACTAATAACTAATTCTTGACAAACATGTTGTTGGGTTGTTCGATTATAACATGTATGGAGGCGACGCCCACGCACTGGTGATGGCCCGGACCAACAAGGTAACTTTCCTTTTTTTTTGCCTTTTAAGGCTTTCCCTTTTCTGTTACACTTTTCTTTGTCTTCCTTTTTTTTTTATTATATATTTTCTCCGTACATAAATAAATGTATTTATCTTTTACTTTTTTCATTTCTCTGATTTCCATCTCTTTATTTCATATTTTTTTATTTTACTTCTATAATAACTAAATATTTTTATGTAATATATGGACATTAAATTAACCGCATTAGCAATCTATCTTTTACCGCATAAGTAATATGTGTTGAACTCCACTATGAATTATTTTTGTGAAACTTATTTTTTTTAAAACATATAAATTCCGTGATTTGTAAAAAATTGTATGTATATGGGCTGTCCTACGTGGGCATGTTGAAAACTTTCAGACGTCAAAACCCTACTTTTACGTTTATGACAGAAAAACCGGCGTGGTCTATTTGTGTCCATGAACAAATTTAGAGAGAGAGACAGAGCATCCTTTTCTCTCTGTGATATTTCACTGCAGAAGACCAAGATACAGCAGTGATATTCTCACAAGGAATTAAGTCCCGGTCGACTATATATATTCCACTGTGATTTTATTCCTCCATACAATACATAACACAAAGTCCTACATCAATCCCACGAACAACAGATGAGGTGGGGATAGGTATTATTCAACACACAGTAGTTGTACAGACTTGCAAGAACACAGAGGGTCGTGTTCGGTACGTAGCTGCAAGCTGCAACTCGAAGTGCTCAGTTGCGGACCTCGCCCGGTCATGGGCTCCGGGACCTCCTCCGGGGTAGCACAGCAGCGGCAGCCACCATGGGTACCGTGGCCGCAGCCAGGGGCGGAGCCAGGATTTGAACATGGGGGGGCGAAGAAGACGATGATAACTTAAACTATATATAGACCCTAGGCTCGAGAGGAGCCGGCTTTAAATTAATGAAGCCAACATCCATCACAATGTTCGTACACGCCGACAGCGACAACAGGGCGAGCAGGCCCGAAATAAAAGCGCAACAAGGGCGCAGGGTAGCAGACGGAGAGACACATCGCTACCAGCCATCAGGAGGAGGGAGGCCCCCGAGGCACACACACACTCCAACGAGGAAACACCTAAAAAAGGGGGTACGAGCAGGATGAGCAGCACTCAGGTATCTGGGGTCACTCGAGTCTGTGTGTAGAGCAGACGAATCCTGCTAATCGTCAGCTCCATCCTGGCGGTCCTGTCTCCTAGCCACTGGTTTCCACACCTGTAGAAACATAGATAATTTGTATAGTCCGTCAGCAGGTTGGGAGGGGAACACACCTCAATCGTAAACTTGTTCCTAGTCGTCCAAAGCGTCCAAACTAACGCCGCGCAGCACGTCCAGAGGACTCGTTTCGACTGGCCCACGTGACCCCCAAGTTCACGGTACAGGTCTGCGAAGCAGGTCGGGTTCCAGTTACACTGGAGAAGCTCCCGAACAGCACATCCACATGAATTTGGCAAGGGGGCAAATGAAGAAGATGTGATTAGTATCCTCCCATTCGCCACAGGGCACTGCCATTGGAAGGGCCGCGTCTGTGACGGATGTTGTCACTAGACGGTAGCCGCTTCCTAATCAGTTGCCATAGGAACACTTTAATTTTTGGGGGGACCGTGATCCTCCAAATCTCGCAGAATGTCTACGGGGTGTTCCCTCACAAAGTTTGTGGTTAAAGCGATCTCACCGAGAACCTCCCCGAGGGTTCCAGTGTCCAAGTGATCGGTCCGGAAGTTAGAGGTCCGTGCGTCCGCCAGGACCCTCATGAGGTTGGTCCACTGGATCTGTTCCGCTGGCCCGAATACTCTCCTACAGGGGATGACCCAATCGCCCCTGCAGGGTCTCCACCACCGTGGCCTCCGGCTCAAGGCATATGGAGAAAATCTCGGGAAACTCTCACGGAGAGTGCCCGAGCCAATCCAACCAATCCAGCCAGAATCTGGTGGAAAGTCCGTTCCCCAGGATGTGTTTCGCCCCCAAGCGAAATACATCCTTGACCTTCTGGGGCTCTCCAGAATTGGGAACCGGAAGTGTGAGTGTCCGCCAAGAGGTCTTTGTCGCGGAGGTACTTGCCTCGCAGAATGTCGGCCCACAGACCTTGTTCCCCGGCATATTAGTTTCCAGATCCATTTTGCCATAAGGCATTTGTTCATGGTTTTCGTGTTCATGATCCCCAGACCCCCAAGGCCTTGGGTAGGCACACATCAGGCCAACGTACCCAATGGTATTTCCGTTTGGTACCAGAATTCCCCCAGAAGAACCTGGCACGGTGCTTATCCATAGCCCCGTGAACCCGTCACCAGCATACATACACCATGGCGTGGAGAGGAAGACTAGATAAGCAGGCATTGACAAGAGTGAGTCTAGCCGCTACCGACATCATGCCCCCCATCCAAGGGTCGGCCCTCTTGCCCACTTTTGCCGGAAAGGGGACCCCAATCCCCGGCCGACAGCGCCCTGTCATGATAGGAATACCTAAGTACGTGAAAGGGAACGACCCCAACTTGCAGTTAAGCATGTTGGCAATTGTCTGGTGTTCGAGGTCCGGGCTCCCAAAACCAGGACCTCGCTTTGTGGAAGTTAATCCGCAAACCAGACAAACTCTCAAGAAGAGGAGAATGAATTTCAAATTAGCAATAGCTAATCCGGTTGGATCATAATGATCGTATCATCGCATACTGCAGATGTGATACCCCCCCAGGTATCAGGTGTGGAACCACCCTCGGATGTGCCCTTTGTCTCTGCAGGTCAAAATCGCTGCGAGGGCCTCCACCACATAGTCGAAGAGTAGTGGGGAGAGGGGGTCGCCTTGGCGCACCCCTACCATTGCGGAAGAAGTTGCCCACTTCCCGTTAATGGTGATGGCAGTTTGGCCCCCTAGACCAACCCATAGCGCGGTGTACCCAACCGGGTCAAAACCCTTGCGAAGTAGGACCTCCCGGAGGAAGGGCCACTTCACACGGTCATACGCTTTCTCAAAGTCCAATTTCAAGAAAACTCCCCAAGTTTCTTGGACTGATCTCATGCACGATCTCTGAAGGGAGAGAGCACCTTCATGTAGGGTACGACCCTTGATGAAGGCGGATTGGGTCCTACTGATCGTGCGATGGGCGACAGGGGATAGCCGAAGTGCATACGCTTTAGCGACAAATTTGAAGATGACGTTTATAAGCGCAATAGGGCGGAACTGTCGGATATCCTCTGCCCCGGGGACTTTGGGAATAAGGGTGAGCACCCATAGTTTAGCCTCGAGAGGTTCACTCTCCAAGAGCAAACCCGTTTGTGATCGCCATCACCAATGGTTTCACCTGATGCCAAACTTCTTGAAGAAAACCACCGGGGTAAACCATCCGGTCCTGGCGCCGTGTCTACCTTCATGCTTTTGAGGACCAAGTCCAACTCTTCACTGGTGAAGGAGAGCATGAGGTTCTGATTTTCCTCCTCCGAGACGCGATGCTGGGCGTCCAAAGGGTGGGGGGAAAGGAGAACGCCGACGGCTCCCCTCCATCACCAAGGAGCAAACGATAAAATCGTGTAGATGTGCTCCTGAATACCCCTAGGGTCCGTGATGGGTCCCATTGGCGAAGAAGAAAGCCGGGAGATGGCACATTTTCTCCTCCTGCCATTGGCAATGGCATGGAAGAAGGCCGTATTTGCATCCCCCTTAAGGAGCCAATTCACCCGGCTTCTTTGACGCCAATATTCCTCCTCCACCTTAGCCAGGTGAGTAAGCTGGTCTTCCAGATGATATCGAAGGCCCCAGCCTTCCTCATCCAGACCAGAGAAGTCAGCCTGTAAGTCCAGGCTCCGGATCTGAGCAAGGATGTCCTCCTTCAACTATATGACACGTCAATATTGAACTTTAACATAGCAATGAACATGAAGCAAATTTCTACTAGTTAAGTGTAGACCTTCGACTACCAGATCCATGGAAATGGTCGACTACATTTATCGATGTATTCCTCTTCATTCTTAAGCGTAGCACAACCAAACCGCTAAATAGATTTTTTTTTAGCAAGATGACATGGTTTTGTTGATTAATACCTAAATAAAATAGATTGTAAGAGAACTAAGATAGCACGATAAACAAATAAATTACATTTCCAATTGGTAAATTAGTTTCTTTGCTCTGAGCAATTATTTGAACTGATCTCGTGCCCCTAACTACTGTTGCAGTAATGACTAGTTGTCTATACTATGTAGTCCATAGACCATAGTACGCGTACTGAATCTTGATTACTCGATTGGTCGATTAGATCTAGCCATAGTACGCGTACCTGAATCTTGATTACTCGATTGGTCGATTAGATCTAGCTCGCTGGCAAGAAAAGGTAGCCTAGCCTAGCCGTCCGCCCGGCGCCGCCTAGCAGGAAAGACATGACCGCCGCCTCGATGATCAACGATGGACCATGGTCGGTAGGGGGAGATTGGCATGAGCCAGCGGCGGCGAGTCAATGCCTGGTTAATTCCAAGCCCCGCTGGAAGGAAACTGCTTGTCTCGATCCTTGACTATCGCATCTGACTCTGATTAGACGACTGGATTAGTAAGGCCGATGGTTTTGTAAGATGTGGGCTTGTGGGCTGTACGTCAAGTATTGCCAATTTTCGCTGGAATTAGGCCTCTAATGAGCGAGTACTAATTAGACTAGGTACGTAACCTGCTACTACTGTAGAGTGGTAGTATACCTGACGAAATACATTGAGGGGGGGCCGATCGTTGGGGGGGGGGGGGGGGGGGGGGGGGGGTCTAGCCCCTGCTAGCCCCCCTGTCTCCGCCCTGGCCGCAGCAGCCATGGTGACAGCCGCTTCCGCCTCCGCCGTGGCTGCCGCGCCACCGTGGGGAGCCGCCACCTCCGCCGTGATACCCGCCACTGGCTCCACCGTGGTATCCGCCGCCGCCGCCGCCGTGGTAGTCCTGTACGCCGGCCTTGGCCTCTTCCTTCTTGGGTCTGCATGAACAGAAACGCGCACGCAAATTAGAAGCAGCATGCATGACGAATTGACGATAGTTTCTTGGCCCAAGCTCAACCTAGTCCGATAGCTCACGGGTTTGTTCAGCCGTGGAGACGAGGTAAGCCGCAGCGAGCAGGAGTGCGAAACCAAGGAGAGTCTTGGACGCCATTGTTGACACGTGGTTTCTTCTTCACTTCAGTGTGATGGATGAGATATTGAGATGGGTTGCATGCGGAGCAAGCGAATTTATAGGAGGGAGAGGCGTGGGTGGTTTAGATAAGATAGGAGAGGCGATGTCGTGGCTAGCTCGATCATCGTCGGCAGATCTCCGTGAAGAGTGGGACAAGAGCGGTGGCTAGCGGTTGGTAGCTGGCCGGCATGCTGCATTCATGTCTCTCCCAGCAATGGCGCGGCTGTGAGGACACACGAGGAAGCTTGACTCGGCGTCATGCATGCTTGCATGCACGCGACAACCAGCAGCTTATCCGGGAGTAGGTGTGAGTGTTGCATGCATCCAACTCGATCGAGCATATTCTGGATCGATCTGTAATGGGGAGTCATCAGTCAGCATGTACGTGGAGCATTGCTGAAGGTACGTACGTAATGTTAAAAACGATCGTGCATGGCGGCTTTGAACAAAGGTTGATGGGCTAGTTTCTGTATGTCCCTATATATGCAAACACTGTTTTCCATTCTGAGATGGGCTATTTCCAGGTCAGGGAATCGGGGAAAGAAGAAAAGGAAGTGAGAGATGGGCGCTAGCCCATTGGAGGCTCAATGAAGTTGGAAATTAGAAAAAAACCGGAGGCAAGTTTATAAAGGGCATCGGGTTTTTTACGATATTACGCCAGTTATTGCTCATACTAGGGGAAAAAACATAAACCCTGTTTCATGGATTTAACTTAAAACTAATTTGCCCAGGAGTTCAGATTTCCATATAGTTCTTCTTATAGTGATGCATAGGATTCCATACTCTGTACCCCATGTTTTATCACTTTTTAGTAGTGCTTTTTTTAGCACCATACTAGTTTTTCTCGCAACAAACGCTATAATTTGGTAGAAAACATCAAATGTATACAACATTACCGGGAAATCTTGAGAAAATCACAATTGTTTTATATATTTTTCATGAGCACATTACGATATAGTAACTCACAGAATTGTTATTATACCGCATAGAGGACTAAATCCTCATAAAGAAAATGAGTGTTGGATCTGAATGAATGCAACTATCGTGATTGGCGCTTTGACAGGAGATATTTGCTATGAACCTATTGCTTAAAAAAAGTCACAATCATTGTTAGCAACTCTCGAAGTAAAGTGTAACCCTCTTAACAAAAAACTTAATAGGTAACTAATATAAAATGATGGGGCCAATGGACCTTTTGGAGCTGAAAACTTATTTCCTAGGTTATTTACCGCGACAAGTCGTATTTCTGCAACTATCATCATATGCCGTTGCATATGATTTTGTATATATGCCATGTTTTATAAGTAATTTAGTAGTGTTTCTTATCACCATATTATTTTTATTCTCACAAAACCGAACACTGGAAATTGCTAGAAAAAGTCATAAAACGCAAAGAACATTACTGGAAAATCTTGAGAAAATCACCACCGTATTATATATGTTCATGCACACATCATGAGTTTTATACTCGTTAGAATTGTTGTTTACCGTGCAGAGGACAAAATCAACACAATGAATTTAAATAACTTAATCTGAATGAGCGGAACTATCATGGTTAATGTTTTGATATGAAATGTTTGCTAGATCTATTGTTAGCCAAGTCTCACGCAAAGTTGTTAGTGGCGGAGATCCTGTAACAAGTCTCCAAGTAAGCATCACACTCTTTTAAATCATAAGATGTCCCATGGCCGAATAACTTAAGAGAAAACTAGTGTAAATGATGG
This sequence comes from Poa pratensis, assembly GCA_947311845.1. Lineage (NCBI taxonomy): Eukaryota > Viridiplantae > Streptophyta > Magnoliopsida > Poales > Poaceae > Poa > Poa pratensis. The sequence continues at coordinate 11,161,074 of CAMZMU010000118.1, forward strand.
GGCCAATAGACCTTTTTTATGCACTAAGGGGTTGGTGCAACTTGCCTTGATCAGTATTTTAGGCTGCAACGTGATAAGGCATACTATTCAAAAGAATAGAGGTAAAGTCCATCAGAGTGAAATGGATGTGAGAAAATCTCAAATCAAACTTATTCAGAGGAGAACATGCAATGAACACTCCTCATGATGAACAAGATAAGTGTTTTTTTTCATAAATGTGGGCAATAGGAATATCGATAAAGAATCGGTCACGAATCATAAGACCAATCAAGGTGCTTACACCTCATTGGGAGTGAAGAAAAAAGCCATTAGCCTGTCAATGACACTTCTCAATGCACTAAAGATAGCATGGTCATATGATAGAAAATAAAACTGATGTCTCAAAATTTCTCAACTGGAGGTCTCGAAATATCCTATTCGTCGTCGTGTAAATCCGATAGGCACACATATTTTGATAAAAAAGTACTCCATGAAAAACCAACTTGAAGCTCGTTTAGAAGAAAAGGACATGGAAAGCACTAGGCGTCCCCGAGGATCTTTCCATCCGATCCCCGGGTGGAGAGCCGTCTGATGCAACCTTCTATAAGGAAAACCCTTATAATCATCCGGGGGATCGCGCCTCCTCCATCCTCCTGTTTCTGCGCGCGACGCGTGTCCTGGTCGTGGCACAGAAAAACTGCGATGTCTGTGGCAGAAAGGGACACGCACGTGTATGGGCCCAAACCCACGATCGTTATCCTTCCCAAAGCACTCATGTCCACTCATTTTTTCCCCAAGCCATGAACAACCTCATCTCCTTCCTCTCTCCTCACGCATCGTCTTCCTCACAGCACCTAGATCACACGGGCCATCCACCTCCAGCGCCGGCGCTGTCAGTCGCCACTAACCACGCCGGCACCTCCTAGTAACCCCGCTCACCACCGTCCTTGGATCCCCATCTCCGGTGCCGGCCTCCCCATCTCCACCCATGTGCCCATGACTGTGCGAAATCCGAGCTCCTCTCTCTCTGCCATCCTCCCTCGAGGCTGGCGTTGCTCCTGTCGGCCGGCGGCTTTGGTCCCGCCGGGCGGTGGCGTTGCTCCCATGGGAGGGTGGAGTTGCTTCTGAAGGAGGCCGGCGTTGCTCTGACGGACGGCGCCGGTGCTTCCGAAGGAGGCCGGCGTTGCTCCCGTCGGACGGCGTCAGTGCTTGTAACACCCCGAAAATTCACCCTTAATTTTAGTGGTGTTTTTCTCTTTTCTCTTTTCTAAACGTTTATTCAAATAATTTGATAACGATTTGACTTAGTGATTTCTCTCTCAAGAATTTTTCCAGTGATCCACAAACCACTCCAACCCTCGACAAGTCCAAGGCTTATGTACACAAGATGCCTAGACACGCCTAACCAAAATACCACCTCAATATCATCCACAAAAACCTTCTTGCCATGAACATGCAAAGTATACTGCCTTGCGGACGATTACCAAAACATTTTTATATACCACCAATGAGCCCATATTTTATGGACGCCTTCCCTACACCAATCCTACCTAGTGGTAATTTATTGGGAATTTTCTGAGTTGAGGAAGACCTCTGTCAATTCATCAAACACCTCGTGTGCGTTGGGTTTTCGGAAAACAAATGGGTAGAGCGTTAGCTAGTTTGTACGACTAACCTTGTTTGTGTTTGTTGTTTACGACTAACATTGATGCATGTTTCGTTGTACTAACATTCATGCATGTTTTCTTGTTGTAGCATTTACAATATTTGCTAGATATGTTGGTTGCTTGCACGGTAAAATCTTTTGTTTCGATTAGATAAAATCATGCATGATAGTTCAATTCTGTTTGAAAGTTTTTGTGAGGAATTTCGGGGACGGAATTCTTATAAGGTAGGGAGGATGTAGTACCCTGAATTTTGAGTAGCTTAATTAATTTAATTGAAATGTAATTAGCTTCTAATCGTTCTAATTTTGCTAGTCTGGTGTGCTTAATTAGATGTTACTTTGTGCGTGCCGTAGAAAATTAGAGAAGTTGATTTGGCTTGTTTTGCTTGTGCATGTTCAAGAGCTATTAATATCTTGCATGCATGCATCGATGGAGTTAGGTAGAATAATACGTGCATGCATGTACAAAGGATCTGCCATGCATGACGTAAGAGCATATGTTAGGAGAGCCCCGTTTTGGCTCCCGGGTGTAGATGCACCCGGTATTTTCAAAAACAATTAAAATTTGAAAACTCATCAAAAAAATCTGAAAAACATCATGCACGTACATGACCATGGTACGCATCCCCGTTTTTTTTTTCGCGCCGAAATGACATCGTAAGCGACCTGTACAAAAATGACAAATTTCCTGTCAGAAAATGAGATTCAAAATTTTGAATTTCTGACAGGAAATTTGTCATTTTTGTACAGGGCGCGTACGATGTCATTTCGGCGCGAAACAAAATACAGGGGTGCGTACCATGGTCATGTACGTGCATGATTTGTTTCAGATTTTTTTGATGAGTTTTCAAATTTTGAATTTTTTTTAATATAACGGGTGCATCTACACCCAGGTGCCAATACGAATTTCCGATATGTTAGCTAGTTCTTGCGTGGACTCTCGCATGCAGGGTAGCCCGTGATATTTCCTTAGCTTAGCACAGAAGGAAGCCTAGATATTTAGCTGGTTAGATGGTGTTGTCGCCCTATAAATAGAGCAGCTCTGCTGCTCCTCAGCACCTCGTCCGATCAGATTGAGGCAAATATAGATGGTGTTGTCGCCCTATAAATAGAGCAGCTCTGCTGCTCCTCAGCACCTCGTCCGATCAGATTGAGGCAAACAAAGTTAGAGGAAGAGAGGAGAGCCATGCACGGCAGCGCGCTGCCAAAGTACAGAGCTCTTCTAAGCCCGAGAGAGAATAGAGAGCTGCCGTCCGGCAGACACGACCGTGCTCTGCCATGGCCGAGCTTGAAGCTCGCTCCGTCGGCCGCATCGTTCCTCAGCGTCCCAGCCCGGCGCCACCATCCGCGAGTTCGGCACAGCGGTGCGATTCCGTACCGCCACCGACGCGAGATGCGACGGTGCGGAACGTCGGCGCCGGCGGCCGTATGCACGTACGTGTACGTATGTACGTGCATGGCTGTGTCGTGAGCATGCATGCTTGAAGAAGCCATTTCCCGTACGTGAAGCAAGCTAGAAGAAAGTGTACAGGGAGCTGATCGTTGCAAAATGAGCTAGCTTTTCTTTCTGATTAAATCTCGCCGATCCATATCTTTTGATCCGTGGCTCCGATTGAGATGATTCAAATTTCTAAATTCTTAGTTTGAAGAGATCTTTCCAGTGGTACTGTTTTTTTCCATTTTAGGAATTAGTTAGTTTCGGGACCTTTATTTATGTGTTGTATGTCCCTCCGTATTTAGGCGTTCTTCGGAATTTCAACCACGGCGAGTACGAGATTTTTTTCCCGAACCATCTGGAGCCGTGTTCAAAGGCAAGCTAACCACTTGCTTTGAGCAGTCCCGCAATGTTGTTTGTTTATTTGTTGATTGCCATGCCGAGTGTTTATATTTTTGTCTGTGTACTGTTATATTTATAGATGTCTGTTTGTTGTTCGTGTTTAATATGAAACTTGTAATATTGCTCCTGCCATGTTGCATATTTATTTATCGTACTTGCTTGATGATATTATGTACACACATCATTCTTGAGACAATGGACTGGGGGAACCACCGCCGTCGATAGAATGGTGGATTGATGTACCTCACTAAAACATTACGTTGATCTGTGATGGCGCTGGTCGGAGGTATCTACGCCATAGTCACCCGATCGACGATAACCAACTGTGCTATCTTTTGTATTCATCTGCGATGGCGCTGGTCGGAGGTATCTCCGCCATAGTCACCTGGTCAATACAAACAAACTATTGCTTGAGATATTATGTTGCTAATGACTTGTTGTTTGATGATATATTATTATGATATTGTGATTGTTGTGCTGGACTAATCCTCGGTTGTTTGGACTTGTTATGATGAAACTTGATTAAATGAAACTCACCTCCAAACATCGATAGGGTCAGTCCACGGTGCCACTAATCTGAACTTTGAAAGCAGGACCATCGTCGTCTCATGGAGGACCGTGACCTAGTAGGTTGTTGAGCCCCTTTTGTGCCATCCATTGGGCGCAGTCGTTCGGTTGTGCTGTCCGAGGGTAGAGGTCGACAGGCACGGGTTCGACTGTGCTAATGAGTCCGGAGCTAGGCATACCCGGTCGCACCGGGGGATGTGCCGGATTCACTTTCCCGTTGTACCATGCGTATAGGGTGGTGCGGGAGAGTGTCTTAGCAAGTGGACGGTCATGACAGTGTATTTTGCTTAGTACGACTTTGGCGTGTCAACCTGAAGTGCCGGCTGAGTAAGGTGCATTTTGATAGTTGGGAATGCAACCTCTCGAGAGTATCAACCTAGCAAGCTAGCCTCGTTCCTGGGATATGAAACAACAGTTCAGTGTCGGTCACACTGTGTGTCTTTGTCGTGTCAGGAGGTTAAACTTAAGTTCTGTTTGAAAGAATTAATGAACGACCTGATCTCACTAAATGAACAAATAAGATGATGCAGAGAATGTTGCCTTGAGATGTTGATGGTTACCCATGATATAGGATGGCAGTGTGATCGTTGGGAGCCTAGAGTTAGGCCTGAGCCAACATCAACCGCGCATGCCCAACGTGGAAAGATGAGGCCAGTGGGCCTAGCAGGGATGATAAATATTGTTATGCTACTTGGTACCAAATGGTACACCCCGTTACTCGTCACAGGTAAGCCCGTTGTATGATTGCTGGTATACGATCCAACCCCACCTGGGTTGGACCCTGTACCCGCGATACCCCTGTTGAGTGATCATGCCATGACTCGTTTGCTATGCCTTGCTACTTTCATGCCATGATGCTGATTATACTTGAGTAGATTGTTGCCATGTGGTAGGATGTTGTTTCTTTGTATAACTTGTTTCATGATTGCCTGACTGTTCATGTCTTGTGGTTATTTTACTTGCGAGTACGTCATTGTACTCAGACTGGCTTTTCTTGTGGCCAGACTTAGCCAGAAGATGGAGCAAGAGCGTGCTAGGATCAGTAGGCCAGCCAGATACCTGTGGAGTGGACCGCTCCAAGCCGTTGCCTTTGTCGTATTCCGCTGCCAGTTAAACTCTGTCCTGAGCCATGCTTGGCCTGATATTTTTGTCATGCCTTAATGGCCTTGTAAACCATTTGTAGCACTTCTTGTGCCTGATGGTGTAATGATTTCCATTATGTTGCACTGTCGTGACGTGCGGCCAGATATCTTGGACTGGCGCACGGGGCGACCGGCTCTCTGGCGAGATGTGCCAGGGAGGGGTGTCACAGACGTGGTATCAGAGCACCAGGCTGGCTATAGACTACCCTAGCATGGAAAGCCCCGTCTTCCTTTTGCCCGACAGTGAGCCCGATGGATTTAACCCATCTCCGCCTAACCGGCATGGCTGGTGTCGGTCCACAGTAAGGTGCAGTAGGACTTGTCCCATTCCCTGAGAGAGGCTCGCCATTTTCTTCCATGAGGAGGAGCCGACACAACCCAACTTATATGAGACCCAGTCCTAGCTGCCATTTATCCCCACCCTCGCCTGCTATCCTTGGCAACCCAACTCTCTTGAAGCAGGATCCCGCAAAGGAATCCCGCGTTCTCATCTCATCCTACACCCAGATCCAAATAATCCGATGGCGAACCCCAAGGTCATCCTGGAAACCACTGCCGAGGATCATGACGGATTTCCACTGATTCTTTGGAAGGCCGTTTGTGTTCTTCTTGGTAGGCCTGCTCACCCTCATATGTGGTGTTCGAGAACTCACTCTCGCCTGCCAGGAGTGAATTTCGAGCATACGTGCATTTCGGCCTGTGTCCTTTGGGCACAAGTCAGGCTTACTTGATCCAAGGTAGGAGCATGCCCATATTAATCAAGCCATCCAGGTAGCAGCCTGGGAAGGTCTCATCCGCCTGCGGTACTCGGAACCGGCGATGGCGAAAAGTCGAGCTTTCCACCTTCTCCTAGCCAGACCCCAGCATGGTGCGGAGACTATCCGAACTCCCATTGGAGAAGAAGTCGACCTGCCATAATCACCCTGGTCACCTACGGAGCTGCAATGACAAGGTTCAGCCATTCTCTGATGGATGAACTCATGACCACAAGGTGCAACCTTGGTCGTGCTCGCATGCAACTGGGTCGAGCAAGGAACCCACCTACCCTCGACCATGGGCAAGCTCAGGGTACATGACTCTCGTTCCCAGATGATTTGCTGGAACGCAGTCTTGATGCATCTGTGACGCAAGTACTAGCCTGAGTTCAGCAGCACCCCAAGAGCGAGGTATAATCCTCGAAGGCGTGCCTGCAATTCCCCACCCCGCGGAAGATGGAGATGTGGACACCACTCTTCGTCTCGGCCACGCTCCACCGACTACCAGAGGCCGTCAAGCTGAGTAGAACCCCTATTTAGTTAGCCTAAGTGGCGCTTGTATGTTGGTAGGTGAGAAGCGGCAAGGTTGTTTGTTTGGTTGTGTTGTGTTCGCTTGTAATGCGAGTTTGTTGTCTGCTTCTGGTTGATGTCGAATCAGCCGCAATAAAACTTGGTGTTCTGATCCTCTTGTTAACCAGTATGGCTGGGATGATTGTGCCATACTCCTGCAAATGTTTTGGGCCATAAAATGCAGGATTATTTTCTAAAAGATATTTTCTCAGTGCAGCAAGTTCTTCTATCTGTATGCTAGTACCTCTGCAATTCTATCTGTGCTGAAAGACCAAATTTGTGGCAGTGAGAAAAAGTTCAGAAATGAAAATCTTGTTCCAGCTCACCAGAGGAGACAAATTTGATACATCCACTAAGTTCAGTACAGAAGGGAAATCTCAGAAACAAAGGATACAATTTCTACTCAATCATAAAACACTACAACTACCTCAGTACAGATGCAAAGAAACCCCAGAAATCCTACTCCCTCTCAAGCTCAGTGGCGTTGCTAGAAGATGAGCCTGGATCACCTGAAGCCGATGCACGACCCGCGCGACGGCGACGGATGGCTTGAGCTTCCTGCTCACCTCCAGCCAGAAGAACGGCCACCTCAGCAACCAGCGGCGCAGCCTGCCCCTCCACCGCAGCTTGCCCCTCGGCCGCAGCATCACACCAGCGCCAGAACACCGGTTTTAGAGGCCAAAGATCAGGAAGACCACCGCCGCAAACAGCAGTCCGCCACTACTGAACACGAGATCCCGAAGAGCACGACGATGATCACATGCTCGATGAAGCCCGTCCTCTCCAGCATCTCGACGTAGGCTCTAAAGAAGCTCTGAATGAAGCACATGGTTGCGATGAGAAAAGAGAGGATTTCGGAGATATCTGATTTATACCCGGAGCTCGGATGCCGCTCCTCGGCACCGCACGCGGGAAAGGGAAAGAATCGCGAGCAGTGGCGCGAAACCGCCAAGGACATGTTCCCCAAAGCCGTGATGGCCACTGCGTCGACGGACCGCACGCGCAGCAGTGCTGCAGGGGAGTGCTTCGCGCACTGAGAACCAGCCGTGCACGGAACGAGAGAGTGCGAGGAAGAAGAAGATAGAAAGGAAGAAGGAGACTGCCAGGTGGACCTCGGTCCCACATGTCAGCGAGTAGGCCGATAGCCACGGTGTGCCTCTATCCTTTCTCAGAAAATCATTCCCTCTCTCTCCAGTGTTTTGCAGTGAAAATATTTTCGAATGAATTTTGGGAACGGCCCTATCCACAGTGTCTGTGAGCCAATTATTGGTGACACGGATATTTTCTTTTGAAAGAAACCCTGTTTTTTTTCAAAACCTGTGTATACATGAAAGTGTATATACAGCTTTCTAAAATAAAAACCCTAGATAGAGGATGTGATTAGCATATTCCTAATCTTTGTTTTGCAAAATTTGGGTAATTGTTTGTCGAGTTAAATCCTTGGTTGTTGGCTAATAGTTTGGTTGTAGACCCGTTTGATCTTGCCATGGTTGTGTCTGGTTGAGCAAAATCTTATATTTAATTTAATAAATATGCTGGTAGATCCTATGTTGATTCATTACGTGAGCCTCTGTCATGTCATCCTTTCAATGAATTGAGTATGGTAGAAATATCATACTTTTAAAAAAATATCTGATTTTTAAGAAAACTCTTGTTGAGTGTGGATCTCTCTGGGTATTCAAATTCTAGTATTTTGTAGAAAAAGTTTTTATTTGGGGTATATTGGATCTTTCAAGAATTATCTTGTGTAACCTCGTTAATCTCGAGGACGAGATTCTTTTTAAGGAGGGAAGGTTTGTAACACTCCGAAAATTCACCTTTAATTTTAGTCGTGTTTTCTGACGACTTAAAACTTTTTTCTCTTTTCTCTTTTCTAAACGTTTATTCAAATAATTTGATAACGATTTGACTTAGTGATTTCTCTCTCAAGAATTTTTCCAGTGATCTACAAACCACTCCAACCCTCGACAAGTCTAAGGCTTATGTACACAAGATGCCTAGACACGCCTAACAAAATACCACCTCAATATCATCCACAAAAACCTTTTGCCATGAACATGCAAAGTATACTGCCTTGCGGACGATTACCAAAACCATTTTTATATACCACCAAATGAGCCCATATTTTATGGACGCCTTCCCTACACCAATCCTACCTAGTGATAATTTATTGGGAATTTTCTGAGTTGAGAAAGACCTCTGTCAATTCATCAAACACCTCGTGTGCGTTGGGTTTTCGGAAAACAAATGGGTAGAGCATTAGCTAGTTTGTACGACTAACCTTGTTTGTGTTTGTTGTTTACGACTAACATTGACGCATGTTTTGTTGTACTAACATTCATGCATGTTTTCTTGTTGTAGCATTTACAATATTTGCTAGATTTGTTGGTTGCTTGCACGGTAAAATCTTTTGTTTTGATTAGATAAAATCATGCATGATAGTTTAATTCTGTTTGAAAGTTTTTGTGAGGAATTTCGGGGACGGAATTCTTATAAGGTAGGGAGGATGTAATACCCTGAATTTTGAGTAGCTTAATTAATTTAATTGAAATGTAATTAGCTTCTAATCGTTCTAATTTTGTAGTCTGGTGTGCTTAATTAGATGTTACTTTGCGCGTGCACTAGAAAATTAGAGAAGTTGATTTGGCTTGTTTTGCTTGTGCATGTTCAAGGGCTATTAATATCTTGCATGCATGCATCATGGAGCTAGGTAGAAATAGTACGTGCATGCACAAAGGATCTGCCATGCATGACGTAAGAGCATATGTTAGCTAGTTCTTGCGTGGACTCTCAAATGCAGGGCAGCCCGTGATATTTTCCTTAGCTTAGTCGGTGGCCGAAGCTTAGCACAGAAGGAAGCCTAAATATTTAGATAGCGTGAGCGTTTAGGTATTTAGCTGGTTTGACGGTGTTGTCGCCCTATAAATAGAGCAGCTCTGCTGCTCCTCACCCGTCCAATCAGAGTGAGGCAAACAAAGTTAGAGGAAGAGAGGAGAGAGCCATGCGCGGCAGCGCGTAGCCAAAGTACAGAGCTCTTCTAAGCCAGAGAGAGAATAGAGAGCTGCCGTTTCGGCGGACACGACCGTGCTCTGCTCGCCATGGCTGCCATAGCCGAGCTTGAAGCTCGCTCCGTCGGCCGCATCATTCCTCAGCGTCCCAGCCCGACGCCACCATCCGCGAGTTCGGCACAGCGGTGCGATTCCGTACCGCCACCGGCGCGAGATGCGACGGTGCGGAACGTCGGCGCCGGCGGCCATATGCAAGTACGTGTACGTATGTACGTGCATGGCTGTGTCGTGAGCATGCATGCTTGAAGAAGCCATTTCCCGTACGTGAAGCAAGCTAGAAGAAAGTGTACAGGGAGCTGATCGTTGCAAAATGAGCTAGCTTTTCTTTCTGATTAAATCTCGCCGATCCATATCTTCAGATCCGTGGTTCCGATTGAGGTGATTCAAATTTCTAAATTCTTAATTTGAAGAGATCTTTGCAGTGGTACTGTTTTTTCTATTTTAGGAATTAGTTAGTTTCGGGGCCTTTATTTATGTGTTGTATGTCCCTCCATATTTGGGCATTCTTCGGGATTCCAACCCACGGCGAGTACGAGATTTTTTCCTCGAACCATCTGGAGCCCGAGTTCGAAGGCAAGCTAACCACTTGCTATGAGCAGTCCTGCCATGTTGTTTGTTTATTTGTTGATTGCCATGACGAGTGTTTATATTTTGGTCTATGTACTGTTATATTTATATACGTCTGTTTGTTGTTCGTGTTTAATATGAAACTTGTAATATTGCTCCTGCCATGTTGCATATCATGTTGCATATTTATTTATCGTACTTGCTTGGTGATATTATGTATTGTTAATATTTAACAAACACACATCATTCTCGAGACAATGGATTGGGTGAACCGCCGCCGTCGATAGAATGGTGGAGTGATGTACCTCACTAAAACATTAATGTTGATCTGTGATGGTGCTGGTCGGAGGTATCTCCGCCATAGTCACCCGATCGACGATAACCAACTATGCTATCTTTTGTATTGATCTGCGATGGCGCTGGTCGGAGGTATATCCGTCATAGTCACCGGTCAATACAAACAAATTATTGCTTGAGATATTATGTTGCTAATGACTTGTTGTTTGATGATATATTATTATGATATTGTGATTGTTGTGCTGGACTAATCCTCGGTTGTTTAGACTTGTTATGATGAAACTTGATTAAATGAAACTCCCCTCCAAACATCGATAGGGTCAGTCCACGGTGCCACTAATCTGAACTTTGAAAGCAGGACCTTCATCGTCTCATGGAGGACCGTGACCTGAAGGTTGTTGAGCCTCTTTTGTGCCATCCATTGGGCGCAGTCATTCGGTTGTGCTGTCCGAGGGTAGAGGTCGACAGGCACGGGTTCGACTTTGTAAGGAGTCCGGAGCTAGGCATACCCGGTCGCACGGAGGATGTGCCAGATTCACTCTCCCGTTGTACCATGCGTATAGGGTGGTGCGGGAGAGTGTCTTAGCAGGTGGACGGTCATGAAAGTGTATTTTGCTTAGTACGACTTTGGCGTGTCAACCTGAAGTGCCGGCTGAGTAAGGTGCATTTTGATAGTTGGGAATGCAACCTCTCGAGAGTGTCAACCTAGCAAGCTAGCCTCGTTCCTGGGATATGAAACAACAGTTCAGTGTCGGTCACACTGTGTGTCTTTGTCGTGTCAGGAGGTTAAACTTAAGTTCTGTTTGAAAGAATTAATGAACGACCTGATCTCACTAAATGAACAAATAAGATGATGCAGTGAATGTTGCCTTGAGATGTTGATGGTTACCCATGATATAGGATGGCGGTGTGATCATTGGGAGCCAGAGTTAGGCCTGAGCCAACATCAGGGATGATAAATATTGTTATGCTACTTGGTACCAAATGGTACACCCCGTTACTCGTCACAGGTAAGCCCGTTGTATGATTGCTGGTATACGATCCAACCCCACCTGGCTTGGACCCTGTACCCACGATACCCCTGTTGAGTGATTATGCCATGACTCGTTTGCTATGCCATGCTACTTTCATGCCATGATGCTGATTATACTTGAGTAGATTGTTGCCATGTGGTAGGATGTTGTTTCTTTGTATAACTTGTTGCATGATTGCCTGACTGTTCATGTCTTGTGGTTATTTTACTTGCGAGTACGTCATTGTACTCAGACTGGCTTTTCATGTGGCCAGACTTAGCCAGAAGATGGAGCAAGAGCGTGCTAGGATCAGTAGCCCAGCCAGATAACTGTGGAGTGGACCCGCTCCAAGCCGTTGCCTTAGTCATCTTCCGCTGCCAGTTAAACTCTGTCGTGAGCCATGCTTGGCTTGATATTTTTGCCATGCCTTAATGGCCTTGTAAACCATTTGTAGCACTTCTTGTGCCTGATAGTGTAATGATTTCCATTATGTTGCACTGTCGTGACGTACGGCCAGATATCTTGGGCTGGCGCATGGGGCGACCGCCTCTCTGGCGAAATGTGCCAGGGAGGGTTGTCACAGTGCTGCCGTAGGAGGTCGGACGGCGGCGTTGCTGCCGATGGAGACGCCGCTGTAGGGCGGCGTTGCTCCTGTCAGACGGGGGCGATGCTGCCATGGGAGGGAAGGTGTGCTACCATGGGCACATCTCGATGCTACCGTCGCATACGGCGGTGCTACCAACGGCAGGTGGCGGAGATGGCGTCTTCTCTGGCGACGGCGGTGGTGCGGCCATAGGAGGGGAGGTTGTGCTACCATGGGCACATGTCGATGCTACCACAAGCATACATCGATGCTACCGGCGGCAGGTGGCGGAGCTGGTGTCTTCCCTGACGACGGCGGTGGTGCTGCCATAGAAGGGGAGGTGTGCTACCATGGTGGCACGGCGGTGCTGCAAAGGCGACACGGCGGAGCTACCAGGGCAAGGCGGTGCTGCTGTCAGGGTGGCAGGCGGTTTTGCTAAGCGACATATACCGATGCTACCATGGGCACATGTCGATGCTACCGCAAGCATACATCGATGCTACCGGCGGCAGGTGGCGGAGCAGGCGTCATCTCCGGCGACGGCGGTGGTGCTGCCATAGGAGGGGAGGTGTGCTACCATGGGAGGCGACGACGTCTTCTTCTCGACGACTACTCTAGCTCGGCGACTACTCTAGCTCCGATGACTTCTCTGGCTCCGACGACTTCTCTGGCGACTTCTCCGGCTCCGACAACTTTCCTTCCGGCGATGGTTGGCGTAGCAACGGGGGGACGGGGAAGGTTTGGCACAACGCCATGTGCGAGAGGCTTTTTTGGGATTTTACACGTCCGTAGCGGCCTTTATTTCCTTTGTTGACCAGTAAAAGGGACGGACACGTGTCGGCCTCTCCACCCGGGGATCGGACGGAAAGATCCCCCGGGGGACGCCTAGTCCTGTCCCTTCTATAACCATTGGATCCCACAGCCCGCGTCGCATGCAGAAAATTCCAAAAACGTCGCTTTCCTTGGACCCGTCCACGACCGCGCGTCGCGGTTGGAAAATCCCTCACGTCGCTGTCGCTTTTGCTGCCAGCCTTGCATGAATCTTTGTATGTGGTGGCCCTCGTTGTTGGTGCTGCGCTGCTGCCTTCATGCGGTGGCCGTGTGATGCTATGATACCATGTGACTTTTCTCCCTCTATGGACCTATGACTTTCTGCAAAACGTTTTAGGAAAATGATGGTACAAGAAATGATTAAACAACTATTTTTTTCTGCGTATAGATTTGCAACAAAATCAACATAATTTCAAACGAATATCGCAAACTATTACAACAACAAAATCATATGGACAGAACTAGGTATCCCCGGGGCATCTAGGTAAAAATCCCGGGTTCTCCTACTGACACGTGCCCCCTCTATGACCTCTAAATCCACCAAATCCCAAAAAAGCAAACAACGGTTCGCGCGTTATAAATTTTTTGTTCTATTGTAGCAAAATTTCTAATTTCCACAGAAATCCCGCAAATGCTTCTATGAATCAAAAAAGTTCCGTTTGTAATATTTTTTTTACTATTTTAGCAAAAGTCCATTTTCCTCTCAAATCTCACAAAATATTTCTACGAAGCAAAAAGTTTCATTCGTAGCAATTTTTTGTGATGCTCGTAGCAAATGCTTGTATGGAAAAAAGTTATGTACCAATTTTTTGCTATTGTAGCAAATCCGATGAGACCTCGCTGGCAACATTGGAGAACACCCGACACGGCGTCGCCGATGCAGCAACGCCATGGTAGGTGCTTGCAGCAACGTGTATGTTCCAAGGTAGCATCTTCCTCCAGAGCTCCGGCGAGGCATCGCTCGCTCGCACCATCGTAGATGCTTTTATGGAGCAAAACGTGAGCCGTCGGTAACGTTGATGCGTGTCATCGGTAGCAACATCGCGCGTCCCCAGTAGCATCGCCGGCTCGTCTGTAGCAATGCCATGCCCCGTCGGAAGCATCGTTGGCTCGTCGGTAGCAACGTCGCAAGACGTAAGTAGCATCCGCTCATAGCATTGCCGGATACCGTCGGTAACATGGGTAACATCATGGCTCATCAGTTGCAACGGCGAGCTCCATCGGTAGCATCGCGGCGTGCCATCGGTAGCAGCACCGCACGCCGGTAGCATCCTCGGTAGCAATGCCATGCGTCGTCGACTCGTCGGTAGCATTGCCGCCATGCATTGAAAGCTCTAGAAATCTGTGCTACAGCCTATTTTATGTGGATTTGCAACGGAATCATCGGTAGCAATGGCATGCGCCGTCTGGTAGCATCGTCGGTAGCATATGCTTGCAGCATCACCGCCGTTCCCGGTAAAAACAGCGTCGTCGCTGCATCGCAGTACCTGACCTTTGCCTATGGTAGCACCGGAGAACTCGTTGGAGATCTCATAGCAACAATTTTTTTGCTACACCTCTTTTCAAAATTTGCACCACACTGAAAATTTGCAACATCTCGTAAAGAAAAAGTTGCATAATGTGAAAAAAGAAAATTGCTACAATAATTATGTGAACTTGCATTAAAAGAGGAACTTTTTTGCTACAAATCTTTCAAAAATTTGCATCACATTAAAAAAATTAAATTTTATCTGAGGGGAAAATTGCTACAATCATTCTATGGATTTGCGTCGAAGGAGAAATAAAATTGCTACAAATCTTACAAAAATTTGCACCACATATAGCAAAAAATGCTATTGTAGCACAAAAAAAACCTGCGATGCAAAATCCATAAAACTATGGTAGCAACACCGACCACGGTGTGTAGCATCATTGCCCAACACATCAGCATTGCCAAGCATCACCGACCAATGTCGGTAGCTGATGCATGTAAAATGCATACATGAACTTTGCATTATATCACTTATATTTCAATCATATTTGCATCATATAAGGGTTATATCATTGTTTTATATTGATTTTGGGAATATTTTATTTTTCCCTATTTTTCTAGAATTAACCCTGCACAGACAGAAAACCCTATTTTCTATATTTTGATGTTTCAGGGACCCAAACGATATCCAAATGACCTGGAAATTTACGAGCATCAGTTTTTGGAAGGAACAAAGCGTGGGAGCGAAGGAAGCGAACAAGCGGAGGCCCGAGGGCCAAGATGAGTGGGCCCACGCGGCCAGATTCCTTGGCCGCGTGGGACCCATCATCTGGGGCCTCGTGGCTCTGTTGCCGTCGATCTTTTTTCCCGAGCCTCCGTCTTGACATAAAAACGACTATAAAAATAGTCCCCGACGCACTTCGGAAAGGAGAGCCGCAGAAACACGGAAACCATGAAACAGAGACCTAGAGTTGCAGATTGGAGGGGGCAATCTCCGGCGGGGCGCTGCCGGTGTGATCTTCATCTTCTCCAACGACTTCTCCACCGTCTCCATGATGAAGAGGAGTAGTCCACCCCTGGATTATGGGTTTGTGGAAGTAACTTATGTATCTCTCCTCTCTTTGAGCTTCACTAATTAGTACTGTATGAGCTGCTGAACATGATTACAGTCATCTATGTAATACCTTTGTGGTGGATCTTTATATGAGTTAATATATGTTTGAGATTGCAATAGTTTTGTTTCAGTTATGAAAGTAGATGCATATTATGTACCCCGTTCTTGTGTACTTGTTATGATCAAGCATGTGTATGAGAGCGTGTGAGGGGGAACGTGTGCATTAGTTGGAGTAACGGGGGGTGGCTAGTGCGGAGAACGTGAAAGAAAGTTCCGCGATCCACTTGGGTGTTTTACCTTACTTTGTGGCCTCACTAGGGATAAAGAAAAATACCTTGCTACTGGAGATGTGGGTGTGACCATTGCCACTACTCCATGACTAGATCTAGCATGTTTTTATTTTAACTTCATGTCATAATACTTAATGCTATGCTCTGATTTATCTTAATTACTAAGGTGTTATGATTTAGTTCGCTTCTTGCTGGAGTATAAGAGAGATTAATAAACAAAAGATCTCTATGTTAGGACGTGATGCCCATATAATTAGTAACTTGTCATGAAACCTTTTTGTTGCAGTCTCATATGTCAATTCTAGTGTTCCATTGTCTACCACTTTATTAAAGAGAGAGTGCATTTGTGAAACCATGAAACCCGGTCCATTTTTAATCATAAGAAACACCTTTCCATCTGTGGGGGTTCAGCGGACCTAATTGGCAAAGGGAAGAAACGCTATGGTATAAGGAACAAGAACAAGAGTGGACTTTGGTTCAAAGGAAAAAGAAACAGGCTCATATCAATCCACCCTTCGCCGATGCAAGAAGACATTCTTCGACCACATATCTCCAAGCTGCTTCAGCTAGGATTTTTCAAATTCCTGCTGCTAGGACCATCCTTACGGTTGCTAATATTATTCCGCTGGGGGAACGTAGTGACACCATAGAAACTAGATCGCAGCCGGAATCTGATGATCATAATTCCCGGAACCCATCTCCTGCAACTCCGGGATTAGAGGCTAATAATTCAAATTCCAATTTGGTCAGAGAAAAATGGTTGTTACACCCGTCCTGGACGGAACGGCCAAGCAAAGTCTGGAGAGTACGTCATGGCAGACTCACGCCCCCACAACGTAGATTGGTATACAAGCCTGTCACGTGTACACGTTGTAATGCAACGGGACACCGGATCACATCTTGCACGTCCCAAACCAGGTGCAATGCTTGTCACCAATATGGACATCTAGAAGGCTCCTGTTTCAACAACCCTAACAAGCAAAACCCCGTATGGAAACCGATCCAAGATTCGCCTGAGATCACGCCAACAAGAGATAGCCTAGCCGCCACATCTCCATATATAAACAGCATCTCTCACGTCTCTGAATCACCCCTAGATCAATCTCCCCCCACACCGACGTCGCCCGCCATGGCGAACTATCCATGCGACGTCCTGCCCCATGTTCCTGCGGGGATGACGGCGCTTCCACCTGGGCCGCTTGATGCATGTAAAATGCATACATGAACTTTGCACTATATCACACATATTCCAATCATATTTGCATCATATAAGGGTTATATTGCTGTTATTTAATGATTTTAGGAAATAAATCAATTGTTTCCTATTTTTATGGAATTAACCCTGCGCAGGCAGAAAACCCTATTTCTTTCCTTTTATGTTTCAGGGACCTAAACGTCATCCAAAAATTATGGAAAAATACAGGCGTCAGTATTTTGGAAGGAGGCAGACCTCGGAGCGAAGAAAGCAAGCAAACGGAGGCCAGAAGGCCGAAAGAGGGTGGCCCACGCGGCAGGTACTGTGGCCGCGTGGGGCCCACTCATTTGGCCCTCGTGGCTCCGCTGCCGTCGATCTTTCTCCACCGACTCCGTCTTGACCTAAAAAACGCCTATAAAAAAGGTCCCTGCTTTTCGCGAAGGGAGTGCCACACAAACACAGAAACACCGAAACGGAGATCAGGAGCTGCAGATTGGAGGGGGAAAACTCCGGCGGGGCGCTGCCGGGGTGGTCTCCACCTTCTCCAACGACTTCTCCACCGTCTCCATGATGAAGGGGGAGTAGTCCACCCCCTGGATTTGGGTTTGTGGTGGTAACTTATGTATCTCTCCTCTCTTTGAGCTTCACTAATTAGTACCGTATGAGCTGCTGAACATGATTACGGTCATCTATGTAATTCCCATGGTGGATATTGTGGTGTGAGATAATATTTGTTATGCATTTACTGTTGTGTTGGATCTTTTATGACTTGTCATACTTTGGAGATATTCTATGATGCATGTGATGGTTTGATTTATGCATAATGCCTTGTTTATCTTTATCATGAGGTGATTGACACCACCAAGTGTAGATAGATGAGAGAGATGTGGTCACACACACGAAATATAAATCATTGCACTAGTGTTTAGAATATTGTCCATTATGAAGTATGATGTATGTGGGTACGGGATGGCCGATGTGACAAGGCATAGGTATTGAGTGACACAGTACCGCCCAACATCCTTTATCTGGGGGTAAAAAGAAAGAGTATGATGTGGGAGTGAGAGCAACCACGCTAGCCTTACGAGGGTGACCTAGCAACACAAATGAGTACTTCTTTCAACTATGTGTTTTAGGACATATAGCCGTTATAAAAGCTACCATTAAAACATGACAATTATGTGTACTTTATCTATAACATGATAATCACCATAGATGAGAGAGAGAGGATTAAGTGAACCCATGAACCCATGTCCATTGTTCCTATAAGAGAAAACCTTTGTCTTGTCCTCTTGCATTGAAGAGGATTGGGACACTTTTACATTCTTGCTTGGTTACTTCCATCCATCAAATCAACCACCTTGCTCCTTAAACTTGTTTAGTGCATAATCAACTAAAACTTGTGACACTTTAGTTGTAGGGAATAGATAACTTTTCCTTCTTGCTCCTGCGGATCGATACCTTACTTCCACATTGAGAGGTGCTATAGTGATCCCTGCTCTTGGGGGTAATCAAGTACTTTTCTGGCGCCGTTGCCGGGGAGCGTAGCGCTTAAGTTTCTATTCTTGTGTGCACTAGACTAAGCTTGGGGAGTCTCTTTAACTTGTTTTATATCTTGCAATCATCTAAGCTTGGGGAGGTTCCTTTAAACTTGTCTGGGTGTAAGTTCTTCATTACTTTTGCTATGGGTTTTCTGTTTGATTATACACCTGAGGAACTTGCAACATTTACACTTGAGGAACTTGAAATATTACAAGAAGCTGATGATTTCTTTTCTCGAGCAGATGCTATTAAACGTAAAAAGTTAACTCTTGCTGCCATGGAAAGAACTAATATTTTGCAGGAAGAAGAGGACAAAAACCTAAGCTTGGGGATGCCCATGCAATCTCAAGAAGATGCTGAAAAAGAACAACTGGAGAATGAAGAGTTGGATCTCCCAACTTCACCATCAACATATGATAGTAACACTCAAACTCAAAAACCTTTTGTAGTAAACTTATTGATAATAATGAGGAGTGTTGCTTAAATGTGCTATATGATAATGCTTTAGATGATGGTCCTATGCTTATTGATAATCCTACATGTTTGGAAGTTACTATATTATGTGAGGATAAAAATGATATACTTGCTGTTTGATAGTACTCTTACTCATGAGAGTCCTGCTATGTTCTTGAATTCTCCTAACTACACCATAGAGGAGAAATTGCTTATGTTGAGAAATACTTATGTGGTTTGCAATTATCTTTAGTTCCAAATCTTTGTTGCAACCATGATATTAAACTTGATATTGATCTTAACAACTATTTTGAAAGAGGGAAGCATGCTAATGAATTCCAAAATAAATTTAATGATCCTCTTTATGTTCCCAAATTATCTAAGTTGGAAGATTCTATTGGTTATATGGTTGAATACACTTCTACTACTTGCAACTATTATGAAAGAGGAGGTGATAAGAACCCTCTTTATGCTACTAATAATTATGGGCTGCAAGTAACTATGCATTGGAAAACTTCTTTCATTCATTCATATACAAAATGCCAATGCATAGAAGAAAGTTAGACTTCGTTGTTATTACTTTTGTGTTTTTTTTCTCTCAAAGGTTTCAACTTGACTATTATTTTGATCGGTTTGAGAGCAACATGGGACCCTGGTATATGCATGGAACACTTCCCAAGGAAGAGGGGAACAACATTCAAGCTCCTCATGAGCTTCATCTTCAAACAACAAGTAAGAAGCCTAGCTATATGGCTATAAAGAAAGCGCTTTGCGGGAGGCAACCCGGTTATTTTTGTGTGTGATTTTTCTTTGTGTCCTCTTGCTGTAACAAGAGACTTTGTGTCTAGTTTAGTTTCTGGAGTTTTAATAAAGTGCCAAGTTTTACCCATTTTGGTTTGAAAAGTTGCTTATTGTTCGGAGATTTTATTCCTGCACGATCAGTGCACGGTATGATTTTTAATTCTTATTCTGTAACTCCGAATGAGCTCATATTTGAACTGTAGTTGCAACTTTTCATCCTCTGTATGCATGAATTTTTCGGAATTTTTCGAGAAAGTTTGGTAGGGTAGAAAAATACGTTTTGCTGCTGCTGTTTTTCTGGACAGATTCTGTCCCATTTTGTTTGATGCATGCTTTGAGCTTTTAAGTTGAATCTTTTTGATCCAATTGAGTTTATGAGTAGGCATACAACATTATACACTTTCTGGACATCTCATATGAATTTTTGTTCAAGGATTATATGCAGCAAGAAACCTATTTGTTTATCACTATTAATGCACCCCACAGAAAAGAAATGGGAGAAACGGTGTTTTGAAGTTTTTTCACAGGGATTGGAGGAGATGCACCAAGAGCTATCCAAGGATGGTGAAGACCATAAGCTTGGGGATGTGAAGACAACCCCACTGGACCTACACACTCTCGGTTTGCACACGTCCAACTTCTGTTTTTCGATCGAAACACTTTATCGCATAAACTTGGAGCGTCTTTTTGTTTTGGTTTGATTTGTTTTGAGAGACCACCACACTATCATTTATATATGGGAGAGCTACTGGAAATATGGGTTGAAATATGTTGGATGCTTTTATAAGATTGGGAAAAGGGATGTTTGAGTTGATTTTTAATGATACATATAGTTGCATGATTCATGAGCTTGTTTATGAGTAATAGTTTGCAAATCTTTTTGAAGAGCTATCACTTATTCATGTTTTGGTGCTGATTGTTATTTTACTTGGTTTAACATGGATTAGTTAGTTCTATGGACACTCATGCATGCATCTAGATGGTCAACTTTCTCCCTTTTGCTAGCCCAAAACTCCAACAAGTCAAAACTTGTTTCCAACACCTTCAACCAAAGTTATTCCAGTGAGTCCACCATATCTACCTATTGCTTATGCTATTCCGAGTATGTTCATGTTGTTTGTGTTATCTACCTCTGAATGAAAATGATTATGTTATTGATTGCCATGGGAAAAGTTGGTTATATAGCTCTCACGAACTTGATGCACATTACTTATTGCATAATAAAACATGACCCATTGTGATTAAGATTATGATGCTAGTGGCTTGATAAATGTTTGGGTTGGAGTTAGCCCATATGTGCTGTCACATGCAAGCTTTCAACATGCTCTTCATCATTTAGTTGATATCATGTGCTTTTGTTATGGATGCCTATCATGGTGAAATAAATGTGGAAATGAGTAGTTTAAATGAGTTTGTATAAATGGTTAGAGAGACGCCTGGGCCGCTAATCTAAGCCATGCATCATTCATGGTGGAAATTTACTTACATGCTATGGTGAACCTTCTGTGATACACCTTAAATAAAAAGCTATTCCAATGGTAAATAAAAAGGGTGTTGAGTTGTTCATTTGTTTGTTTGTCTTGTCATTTTGATATGGGCTTGTTCCATATCCTGGGACAAGAGGTACCCCAGTTGACGCTCTTGATGATACTATTATTACTTACAATGATATTAACTTGAACTTGCTTTGTTTCCAAGTTGAGTAACACATGGTGTAGGTACTTGTATTCAAGGGGCATGAGACATCCAACCTTTACTTTGTCAAGCACACTACTCATATTTGCTCTCACATTAAACTATAATCATTCAAGATGCTATGATAGGGGAATGAGAGCTTGACACCAAGTATTACCACATTGCAATCATTAACTTAAGTAGGAGAGTTTGGAGGTTAGATGAAACTTATGCATGCTTTACCTCTACTCACTTATTCATCTTTCCAAAGTGTCCACCAAACATATTCAGATTTTCATCATCACTCTATGGACCACATGTATGCAAAAGTAAGAATGTCCATATTACTTGCTACTATGTTACACTTTGTGAACTATCAATGAACATCCTTGCTTGAATACTTGATATCACTTCATAAACTATTTGCATATTGCTACTCCTTTGAAGAATGAATCATTTGACTTATGTAGCAGTAATCATCTTTGATATCCATTGTTAGTATATTGCAAAGTCCATGTTAGTTTTATCACCTTCATACTCGAGGACGAGCATGGTTAAGCTTGGGGATGTTGATGCATGTAAAATGCATACATGAACTTTGCACTATTCACACATATTCCAATCATATTTGCATCATATAAGGGTTATATACTGTTATTATAATGATTTTAGGAAATAAATCAATTGTTTCCTATTTTTATGGAATTAACCCTGCGCAGGCAGAAAACCCTATTTCTTTCCTTTTATGTTTCAGGGACCCAAACGTCGTCAAAAATATGGAAAAATACAGCGTCATATTTTGGAAGGAAGAAGACCTGGAGCGAAGGAAGCAAGCAAACGGAGGCCGAGGCAAAGGGGTGGCCCACGCGGCCAGGTACTGTGCCGCGTGGGACCCACCATTTGGGCCTCGTGGCTCCGCTGCCGTCGATCTTTCTCCACCGACTCGTCTTGACCTAAAAACGCCTATAAAAAAGGTCCCTGACGTTTCGCGAAGGAGCGCCGCACAAACACAGAAACACCGAAACGGAGATCAGGAGCTGCAGATTGGAGGGGGAAAACTCCGGCGGGGCGCTGCCGGGGTGGTCTCCACCTTCTCCAACGACTTCTCCACCGTCTCCATGATGAAGGGGGAGTAGTCCACCCCCTGGATTTGGGTTTGTGGTGGTAACTTATGTATCTCTCCTCTCTTTGAGCTTCACTAATTAGTACCGTATGAGCTGCTGAACATGATTACGGTCATCTATGTAATTCCCATGGTGGATATTGTGGTGTGAGATAATATTTGTTATGCATTTACTGTTGTGTTGGATCTTTTATGACTTGTCATACTTTGGAGATATTCTATGATGCATGTGATGGTTTGATTTATGCATAATGCCTTGTTTATCTTTATCATGAGGTGATTGACACCACCAAGTGTAGATAGATGAGAGAGATGTGGTCACACACACGAAATATAAATCATTGCACTAGTGTTTAGAATATTATCCATTATGAAGTATGATGTATGTGGGTACGGGATGGCCGATGTGACAGGCATAGGTATTGAGTGACACAGTACCGCCCAACATCCTTTATCTGGGGGTAAAAAGAAAGAGTATGATGTGGGAGTGAGAGCAACCACGCTAGCCTTACGAGGGTGACCTAGCAACACAAATGAGTACTTCTTTCAACTATGTGTTTTAGGACATATAGCCGTTATAAAAGCTACCATTAAAACATGACAATTATGTGTACTTTATCTATAACATGATAATCACCATAGATGAGAGAGAGAGGATTAAGTGAACCCATGAACCCATGTCCATTGTTCCTATAAGAGAAAACCTTTGTCTTGTCCTCTTGCATTGAAGAGGATTGGGACACTTTTACATTCTTGCTTGGTTACTTCCATCCATCAAATCAACCACCTTGCTCCTTAAACTTGTTTAGTGCATAATCAACTAAAACTTGTGACACTTTAGTTGTAGGGAATAGATAACTTTTCCTTCTTGCTCCTGCGGATCGATACCTTACTTCCACATTGAGAGGTGCTATAGTGATCCCCTGCTCTTTGGGGTAATCACCGCTGCGTACTCAGCGTGGCTATGTGGTGCTTGGAGGAGAATCGCCACGCATCTGCGACGACTGGGCTATTGCCACTCTTGCACCCGAGATCGAACCTGAACAGTACTATGAAGGCCTTGCGACCATCCTCGGACGCCTCCATCAGCTTGGACTTGAAGTCAGATCAACATCACGCTGCGCCATGGGAACAGCCTTGGTACGTTTTGTGACTGTCACAGATAGAGATGCAGCAATTGCACTGAGCCCTATTTATATTGGAGACACGGTACTTAGATTTGTCGCTGAGGATCATGGTATCAACCGTAGGGCAACATTACTCACACATGATGTATGGATTATGCTTCTTAACCTGCCTCGGGAATTTTGGGATTTTGGATGCATTGTTAAAGCTTTTGTACCATATGGACGTTGCCTAGTATGGAACGAAGATATGTCCAACCGTGCTAGAATATTGGTTAAGATTAGGGCCTACAATGTTGACACTTTACCCATGAGCTTAGTTATTCTGAAAAACATGACTGAAGATGGCAACACAGACTCTTGGACCTGCCCAGTGGTTCTGTCACGCAGGATGCTGGGAGGAGTGGCGGGTGATGAGGACCCTCACTACTGCAGAATAGCCTAGCAGTGACAGGTCCAAAAGACCCACTAGTGACGGGCAAGGCGCCCGTCACTGATAACTAGTGATGGTCTTTTGTTAGGGCCCGTCACTAGTCAATTTTCATGGCAGGTTAGTGCGATCATAGCAGTGACGGATTTGGTAGTCTGCCCGTCACTGATACATATTTTAGAAATAAAAAAATTTAAAAATAAATAATGCATTTGCACATCGATACACAATATATAATCAGACACTCGTAGATAAACAAAATATGATCATACGTACTAGAAAGTGGAATTAACATCGGTAGCAGATTTGAGAACAAACAACACCACAAATATAATCGTCCAACTCTTGTGAAACGACAAAGCTTCCACCATGAACCTCCTAGGACTCATCAGCTCTAGCTGCTACCTAGAAAAATGCATCCAAACTAACGCCTCACATGGAGCAGCCACCGATTTAGGAAGCAAACCAGCAGATGTTTAGCGGCAGCCAGACAACAGTTCAGTTCACATCACAGCACGAACACAGCACCACCAAACTTGAGCTTTTCAACATTCATCTGCGTGGGGAGGAAAATAAAACACTTATTCAGTAATAGAACACTTTGCTGCTACCCCGTATGATAACAGAAATTCTCGATGCCACGAAAAACAACTTATGGGACATCTAACATAATTTTACCATTAGTCAGGACTCGGAAGAAGACCACTGTAAGTCATTGCCTAACTCGTATCAGCTGTTTCTTGAAACCAGCCTGAAAAAACATCAACTTCAAAAAAAGTAACAGCTTGTACTTTGCTTCATTTGCTCACCAGTAGTTTCCACTATAATTATAAACGTACAGATTCCAAATGTTTATGATCTCGGATTACTACTTCACTTTACTCAAAACAGGAACGTAATTAGCTTAGCTTAATATTTTCCTGGAACTTAAGTAAGCAAGCGATGTATCACATACACAACAAGATCACAACAATACAGACAACTAAGAATGGGGTTTTACTGTACCAGATGTGTGCAAGTAACTTGTTCAGTCTGCAAACACTTCAATACTCAGAGAGTAGTGAATTTGGTTGACACAAACACTCCAAGAAGAGATTGGTGCTGGTACTTAAACTTGATATCAAGCCGGGACTTCAGTTACCATACAAAACCTGAACTGTAGTGTTGCATAGAAGGAACAGCTAATACACAGACTACTGCCCACCTTTTGCCAAACACTGAACATAATTAAGCTACAGCAGATCTAAAAGACTACTCGTTTCAGGTTAGAGAACTGTAAGCAAAAGCTCACTTCAGCTCTCTACTATACTAGATTAGAAGTTGCAGGAATAAGTACTCCCTAGATCTGTAGCTCATTTCTCAAAACTTAACTGAAACTCTCTCCCTCACTGAACATGGCATAAAGATCACCCGTGTTTTCTTCACTCTAAAACTTAATTAGTAAGTGTGTGTACGAGAAATTTAGCACCACCTATTAGTAAAGATACATTAGCAAACACATCTTTCCTAGAGTAAAATACAACTTCAGAATGTGTAAACTAAAGAGAAAATCGAGGCGTCTTTCCCCTCCCCGCCACTGTTGAGGAGAGAGGCGATTTTTTGGGCGTCCTCACCGATCCACCGCCGTCGCCGCCGCTGAGCCGTGGGATTCCCTCCTCCGCCGGCCGCTTCGGCGGCGGGAGGGTGGGGGATCCCCGGCTCCGGCATGTACATACGGTAGGGTAGGGTGTAGGGTCCGCCGGCGGCGCTGTGGAGGAGGTGGTGGTGCCGGTGGTTGGTTTGGTGCCGGGGCGGTCTTCTCCGGCGGTGGTGCTCTCCGGGGCTCCCCGTCGCCGCGCCGGACTGGCGGGAGCTCGAGGCCCGGCGCGGTGCTCGAGTTCGTCCGCTTCCCGTCGGATCTACGCTGGCGGCGGATCTGGCGGGTGGAAATCAGAGACGGGCGAGCCCGGCGGTCTCCCTCTGCGTCGGCGACGAAGCGGGCTGCGGCATGGTGGCGTTGTTTGGAGGAAAGGGTGCTCGCCGTGTCCGTTTACCGGCACAATCTCCGTCGCTGCGCGGCGGGTGGGCTCTGCGGCGATCTTCAACAAGAAAAGCTCCCTTGGGCGGTGGCTAGAAGGAGGTCAGTCTTCTTCGTCTCCGGCGCAGGCGGTGTCGCGGTGCTCTGCTCTGGATCTGGTTCCACTGCGTATTGTACTTTGTTGCTTGTACTTTGTACTTTGTACTGGGTACTCCGATGATTATACGCAGCCTTTTCTAAAAAAAAAAAGAGAAAATCGAGAACTACAGAATGAAATGAATACAAAATTAGGACAGTGAGCTCAGAGATGGGATTGGGTGAGGAGACGGGAGTGGTGGTCGCCGGCTTGGGGCTCCGCGTGGGCCGTCGTCGACGTTTCCGCTTCGCTTCCTCCTCCATCTACGACGACGGCGGTGGCACAGCGTGGATGGGACGCAGGCAGTCTGTGACCGAGGACGTGGAGGATGTGGAAGAAGGGGTTGTGCATGGCCTGCACGCCGCCGGCCAAGCGCCGTCGGTTACCTCCAGATCCAATCGGGGCGGGATGGGAGAGATCGTGGGAAGATAGAGAATGAGGAGATAAGGAGGGGGCGAGGGGATTTCGGCCACCCGCCTAACTTCTCACTGACCCAAAAACACACTTCGCCTAAAATAAAAACACAAGTAAGTATGGTTACCGGTGACAAGCATTTTAAATGCCCGTCGCTAAATATTTTTGTCCTTTCCGCCGGTCTTCGCAGAAGTAACTAGTGACGACAACTTTTATCAGCCCGTCACTAGTATTTTGTACTAGTGACTGGCTTATTTTTGCCCGTTGCTAGTATATTTACTAGTAATGGGCACAGTTTTGTCCGTCACTAATCACGTGGCAGCTATAAGCCTTTCTGCAGTAGTGCCTCTACCCCCGGATGGTGCTAACCCACATCCATCGCCGGCCCCAATAGATGGTGATTTTTGGCATGATCAGGCAATGCAGGAAGACAATGAAGGTGTAAAGCAGGATGTGCCAAACAATGCTGCACCCAATGATGTGGCACCTGCAGCAATGGAGGAGGAACCTGCAGTTCATAACCAAGAACCTGTCGCCCCACCACTGCAACCTGAAGCAAACGTAGCTGCTGTTGAGGAACCTGCTGAAGAGGATCCGATTAACACTTTCAAGAAACTTATTGCTGCACTAGTTATCAATGCTGGAGACATAATACCACTACTTGGTACCGGGCAGATCACTGGAGCAAGATGCAACATCACAGAGTCTACAGGGACTGCTGGAACTATCAGGACTTGTACGCTGCAGATCAGCACACTTAGTGTCAGCAACAACCAGCCGCAGACAAACAACAACAGCCCATCAGTTCAAATTACTGAAATGATTAGTGATGATGATGTTGTGATGACGATGCCAGCACCTCCACCAACTGCAAAGCATGGTAAAAGGCAGAAAAAGGAACTGTATCGCAATGTTCAATCTGTTAGGCGCAGTGACAGACTCGCAGGACTGACAACTTGTTTCAAAGATCAGAAAAGTGCTAAGGAGGCAGGAGAATGTCCACAGCGGGAGGCAACCTGGAATCACGCTTTGAAGCTACAATTGTGGATGAAACTGAAGAACCTCCACCACACCTGCCGGTAGAAACACTGCAAGTTATTGGCGCAGCTCACTGCAAGATGCCACCTACTGTGCTATCTAAAGCTGCTCTCATGCACATCTGTTCCGATGATGGTGAATAAACTCCTTATTCACATGATCAAGGATAGGGTCTGCTGCTATCCTGTTATCCCTAGGGTTTTATTTATCGAATACTATTTCGTTCATTTCGATCGTTTGCTATCTCTGTGTGTCGAGGACCCAATCTATCTATGTAATAGTGTTTCCTTTCGTATCAATTTGATTTACATGAACTATATCTATCCTGAGCGATATCAAAGCACCGATTATATAAGCAAATCTATCTGCTTCTACTTGCTATTCATGTATCATGTGATCTGGTGCATATGCCTTACTGTACACCTCCCTGTTATCAGATACTGTAGCATATCAGTTCACTGTTCAATCGTCTGGTGCATATAGGAAAACTTATCACTGAGCTCAGTACCTGTTCTCATGCTAGCCGCATATAAAAGTTTCCCCAATGAATAGAGACTAGATCTTTTTCAATTGGAATACCAGAGGGGTTAACTCGGTTGATAGATGTGATGACTTAGCAAATAAAGTATTACAGAGTAATTGCAATGTTATGTGTCTGCAAGAGACAAAAAGAGAAAATTTTGACTCAAATTACATCAAGAAATTCTGCCCTAGAAGATTAAATCAATTTGCATATCAACCATCTGTAGGAAGCTCGGGAGGACTGATTACTATCTGGAATGGACAGCACTTCACGGGCACAGTGATTTGTCAGAACAGATATGAAATTACAGTCAAATTGGTTTGCAACTTCGGCGCCAGAGAAATCTATGTGACCAACATATATGCACCATGCACTAACGAAGGAAGGCAAGAGTTTGCAGATTGGTTCCAGCAACTAGATGCCACGCAATATGAACATTGGATTATCATGGGTGATTTCAACATGATCCGAAGCAATGAGGATAGAAATAGAGGTGGTGGAAATGTGAACAATATGATGCTTTTCAATACAATCATACAAATACATGATCTTGAAGAGATACCATTAAAAGGGAGATCTTATACATGGAGTAATATGGAGAGTGCGCCTTTATTAGAAAAGTTGGACTGGATCTTCACTTCTCATGCATGGACTACTGCTTTCCCGAATACTTTAGCAACACCTTTAGCCAGGCTGGGATCTGACCATACACCCATTATTATACATATCTCATCTAATATTCCAAGAGCGCAAATATTCAGGTTCGAAGAGTATTGGCTTGAATTTGCAGAGTTTAAGGAGACAGTGGAGAAACATTGGCAACATATGGGGGTATATAAAAATCCAGCACAAGATGTCACAGCTAGGTTCAAATCTTTGAGATATGGTGTCAAGAAATGGAGTAAGACATTATTTAATCTTTCTCTGATCATTGATAACTACAATTACGTGTTAACCATGATGGACGGATTGGAAGAACAGAGACCTCTTTCTATTCCTGAAAAGAACTTCACAGTTGCACTGAAGGCCCATTTATACAAATTACTTGAAGCAAAGAGGTTTTACTGGAGAAAAAGAGCAAATATTCGATGGGCAAAACTAGCTGATGAGAACACAATTTTTTTTTCATGCAATAGCTACCAGAAACTATAGAAGTAATAAAATTATTGGATGAAAATGGAAATGCTGTTACAGAGCATGAACAAAAGGCGACAGTGCTATGGAATGCATTTCATAACAGATTAGGTAAATCTGATAGCCCAATTATGGAATTTGATCTGAGCACTCTTATTACACCACAAAACCTTGAAGAGATGGAGGCACCATTTATTAAGGAGGAAATTGATGATATCATTAAGCATATGCCATTAGATAAATCCCCGGGGCCTGATGGTTTCAATGGCTTGTTCATGAAATTTTTTTGGTATCATATTAAGGAGCAGTTTTACAGCCTGTGCAATAGCTTCTATGCTGGCAATCTTGATCTCACAAGCATAAATTCTGCATATATCACATTGATCCCAAAAAATTCAAAACCCTGAAACTCCAACAGATTTTAGACCAATATCTTTGGTTAGTATGAGTTTGAAGATTATTACGAAGTTGCTAGCAAACAGAGTGCAAAGGGTGATAATTCCTCTACTTCATCCGAACCAATATGGCTTCATAAAGACAAAATCGATACATGACTGCATCTCCTGGGCATTTGAGTATCTCCATATTTGTCACCGGTCCAAGAAGGAAATTTTCATTATAAAAATAGACTTTGAAAAGGCTTTCGACATGGTTGAATATAGTGCTATACTTACAATGTTGAAGTACCTAGGATTTGGAGATAAGTTTATCGGATGGATTGACAATATTCTGAATACTGCTACCACATCTATAATATTGAATGGAGTACCTGATAAAGTGATTCACTGCAAAAGAGGTGTGAGGCAGGGTGACCCATTATCTCCCCTACTGTTTGTTTTGACAGCTGAACTTCTGCAAATTATAGTCAATGAAGCATGGCAACAAGGATTGATTAACCTGCCGGTGGATAATAGCTTTGGTCAGAAATATCCTATTCTTCAATATGCTGATGACACATTGATTATTATGCCTACTGATGCTATACAGATTGGTAATTTAAAAAATATACTGCAATCTTTCACCAACTCTACAGGTCTCAAGATCAATTACCATAAAACATCAATGGTGCCTATTAACACACCGGATGACAAAACAGAGGAATTGGCTCAATTGCTTGGCTGTAAGGTGGAGTCTCTGCCATTCACATATCTTGGGCTACCTATGGGGACTACCAGACCGAGAGTCGAGGATCTCATGCCAACTGTATGCAAATTGGATAAACGACTTTTGGGGATATCAAACATGCTATCATATTGTTCAAGGCTGGTAGTGATCAAGTCTATTATTTCAGCAATGCCAAATCATATTATGTGTGCTCTCAAAGTACATTACACACACACAGATCATATGGAGAAATCAATGAGAATCTTCCTATGGCATGGAAAAGATATTCATAGAAAAGGAAATTGTTTGATTAAATGGGATAAAGTGTGTAAACCGAAAGAGGCAGGTGGCCTGGGAGTTCTGAAACTCAGAGATCAAAATAAAGCTTTGCTGATGAAAAACTTATATAAATTCTATAACCAGCATGATATCCCGTGGGTCAATCTGCTATGGAAGGCATATTATGACAACAACACACTCCCAATCAGCAATGGTTGAAAAGGGTCATTTTGGTGGAGGAATTGTCTCTCCTTTCTAGAAGATTTCAGAAGCATCACTTGTTGTGAACCTGCGGATGGAGCATCTGTCTATCTATGGCAGGATACATGGAATCAAGTGCCCTTGAACACAAAATATCCTGAACTGCACTCGTTTGCAAAGGATAAAATGATCACATTAAAGGAAGCTAAATCACTGATCAATGACAGCTTGCAAGATATGTTTTTTCTGCATCTGTCCAGGATTGCGTTCGACCAATGTAATGAATTGATTCAAATGCTTAATAGCCTACAGGCTCAGACAGAGAGAGACTTGTGGAAATTTCAGTGGAACAACCCAGGATACTCAACAAGAAAGGTATATCTTGAACTTAACAAATATCCAAAGGCACATGTGATCTTTGAATGGATATGGAAATCCCCTTGCCTACCGAAGCACAAATTTTTCTTTTGGCTGGTGATACAAGATAGAATAAATACGAAAGACTTGCTAGCAAGGAAAAAAATTCATGTCAAAACAACATCTTGTGTCCTATGTGATGAATCTGTACTTGAGACTATGCCACATCTATTTTTCTCATGCAAATTTAGTACAGAGTTCTGGAACAAGCTAGGAGAAAGCTGGGATAATGAACTGCAATTCAACAACATGATCATCGATGCTAAAAATAGGTCCGGCAACAATTTTTTCAAGCTTGCGATGATGGATGGCTGCTGGAGTTTGTGGAATCACAGAATCAAGATCATATTTGACAATGAACAGAGAAGTATGAATACCTGTTCGGCTTTCTTCAAAGCTTCCATAGAAGATATCAGACATAGGGTTAAACCCAGTCTGAAGGAGGGCATGCAAGCATGGATAGATAGTTTGTAATTTCATTTTCAAAACATTTGACTGTATGTAAATATTTACCTTTCCATATATTTAAATTTTTTTTACGTTGTGGGGTCTTCCCCACAGTATTGCGCGTCAAAAAAAGAAACACATTTCCAACAACTTTTATCCACTTTACATTTTCTGCCATTTAAAAATCCAAAAATACAAAAACACTTTTACATCTTGCATTCACAATACAATACCCAAAAATATCAACCATCATTGTTTCCACCATCCTTGCATATTTATTTATCATCATTGCATATTTATTTACTGTTTTGCATTCATTTTATTTTGATATCATTCTCACACCTTGTGCTTGACAACCACTTGATGAGGTTGAGGGCCAAAACAATTTATTTTGTTTTGTAGGTTTTCAAGAGAAGGATAAGAAGATAAATCTTTCACTACTGATTCCCCGAGAGTTCGATATTAAACCCTTGAGTCACCCCTTGTGGGGAAAACCGTCTTTCCTATACTATACACTCTGCACTTGGAGTCTCAACCTAACCCATATTCTTTTGACGCAGGTAACTACGTCAAGGGCCATCAAGACAGTTTTCTGGCGCCGTTGCCGGGGAATCATTGCTGTAAAGATTTATCCAAGGGTATCTCACAACAAAATCGACTTCATCACCAACTTGTGCAAACACCTAAGATTGGGGAGGTTGCACCTACGTGAGCATCATCTTATCCATCTTTACCTTCAAAGCATTTTATTTTGTTTTGTTATTGTCTTGCATATCATATTTATATTTTGGTTTCATATTTTATTTTCAGTTTTGCATTTTGTGTTGCATTTGTTATTTCGGTTTGCATTGTTTAGTATCATTTTACTATCAGTCTTTCATTTATAATCATAAAAACCAAAAAAAATAGTGATGTTTTTAATATCTGTGTTAAAGTATGGAGAAACTTTCTGGAATCTCTATACCTAATGGTTATGTTAAAACTATGGAAGCCTACTATGAATATGAATCGACCGAAGAAGGAAAAAGAATGTGTAAATTGCTTGAAGCTCTTCACAGAATGGCTATTCAGTTTTTTGAGTTACATGGTATAACTTGTTGCAATAGAAGAGTTGTTAAACATTCCCACTATCAATGCAAGTATAATAGTGATCCTATAATTTCCTGTTATCGTGAAGATAAATTTTCATGCCCTGATATAGAACAAGTTGAGAAATATATTGCTTATGTTGGATCCCTTGAGATAGACTCTCTTATTGATAAATTTCTTACAACTAGTCATGAAGCTCGTGTAATGAAAGGACAAATTTCTATTATTCTCCAACTTTGCAAAAACGAATTTAGTGACAATGTTTATGTTAAAAAAAGAATTCTTACTTCCATGATGAAAACATAAGCTTGGAAGAGGAAGAATGTGAAGAGGAGATTGAAAAGGATATATTCCAACCTAAGCTTGGGGAAGAGTTGGATCTCCCAACTTCACCATCAATATATGATAGTAACACTCAAACTGAAAATTCTATGGTCTTATATGATAACCCATGTTATTATGATGAAACTAATAATGCTCCTTTACTTTTTAGTAATGCTACTAATGAACTTATTAATGATAATGAGGAGTGTTTCTTAAATATGCTGTATGATAATGCTTTAGATGATGGTCCTGTGCTTATTGATAATCCTACATGTTTAGAAGTTACTAATTCATGTGAGGATAAAAATGATATACCTGCTGTTTGTGATAGTACTCTCACTCATGAGAGTCCTACTTTGTTTTTGGATTCTCCTAATTACACTGTAGAGGAGAAATTTGCTTATGTTGAGAAATACTTATGTGGTTTGCAATTATCTTTAGTTCCAAATCTTTGTTGCAACCATGATATTAAACTTGATATTGATCTTAATAACTATTTTGAAAGAGGGAAGCATGCTAATGAATTCCAAAATAAATTTAATAATCCTCTTTATGTGCCTAAATTATCTATGTTGAATGATTCTTGTGGTTATATGGTTGAATTTATTTCTACTACTTGCAACTATTATGAAAGAGGAGGTGATAAGAACCTCTTTATGTTACTAATAATTATATGCTGCAAGTAAATATTGTTAATATGCATTGGAAACTTCTATTTATGGTGATTCATTCATATACAAAATGCCAATGCATAGAAAGAAAGTTAGACTTCGTTGTTATTACTTTTGTGTTTTGTTTTTGTCTCTACTAGGTTTCAACTTGGCTATTATTTTGATTGGATTAAAACATGGGACCCTGGTATTATGCATGAACACTTCCCAAGGAAGAGGGACACACCAAAGTTCAAGCTCCCTCATGAGCTTCGTCCACAATAAATATCAAGTAAGAAGCCTAGCTACATGGCTATAAAGAAAGCGCTTTACGGGAGGCAACCCGGTTGTTTTTATTTTTGATTTTCTTTGTGTCCTCTTGCTGTAACAAGAGACTTAGTTTTTAGTTTTGTTTCTGGAATTTTTAATAAAGTGCCAAGTTTTACCTATTTTGGTTTGAAAAAGTTGCTATTTGCATTCGGAGATTTTATTCCAGCACGAATCTGTGCACGGTATGATTTTTAATTCCTATTCTGTAACTCCGAATGAGCTGATATTTGAACTGTAGTTGCAACTTTTCATCCTCTATAAGCATGAATTTTTTCAGAATTTTTCGACATATTTAAGTAGGGTAGAAAAATACGTTTTGCTGCTGCTGTTTTTTGGACAGATTCTGTCCCATTTTGTTTGATGCATTCTTTGAACTTTTAACTTGAATCTTTTTGATCCAATTGAGTTTATAAGTAGGCATACAACATTATACACTTTCTGGACATTCATATGAATTTTTGTTTAAGGATTTTATGCAGCAAGTAATTCGTTTGTCTATCACTACTAATGTCGCCCCACAGAAAAGAAATGGAGAAACGGTGTTTTGAAGTTTTTTCACAGGGATTAGAGGAGATGCACCAAGAGCTATCCAAGGATGGTGAAGACCATAAGCTTGGGGATGTGAAGACAACCCCACTGGACCAACACACTCTCGGTTTGCACACGTCTAACTTCTGTTTTTCGATCAATGCACTTTATCGCATAAACTTGGAGCGTCTTTTATTTGCTTTTTATTTCGGTTTGATTTTTGTTTGTCTTGAGACCACCACTATCATTTATATATGAGAGAGCTACTGGAAATTTGGGTTGAATTAAGTTGGATGCTATTAAAAAGATTGGGAAAGGGATGTTTGAGTTGATTCAAAAAGATACATATAGTTGCATGATTCATATGCTTTTAATGAATATTAATTTGCAAGTGTTTTATCAAGAGCTATCTTTTATTCATGTTTTGATGCTGAATGTTACTTTACTTTGTTTAACATGGATTGGTTAGTTCTATGGACACTTATGCATGCATTTAGACGGTCAACTTTCTCCCTCTTGCTAGCCCAAAAATTCCAACAAGTAAAAACTTGTTTTCCAACACCTTCAACCAAAGTTTTTCCAGTGAGTCCACCATATCTACCTATTAGCTTTATGCTATTCCGAGTATGTTTATCATGTTATTTTGTATTATCTATACTTCTGAATTAAAATGCTTATGTTATTGATTGTTATGGGAAAAGTTGGTTAAAGAGCTCTCACGAACTTGATGCACACCTTACTTTTATTGCACTTAATAAACATGACCCATTGTGATTAAAATTATGAAGTTGTGAGCTTGACAAGAGTCTTGGTTGGGAGTTAGCTCATATGTGCTGTCACATGGCAAGCTTTCAACGTGCTCTTTATATTTTGTTGATATCATGTACTTTTGTTTATGGATGCTTATCATGGTGCCAAATAAATGCGGAAACTTAGTGAGTTTAATGAGTTTGTATAAATGGCTAGAGAGACGCCTGGGCCGCTAATCTAAGCCATGCATCATTCATGGTGGAAATTTACTTACATGCTATGGTGAACCTTCAGTGATGCACCCACAATAAAAAGCTATACCAATAGTAAATAAAAAGGGTGTGGAGATTGTTCATTTTGTTTGTTTGTCTTGTCATTTTGACATGGGCTTGTTCCATGTCCTGGGCAAGAGGTACCCCAGTTGACGCTCTTGATGACGCTATTATATTACTTACAATGACCTTAACTTGAACTTGCTTTTGTGTCCCAAGTTGAGTAACACCGTGGTGTAGGTACTCGTATTCACGGGGCATGAGACATTCAACCCATACTTTGTCAAGCATACTACTCATATTTGCTTTCACTTTAAACTTTAACCATTCAAGATGCTATGATAGGGGTAATGAGAGCTTGACACCAATGAATACCACATTGCAAACATTAACTTAAGTAGAAGCATTTGGAAGTTAGATGAAACTTATTCATGTTTTACCTCTACTCATTTATATATCTTTCCAAAGTGTCCACCTTTTATATTCAGATTTACAAGAATACTCTATGACCATTATAGGATGTTTTTACTTTTCATTATGCATACATTTGGTCCATAGTACTTTCTTCTATGTTACACTTTGTGAATTATCATTGAACATCCTTACATTGAATATTTGATATCACTTCATAATCTATCTTGTATATTGCTACTCCTTTGAAGAATGAATCATTTGACTCTATGTAGCAATAGTAATCATCTTTGATATCCTTTGATAGTATTAAATTGCAAAGTCCATGTTAGTTTTATCACCTTCATACTCGAGGACGAGTATAGGTTAAGCTTGGGGATGTTGATGCATGTAAAATGCATACATGAACTTTGCATTATATTACTTATATTTCAATCATATTTGCATCATATAAGGGTTATATCATTGTTTTATATGATTTTGGGAATATTTCATTGTTTCCCTATTTTTCTGGAATTAACCCTGCACAGGCAGAAAACCCTATTTTCTATATTTTGATGTTTCAGGGACCCAAACGACGTCCAAATGACCTGGAAATTTACGAGCATCAGTTTTTGGAAGGAACAAAGCGTGGGAGCGAAGGAAGCGAACAAGCGGAGGCCCGAGGGCCAAGATGAGTGGGCCCACGCGGCCAGATTCCTTGGCCGCGTGGGACCCATCATCTGGGCCTCGTGGCTCCGTTGCCGTCGATCTTTTTTCCCAGCCTCCGTCTTGACCTAAAAACGACTATAAAAATAGTCCCCGACGCCTTCGGAAAGGAGCGCCGCAGAAACACAGAAACCACGAAACAGAGACCTGGAGTTGCAGATTGGAGGGGGAAAACTCCGGCGGGGCGCTGCCGGCGTGGTCTCCATCTTCTCCAACGACTTCTCCACCGTCTCCATGATGAAGAGGGAGTAGTCCACCCCTGGACTATGGGTTTGTGGAAGTAACTTATGTATCTCTCCTCTCTTGAGCTTCACTAATTAGTACCGTATGAGCTGCTGAACATGATTACGGTCATCTATGTAATACCTTTGTGGTGGATCTTTTTATGAGTTAATATATGTTTGAGATTGCAATAGTTTTGTTTCAGTTATGAAAGTAGATGCATATTATGTACCCCGTTCTTGTTTACTTGTTATGATCAAGCATGTGTATGAGAGCGTGTGAGGGGGAACGTGTGCATTAGTTGGAGTAACGGGGGTGGCTAGTGCGGTGAACGTGAGAGAAAGTTCCGCGATCCACTTGGGTGTTTTACCTTACTTTGTTGCCTCACTAGGGATAAAAAAAATACCTTGCTACCGGAGATGTGGGTGTGACCATTGCCACTACTCCATGACTAGATCTAGCATGTTCTTATTTTAACTTCATGTCATGATACTTAATGCTATGCTCTGATTTATCTTAATTACTAAGGTGTTATGATTTAGTTCGCATCTTGGTGGAGTATAAGAGAGATTAATAAACAAAAGATCTCTATGTTAGGACGTGATGCCCATATAATTAGTAACTTGTCATGAAACCTTTTTGTTGCAATCTCATATGTCAATTCTAGTGTTCCATTGTCTACCACTTTATTAAAGAGAGAGTGCATTTGTGAAACCATGAACCCCGGTCCATTTTTAATCATAAGAAACACCTTTCCAACAACTTTTATCCACTTTACATTTTCTGCCATTTAAAAATCCGAAAATACAAAAACACTTTTACATCTTGCATTCACAATACAAAACCCAAAAATATCATCCATCATTGTTTCCACCATCCTTGCATATTTATTTATCATCATTGCATATTTATTTACTGTTTTGCATTCATTTTATTTTGATATCATTCTCACACCTTGTGCTTGACAACCACTTGGTGAGGTTGAGGGCCAAAACAATTTACTTTGTTTTGTAGGTTTTCAAGAGAAGGATAAGAAGATAAATCTTTCACTACTGATTCCCGAGAGTTCGATATTAAACCCTCGAGTCACCCCTCGTGGGAAAACCGTCTTTCCTATACTATACACTCTGCACTTGAAGTCTCAACCTAACACATATTCTTTTGACGCAGCTAACTACGTCAAGGGCCATCAGTAGCATCTGTCTGCCATCCTCATCGATCCCTCCGCAGCACCGCAGGGCGTGGCGCAACATCATCGTCGGGCGGGGCAGCAGGAGGCGGTCGGAGGTCATCGTCGCCGTCCTTCAGGAGCCCGGGGCGCGGACCGGGGAAGCAGGAGGCGATCGGAAGTCATCATCGCCCTTCAGGAGCTCGGCGCGTGGACCGGGGCAGCAGGAGGCAGTCGGAGCTCGGCGTCGTCGCCACCCTTCTCAAGCTCGGGGGCGCGGATCGGGGCTGAAGCCGCGGGCGCCGCGCAGCTCCGTGAAGACCTATTCCATATACGGGGCGGCGGATGCGGAGAGGATGGTGGTGGAGGAGACGCGGGCGGCTCGAGCGCGAGCTCCTCGACGCTGGTGGCGCGGCAGGACCTTGAGGTCTTGGCCATGGCGCGAAGGACGCCATGGAAGAAATTCCTGTGAGGCGGCCCGAGCCCCGAGATCGAGATCGGCGATGAGCGCACCGAGAAAGGTAGAGGGAAGGACGAAGGTGTCCGCTGATCGGAGTAGGGGCGGAGGTGGCCGGCAGCGGCGGCGGCATAGTGCAGAGGCCGGCGGCGGCGGCGACATGGCGTTGGAGTCATGTTCCTGTTTCTCTAGAGGAGGCGACCGAGCGAGCGAGGGGATAAAAGGAAGGGAACGAGTGGATGGGAGGAGAGCGAGCGGTCCACCGGACACGCGTCGAATTTTCGCGACGGTTGCTCTTTGAAACTTCTTTGTGGTGAGCCCGATGTTACCATGTAGGCAGTAGCATAGCGCCCCAGTCAAGAGCACTACCATGTGGAGATTACGTAGCGCCCTGAATTAGCGAAAAGTATTAGATACAAAATAGGTTCATTTTTGCGAAACACAGTACAACGCAGACGCTCAAATACACATGCACACACTCACCCCGATCATGACCTCCCACACGTGAGATACTCTTGGTACTCACAAATTTTAAAGCCTCACCACAAAAATCATACGAAATTCCAACAAAATTCAGACGACATAGAGCTGCGAGCGTTATGGGAGCATCTGCCGACACGTTTCTCTGCCTGGCAGTTGAAACAGATTCCAACACGAGCACGTACGTAAAAAGAATCCAACACGAGCAGATAACCCTCTTGTTCGTCGGTGAGATCGATCGAATCCCATTGCACGCGCCGGCGCCGCCCCACTCCGTCGTCGGCGTACAGAGAAACTAAAATCCAGTCAATCCGCAATCGTGTCCCTTGCCCCCTCCTCCTCTCCTCCAAAATCCTAACCCTAGCTCAACGCCTCAAACACCACTGGCAATGGCGCCCATCACCGCGGACGCGAGCCTCGGCTCCTTGACGAAGCGCGACACGGAGGTCCAACTACCACGCGCGACGCGGGTCAAGAGCAAGATGCCCGCGGCGGTCCAGATTACCACGGTGCACAGGCCTCCGGGAGGCCCGGGATGGGCGGCAGATCCGCCCGCGCTAGCAGAAGATAACCGACGTCCACGATCACCGGCTTAAAAAAGAGTTGAGCTTTGGTGATCTTTGTGTTGTCATGGAGAAGGCGCCGACAAAAGTGAAGAGGATGAGACCACTCCCCGCAGATGATGGTTCCAGCATTGTGTATGCCCTTTAACTCAGTTCTTCCGTTAAGATCAAATTGGAAATCGGTAGAAAATAACTAGCGCTCACTAAACGTGTTCAGAACTTCAGATAATACCTATTTTTGTGTAGTTTCAAGCAATTTAGAAATATACTGATCGATGTATCATTGGCTCTACCTTAAGGTACGAAGAGCACACTGACTATGTCTTCCCTGATGAAGCCGCTCTAGCACCGAATCTCAAGATATTGGAAGCTGGAAGAAACAGAAGCCGGACGGCAAACACGATGAATGATCTGAACACATAGAGGCTGCCTGTTGTGAATGCTTCCCAGCATGCCAAAATCAGATGTAGAGAAGGTTTCCACCACTGCCTCTTGGTACTCTACGTGCCTTTTGCGGCTAGTTCAACTGAGTCACTGAAGCTCTATGTCTGATGGATAGTATAGAATTCCTATCTGGGTTCCGTTACCCCCGATTGAAACCGTATGTTTACCTGATATAGGTGTCAATCTTTCGTTACCTCGATCGGTTCCCTGAGTTGATATATTCAACATTTATTATTTGAGTTTAGCACTAAATCATATTTCTCCCATTTTCTACCTGGTGCTAAACTGCGAGATGAGTGTTTTCTTATGAACAAAATAGAGTCATTGACATTCATAAATTATCCACTTATTTCAGAACGGATGTAGATTATTTTAACCTATAACAAAGTTGTGGGTATGGATTAACCCTTAGTTTTCCTTTAATTTTTTCCATTATGATTATTATGTTTTGGTTACCGATTTCGTCCCGATAATTTCGGTGTGCCCGTTCTGCTCAAACTTTCGGCACCTCTTGGCACACCCTTCACGAAGCTATAGTCACCCCCTTTATCCTGCTCATTGCACACCCCTCCATCTCTAGTCGTCGGATGACTGATAACGCGACATAACAACAATGTGGAGGCAGGGGAAGCTCGCGTGCCGGCTCTCGCTTGCTCTCTCGGCTTCCGTTGCAGCTGTTGAAGGCGAGATCTAACTCCGGCTCCGATGAGGTGGACGACGCCCTCATCTGTTATTTGAGTTTACCATTAAATAATAATGGACCCATTTAGTGGGGCACACACGTCCATTCGTGAGCACCCTCGGCCACCTCTATCACCTCCCGCCGCACCACCTCCCACCTCCATTCTGCCCCCGCCTGCCGCTCTGCTCAAAGCGCCGTTGTCGGTCTACCGCCACCGAGCATCCCTCTATGTCCCCCGTCACAGCCTTCTTTTTCCTGGCCCTAGGGAACCACCCCCAGCCCTAAGAGCATCTCTAGCAGATACCCTATAAGTTGGTACCGGATATGTCGTATCCGGTTGACTGGAAAACTCATTTTCGGTACCGCACGATGCGTGGAAGAACAGATACACGATAATTGTACTGGATATTTAAAGCTAGATGAAATTGTGAAATCCGCGCGAGAATTGGAGCAAGCAAACTAGATTAAACAATTAGATAGAACTGAAATTAAGTTCGATACATGCTAAATTAAACTACATCTAAAACAGAAATGGAAACCCTAGATCTAGCCTAAGCTTCTATGGCGGCGATCTTCTCCGGAGGCGTCGCCGATCTTCGCGGAAGCTCGTCGACGTCGGCGGCTACCTACGGCTCGAGGTCGAGCTCCTCCTCCTCGGCGATGTCGCGCAGCTCCAACGCCAGCTCGTGCTCGTCGACCGCCGCCGTCAGGCGCTGCGCGGCACCGGGAGCTCTGGCCTCCACCGCCGCCGTCGCGGCGGCCACCACCGCTTCGGATTCACGGACACGACCGTAAGCAGGAGGAGAACCTGCTCGAAACGGTCGAAGCGGATGAAGGCGGAGCCCCGCCGGCCTTCGAGGGTCACGCGGATGTGCCCCGCCAGGAAGGGGTCCCCTCGGAACTCCTCCTCCACTGGCTCCGGCCTCTTCCTCCTCCGGCTGCCGCCAGAGCTCCCCGCCTCCACGTCGTTCCTCCGCGGCTCCCGCGTCGTCATGAGGCCCGCCCACCACATCTCATAGAAAATTTTCCGTCAACTCAATCTATGATGCAACCAAACTTTAGTGCCAATTCAAACCTGTAGGAGCATGCCATTGCAATCCTACGTTTTCCATATTTTCTTGCGGTATAGGTAGTCCTGCAAATCAAAAAGCCTCTTGTTGTAATATCCTCCAAAAAGATAATGTGAACCTATACACACACTGATTGAAGACTTCCTTAGGTTTTATATGCATGCAACAAACTTTATAATAATTTTCTAGAACAATCAGTTCCGCACAGTAAAAAGGAGGCCCCTGAATTAGTGACAAGTTCATCTTATCTGTGGTGGCTCTGTACATCGCACGGTCGGGATGGTTGCTGCAGGGCATTTATACTTTGTGTTATATCTATTTCTGGGCCTTCTTTAAGAAGATGTAGAACTCTGAGTTTGAAGAATGCCTCCTTTATAGGATATCTCTACTAGGAACTTTACAGATTGAGGTATAATGTTCTAATAATTTGTTTGGTGTACCTATGGCCCATTCGCAGATGATCTATTGTTTTGTCGAAACGAACGGGCACGGCTACAATCTGCCGTCGGGGATTTTTTTTTGCTGCTCTTAGCTTTTTTTTCACAAAACTGGCACGGTGACGGTGGCCACAAAGTCTTAACGGACGTCAAGGGTGGCACGGATCGCGTAACCACATCGGATGGTTCTTTGTGCATGCATAGCTATCAACCTAGTTATAAAATCCGGGCTGATATATGGACACTTAACTTAACCACATTAGAAATATATCGCATAAGTAATATGTGTTGAACTGCATTAAGATTTATTTTTGTGAATGCATTTTTAAAACGTATAAATTTCGTTATTTGTAAAAAAAACTATATAGTATATGGCCCGTCCTAGACGCAGGCCATGTTGAAAACTTTCAGACGTCAAAACCCTACTTTTGTGTTTCTGACAGAAAAATCCGGCGTGTTCTATTTGTGTCCATGAACAAATTTAGAGAGAGAGAATCTGATCGTTTTATCTGTGTCTGATCTTTGGTCTTTCACTGCAAAAGACCAAGATACAGCGGTGATGATCTCAGAAGGAATTTAGTGCCCGATCGACTATATATATTTCACTGTGATTTTATTCCACCATAACATACATAACACAAGTCCAACATCAATCCCACGGACAACACATGAGGTGGGGATCGATGGATAGACATTATTCAACACACAGCAGTAGTAGTAGTACAGACTTGCAAGAACACAGAGGGTCGTGTTCGGTACGTAGCTGCAAGCTGCAACTCGAAGTGCTGAGTTGCGGACCTCCGCCCGGTACATGGGCTGCGGGACCTCCTCCGCGGTAGCACAGCAGCGGCACCCATGGTATCCGTGGCCGCAGCAACCATGGTAACAGCCGCTTCCGCCTCCGCCGTCGCTGCCGCCGCCACCTCCGCCGTGGTAACCTCCGCCGCCTCCGCCGTGGTACCCGCCACCGCCACCACCGTGATATCCGCCGCCGCCGCCGTGGTAGTCCTGTACGCCGGCCTTGGCCTCTTCCGCGGTAGCACAGCAGCGGTGGCCGCAGTAGCCATGGTGACAGCCGCTGCCGCCTCCGCCGTGGGAGCCACCGCCGCCGTGGGAGCCACCGCCGCCTCTGCCGTGGTAGTCCTGTACGCCGGCCTTGGCCTCTTCCGCGGTAGCACAGCAGCGGTGGCCGCAGTAGCCATGGTGACAGCCGCTGCTGCCTCTGCCATGGGAGCCACCGCCGCCGTGGGAGCCACCGCCGCCTCCGCCGTGGTAGTCCTGTACGCCGGCCTTGGCCTCTTCCGCGGTAGCACAGCAGCGGTGGCCGCAGTAGCCATGGTGACAGCCGCTGCCGCCTCCGCCGTGGGAGCCACCGCCGCCTCGGCCGTGGTAGTCCTGTACGCCGGCCTTAGTCTCTTCCTTCTTGGGCGCTGCATGAACAGAAAACGCGCACGCAAATTAGTAGTAGCAGCATGCATCACGACTAGTTTCTTAGCCCAAGCTCACAACTAGTCCGCTAGCTCACGGGTTGGTTGAGCCGTTGAGACGAGGAAAGCCGCAGCGAGCAGGAGAGCGAACACAAGGAGAGTCTTGGACGCCATTGTTCTTCTTCACTTCAGTCAGTGACTCAGTGTGATGGATGAGATGGATTCGCATGCGGAGCAAGCGAATTTATAGGAGGGAGAGGCGTGGGTGGCTTGGATAAGATAGGCGGCCGGCCGGAGACGCGATGTCGAGGCTAGCTCGATCGTCGTCGGCAGGTCGCCCCATGAAGAGTGGGACAAGAGCGGTAGCCGCCTGTTGGGAGCACGACACCAGGTCGGCTCGTGTGA
Source organism: Poa pratensis (assembly GCA_947311845.1). NCBI lineage: Eukaryota > Viridiplantae > Streptophyta > Magnoliopsida > Poales > Poaceae > Poa > Poa pratensis. The sequence goes on from CAMZMU010000118.1 coordinate 11,205,293, forward strand.
GTATGACACGGACGGATGCATCCAACTCGATCGAGCATATTCTGTATCTGTAAACCCGTTATGTACGTGGAGCATTTGCTGAACGTACGCACCCATGGTGGAGCACTAAACTAATGTGCAATACTCAATTAGAGCGCGACGCAGACGAGGATACGGCCTAGATTTACAAGACACACGATGCAGGGAGCTAGAGCATTTGGCCGATGCAAGGATGCCGCTACCGCCTGCCGTTGCCGGCCCGTGTCAGCTCTACTGGGATCTGCAGATGAAGACGTGCATCGCCTACTTGGTGCACCCAGCACATTCCAAGAGGAACACTAGAATTTTGATTCTCTTTGTTTATGGACGCCTCGTGATTGCTGGTCAAGGATTCACAAGCATTAACAAAATATTCAATCTTGTGCAAGTACTAATAAACTACTGACATATAAACCTACGAATTAAGGGTATGTTTAAGCTATAACTTGACAAGAACGATTGTACATCACATGCGATCCTAGAATAGAACTGGGCTTTTTTTTGTTTAAGAGCCCATGTTTTCTTAAACAATGTCCTTTTGTTAATTTTGATTACTTTTATCTATGCTCTCCTACTTGAAGTTGTTTGAGTGGTGCTTAAATTGTTTTTAGTTTTTAAGTGCAAATATGTTTAGTTGTGTAGCCGTTGCAACGCACGGGCCATTTTGCTAGTTAAAACTAAACTAATTGACATTAATAGCCTGGTAAAAGATATCATCGATCGAGTTAGTGTCTCCATGAAACCAAACAGACATAAAAATATCTAAATTAACAAAGGAATACAACTGAAAACAAATGGGAATCCATCGGTTCCCGAAATCTCTTCTTTACATACGGATAAGGCAGGCAACGGCGGCGCTCCAGCCCATCACCATCATCCCCACACTAGTGGAGAAAGGACATCTAGTCCCGGGCCGTAGTGGGCTTTTAGTCTCGGATTCGCATCCAGGACTGCGAAATCGGGACTAAAAGTCCCTACCTCCAGTCCCCGCTGCTACGGCCCGGGACCAGAGGCCACCACGTGGCAGCGGCTGGGGAGCTCTAGTCCCGGGCCGTAATACCACCAGGGACAGTTGTCTTTTCCTTTTTTTTTCCCATTTTAGGGTTTTAGGGTCATTTCTTTTTCCATTTCGTTTCTTTTTCAATTTGGGTTTCATTATATAATTTTAAACATGTTTCCGTACGCATATTATACGCTCTACTATATACACAGTACACGTTGATGCATATATAATTAATATTCGATCTCTTGCGAGAATACAACTATTTAATTACATGGAGATAGATCACATATGTAGTTCATAGTTCAAAGCATAATGTTCTCCTCTTTCATCGATGACCTCCCTAAGCAGAAATCCCGCCAATTTCTCTTGAATTGCTCGTATGCGCCTTTCTGGGTCGAGCTTCTCCCGCATTTTGCTCAAGAAAGTTGCTCTCCGCTCAGTGGTCAACTCGCGAATGAACTCGCAAACGTAGAATCCACATAAATTACTCCCGTGGCTGCTGCGGACTTTTCATCGATATATAAGTTAGCTCATCCTTGAATGGACCTTCTGCATTCTGTTTGAAAAGTGTCCAACACCTGCTTTGGCAAAGAAAATGAACAAAGGAGTTATTAATTACTTGATATCAGGAAACGAACGAAAGAGGCCGATATAATGCGATAATAATTGAAATTACTTATTGAGCATTTCTTTCATGTCGGTCAACGTCGCTTGGTCCCAACTTAATGAGTCGTGGACTTCAACTATAGACTTGTCAATTTGAATGCATAGCAGAATCTAGTGGAACCTGCGGACGTTTACATAAAGCTGACATGCATAGCTTATCAATTACACTTAACATCGAGAAAGCCAAATAAAAATATGTATAAGACAGAAACACTCACTTGAAGTTGTAAGGAAATAGTATTTCCGTACAGAAGTTTTGCTTGATTAAAAAGGTGGTCAGGTCATGCTCCACGTCTCTGGGGTGATTGCGTAACGTATGTTCATTAACGATATATGGGTCAACGAACCCAATCTCATAAACTCTAGATGTTTTCCATTCCATTATCTTTATTCTACATAATAGCGTACAAAAGAATATATATATATAGTCAGGATAATATAATACAGGCAATGAACGAGCTGAGCTAGAGACTTAATTACGAAAATAAATCAATTACAGACAATAGCTACTGAGAATAGATTTGTCGAGGGCGCGCTGATTGAATAACTGAAACAGTTCAGTCATTCGAACCTGTATACTGTAACGTTTGAAGAAATGCTCCACTCTAACGTCCACCGCAATCCACTCTTTCGCGTCCTTCTTTGATGTGTGCACCATGTACCAGTTGTGCAGATTTCGCATATGTGTTGATAGACGCGTGAGCTCCTCATTACTAACCATAGACTCCCCTTTGACATATTTCCGTGCTATCTCAAAACCCTCGAGTCGCCCCTCGTGGGGAAAACCGTCTTTCCTATACTATACACTCAGCACTTGAAGTCTCAACCTAACACATATTCTTTTGACGCAGCTAACTACGTCAAGGGCCATCAGTAGCATCTGTCTGCTATCCTCATCGATCCCTCCGCAGCTCCGCAGGGCGTGGCGCAGCATCATCGTCGGGCGGGGCAGCAGGAGGCGGTCGGAGGTCATCGTCGCCGCCCTGCAGGAGCCCGAGGCGCGGACCGGGGAAGCAGGAGGCGGTCGGAAGTCGACGTCGCCCTTCAGGAGCTCGGCGCGTGGACCGGGGCAGCAGGAGGCGGTCGGAGCTCGGCGTCGTCGCCACCCTTCTCAAGCTTGGGGGCGCGGATCGGGGCTGAAGCCGCGGGCGCCGCGCAGCTCCGTGAAGACCTATTCCATCTACGGGGCGGCGGATGCGGAGAGGATGGTGGTGGAGGAGACGCGGGCGGCTCGAGCGCGAGCTCCTCGACGCTGGTGGCGCGGCAGGACCTTGAGGTCTTGGCCATGGCGCGAAGGACGCCATGGAAGAAATTCCTATGGGGCGGCCCGAGCCCCGAGATCGAGATCGGCGACGAGCGCACCGAGAAAGGTAGAGGGAGGGACGAAGGTGTCCGCCGACTGGAGTTGGGACGGAGGTGGCCGGCAGCGGCGGCGGCATAGTGCAGAGACCGGCGGCGGCGGCGACATGGCGTTGGAGTCATGTTCCTGTTTCTCTGGAGGAGGCGACCGAGCGAGCGAGACGATAAAAGGAAGGGAACGAGTGGATGGGAGGAGAGCGAGCGGTCCACGGGACACGCGTCGATCACTGGAGGTGGAGGACGCGAAGCGCAGATCCCTCGGATGATTACAAACCTTCCCTAATGTAATTGTGCTTGTTGATATGGACATTCTTGGAGAAATTAGCGAGTCTTAAAACATACAAAATAGTGCTTCTATCCTACACGAATGAGTCTTAAAAAGATAGGGAATGTTTAATTGAACATAGGAATCCAATCTACATAATTTGGTAATACATTCTTTATGGTAAAAAAATCCATAAAATAGATCCTAGGAATCGAAATTCTAGAGAAAAAAAAACTGTAAAATCCGTTCGCACACGTTTCTCTGGCAGCACACCAAGCGGTTGAAACAGATTCCAACACGAGACGAGCACGTACGTAAAATATGGTTCTCATATAACCCTCGCTCGTTCGCCGGCGAGACTGGATACTATATCGAGTCGAGCGCCGCTCGGTTACGCCCACGCGCCGCCTTCCTCTTGCCAACTCTGGCGTCGGCGTACAGAGAACCTAAAATCCAGTCAATCGTGCACCATGTCCCTTCCAACTCTCCTCCCAAAACCCTAACCCTAGCTCAAACACGACCGGCAATGGCGCCCATGACCGCGGACGAGAGCCTCGGCTCCCTGACGGAGCGCGACACGGAGGTCAAACTGCCCCGCGCGACGTGGGTGAAGAATAAGACGCCCGCGGCGGTCCAGATCACCGCGGCGCACATCCTCCGGGAGGCCCGGTATGGGCGGCAGGTCCGCCCGCGCAAACAGAAGATAACCGACATCCACGATCACCGGCTTAAAAAAGAGTTGAGCTTTGGTGGTGATCTTGGTGTTGTCATGCAGAAGGCGCCAAGGAAAGTGAAAGAGGATGAGACCACTCCCCACCAGAGACGATGGTTCCAACATTGTGTATGCCCCTTTACTCAGTTCTTCCGTTAAGATCAAACTGGAAGCGCTTTAAAAAATTCGCTTTTTGTGTAGTTTCCAGCAATTTAGAAATATACTGATATGTATCATTTGCGCTACCTTAATTAGGTACGAAGAGCACATTGACTATGTCGTCCCTGATGAAGCCGCTCTAGCACCGAAGATATTGGAAGATGCTTACAAGTGGAAGAAACAGAAGTCGGACGACAATCACGATGAATAATGATCTGAACGGTTAGAGGCTGCGCCTGTTGTGAATGCTTCCCATCATGCCAAAATCAGATGCAGAAAAGGTTTCCACCACTGCCTCTTGGTACTCTACATGCCTTTTGCGGCTTGTTCAACTGGGTCACTCAAGCTCTATATCTGATGGATAGTATAGAATTACTATCTGGGTTCCGTTATAAACCCGGATTGAAACCGTATGTTTACCTGATAGGCGTCAATCTTTTGTTACCTCGATCGGTTCCCTGAGTTGATACCTCAATCTTTTGAGTTTAGCACTAAATCATATTTCTCCCATTTTCTAGCTGGTGCTAAACTGCGAGATGAGTGTTTTCTTATGAACAAAATAGAGTCATTGACACTCATAAATTATTACCTCCGTTCCGAAATAACTGGCGTGATTTTAATTGTTGAACTAAAACCCTACCACTTATTTAGGAACGGTCGTAGATTATTATAACCTATAACAAAGGGCGTGGAAACCCTTGTGGGCATGGGTTACCCTTTAGTTTTGTTTATGATTATTATATTTTGGTCACCGATTTCAGTCCGGTAGTTCCGGTGTGCCAGTTCCGCTCTAACTTTTTGCGCCGCTTAGCACCACCCTTCGTAAAGCTATACTCAACCCTTTATCCTACTCATTGCACACCGCTCCATCTCTAGAGGTACACCAACAATGTGGAGGCAGTAAGCTAACGTGTCGGCTCTCGCTCGCTCTCTTGGCTTTCGCTGCAGCTGTTGAAGGCGATAACTCCGACTCCGATGAGGTGGACGCGCCTTCATCTATTATTTGAGTTTAGCACTAAATCATAATGGCCCGTCTAGTAGGCCACATGTACCCATTCGTGATCGCACTCTGCCACCTGCCACCTCCTGCCGCACCACCTCCCACCTCCATTCTGCCCCCACCCCGCCGCTCTACTCAAAGCGGCGTTGACGGCCCACCACCACCCCGACATCCCTGATCCCTCTATGCCCCCCACTATAGCCTTCTCTTTCCTGGCCCTAGGGAACCACCACCAGCCCTAATACATGACCTCACCAACCCTAACCCTAAGCTTGTTCCTGGCCTCCGTGACGTGCTTGCTCACGGCTTGTCGCCGCCTTCTATACGTTGTGGCGTCGCCGGCTCCTGCATGTTCCATGTTTGATGATAGGTGTCAATGTTTTGTTACCTTGGTTCCATGAGTTAATATAACTCAACATTTATTATTTGAGTTTACGAAAACTGTTTTTGGCTCCCGAGATCCAGTGCTCCCTCCTTTTTTAAAAATTCGAAAGTCATATTTATGAATTTCAAAAAATTATAAAACAAATCCGGATGTAGGCAATGATGTATCCCACAAACGTGCAAATTTTCAATTTGCAATACTTTATATTATGGGCTACACAAAAATTAAAAATCTGATAAAAGTAGAGATTCAAAAAGTATGTATGCTTAGGTCACACTTTTCTTATTTTTGTAGCTCAAAAATACAAAGTATCTAAACTTGTTATTTTGCACGTTCATGGGATATGATATTGGGTAGACTCAGATTTGTTTTTGTAATTTTTTGAAACACATAAATATGATTTTTGAATTTTTTACATTGGAGGGAGCACTGGAGAGCGGGAGCCAAAAATCTCTACTTATTTCGTGCTAAACTGCCAGATGATCAGTTCCACAGGGCCATTGACAGTCAGAGTTGCTCGGTCAGACAATCAGTTCCACACAGTAAAAAGAAGGCCCCTGAATTAGTGACAAGTTCATCTTATCTCTGGTAAAAACTTGTTCCTCGTTATCTCCTGTTCTACTCTGTCCTGCATTTTGTGTTGTTCTTGCCTTGCTTTTGGTTTAGTTGGTCTAAGATCATTGTATTTGTTCCCTATAGAGAGACAATTTGAGCTGTTATGTGGCAGCCTGCCGATACACCATCATTCTGTTCTCCAATTTACTTAACAATGTGTGCATTCTTAGTTTTTATTTCTATAGTTTTACTAGTAATTTTGCTGGTTTGGAATTATTATTATTTTAGGTGGACATTTGTATTATTATTTTCTAGAAAATGCAAAGCTTGTGTTTTAATATATCGAAAGTGGCTCTGTACATCGCACAGCGCCGTTCTCAGACCACTTCCAGACCAAACGGTCGGGATGGTTGCTGAAGGGCATTTATACTTTGTGTTATATCTATTTTTGGGCCTTCTTTAAGAAGATGTAGAACTCTGAGTTTGAAGAATGCCTCCTTTATAGGATATCTCTGCTAGGAACTTTACAGATTGAGGTATAATGTTCTAATAATTTGTTTGGTGTACCTATGGCCCATTCGCAGATGATCTATTGTTTTGTCGAAACGAACGGGCACGGCTACAGTCTGTCATCCAGTTTTTTTTTTTTTTTTTTTTGCTGCTCTTAGCTTTTTTTTCACAAAACTGGCATGGTAACGGTGGCCACAAAGTCTTAACGGACGTCAAAGGTGGCACGGATCGCGTAACCACATTGGACGGTTCTTAGTGCATGCATAGCTATCACCCTAGTTATAAAATCCGCGTTGATATATGGACACTTAACTTAACCGCATTAGAAATATATCACATAAGTAATATGTGTTGAACTGCATTAAGATTTATTTTTGTGAATGCATTTTTTAAAACGTATAAATTTCGTTATTTGTAAAAAAAAACTATATGGTATATGGCCCGTCCTAGACGCGGGCCATGTTGAAAACTTTCAGACGTCAAAACCCTACTTTTGCGTTTCTGGCAGAAAAAACCGGCGTGTTCTATTTGTGTCCATGAACAAATTTAGAGAGAGAGAATCTGATCGTTTTCTCTGTGTCTGATCTTTGGTCTTTCACTGCAAAAGACCAACATACAGCAGTGATGATCTCAGAAGGAATTAAGTGCCCGATCGACTATATATATTCCACTGTGATTTTATTCCACCATAAGATACATAACACAAGTCAAACATCAATCCCACGGACAACACATGAGGTGGGGATCGATTGCTAGACATTATTCAACGCACAGCAGCAGCAGCAGTAGTAGTACAGACTTGCAAGAACACAGAGGGTCGTGTTCGGTACGTAGCTGCAAGCTGCAACTCGAAGTGCTCAGTTGCGGACCTCCGCCCGGTACATGGGCTGCGGGACCTCCTCCGCGGTAGCACAGCAGCGGCACCCATGGTATCCGTGGCCGCAGCAACCATGGTAACAGCCGCTTCCGCCTCCGCCGTGGTAACCTCCGCCGCCTCCGCCGTGGTACCCGCCACCGCCACCACCGTGGTATCCGCCGCCGCCGTGGTAGTCCTGTACGCCGGCCTTGGCCTCTTCCGCGGTAGGACAGCAGCGGTGGCCGCAGTATCCATGGTGACAGCCCCTGCCGCCTCCGCCGTGGTAGTCCTGTACGCCGGCCTTGGCCTCTTCCGCGGTAGCACAGCAGCGGTGGCCGCAGTAGCCATGGTGACAGCCGCTGCCGCTGCCGCCTCCGCCGTGGGAGCCACCGCCGCCTCTGCCGTGGTAGTCCTGTACGCCGGCCTTAGTCTCTTCCTTCTTGGGCGCTGCATGAACAGAAAACGCGCACGCAAATTAGTAGTAGCAGCATGCATCACGACTAGTTTCTTAGCCCAAGCTCACAACTAGTCCGCTAGCTCACGGGTTGGTTGAGCCGTTGAGACGAGGAAAGCCGCAGCGAGCAGGAGAGCGAACACAAGGAGAGTCTTGGACGCCATTGTTCTTCTTCACTTCAGTCAGTGACTCAGTGTGATGGATGAGATGGATTCGCATGCGGAGCAAGCGAATTTATAGGAGGGAGAGGCGTGGGTGGCTTGGATAAAATAGGCGGCCGGCCGGGGACGCGATGTCGAGGCTAGCTCGATCGTCGTCGGCAGGTCGCCCCATGAAGAGTGGGACAAGAGCGGTAGCCGCCTGTTGGGAGCACGACACCAGGTCGGCTCGTGTGAGTATGACACGGACGGATGCATCCAACTCGATCGAGCATATTCTGTATCTGTAAACCCGTTATGTACGTGGAGCATTTGCTGAACGTACGCACCCATGGTGGCGCGCAGGTCGAGGGACCGGACCTCCTTCGCGCCGCGACGGAGCAGCTCCAAGCAGAAGGGCGGCACCGACGAAGCCCTGCCACCCGTCACCTCGAACCACGTGCCATCGATCCCCTCGTTCTCGCTCAAATGCATGCTTGCGCCTCCCTCTGTCTCGATGCTGAGTGTGGTACTACTGGGCGGGGGCGGAGAAATCAAGGTGTGGGGTGGAGTTCGGTGCCGCTGACGACCTTGTTAGCGGGCGCTGTCACTGACGAAGAACAGGGAAAAACATCTCGCAGCGGGGTAACTGCCAAGGCTATGACAGGTGGGGCCCACGGGACGGCACCGTTATCTCTTAACTGACAGCGACGCCACGTCATCGCACAAAATCACCCAAATTGTCTAAAACCAGCCTAGGGTGTGATTTAGACGGTATTGTGCATTTAAGGGTTCAAAACTTCTCAATTTATTGTTCAGGGTGAATTCTGTCCGAATCGTGAGATTTCAGTGTGAAAAATATACTTAATCCATCGAGAAAGAACGAAAGGGAAGGGGGAGATGGGCTAACCCGTTGGTAGGCCCAATGAAGTTGGAAATTCAAAAAGAAAACGGAGGCAAGTTTACATAAAGGCCATCGATATTACGTCGGTTATTTCTCATACTTGGGAAAAACACATAAACCCTCCTTTTATGGATTTAACCTAAAACTAATTTGACTAAGAGAATTCATATTTCCATACCGTTCTTCGTATAGCCGATGCATAGGATTCCATACTCTATATGCCCCATGATTATCACTATTTAAGTAATGCTTCTTAGCACCGCACTAGTTTTTCTTGCAACCGAACACTATAATTTGCTAGAAAATCATAAAATGTATAGAACTTTACTGGGAAATCATGAGAAAATCACACTTGATTTATATATTGTTCACCAGCACATTACGAGTAGTAACTCGCATAATTGTTATTTATACCGCGTAGAGGACTAAATCCTCATCTAGACTAATATAAAAAGAGAGAGGGTGGCTGATCCAAATAACACCAGCCCTACGATTATCTCCATCTAACGATTGAGGATTACCCAATGATGTACCAAGTTTATTTGATACCCCGTAATTTTAACCGTTAATTGCCTTCATCTAACGATCAGAAGTGTCTCAATGTTGTATCGACAATCATTTGTTCTCCCCGCCCACCTTCCCCACGTCCCGTGAGGCCGTGACTGCCGCTCAAAAAATCAGATCGCGAACTGCCGTACTCCCCCTCCAGCGCAGCAACCACCATACCGCATTCACTCCCCAACCTCGAGAGCTGCCGCTTACTGCCGTCCCACTCCCACCAGCGCCACCGTCTCCGCCTCGAGCGACGGCTCCCCTGTCGCGTGGCGGCGTCGACTTGGACCCCACAAGCTCGATGGCTTGCGTCTCGACGCTACCGGCGGCCCACTCGGCCACTCCACACACGAACTTCTCAGCCCCGATGCGGCCGACACCTAGGCACGGCCTGGATGTAGCAGCTAGAGACCACGGAAGATTCAGGTGTCGTGCGCCGCCTATAACTGAATTTTAGGTTGCAGCAGACCATAACATTTAACGTGCATGCAACTAATGCCACAGGTCACACGAAGATGCAAATGCAACCAACACCTCTTATCTCAGATTGTTCATCACGCATCTCTAGCGTTATATGTTTTACCACTGTATTGTACTACAGCGTTTATCTACTAGCGTTATGTTTTTTTCCTGCGCAGAATTATATCCGCCGGTCGCGTGTTAAGGATTTGATGACCCTGCAGCATCGTACGCAGCCGACAACCCGCGAAGTAACCCTCAGATCACCTCACTTTTGTGCAATTCGTTGGTGGAATTGGATGCAAGTCCAAACTTGAGTTCTCCAACTAACGTCAACTCTAAGGTGCCCCGATCCATGTCCAGTCCAGGTATTTTTTTGTAATGTATCCAATTCCAGCCATGTCCAAGCAGTTGTGAAGTAAGGAGCATGGTCAGAAGTACTACAGCAAGAGGAGTCACGGAAGAGGAGTCACCGGTCGTTGGATGAGCTGCGAGAGTGCGAGGCATTGAGGTGGTACTGTCGTACAATAGGAGCTGATTAGCGCGTCGTTGCAGGACACTGGAGGTGTCGGATGGGCAGGGGTGCAGGTCAGGGTATGTCACGCTTTGGTCCACAAGTCCTGACCTCTTTACCCATTGATGTAGTCACCGGTTGCATACTCTTGGATACAATTCTGTTGGTTAGTTAACTTGAACTGAGTTATATTGTTTCTGATTGTGTGTAAGAATTCAGTTAGTTGGTTTGTTCATCTGATAGGCTGATAATAGTAGGAGCTCATGAGGTTTATATAGTTTTTGTTGCCTTTTTGTTTATTTTGTAGGAGGTGTATGGGAAGCACATACATATTCAGTTGACAGGTCTCTTATGACGAAGAATATAGTTAAGTTCATCAAGGACCTGTAAAGCCTCCTCCTTAGAGCGCATCAGAATGCCAGTGGTGTGTCCCAACAATTTTGGATGCCAAAGAGATGAAATTCAGCAGAGAAAGGTTTACACTAAATTCATCATTGTTATTACTCTGTTTGCATGACATACATTAGGCATGTTATTTTCAGTTAACTCATAATCTTAAATTCACACATAATAAATTTAACTAGAGTTTTTGTACTGTCGTACTTTGCTTCCATGACTTACAAAATGATTTCCATCTGTTGTAAGTTAATACAGACACCAGTGAAATTATCAAGTTTTACTCTAAGTTAATAAATATTAGGAGAAAAACGAGCTCACCTACAATGATGCTCTTACTAAAGAACCTCGGCCTGCTCCAACTACCATCAACACCGTGGTGAAATGGAGAATGACAATAGATCAATAAGTTTCAAGGGTAACATTAAAAATTAAACCTGAATATTGAAGGTGCGTGATGCACGAAATAGACTCAGTACTTCAGTTACATGTTGTAGATAATGAGAGGGTGCAGAGGATCTGTTAAAATGCAGTTCAGTTTAGCATTTGTGTTTCTGTGAATATGCAGATACTAGCATAGCAGAGTTTAAGTTAACTAGGATTATAGTGGTCTGTACCAGCAACTTTAGAAGGCCTCACGCGAGTTGTTGATAATTCAATATGCTATGAACCGTTCGTTTAGATGAAGAACTTGTTAGTTACATCTTAATTTTCGTTGTGTTTGGACCAACTTTAGAAGGCTCTCACACGAGCTGCTCTTTTTGTTGTTCTGCGTTTCTGTACTCTCACGCCATGAATGTCACTACTAGGTAGAGGAGGATATGCAACTCATGACGGGGCTTCATATGGTGGACGATGTCCTCTGGCGTGATTGCGTGAGGTGCTAGGCTGGAAGCACAAGAGAGCATACCATGAATCGCAGAAATACGAGAAAGCGAAGTTCATAAGGCCAAGATTGCACATGACAATTGGTAGAAAATAAAAGAGTTAACGATGTGCCAAAATGCTCTTATGGTCATGTGGACTGTGATCCATGTCTTTGTCCACCTGTTTGTTGATTGCGACATCTTATTTCCATGCCATTTTTAATTTGCACTTGTTTTGTAGAGATGCAGCTTGTGTTCATTCGCTTGGGACTTTTTTTATATAGATGGATGGTTTAACAGTGTACCTAACTTAAGAACAAGGCTCACTCTGAAGCTAACTTGGGAATATGGCTTTCTTTGCCGGCTTTTCTTTAGGTTTGTGTCTATGAATTTTGTGGAAATTGTTTAACAAAATTAATGAATCAGATCACTTGATACACTGTACCTAACAAAATTAATGAATCGCATTGCTGGAAACTGATTTTGTTGAAACTGATTAACAAAATGAATGAATCAGGGTTAGAAATCAGATCGCACGTGAAGAAAATTCCACTATTATTTCTTTTGCTTTCCAAACATAAGAATCTATAGCCCATATGATAGATTCACTGATGGGGCTTGCCATTCCAACATGAGCAGCTATACAAAACATATGCGTTTCTTATTTCCATCTAGATTAGCAGACAAATAGACACATAAAGATTACCATACAGTGTACACTCACAGTTACAAGGATTTTGTGTTTAATTATATAGACGTGCGTGGCACGTGCACAATTACTAGTAAAGAAAATGAGAACCGGATCTGAATGACCCCAACTACTGTGATTGACGCTTTGACAAGAGATATTTGCTACAAACCTATTGCTTAGAGAAAGTCACAATCATAGTTAGCACCTCTCCAAGTAAAGTACTATCACTCTTTGCATCGTAAGACGTCCCATGATACAACAATAATAATAGGTAACTAATACAAATGATGGGGCCAATGGACTTTTTTTCCTAGGTTATTTAACTCGATGGAGCATATTCTGGATCTGCTGAACGTACATATGTACCTAATGTTAAAAACCCGATTGTGCATGGCGTAGAATTACAAAGGTTGATGAGAGTGGATTTGGTGCACCCGGTACCAGTGATCCCGATTTCAGATTTTTTTTAAAAAATGGTACTTTTGAGTTTCAAAAAAATCTAATTTTTTGAACGTGAATGTGTATCTATGGTATATATATTTGTGCAAAGTTTTGGATGAAAAGACTTTTATATTTCAGGCTACAGAAAAATAAAAAAATTGTGAATATTTAAAGTAGCAAAAAAATCCCCATGTATCCACTATATATTTGGTAACAGACTTTTTATATTTGTGCAAAGTTTTGGATGTACACATATTCGTTTTTTTTTTTGAATTTTGAAAACACAAAAGTGTTATCTTCGTTTTTTTATGGATTAAACCTAAAACTAATTTGACCAAGAGATAACCGCTATGGTAGATGATGATATTACTTTATTAGCTTAATCCTTGTTAACTCATACGTCATCCCTAATAAAGTAATTTACAAAAAAGAAACATAGCATATGAATTTTCTGGATCAAGCTAATATGGTATTAGCTTTATGAATTTTCTTGATCAATACTAAGCCTCAAATTAATTTTAAAAAAGTAACGCATAACTTCTAAATTGTTTGCAAAAATAATTGTGAAAAATATGGGTGAAGCATAGTCAAAGTGAACACTTGTTTGGCTATTCAAGGTACTCCTCTTGTTCTAGATGTTGGAAAATCTTCGTTCACAACTGATACCCACAAGTATAGGGGATCATTGAAATCTTCAATGTGTAAGTATAGTATCGATCCCACGAGCAGTAGAAGGTATAAGTATTTATCCTCTCAAATTAGAGTGTCACTTCTCTTATTATCTATACACTAGAAAAACTAAAATGATTAAATGATGCAAGTGTTTTTGGCTTTTTGGCGTAAAGTTTGCAATAAAGTAAAAAGCTGAAAATAAAATATGACAAATGAAAGCTCTCAAAGAGAGAAAGCCCAATCCTCTATGCAGCGAGAGGACAAGCTCATGTGTGTGCTTATTATAAGTGGAGAACGTTCCCAAGGGCTACCTAGACTTCATGGTATAAATATTTCTAGAACAACAAGGTAAACATTTTGTCAAGTTTTAATCTTCTTTGGACGGAACCATAATTAGGGAAAGCTAAATAAATAAACTAAATCCCCTTATGATGGTTCTTATGGCCAAGTAAATGACTGCACAAGAGTTATTAAGACATAGAGTCCCACCATAACCTTAAACTATAAGGTCCCCGATATTAATACCCTCATAATGCAACTTCATGATTCGGTCTCAGGTTTACATGTCCTCCCAAGTCTCCCTCACTCCATTACACTACGGTGTTCTCCTATGAGCCCATATAGGTGAAGTGATATGCAGTCGACGTTCGCACAACACCATCATAGAATTACATAAAAGATAAAAACTAGACAAAATACCAACACATGTCATATATAAATCATTGCCAATTCACCCTATGCCCCAGGAACATGAGAGAACTAATCACAACGCAAAGACATGATATGATTCAATGGTATAAGTGATACAACACAATCTGAAAATATAATCTCACCCCCAAACAATGACAAGTAGCCAATCATACACAGATAGAATAGCACTTAAACAATAGCTAGGGTTCGAACAATCTCAAACTATGATGGGGATGAAGTGGATCACGAAGATGGTGATGGAGATGGTGTTGGTCTTGACGGTGGTGTTGATGGAGACTCCAAAGGGGGGATGGAGGAGCCTTCCGGAGGTGATTCCGGCGGTGTTTCCCCCCTCCGATCGTCTTCGGCGGTAGCCTTCTGTCTCCTGTTTCGTGATTTTTGTGTTTCTCCCCCCCTCCTTCCGAAAGCCGTCGGGTGACTATTTTTATAGTCGTTTTTAGGTCAAGACAAAGGCACGGGGACGAAGATCGACGTCATCGGAGGCTCGAGGCGCAGAATAGGGGGTCCCACGTGGTCAAGGAATCTGACCGCGTGGGCCCACCTCTTTCGGCCCTCGGGTTTCCGTTTGTTCGCTTCCTTCGCTCCTACGCTTCGTTCCTTCCAAAAATTGACGCCCGTGAAATATTAGGTCATTTGGACGTCGTTTGGGTCCCTGAAAGTCAAAAAGATAGAAAAGGGGGTTTTCTGGTTCTGCAGGGTTAATTCCAAATAAATGGGGAAACTGTGAATTATACCCTAAAATCATTATAAAACATAAATATAACCCATATATGATGCAAATAAGTTGGAATATCAAGTAATAACATGTAAAGTTCATGTATGCATTTTACATGCATCAACAATCATGTTTTCAAAATCGTCTAAACATTTAAAATAAACCAATATAAGTAAAGAGTTCAAGAAATATTATTTACTTATCTAACCATCATCAAATCTATGGCATTCGAAGGATAATTTAATTTGTGACCTAAAGAAAAAATCGTGTCATTTGAATTTATAGATAAAATATTATAGGGGTTTGAAATTACATAATTTAGGGCATAATGCCCCACACAAGGGCGCTATCCTCAAGGGTATAACGCCCCAGCTCACCGCGCTACCCTTTTAACTTAGAATTTTCGCGATGATTGCTCTCCGAAACTTCTTTGTGGTGAGCCCGATGTTACCATGTTGGCGGTAGCATAGCGCCCCAGTCAAGAGCACTACCATCTGGAGGGTACGTAGCGCCCTCGGACAGGAATTAGTGAAAAGTATTAGATACAAAATAGGTTTATTTTTGCGAAACACAGTACAACACAGACGCTCACATACACATGCGCACACTCACCCCGATCATGACCTCCCACACGTGAGGTACTCTTGGTACTCACAAATTTTAAAGCCTCACCACAAAAATCATACGAAATTCCAACAAAATTCAGACGACATAGAGCTGCGAGCATTCTGGGAGCATCTGCCGACACGTTTCTCTGCCTGGCAGTTGAAACAGATTCCAACACGAGCATGTACGTAAAAAGATTCCAACACGAGCAGATAACCCTCGCTTGTTCGTCGGCGAGATCGATTGAATCCCATTGCACGCGCTGGCGCCGCCCCACTGCGTCATCGGCGTACAGAGAAACTAAAATCCAGTCAATCCGCAATCGTGTCCCTTGCCCCCTCCTCCTCTCCTCCCAAAATCCTAACCCTAGCTCAACGCCTCAAACACCACCGGCAATGGCGCCCATCACCGCGGACGCAAACCTCGGCTCCTTGACGAAGCGCGACACAGAGGTCCAACTACCCCGCGCGACACGGGTGAAGTACAAGATGCCCGCGGCGGTCCAGATTACCATGGCACACAGGCCTCCGGGAGGCCCGGGATGGGCGGCAGATCCGCCCGCGCAAGCAGAAGATAACCGACATCCACGATCACCGGCTTAAAAAAGAGTTGAGCTTTGGTGATCTTTGTGTTGTCATGGAGAAGGCGCCGACAAAAGTGGAGAGGATGAGACCACTCCCCGCAGATGATGGTTCCAGCATTGTGTATGCCCTTTAACTCAGTTCTTCCGTTAAGATCAAATTGGAAATCGTAGAAATTAACTAGCGCTCACTAACGTGTTCACAACTTCAGATAATACCTATTTTTGTGTAGGTTCAAGCAATTTAGAAATATACTGATCGATGTATCATTTGCTCTACCTTAAGGTACGAAGAGCACACTGACTATGTCTTCCCTGATGAAGCCGCTCTAGCACCGAATCTCAAGATATTGGAAGCTGCTTACAAGTGCAAGAAACAGAAGCCGGACGGCAAACACGATGAATGATCTGAACACTTAGAGGCTGCCTGTTGTGAATGCTTCCCAGCATGCCAAAATCAGATGTAGAGAAGGTTTCCACCACTGCCTCTTGGTACTCTACGTGCCTTTTGCGGCTAGTTCAACTGAGTCACTGAAGCTCTATGTCTGATGGATAGTATAGAATTCCTATCTGGGTTCCGTTACCCCCGATTGAAACCGTATGTTTACCTGATATAGGTGTCAATCTTTCGTTACCTCGATCGGTTCCCTGAGTTGATATAATCAACATTTATTATTTGAGTTTAGCACTAAATCATATTTCTCCCATTTTCTACCTGGTGCTAAACTGCGAGATGAGTGTTTTCTTATGAACAAAATAGAGTCATTGACATTCATAAATTATCCACTTATTTCAGAACGGATGTAGATTATTTTAACCTATAACAAAGTTGTGGGTATGGATTAACCCATAGTTTTCCTTTAATTTTTTCCATTATGATTATTATGTTTTGGTTACCGAAAAATAACAATTTTTTGGATAAATTAGTAAAAAAATCCCCTATTCTGCCTCGAATTTTTCTTTTTTGTGTAGCCTAAAATACAAAGTTGCCTGGCAACTACAGAGAAAAGGAAGGTGATGATGCTAAAGTAAAGATAAAATTGATATTGGAGAAAGCTCAGGCTGTTTCCAATGTTCTAAAGGAGTGTAAGGATCCAAAGGAGTTGCACAAGCTAAAAGATGATGAAGAAACTCATGTGCAGGTCGCAGATAGGTTAGTAGCCAGCATTAGAAAAAGAGTTTATGGTGGTGGTGTCTCTACGACTTCTCCTTTTACATCGAATTGGCGAAATCAAATCATGAAGAGTTATTGCACATGGATTTAGCGGTCGGTCACCTGAACAATTCATACTTCACATGGTTGATTGCCATTTGGGATCTTCAAGAAGAAAGAAGAGGTTGCAAACTCTAATCCGGCTTCGTTCTTTCTGCGGGTTGGATCTCCTTCATGAGTCATTCACAGAAGCAGTGGTCATTAGGGTTGAAAACGGAACGGAAACGGAAGGAAACATGAATTATCGTTTTTGTTTCCTTTCGTCTTTCCGGAATCGGAAACGAAATCGGAAACCCCGGAAACGAATATGGAATCGGAAATCGCCGGAAATGAATATGGAACGGAAACGGGACGGATACGATACGAAAGCGGATATTTGTCGGAACACAATAGCGGTTTAATATGTTGGTGCATACTCCCAAAATATAAATATAATTACCTAACAAAACAAGAATTGTTCACCGATCGGAAGTGGAGGCGCCGAACGGAGCAACGCGCTGGGCAAGGAGGATTCGTTGAGGGCTCAAGGAGTCGAGACGGCTATCCTCCAAGCGATTGTCGAGGCGGCGTTCTGGGCGATTGCACGCTACATGTATGTAACTAGATTAATTAGGGTTTAGTATTAACTAATGGACCTAACTAGCAATATAGGCAGGTCTCAGTTTGCACTTAGGCT
This sequence comes from Poa pratensis, assembly GCA_947311845.1. Classification (NCBI taxonomy): domain Eukaryota; kingdom Viridiplantae; phylum Streptophyta; class Magnoliopsida; order Poales; family Poaceae; genus Poa; species Poa pratensis. Next base: position 11,223,368 of record CAMZMU010000118.1, read on the forward strand.
GTGGGACACTCGAATTCAGAGTGTACTGGTCGTGCGGAAAGTTTCCGTATTTATATTTCCGGAATTTTCCGTTTCGTTTCCGTTTCCGTCGGAAACTGCTAAATCGTTTCCTTTGTCATTTTCATTTTTGAATATGCCGTTTCCGTTTTGTTTCCGCAAAATGCCGTTTCCGTTTCCATTTTTTGCTTTTCATTTCCTTTTTCTACGGAAACTACCGAAAAGTTTCCTTATCATTTTCAACGGCAGAAGATACACGTGGTCAAACGAGAGGCAACAACCTACCTTGGAAAGGCTAGACAGAGTCTTTGCCTCGGTGGACTGGGAAGCTTTCTACCCAGATGCGTTCCTCTCCGCGCTATCGTCTGGTCCCTCGGACCACTTGAAAGGACAAGGATGTCGCCTAGAGGGGGATGAATAGGCGATTTAAAAACTTTTCCGGTTTAGACTTGATAATTGCGGAATAAAACTTGGTGTTTAAATTAACAAGCCAACAACTTAAATATATTAGGCTCATCTATGTGCACCAACAACTTATGCTAAGCAAGACAAGCAACAAGGTGATAGCAAGATGTAAAACTTCAAGCACGAAGTCTATCACAATGTAAAATGCATAAGTAAAGAGATCGGGTATAGAAATAACCGAGACACGTGGAGACGACGATGTATTCCCGAGTTGCTCCTCTTTAGGGGAGTACGTCTCGTTGGAGGGGTGTGAGTTTCAAACTCAAGACGTCACAAATGGCCTCACCCTATTCTCCGATGAACCTTGCCCAAAAGCTCGGTTCACCTTCCACTATTGATTTCCTTTTGGGCGGAAATCGAGTCCCTTACAACAATCTTGAGGCACAACCCGCAAAAAGGATTGGGAGCTCCCAAGTGACCACAAAAGGTCTCAAACACCACAAAAGGCGTCTAGGGTCCAACGACCCAAGAGTAACAAGCTCACAAACTTTCACTTCCACGAATCCTCGTGGAGAGCACAAACCGATGCACAAATGCAATGGCAAGAGCTCAAGTGCTCAAATCCTTCACTCTCAAATCCCACCAAAAGCAACTAATGCTTGTGGGGGGAGAAGAGAGGAAGAACAATGAAGAACACAACAAATGGAACTCCAAGATCAAGATCTACTAGATTCCCCTCACTTAGAGGAGGAATGGATTGGTGGAATTGTAGATCAAGATCTTCTCTCTCAAATTCCTCAAAGATATGCAAGAATCATGGGAGGAATTAGGAGAGGGGCAAGCTTTCCAAGGTCAACAATGGAGGTGAGAGAGGGGAAATTTTGTGCTTAGAAGAGCTAATGGCTTTGGGGAAGAAGGGGCCTTTTATAGGTCCCACGAAAAAAGAGCCATTGCAGGAAAATTAATCCCGGGGACTCCGGTCTGGGGAGGCCGGAGTCTCCGGCCTGAGCAGAGTCTCCGGCCCCTGAGGGCGGAGACTCCGGCCAGACCAGAGACAGCGAAGTCTCTGGGGCACTTCCGGCCTACTTCCGGCCTCTCAACAGAGAGCGCCGTCGTTGGGGCACAAGTGCCAAAACCGGCAGGCCGGAGACTCTGGTGTGGGCACACCGGAGACTCCGGTCTAGGGGCACCGGACACTCCGTCCTAGATTTTCTGCAGCCACTCAGAAAACCTGAAATGCAATAACTTTCTCGTTCGAACTCCAAATCAAATGAAACTAATTTTGTTGGAAAGGTAACGACAACAGCTTTCCTAAAAATTAGGAACCATAAATAGAGTTAAGTTGACACACATGGGAAGGTGTGGAACTTTCCTCACGGATAAACCGATAATATTTCTAACACGAAATCGCAACAAGTTTTCAAACCAAAATCCATTTTCGAAGAACTTGGGCTTGTCATGAAGATCACGACAAGCACCAAAACCCAACTAGGAGAAAAACCAAATAAGAACCAAGAAAGATGAAGATGCCAAGTATGTAAAGGTTTGAGCTCTCCACAAAGATGCGATCAAGTTACTCACTTGAGAGCCCCTCTTGATAGTACGCCGTCTATCCTATAACCCGGTCTCCCACTAACAACATGGGACTGGTAAAATAGAAACTCTGTCAAGATCATACATTTGGTTTGCGCATTCCACTTGAGCTAGATGACGACGATCTTGATCTCTTCAAGTGGACCACCTTTCTTGATTGCGCTTTGCTTGGTGAAGACTCACATATCGCTCCCCCATACACCACTATGGGAGAGCCTCTCTTAGACACATCTTCACTTGGCCATTAACTCCAAATGGGTGACAAGCTTCAAGCATAGGATTTCTTCGAGATGTTTCTCTTAAACTTGCACTTCATCTTCTTCTCTTAATATATATGGTGACTTGGAGATAAACATGAATGTTCACTCAATCTTCTTTTCCAAGTCATGCTTGCAATAAGCTCAACTCTATATGACCATTCTTCATATAAACCCTTAGATAGAACCTTGGTCATCATATAATTTTCTAGAGTCCAACACATGAACTCCAATCTTTTCCCATGGACAAGATCTATAGATATCTCAATGCAAACATTAGTCCATAGAGATTGTCATTAATTACCAAAACCACACATGAGGGCACATGCACTTTCACCACTGCCTGCTGCTCCTCAGCCTAGCCCCTGATAGGCACCGGGGGCGTCGCTTCCATTTTCAGGCATTTTGGCCCAAAGTGGAGGGTTTCCTGGAGGTGGTCCAGGAAACATGGGGGACCGTGCCGTGGAGCCCCAATCCTTTCAAAAGATTTGAGGCTAAGCTTAAGGCCATGGCTCGCCATCTTTCTCAGTGGAGCGACCGCTTTGTGGGGGCATGTCAAGTGACAGATCCTAATCGCGACTGAGGTTATTCTTAGGCTTGACGTGGCTATGGAGGGGCGCCCGCTCTCGGCCGTCGCCTGCTCAAAAAGAAGCTCCTGGGGCTCTCTTCCTTGGAGAGATCTTTGGCCCGCCAAAGGTCCAGGATGCTGTGGTTGAAGGAGGGGGAGGCGTCTACCCATTACTTCAACTTGCACTCTAGCCATCGACAGCGGAAGAACTTCATTGGACATTTGGTGGTAGATGGGGCTCAAGTCTCGAGCCATGAGGAGAAGGTGGAGGTTGTGGACGAGTTCTTTGGTGGACTCCTGGGGTCAGCCCCAGACAGGCCTTCCTCCCTGGACCTGGACTTTATTGGCCTACCATAAGTTGATCTCCAACATCTTGAGGTGGACTTCTCGGAGGAAGAAGTGTGGAATGTCATTAAGGCCATGCCTTTAGACAAATGCCCTGGTAGTGGGTAGATGGCTGGAGGACATTTCACCGGACCTCTCAGCCCAAGCCATTGCAGAACTCCTGGAGGTGGTCGACAAGCTGGCGGTGGTGCAACTCATTCCGGAGCAGGAGGACGCTTTCGAGTGGATTTGGGACGAGAGAAGAATCTACTCATCTCGCTCCTGCTACACAGCATACTTCCGGGGGTCCGTGGCCATGGCCGGTGCTCCCGCCATATGGCGTTCCAAAGCTCCTTCCAAATGCAAGGTCTTCATGTGGCTTGCTCTGTGGGGGCGTTGTTGGACAGCCGATCGTCTCGCTCGGCGGAGTCTCCCTCGGCCCGGTTCCTGTCCCCTCTGTGATCAGCACGATGAAACCATTGATCACCTCCTGGTGGGTTGCGTCCTTGCACGTGAGATTTGGACGAGGTGTTGTCTCAGCTGGGGCTTTCCCGAATGGGTCCCGAGGGGCGACGAGACCTTGGAGGATTGGCTTTGCTCTAAGACTGCGACGAGGAGAGACATTAGGGATCTATGGACTTCCCAAGCCCTCGTGGCGTGGACTCTGTGGAACCACTGGAATGACATTGTTTTTAACGACGCCACACCATCGGTTGGTAGGTTGTTTGAGTCAACTAGGGTAGAGGAGAGACCTGGCGTGTCACCGGTCTCTTCAGAGGTAGCCTAGGCCAGGCGGAGCGGTGGAGGTTTGACGAGTAGTCTGCTATGTATCTAGGGTACCGGGCTGCTACGATAGTGTGGTTGCGCGCTCGGCGTCTGTGCCAGCCCGCGTTGTAACTCGGCCGCTTGGCATCTCCTTTTTTGAAAATTGATATGCCTTCCAGGTAATATCCTTGAAATTTTTTACGAGTTTCAAAAGAAATTGGAAATAACTTCGGATGTAGCCAATGGTGAAAGGATCGTATGACACGTAGAAGGGGAGGGGGTGAATAGGTGCTACTTTTAGTACTTTTTTAAATTATGCTTGACACAAAATGTAAATTCTCTAGATATGCAACTACGGTGAATTTACCTATATGACAAGCTAGCAACTAAGCAAGGTACACAAAGTAAAGACGATAAAAAAGGATAGAGGTAACCGAAGGTGAAATCACGCGGAGACACGGATGTATTCCCGAGTTCCTCCTTTTTAGGGGAGTACGTCTCGTTGGAGAGGTGTGAGCTACCACAACGGTCAACTCAACAGCCACAAAGGCTTCACCTTCTTCTCTAATGAACCGCACCACAAAGGTTTGGCTCACCTTCCACTATCGGAAACCTTCAAGGCGGATTCCAGAGCCTTTACAACAACGATCCGGGGCACAACCCACAATTGGATTGGGGGCTCCCGAACAGCTACAATCTGTCACAAAGACAATCAAGTAAGTACAACAATGAGATAGGTTTTCCCAAAGGAAATCCTAGAAAAGGGGCCATCAACTGAATGAGGGGGAAATGTAAATCGGCTTGGTGAAGATGTAGATCCGGGCCTTCTCCTTCAATCCTCGAAAGATCAACGAGTTTGGGTGGAGGGATTGGGAGATCTAGTGATTCTTGAGCTTGCAATAATGGTGTTCTTCAATGTTGGGCGAGCTCACCATCCCAAGGTAGGTGGAGGGGAATAAATACCCCCTCCCGAAATATGGCCGTTGGCAGCAGAAAACTGCCCACGTACCGGGCCTCACCCGGTAGTACCAACCGGCGTTGACCCGGAGGCGAATCGAAGACCAGTCAGCGCATCTTGTCTCGACGCGCATCGGTAGTACCGGACCCCATGGTCCGGTAGTACTTCCTTAGCGGTAGTACCGCACCACTACCGGGACCAGTACCGGCTAAAAATGCATCAATTCCAGAACGCCTTCCGGAGATGCGGTACTGGCCCCGGTACCACCCACGGTAGTGCCGCATGGCCAAATTCCAGGGTCACCCGGTAGTACCGGCTGAACCAGAAAACTCAGCCTTTTTTGAATCTTTGAATAGAATCCGTGCACGTAAAATATAGAGACATTCCTGCACAACTTAGCACACATATTAGACCACTAATTGTGTTGTCAACAAACATCAAAACACTTATAGCATGGAGATGCTCTTTCAAATGGTGTATCACATAAATGTGCAAAAAAAATAACTTGAAATAATTTGTATTGTTTTGCTACACAAAAATGACAAAATCTGATAAATTTGGAGATTTGTAAATATGCATCCATACTTATGTCTTTTTTGTGTAATCCAGAATACAAAATGTCTGAAGATGATTTTTGGCACGTTACATCTGGGGTTTTTATTTTTACTTTTTTAAACTCGTAAATATTGTTTTCGATTATTTTTTAATATCAGAATCACGGGAACTCGGTAGCACGAAATCTCCTCTTGTTCTACCATGATATGTTATATAGGCCTGCCATACCTGAAAAACTCTCTTTGGCTTCTGTGTTAGATTGATCTCTTTATCCTACGAGCATGCAAAATCTCAATGTCAACTATTTTTAGTTGTAGATTACACAAAAAAATAACAAAATCTGATAAATTTTGGAGTTTTGAAAACATGCATTATTCACTATACACGGATTCACATTTTTTTTGGTTTTGTGTAGCTCAATATACAAAGTAATTCAAACCGAGTTTTAGCACGTTCATATGATACATCAGTAAGTACATCTAGAAATTGTATTCCATAACTTTTTAAAATTTGTAGATATGATTTTTATTTATTTATTTTAAGTAAAGGGATCACTAGAACTCGGGCGCCATAAATTCCTACTCTACCATAACTAGCAATTTAAAAGAAGGGATTTGCTAATTCTTAGTCGACTGTTTTTTTCAAGTCAGAGTCACTTTTCGAAAAGTGGAACTATAGTGTAATTTAGAGTTGCACTTTCCTGAGATGACTGAGAGTTAAGTAAAAATCAGTCGACTGAGACATAGACAGTCCCTTAAAGGAGAACTCGATCTACACATCGAGGCTAAAGAAAACAAATTAAACTAATAAACTAATATTCATGACCATTTTCTTTCTATATTAGTTTCTCTATATTTCATAAAGTGTGGATCGAAATGAACTTTTGTGTTGGACTTATTTCACGCTAGTGACACAAGGTTCCAGGGGCGGATCCAGTGGGGTGCCATAGGCACCCCTCTAAAGTTGCAAAATATATGTCACAATGTACTAATTAGCCTACCCCTATGTGTACTACAAGTTCTAAAATGTAAACTGGTAACTATTTACGTACAATCCAAACTCTAATGTCGATGAACCAACAACTCAGCTCCTCTATTTGGTTCAAATGTAATTATTTTGGTATCTATCGAAATCACTTATATTGAGCTAATTTCGATGAAAACTCATTAAAAGTGATTTCTAGTTACAAGACGGTGCAAACCTTCCTAGTATCACCTTATGTGTGATTTAGTTAATTATTTTGGTTTAGGAACAATATGATCTTTAACTTATGTTACACTTGTTTCATTGAATGAAATGGAGTGGGGATGTGAGTGCTTTCCATTAAAAAACAAACTAACTTCGCTGGTGCCTTGGTGCGGTAGTGGGGCGCGTGATAGATGCACATGTTTGTGCATGATATTGTGACGAATTTTAACATATTTATATGATAATTATAACAATTTCTGAATAAAATATCTTCAAAAAAGTTTATGATATTTTACATGAAATTTCTGGCACCCCACCCCAGCGGTGAGATCCTAGTTCGCCACTACAAGGTTCCACCTACCTCACCTCACGCAAAAATGAACTGATTGAGGATATCATAAATTGATACTTTGTCAGATCCATGTTATAAATATACTAAACAGATGCACAGACACATCCAAGATGTCAGCAATAATTTTTTGTAGAGAGTATGCCAATGGCGGAACATATCTTTATATAAGGCAGGAGATAGTTTAGAAGATTCTTTACCAAGGCTGAGAACAACATGAACCAGGAACAAACACCGTCAAGAACAGATCTAGTGCTCCCAGTGATATATGTGCTACTGGATTCCCAGCTAATTCAATAGAAAAGGGACAGTTGATGATTTGTTCGCCGAAGCATTTTACATATGAAACCTTGTTGAGTTTAGACAAAACTCCCATTCAGAGCGCAATGCGTTTACAAATGGGTAGTGCAGGTTGACTATAGTGGAAATACAAGACTGTATCTGCATGCAAGATGTATATACAGATGCATTGGCAGAAAATGAAGCTTATTTTGCAGACCAGCCGCCATAGTGACCAGAAAGGCAATATAAATCATCACGGTAGAACGTGGGTGTGTGACGGCGCACGGTAGTGCAAGGGAATATATAGTGCGGTTCAGGAAACCCTAACGGGTAGAACGTGGGTGTTCAAGGAACTACCAGCTGATGGTGTCTAGTGGACATGCGGTTGACAGATAAATCATCACTGAAATGCATATCCAAAGTAATCGATCTAGTTCGCAAAATAGCTGTACGTGAAGATTCACATTCTATACTGGAATAACAGTGCAATGAGATACTACAGTGATGATTAATGTTGTATGAGCAATCAGGATTACATGATGCAATCTGCAGGTAACAAATATCTACTTGACAAGGTATGCACACAACATGAATCAAGATGGTTAAATATAAATAAGGTGCTTGAACAGGGCAGTGAGGATAGAACAGCAGCACCAAGAAAGTAGAGTAACCTCACAGGTTTTTGTAAAATCAAGGCTTGGTGTTCAAGGAATAAAACATGACCGAAATGCATGCCTACAGTAATCGACCTAGCTCGTGAAATAGCTGTACGTAAAGATTCACATTCCATACTGAAATAACAGTGACATGGCATAGTACAGTGATGATTAATGTTGTATGAGCAATCAGGATTTACAAGATGCAATCTGCAGGTAACAGATATGCTGCTAGATGGTCATATATTTTACAACAGCACAACTAAAGTAATTCACCAATATATTCAAGCTAAATCATGTTAGCATTATTTATTAAAACCCCACAGACATTCCCAACGTACAGATAACTCATACTAACAATCTAAAACAATGCATTGTATGTAGATAATTTAAAACAGCACTAACCCAGTGGGATCATTTTAGCCAGTGCCATAGGGTCGTCGTTGGCAAAGTTTACACCATTTTTAAAATTCCAGGGTTCACCTCCTTCCGGACCATGAGTCCCACCGAGAACAAAAACGAAACCACGGACCCATTTTTTATCACTCATATTGTACACGGAGGAGGACATCTCATCTAGGGACCGTGAAGTGAATCTTGGATTGGCCATTTGAACCAGTGCAAACTGCAGCACCAGCGCATTCGGGAAGAAGTAGTGGAGGAAGGCGATCTCATCTTGCTCCGCTCGGTACCCACAGAATGTCATCACCTTGATGCGCAACCGCACACTTAGGATGGGGCCAACCTCATCCCAGAACTTCAGGTTGAGGTTGGCAGTGGTGCGGTCGCACTTTTCAGACTGCGCAGATCGTTAAAAATTAGTGGACATCAATTTCAGCAGGTAATAATTTTTTTCACGGAAACGGCAGGCAGAGCTGCTATTTCATTAATGGTAGGAGAAGAAACAGAGTACAAGGACCCGAAACCGAAAACAACAAAGGAAAACAAAGCAGGCAAAAGCTGTACAGTCTACAACTACAACCGCCTACAGGAGAAGAGAAAAAATTCAGTCAGGCTCCCTTGGTCTGAAAAGAATGCTGGCAGCGCCAGGGCGGCCAGCTGACCTCCATATCTGGGCCTCCTGGATGATTGACGCTTTCAGGTTTGCGATGCAGCTTGCTCGTCGTTGGAAAATTCTAGCGTTGCGCTCTTTCCAGGTTTCCCACCAGACAAGCTGAGATAGAGCTAACCAGTCCTTGCGCTGGTTCTTGTCAGTCATGCGCCTAGTGTCGTCGATCCAGGACGCGAGCGTTTGGTCGCTTCGCGGCAGGAAGCAGGGAGGGCGACCGGCCATGGGCAGTATCTCACACCAGAGCTGCGTCGTATAGGGGCATGCTGCCAGCAGATGTACAGCGGTTTCTGGAGCTCTCAGGCAGAGGGCACATTCATCATTGTGTGGCAGCCCCCGCCTAGCCAACACATCTGCCGTGAGACATCTCGCCTGGATCACGAGCCATGCGAAGATGCGGCAGCGAAGAGGGGTGTCAGATTGCCACACTGTCAGCTTGAAGTTCCTAATGGTTGAGCCTAGGAATTGCGCAGCATATGCAGTGGTAGTAGAGTAACGTCCACTGCTTGTCCATCTCCAGGTAACGGTGTCTGGGTTGTCGGCATTCAGGTTGATAGAGTGCACCTGTTCCCAAAGTTGCACCGCTTGCATAAGTACATCTGGGGCTAGATTGTGCTTGAGGTGTCTCGTCCATCTCTCATCCGTGAGGGCCTGGTACACCGTGAGGTTTTTCCGGGTGCAGACAGCGTACAGGGCCAGCAGCGAGCTCTTGAGGCTGCTCCCATTTAACCACGGGTCAAGCCAGAATTTGATTTTGTGGCCATCACCTAAACTGAACTTGACAGATGCGTTGAATAGGGCACGGACACGATCGTCGACAGGGAGAGGCAGTCCTTGCCAGGGCTTGTTTGGGCAGTGCCAGGATTGCCACAGCCACCGTGTCCTCAATGCCAAACCTCTAGCTTGGAGGTCAGGCATCCCAAGGCCTCCAAATTCAGTTGGCCGGCACACGGCTTTCCAGCTAATGAGGCATTTAGCACCTGGTGCGACCTCGTCTTGTGCCCAGAAGAATCCTCGTCGAATCTTGTCGATCGCTTTCGTCAGCCATACCGGCGCTGCGATGGCGATCATCTGGAACACCACCATTGCCGATAGCACATGCTTTACCAAGGTCAACCTAGCATCAATGGAGAAGTGCCCCTTCATCCACCCCTTTGCCTTTCCGGCGAGTTTGTCAATGGCAGGTTGGAAATCAGATTTGCACAGGCGCTTGTCCGAGAGAGGCATGCCCAAATATTGGCATGGGAATTGCAGTGTCTTGCAGCCAAATTGGTCCGCAAGCTCGTTTGTGTTGATATCAGGGTAGTGTATGGGTATGATTGAACTTTTTGACATGTTAGTGTGAAGACCGGCAGCAGCCCCAAAATGCTTCAGGATAAGCTTCGTCACATGTACATCTGAAGGGAGTGGGCTGATGAACATGGCAACATCGTCAGCATAAAGAGATATGCGGTGGGCAATATTGCGGCCTCCGAACTTGGCAAGGGCACCATGGCTGTCCGCAGCTGCAACCATCCTTGCGAGCACATCCATTACGATGACAAACAACAGGGGTGATAAGGGGTCACCCTGCCGCAGTCCACGACAGTGTTGCACTTCATCGGTTAAGTTGCCATTGACAAGCACCCTGGTGGTGGTCGAGAAGAGCAGAGCAGAGATCCAATCACGCCATTTCTGACCAAACCCTTTTGCCTCTAACACTTCCAACAGGAATTCCCAGGAGACCGTGTCGAAGGCCTTTTCAATGTCAAGTTTCAGAAAAAGGGCAGAAATTTTATTTTGACGGAACCACTTTGCTTGACTCTGCACATAGGTATAATTGTCGTGGATTGTTCTTGATCTGATGTAGGCACTTTGGCATGGTGTGATCAGCTCATCCATACGGCAAGCCAGTCTTTTGGCAAGGATTTTTGTAACAAGCTTTGCAAAGAACCCAATCAGGCTTATGGGTCTGAATTCCTTTGGGTGAGCTGCTTCAGCGTGCTTGGGAAGTAGTATGAGGGTGGCAGAGTTTAGAAGGTGCAGCTGATTGGATTGGCAAGCTTCAATTGCTGCGATTGCCCTCATAATATCAGGGTTGATAATGTCCCAAGCAGCCTTGAAAAACAGAGCAGTGTAGCCGTCAGGGCCCGGCCTTTGTCAGAGTGTATATCATGAATAGCCGCCTTGACCTCCTCCTTTGTGATTGGGGCTTCCAACTCAGACAGGTCAATTGGCTGTATGCCAATGTACTGAAATTGACAGAGTATGGCCGCGCAGGCTTGTTCCCAAAGAGCTGATCGAAATAGGTCCAAATGAGTTCCTCTTTCTTCTCTTGATCAGTGTGGGCGACGCCGTCGATCTCAATGTGGTGTATGAAGTTCTTGCGACGCCTCCCATTGGCTTTAGCGTGGAAGAATCTAGTACTTGCATCCCCATCCTTGAGCCAAGCAATACGCGAGCACTGCCGCCACATAGACCTCTGTGTTGCTGCAATTCCCAAGCAGTTCATCTTCAACATGGCTCGGAACTGTCGTTCCTCGTCAGTCAGGGCTCGGTGATCCATTGCTTTGTCGAGTTGCTGGATCAGCTCGGAAGTGATTGCTGCTCGAAGCGCCAGGTCGTTGGTGAAATTGGCGCTCCATCTCCTCAATGCCTTGCTTGTTTCAGAGAGCCTAATGTGCAGGTTGACGAAGGCGTTCTCATTGGCAGTACAGCTGTTCCACGCTGCAGTGACCGTGTCCAGGAAGTCATCCCGCTGACCCAGAAATTCTCAAAGCGAAAGCGACGTGCACATCTGAAGGTAATGTCTGTCGAGAGCATCAGCGGGCAATGGTCAGAGAGTTCTGACGATTGGGCCTGCAACATGGTTCCTGGGAAGGCGGCATCCCACGCGTCGTTGAACAGAACGCGGTCAAGCTTAGCCATAGTCGCTGCAGCCTGCTCGTTGCTCCAAGTGTACCGACGGCCGTGCAAGTACAGGTCCTTGAGCTGCAGCGTGTTGATGAACCGACGGAAGGCGCCCATAGTTCGACGGTTGATGTTGTTGTTGTTCTTGTCAGAGGCTGCAGCGATCAAGTTGAAGTCGCCGGCAATGAGTGTTGGCACACTAGGCTGCAGAGTAGTCTGTACATGGTTCTTCAGCTCATTCAGAAAGGCAAGCTTGTCATTGTCAGCTTGGGGGCCGTAGACCGAGATCAGTGACATTGGCGTTTGAGATTTGAGTAGCAGGCCCTGCACGGTTACGAAGCTGCTGGCAAAATGGCTGTTGGAGACAAGGAATTCCGTGGCAACCCAAGCAATGATAATTCCACCTCTAGTACCGTCAGCCAGAGCAAAAGCAAAGTCAGTGAACTGGGCACCGCAGCATTCCTTAATCAGATTAAGATCAACAAACTGCAATTTTGATTCCTGGAGGCAAACTAACACCACATTCAAACGTTGCACAACAGCACACACAACGGCTCTGCGGGCCACACTGTTCAGCCCTCGAACATTCCATACAAGAAAGTTGCAATTCATGGAGTAAACTTGGTCGACATAAACAACAGAGCAGATCCCTTACAGGGTAGGCGCGGCCGTCTGGGCCTTCTTCTTCTTACTGGTCTTCCCCTTGGCTCCCTTGGCGATGGAGGTGAGCGCGGCCATGCGCTCCGTCGAGAGGGGCGGGCCGAACGCCGTGTTGAACCGCTGCAGGACCTCGTCGTCAGATTCGTCGCCCTTCTCTGACAGGGCAAGGCCCCTCTTGGAAATGATTAGGCGACGCGTCTGCTTGAGTGTCTGGTTCCCGCTTCCGGTGAACGCCAGCTTCCTATTCTGATGCGGTGGCTACGTCTGGTGGCAGTACCCGGTGTGCGTCTAGTGCGGCCATGGCAGCGTCGAGGAGGAGCGGAGGGGATGAGAGCCTGGGAGCAGGTAATAATGGGTCATGCAGCTGAGGCAGCAAAATGAGAATGCAATGCTAGTACCTTGATGTGCAGAGCCTCAACATTGGGAAAGCATTTGAGGAATGCGGGCAGCGTCTTGATGTCGTCGTGGACTCCGAAGCGCACCCTCAGGCTAAGGGTCTTCACGGTTGTGAGCATCATGCTTGCACTTGTCTTAATCCCGGCCTAGAATGCACCCAATTGAATTCAGGAACAAAGTTTGCACATTTCACTAACCAGATGTGTTTGCAAAACAAATTGAAAGAACATTCAGATTTCGGAGGCTGGACTGGATGTGTAAATCCCATGATGACGGTTTCTTGGATCTCGAGTGCGTACTTTCCTGGCTCCAGGTATCCGAACAAGCTCAGCTTGGGGACATTGCCGATCATGACTCTGGTGGAGGATGCACCGGCAGGGCTGAGGCATTCCGACAGGACGAGGCGCTCGAGACGCGGGGCGTTCACCACCTCGACGCTCTCCAGGATGAAGGCGCAGATCTGCACGCACCGGAGGCGCACCCCCTTCATGGTGCCCTGGATGTTGAGGATCTCCAGGGCGGGGCTGCTGGCGACGACGGCGTCGATGTCCCCGCTCTCCACGGTGACGCTGCAGATGCCGAGCTCCCGGAGGTGGGGTGGAAAGGAGGCGTCTTGGAGGACGGCCGCGTCCGGAACTTTCAGACGCCGATGTAGAGGCGGGTGAGGGTGGAGATGGTGAAGAGCGTGCTGGGGAGGCGCACGTCGATTGGCGACGGGCGGTTGACGAGGACGAGCTCCTGGAGCCAGAGCTTGAGGTGGGCCGGGTGCGCGCCCATGCGGCCACGGGTGAGGTGGACGCAGCGGAAGGGCCCCGGTTGCGCGGCGAGGAGACGGGACACGGCAGCGGTGATGTCGTTCCGCGAGGGTGCGCAGTTGGGGAGCAGGTGGGTGTCGACGAGGACGAGCGGCGTGGAGCGCCAGACCCCGCGCCAGCGCGCGGCGAGAGCGGCGTTGCGGGCGGCGTCCTTGGCAGAGAGGCGGGAGACGATGTCGCGGAGGAGCGCGTCCAGGAGGCCGCTAATGTGGCCGACGCCGTCAGAGGGGGCGGCGCGGAGGGCGCGGAGGCGGGCGGGTCCGGGAGATTGGCGTGGATGAGCGAGAGGAGCTGCTCCGTGCTTGGGTCCAGCTCGACGTTGACGTACCGGCTTGCCATGGCCGGCGCCGGCAGGAGGTGAGGTGAGCACGGGAGCGGCTGAGCTAGGGTTGAAGCGAGTGAAGCGACGAGCCTGGAGTGATGGCGGCGGGTCGTCGGTTTTGTAGGGAGATAATAGCACAATACTACCTGTTTTCGTGCAAAATTTACTGAATGATACAACTTGTGGTTTCAATCTTATTTACATACAACATTTGGCGCAAGTTTTTTCAGAAAACCCAAATCGCGTTGTGACGCGATTTAGACATCGAATTTGACATGGCGGGACCACATGTCAGATGACGTGGCAAGTTCGGTGATGGAGAGAGAAAACAACAGTTAGCCGTTATGTCGGGACCTACCTGTCAGGAGGCTGTCACCCGCAGTCACTAAACGGGATCCACATGTCAGCCCAATAAAAAATAAAAAATCTGAGAAAATAAAAAATTCTAAAAAACTAAAAAATACCCCTGTTCTTCCCTCTTGCCACCAAACGCCCGCATCCCTGCTTGCGCAGCTCCCATGGAGAACCTCGCCGTCCGTCCGCGCCCATGAATCACCTGCTCTCCGTCGCGTCAAGGCGCCGCCGTCACGCCCGAGGAGCCCCTGTTCTCTGTCGTGCCCGAGGAGCACCTGCTCACCATCGAGCCCGAGGTGCCCATGCTCCCCGGAGCCCCTGCTCGTCGTCGAGCCGGAGGTTCCCGGCCGCGGCCGGCGTCGGCGGCACCACAGGGCTCGTCCAGGAGCCGGCCGTCCGCGCCCATGGAGCACCTGCTCGTCGTCGCGTCGAGGCGCCGCCATTGCGCCTGAGGAGCCCCTGCTCGCCGTCGCGCTCGAGGGCCTCTGTGCCGGAGCCCCTGCTCGCCGTCGAGCCTGAGGTTCCCGGCCGTGGTCGGCGTCGGCAGTGCCGCGGGGGCGGGGGCGACGAGCTCGACGGCGCCAGCGCTGGATTGAGGGCCTCTGCATCCATATCCACCTCACCCAAATAAACAAAAAACAGATTTTTTTATTTTCTCTATTTTTTTAAGTAAAGACAGCCTCCTGACAGGTGGGTCCTGACAGAACGGCTAACTGCCGTTTTCTCTCTCCGTCACCGAACTTGCCACGTCATCTGACATGTGGGTCCGCCATGTCAGATTCGCTGTCTAAATCGCGTCACAACGCGATTTGGGTTTTCTGAAAAAACTTGCGCCAAATGTTGTATGTAATTGAGATTGAGACCACAAGTTGTATCATTCTGTAAATTTTGCACGAAAACAGGTAGTATTGTGCTATTATCTCTTTTGTAGGGTTCGATCGGGGTGCTTTCCGATGGGCCAAATGTCGGAACCGTGTTGCTCCCGGGCCCATCAGTGGATACAAAATGGGAACTACATGAGTACTATTAAATGAGAAGTTGAACACCTAAAAAAATTAAATTAAATGAGAAGTTGATCACTAGAGTTAGAGTAGTAACTTGTTGATTGATGAATAACCTACTTCTACCACACGTATACCCCACTCCATCATCAGTCGGGACCAAACCCTAGCCTCACTCTCTATCGGTCTCCCGTGCTCCTCTGCACTGCACTGCACTCCACTCCTCTCCCCGTCCTATCCCATCCTCTCCACTTGACCATGACTGACTCCGGCAAATGGATTTGGATCCGAACCCGACCACTACTGGGATGCGCTTGTGGTGGAAGAGGTTTTAGCCACATGTCGGACGAAGTTGGAGCAATCTGATTCTACAATCATGCTACCACGGCGGAGGTGATGCGCTAGGTAGAGGCCATTTCTTAGTGCCATAGTTTCCGTTGCTTCGGCATTTGTCACAAAAGTTATTAGCCACGGAGCCGCTGCTACAAATTGACCTTGGTCATCTAACAACACCTGAAGCTCCGTCTAGGGAATCCAGCTGCAACGGCATCCACATTCAGTTTCACACTACCTTGGCATGGTTTTTTTTCACCTTTCCACTACTTTTTTATCACTAGTTTCTTGCTATTCGTTTTCAGAAAATTCGGAGACAATGCTTTAACAGTCATCGCTGTTCTTTCTGCGGGCTTTATTGGTTCATTTCTAACCACTTGTCCCCTTTGTCACCAAATCGATCCGGATGTGACACTTTAAAGTAAATCTTCCCAGTGATTGAATAGATACTCCAACTACCGGGCTATAATTTTCCATCATTAGTCAAGCTTGTGTACCATGCGCTAGGATTATCGTAAAAGAGTTGTCTTGCTTGCTTATTCTTCGACCGATCAGTCATAATAATTTGTAAGACTGCTCAACTTCAGGAACCATGCAGTTTTTAGCACGCCTTATTCTAAGATATACACAGCTAGTATGCTAAGGAGTAGTTGCAAAAAGTGTTGGATAATTATACATTTCCATGATTAAAATCACCTACCAAAGACGCCCTACAATTCACGACACAGAATTACTGAGTCATCAATCAACATTTTGTCAATCCTTGTCGGCTCGTTCGACACCGACGCGGTGCCGCCCTCGGGCGACATCATACCTTGCTGGAGGGCGTCGTGGCTTCCTATCCACTCCCCTCGAGTGCCGGGGGAAACCCTAGGACCAGCGCGCTGGTCCAGGCAGCAAGGTTACTCTCCTTCTTGAAGGTGCTGCTTGGAACTCGATGGTTCGCTGCTAGGAGTGTGGTGGTACTTCGTGGAGAGGGCGCAGCGGTTACGGGTCACCGTCGTTTAGTCAATCTGCCTATGTCTCCTTTTGTTTTTCTTGTTTTTCTCTTCTTCTTGCTTTGGGTGTATGTTTGCTGCCGCCCCAACATGTGGAAACTGTCGGTTGTATCGGGAGGTTGCTATATTTATATAGCGGGGCTACGGCCTATTTCGTCAATCAACATTTTGTATGTGCTGAAAGTTTTCTCCTGAACTTCATCAAACACCTAATTGCACACTCCTACTTCGCGTAGGCATCACTTGTTAAGCTCCGTCGCTGCTGTTTGTCATCGACACTCTGACCTTGGTGAAGCCAGACAAGACAACACTGGTCATCTACATGTAAGCGTGCGTCAGCTAGTGTTAAAGTGGCGAGGAGCCCAAACTCTGAATCAATCGTTGAATGAAATGTCTGAAGCCTTCTCATCTGTTCTGTCTCTCGCCCCCAAGGCCAAAGTCTTCGTGTTAGCGCAGCTCAGCATCAGCGGATCCTACATACGTACTTTATAGGAGTATCTACCGTCCAGTGACCTCTCCTTCGAGCAACGTCTTGCTTCGCGTCGACGCCGACATGCCCGCCGTGGTTTCCGTCCCGCTGCTGCCGCCGGTGACACCAGAAGCACATGAGCGACGTCGAGAACTCTTCGGCCACCGTACATGTCCCATACCCGCTGGGCAAGGTGGACCATGTGCTCCTCCTCTGCCAGTGCCAGAGGCCGCGATCTCGAACAGCACGACGCCAAAGCTGTACACGTCCGGCACGGCGCTGGTCCGGCTGGTGCTCGTTCCGGAAAATCTCCGGCAGTAGGCCAACCACGGAGAAGAGGCACCGGCTGCACTCGCTGGCGTTGAGGTCCCTCTGTACTGCGCCAGCCCGTACAACTGCCACTTCGCGTCTGGTCGCGGCCCGTGACAGCTAACCGGTGGCTCGCCCGATGAGGTTGGCCATCAGTAGGAACTACGCCCTGGCCATGGTGGCAGGGTCGACCGGGATCAGCCAGGTGACAAGCACGAAGAAAGCGACGCCGAGGTCGGCCGTGGAGGCAAAGGCCGGGCCGCGACGGCGAATACTGGAGCAAACAGGCGTATGCCGCACGCACGTGCCGGCTGCCTGGGCACACCGCCATGATCCCTGCCGGCGCCTCGACGAAGCATTGCAGGCACAGTGCCACGTCACGTTCGGCATAGCACATGATGAGGCCGAATACCTGGTCGGATGATCCAAGGTCCCCGACCGTGCCGTTGTAGAACCAGCCGTTGGCGCCAGCAGACATGCATGGGGAGGACGGAAAGGAGCTCGTCGAGGTTCTTCTTGAGCTGGCTGCTGTCAGTGTACTTGCCCATGGTCGAGCAGGACGGCCACACCGGAGGAAGGAACTTGTCCAGCTGGCTGAGTGAGGGAGCGTCGGCGAGAGACGCAACAACAGCGAGCAGGAGAATTATATGGCAGGAAGCCACGGATGATGGACGGCCTGGGACGGCGCCGATACTCAGGATCCTTTATATTTGTGCACTTATCTGACCAAGAAGATTAAGGTTATGTTAGTGATGATAAGGTAGAATATGTCCGAATAAGATACATAATTTGGAGTTTGGGTAATGCCAAATGTCACTGGAACAACGTTCCTCTGCTGGCCTGTTTCGGCTTTACATCATGTCTAGTATTTACCCCAGTCACTATCTCTTCACTGATATTAAAATAGGCAGAAGACTTGAGGAGCTAGCAATTTCAGTTTAGAAGTCTTATCGTTGTTTGACAGTTGTCAGCTTGTCATGCTGTTTGACAAAAGAAAAACCATATATGACGAGATTTCTGACTTGATAATATGTGAAGAAACACATGTATCCATTTCTGACTTGATAATATGTGAAGAATAAAAAATCAACAATTTGTTAGGAATATATTAGGATACATCTACTCTATACGTCTCTAGAAACACATGTATCCATTTCTGACTTGATAATATGTGAAGAATAAAAAATCAACAATTTGTTAGGAATATATTAGGATACTGTGCTAAAGACTTGCTTCTTCAAATACATGAATACATGGACGGCAAAAAAACTGCAGAACATCGTACAGTACACTATCTATAAAGTTCCTAGTAGATGTATCCTACCAATTCAGAATTCTCCATCTTCTGAAAGAAGGCTCCCGGAAATAGATATACCATGAGATAAAAATACCCACCTAAAAATACTTAAAATATCAAACCAGAACTATTGAAGTAAACTATGAATCAATGCAAACATCATGAAAGTGAATTGGAGAAAACAAGGATGGTGTATCAGCAATAATAACAGCTAAAAATGTCTACAGGGAAGAGGGAACGCATACAATGATATTGCGCCAACCAATAAAGCAGGGAAAAAACAACACAAAATGCAGGACAGAATAATTTATCTTTCAGTAGAACAGGAGATAAGGAGACACAATTATTTTAACAAAGATATGAACTTGTCGCTAGTTCAGGAGTCTCTTTTTTACTATGCGGAACTGATTATTCAAGAAAATATTGTAAAGTTTCTATGCATGCATATACAAACTAAGGAAATCTTTAAGAAGCGTGTGTAGAGGTTTACCTTTTCTTTTTGGAGGGATATTACAACAGCATTAAGGGCCTCCTTGATTCGTAGAATACCAGAAGCGCTGGTGCCTCACTGCATATTCCACTTAAAACAAAATCGTAGGGGCACATCCTCCTGAAACTTCGTCACAAAAAAAGGAAGGAGACTAGGAGAGGAACTGAAACAAGAAAAATAAGGCCTTCTGAAGAAGGAGATGGACACGGAGTGCATGGGCGGCAGACCTTTGTCCACCAATGATTACTTCGTGTTAGCATCAGCTGATCCACAGTTCTACTTCAGAACATCTACCGTCCAGTGACCTGCCCTTCGACTAGCGTCTTGCTTCGTAACGACACCGACTTCCCCGTCATAGTGTTCGTCCTGCTGCTGAGACCGACGCTGGCGACACCAGAAGACCCCCAACTGGAATCACCAACCTCCAGCGGCACGTACACAAAGGTCGCCACCGGCATCCTCGCCGGTAGTGTCGGCAGCGGCTGCTCTCGCCTCAGCACACCAACGGCTTGCCTGATCGATGGCCGCAGGCTTCGGTCAGGGTGCGCGCACCAGAGCCCGACTACGATCACACGCTCCATCTCCTGGATGTCGAACTCCCCATTCAGACGCACATCGGCAGCATCGAGAACTCTTCCAACGCCGTATATGGTCCAGACCCGCTGGGCTAGGTGGACCATGTGCCCCTCTTCTGCCAGTGCCAGAGGCCGCCTACCGCAGGCGATCTCGAGGAGCACGACGCCGAAGCTGTACACGTCCGACTCGGTGCTTGTGCGTCCGGTGCTCATGCACTCCGGGTCCATCCCCCTTGTGCCAGCGATCACTGTGGTATGTGCCCCCCGGCCGTGGTCGACAAGCCTGGCCAGCCCGAAGTCGCCGAGCTTGGCTGCGAAGGAGGCGTCCAGCATGACGTTGCTGGGCTTAATGTCTCTGTGCAGCACGCACTGCTCCCACTCCTGGTGCAGGTAAAGGAGTGCGGAGCCCAGTCCCAGCACGATCTCATGCCTGTCCTGCCATGGCAGCACCGCCGCATTTTTGGTGCTATAGAGGTGCATGTCCAGGCTGCCATTGGTCATCAGCTCATAGACGAGCAGCAGCTCGCCGCCGCCATGGCACCAGCCGATAAGCTGCACGAGGTTTCGGTGCCGCAGCCGGCTTATGATCCTTACCTCGGAGGCATACTCCTTTTTCCCCTGCTGGGACCCCTTGGAGACTCTCTTGATGGCTACCTCCAGGTTGGATTCCTTGAGAAATCCTCTGTATACTGAGCCAAAGCCTCCTTCCCCAAGCTTCCTCTCATCGGAGAAGTTGTCAGTGGCCATGGCCAGCTCGCTGTACCGAAAACGCTTGGGGCCGGTCCCTTTCTCGAAGACGTCTTCCATGGCAGGATCATCGTTGGAGAAGTTGCTATGTTCCTGCTTTTGCCCCCTTGCCTCATCGGTGACAGGGAAATTAGGCTCATTCTGTCGTATCCGGAGAAGCAGACAGATCAAGAAGCCGACCAGAATGATGAAGAATGACACAGTACCAACGGCAATGCCGATCAGAAGCCCTGTCCTCGAGGAGGATCTCGAAGAAGACGATGATTCTGTGGTGAAATTTCAGCAACAATACTGCATTAGTATCTCACTGCTAGCTGCTTTAACTCTGCAATTTAAGATGGTATTCTCGGACTAGCTAGCATGGATGCCACTGAAGACTGACTACTGGCTCTGGTACAGGCGGCAGGATTATGTTGAAGGGGTGAAGCTCATAGTGCACGTAGCAGCTGTACGCCTTGACGGCGCCAGCGGATTGGTTTTGGAAGAACTCCGGCAGTTGGCCGACCAAGGAGGCGAGGCACCGGCTGCACTCGCTGGTGTTGAGGTCCCGCGTGCACTGCGCCAGCCCGTGGACCTGCCACGTCTCGTCATACGGCGTGCTCCCGCTCACGACCCGCGACGGTGTCCCGGCGGCACGACCTGTGAGGTCCGCCATCAGCCTGAGCCACGCCCTGGCCATGGTGGTTGGGTCGACCTGAAACGGCGCGTGATATGTCACGTAGAAAGCGACGTCGAGGTCGGCTGTGGAGGTGAAGGGCGGCGTTGGCGAGTACCCAAGCACGCACGCGTCATACGCCGTGTGCACGACCCGGCTTCCCGGGCACACGGTCGTGATCACTGCTGGCGCTCCGGCGAGGCACTCCAGACACCACACCGCATCGCGGTCAGCGTAGCACATGATGAGGCCGAAGACCTGGTCCGGCGATCCTGGGTCCCCCGCTGCGCCACTGTAGAACCAGCCGTTGCCCTCGGCGGCCGCCGGAAGGGCGGCGAGGAGCTCATCGAGGTTCTTCTTGAACTGGCTGCCGTCGGTGTAGTTGCCAGTGGTCGAGCAGGAAGGGTACAATGGAGCGTCGATCATTGTGGCAGCGTCACCGAGAGATGCAACAACGGCGAGGACGAGGATGACAAGTCTGGAAGCCATGGAGGCAGGCCAGCCAGCGGGAGGGTGGCGAGATGCTTGGGATCCAAACAAAGGTAGCTTCTCTGTGATACTCTCATACCTATCATGTCTACAATTTGCTCCACTCAGTATGCAAAATGTTAGTATTTGCCCCAGTCACTACCCTTCAATGAAGTCAAACTAGGCAGAAGACCTGGGGTCTGGGGAGCTAGCAGCAATTGTCAGTTTAAAAGCTTTTTCGTGGATTCACAGATGTCCACCACTCATGCTGCTTGATAAAACCATATATGATGAGTCTCTCCTCTATATATGTCTCTAGAACTACATGTATCCATCCCTAAACTGATAAAACCATGTGTTATGTGAAAAATATAATAAGAGAACGATTTGTTAGGAATATATTGGAATAAAGTGTGAAGGACTTGTTTCTGCATATAAATGAATACATCTATGGCAAAAAAAAAAAATCATCTATGAATGGGCCATAGGTACACCAAACAAATTTGTTGAACACTATACCTCAATCTGTAAAGTTCCTAGTAGAGGTATCCTATATAAGAGACATTCTTCAATTCAGAGTCTCCATCTTCTTAAAAATGGACCAAAAATAGATATAACACAAAGTATAAATGCCCTTCAGAAACCATCCCGACCACATGGTCTGAAAGTGGAACGGCACCGTGCGATGTACAGAGCCACTTTCGAGGGTCCCTAAGATGCCCGGCGTGGAAGCTAACTTGGTGTACCTGGGCTCCACGCAGATCTTCCCTGGCTGGCTGGGCTGAACCGTTAATGGACTGCAGACCGCCTTCAAAGCCGTGGCATCTCGCATGATCAGATTGTCATCTCTTTAATCAAGCTCCGGAAACCATGATGCGCATCTTGGTGAGCTGCCCATTCTCCAGGCAAGCCTGGGCTGTAGTTCTCTCATGGATCAGGTTCCCAGACCCTGATACTCCCCTGATTGAATGGTGGCTTTCGACTAAAGGACGTGTTCAGAAGGATCCACGGAAGGGCACTGCTTCACTCGTCCTGCTCACCGTATGAAATCTTTTGAAGCACTGAAAAGCATGTGTCTTTGATGGTGCTCGTGCAAACGCTGCGATGCTCCTTGCTCAGATTAAACACGAAGCTATTCTCTGGTCCCGAGCTGGTGCTTTAGGACTTAGAGTTTGCCTGCCCGCAACGTGGATGTTCATTAATTTTCACCATCGTGCTGAATGTTTTGTGTGTGTGTCCTAAGTCCTAACCTTACTTTAGGCTTGTAAAACTTTTCTACCACAAACATTGCGTTTTGTCGAAAAAAAATACAAGTGCCCACCTAAAAAATTATAATACCAAACCAGAAATATTACGAATAAAACTATACAAGTAAAAACTAATGTCTCTATAGGGAACAAATACAATGATCTTGGAGAACAGAAGGATGGTGTATCGACAAGCTACCACATAACAGCTAAATTTGTCTCTATAGGGAACAAATACAATGATCTTGGGCCAACTAAACCAAAAGCAAGGCAAGAACACAAAATGCAGGACAGAGTAAACCCTCTCTTAGTAGAACAAAAGATAAGGAGGAACAAGTTTTAACCAGAGATAAGATGAACTTGTCACTAATTCAGGAGCCTCTTTTTTACTATGCAGAAGTGATTGTTCTAGAAAATATTACAAAGTTTGTTGCATGTATATAAAACCTAAGGAAGTGTTCAATCAGTGTGTGTATAGGTTTACTTTTGGAAGGATATCACAACAACGTTAAAAGCCTCTTTGATTTGCAGGATACCATTACCACAGGAATATGAAAAACGTCAGGTTGCAATGGCATGCTCCTACATGATTAAATTTGCACCAGAGTTTGTTTGATTGCATCATAGATTGAGTCGATGGAAAATTTTTATGAAATGTAGTGCAATGGAATCCTTAGGAAAAATTCTAAGGGGATATATAATCCTAAAATTCCAAAGGACCAATCATCCGAAATTCCTATAAATATACTTTGACTCAAAAAGATGTTTTTTTGCGGGGAAAAGACCCTTAACTAGCATCACTACATCATCCAAAATGGCACAAGCATTAACGTTTTCTACCTAGAAGAATCAGAACTACATCACATATGCATCATTAAGCACCACATCTAGGACTCCATTAGTTAGTGATCTAAGTATCTAACACATCCTGGTGATCTGTTCATTGACATCCAGGTTACTTAACACTGGCATCATGTAGAAGTGATAGCTACAGAACACATCAGGAAGGATATATAAATAGATGTTTCAGCTATTACTTACATATATGTGGGAAAGCTTGTGTGCGTTCATGCTACATCTTGACCATATCCATTCATGCATGGCCACTGCTTCTGTGAATCACTCATGAAGGAGATCCAACCCACATAAAGAACGAAACAGGATTAAAGTTTACAAACTCTTCTTTCTTCTTGAAGATCCCAAAGGGCAATCAACCATGTGAAGTATGAGAGGTGCTCAGGTGATCAACTTCTAAATCCCCATGCAATCAATCTTCATGATTTGATTTCGCCAACTCAATGTTCAAGGAGAAGTCCTAGAGACACCGCCATAAACTCTTTTTCTAATGCTGGCTACTAACCTATCTGCGACCTGGACATGAGTTTCTTCATCATCTTTTAGCTTGTGCAACTCCTTTGGATCCTTACACTCCTTTAGAACAATGGAAACAGCCTGAGCTTTCTCCAAAATCAATTTTCTCTTTGCCTTAGCGTCATCACCTTCCTTTTCTCTGTAGCTGCCAGGCAACTTTGTAGAATGTGGTACCGAGCGCATAAGATAGGTCAACTTATCACCAGTTCAACCGAACCGAGCCGCTTGAGCTCTTTCATGAGCATCCGGTAAGTGATATACTGGGGCACAAGCCCTCTCCGGAACATGTCCTCAAACTCAGCACACGCTTCCTTGAACCGATGACTCCGGCAAAGCAAATGTACCAGCATGGTGCTTGTGGCCAGATCGGACTCGAACCCATTAGCTTTCATCTCCTTTATCATCTGCACCACCAGTTCAAGCCGATTCGCCTCGCTCAACAGCTTGATCAAGAGGTTGTAAGTGATCTGGTCCGGCGCGTAGCCGTTGCTGATATCTTGCTGTACAGGTTCATCCCAGCTCGACGTTGCGGTCTTGGCAAAGAAGATGAAGAAGTAATTGTACGTTTTTGCGGTCGGCAAGATGCCTCTCCCCATCATGGCCTTGAGCACACCGCTGGCGCCGGCAAGGTCCCCGTACTTGCAGTAACCCAGCACGAGGGAGTTGAATGTCGAAATGTTCGGCGCGAGGCCATAGAGAGGAAATTTCTCGAGCAGGTTGTATGCGTCCGGAACCGGCCGGCGTGCGCGAGGGCGTTCACGATGGGTTGCAGGTGACCAGATTGCCTCGATCCCCTCCTCTCGCATCTCGTCGAGGAGGCACACCGCCCGGTCCGGCTGCTGCATCAGGCAGAAGCCTTGACGAGAGTCCCGTGGGAGACCACCGCGGGGCGCACGCCGGCCAGCATCTCCACCAGAGCTTCTCGACCTTGTCGAGCCGGCGCGCGCCGGACCAGCCGTCGAGGAGCATGTTGTAGGTCCGTCGTTGGGCGCCGCTCCCCTCGCGCCGGCACCGCTCGACGAGCTTGGCGGCCGCGCGCGGGTGGCCCTCCTTGCAGAGCGCGCCGACGGCCATGTTCAGGAGGGAGGTGGCCGCGGGGAGGAGGAGGAGTCGTCATCTAGAATGTAGCGGTCGGGGTGGCGGCGGAGGAAGTGGAATGCGCGGAGGGCGGCGGGGGCGAGGCCGAGGCGGGCGTAGCGGCGGACGAGCGGGCGAAGGCTGCGAGGGGAGGGGGCGGGCACACGGGCGAGAGGAGGAGGCGCCAGAGGCGGCGAAGAGGCCGCGGGAGGCGAGCAGGGAGACGGCGCGGCGGTGCCGGACCAGCGGGCGAGCGCGGGGAACGCGGACTCGAGGAGGGCGGCGAGCGACCGACGGAGGTGCGGGAACAGGGCCGGGTCCGGGTCGATGCCGGACGCGCGGAGGCGGTCATCGGGGTCCGCGCCGCCAGGATGGAGACTGCGGTGGCTGCGGCGGCGGCGGCACTGGGAGGGACGGAAGCGGAGAGCGGGGCGGCGGGCCTAGCCTGCATTTCGATTTTTTTGGATCTCTGACTGTCAATGGCCCTGTTTTGTTCGTAAGAAAACTATCATCTGTCAGTTTAGCACCACGTAGCAAATGGAAGAAATATGATTTTTAGTGCTAAACTCAAATAATAAATGTTGAGTTATATTAACTCATGGAACCAGGTAACAAAACATTGACACCTAGTACTCCCTCCGTTCCAAATTATTTGACTTCCATTTGTCCACATGTGGATGTATCTAGACATGTTATAAGTATAGATACATCCACATTTGGACAAATATATGTCAATTAATTTGGAACGGAGGGAGTATAAGCAAACATGGAACATGCGGGAGAGGGCGACGCCGCGACGCAGAAGGCGGCGACAAGCCGTGAGCGAGCTCGAGACGTCACGGAGGCCAGGACAAGCTTAGGGTTAGGGTTGGTGAGGTTGGGTATTAGAGCATCTCTAGCAGATACCCTATTATCCCCGCGGCCTGGAAAAGTCCGGCCGATATGGGGTACATGTCGTTTTTTCGGCCCGAGCAGATACCGCATATGGGCCTGCCACGGAAAATTTTATCCGGGGCAGGATAAGCGGCAGCTCGTCCGCTATATTAGGGGCACGGAGGGGTCGATGCGGTACGAAAAACGCACCCCTCCGCCGCACCCAGCACCGCTCCACCGCACGCACCACCCAACTCCGGCGAGCAATAGACGCCGCCTCGCAGCTCCTCTCACCGTCGCACCACCAGATCCATGGCCGGCTCGAGCCTACGCAGCTCTGGCGGGCGGCGGAGAAGGCGACGCGAGACGCCGCGAATCGCTCGAGGGGCGCCAAACTGCGCGACTCCTACAAGGACCGCCGGTGGGCGGGCCTCATGATGACGCGGGAGCCGCGGAGGAACGACGCGGAGGCGGGGAGCTCTGGCGGCAGCCGGAGGAGGAAGAGGCCGGTGCCGGTGGAGGAGGAGTTCCGACAGGACCCCTTCCCGGCGGGGCACATCCGCGTGACCCCCGAAGGCCGGCGGGGCTCCGCCTTCATCCGCTTCTACCGTTTCGAGCAGGTTCTCCTCCCTGCTTACGGTCGTGTCCGTGAAGCCGAAGCGGAGGTGGCCGCCGCGACGGCGGCGATGGAGGCCAGAGCTCCCAGTGCCGCGCAGCGCCTGATGGCGGCGGTCGACGAGCACGAGCTAGCGGTGGCGCTGTGCGACATCGCCTTGGAGGAGGAGCTCGACCTTGAGCCGTAGGTAGCCGCCGACGCCGACGAGCTTCCGCGAAGATCGGCGACGCCTCCGGAGAAGATCGCCGCCGTAGAAGCTTAGGCTAGATCTAGGGTTTCCATTTCTGTTTTAGATGTAGTTTAATTTGACATGTATCGAACTTAATTTCAGTTCTATCTAATGTTTAAGGGAGAATTGGTTCTGTACCATTAAAAGATCCCATCTTTAGGAAAATACCATCAAAATATTTGGCTTTAGGAAAATACCACCCAAAGCATTCTCCGTTATCATTTTCTACCATCGTCGTGAACTCCACGTTAACTGAGCTGAACCGTCGTATCGAACACTTGATTTCTTGCCCAACTCCATCTTCTTCCTCCCATCTTGCCTAACTCTATCTTCTTCCTCCCATCTCCCCAACTCCTGGGAGTTCTCCTCTGCTCGTGTTGTCCATGAGACACTGAAAGAGGCGCTAGGATAGCGACCTAATGTTCGATCAGCCGTTGTCCCAACATCCACGCTCACGGCCGCTCGGCGGCGCTCCCCTCGGCGTGCACCCTCAGTCGCACCATTGGCACCGGTCTCTCGACGAATTTATGCGCCGGCTTCTTGAAGAACGAACACACCAGCGCTTAACGCGCCGCCTTCTCGAAAAACGCTGCGCTGCCCGTGTCCCCCTTGGTCGGCGCTGTGCGGCTGCGCGTCGAGTCCGCAGCTTCTCGAAGAATGCCCCGCTGCCGGTGTCCCTGCTTGTCGGGGCCGGGCAGCAGCGCATCGAGTCAACAGCTTTTCGAAGAACGCCAGACTGCCCGTGTTCCCCCTCTTCGTCGCTGGCGGCAGGGCGTCGAGAGCTGCGCAACGACGCGGCGACCGGCGCTTGTCCGCCACGGTCCCTGGGATGGCGGCGAACCCATGGCGTTATCCGATTCTCGCGCGGCCGGAGCTTCCCCTTCTTGTCCACAACCGATGGGCTGTCGAACGACAGCCACCAAGACGCGGGCGCTCCTGCCCCATGTCCTTCACCAAATCCAGGGCTGGCAACTAAAGCGAATGGTGGGCACCGTTCTTCTTCACCTCCGGCTACTATGGTCTATGGTCCATGTGAGGGAAGTTGAGCTCAATCAACGGAGAAACTGACGGAATGGTAGAAATTGATAACGTTGTGAACTTTCAATAGTATTTTCCTAAAGCCAAATCTTTTGATGGTATTTTCCTAAAGATGAGATCTTTTAATGGTACAGAACCAATTCTCCCAATGTTTAATCTAGTTTGCTTGCTCCAATTCTCGCGTGGATTTCACAATTTCATCTAGCTTTAAATATCCAGTACAATTATCGTGTATCTGTTCTTCCACGCGTCGTGCGGTCCCAGAAACGAGTTTTCCAGTCAACCGGATACGACCTATCCGGTACCAACTTATAGGGTATCTTCTAGAGATGCTCTTAGGGCTGGGGGTGGTTCCCTAGGGCCAGGAAAAAGAAGGCTGTGCTGGGGGACATAGAGGGATGCTGGGTGGCGGTGGACCGACAACGGCGCTTTGAGCAGTGCGGCAGGCGGGGGCAGAATGGAGGTGGGAGGTGGTGCGGCGGGAGGTGATAGAGGTGGCAGAGGGCGCTCACGAATGGACGTGTGTGCCCCACTAAATGGGTCCATTATTATTTAGTGCTAAACTCAAATAACAGATGAGGGCGTCGTCCACCTCATCGGAGCCGGAGTTAGATCTCGCCTTGAACAGCTGCAACGGAAGCCGAGAGAGCGAGCGAGAGCCGGCACGCGAGCTTCCTGCCTCCACATTGTTGTTATGTCGCGTTATCAGCCATCCGACGACTAGAGATGGAGGGGTGTGCAATGAGCAGGATAAAGGGGTGACTATAGCTTCATGAAGGGTGTGCTAAGAGGTGCCGAAAGTATGAGCAGAACGGGCACACCGAAACTATCGGGACGAAATCGGTAACCAAAACATAATAATCATAATGGAAAAAATTAAAGGAAAACTAAGGGTTAATCCATACCCACAACTTTGTTATAGGTTAAAATAATCTATATCCGTTCTGAAATAAGTGAATAATTTATGAATGTCAATGACTCTATTTTGTTCATAAGAAAACACTCATCTCGCAGTTTAGCACCAGGTAGAAAATGGGAGAAATATGATTTAGTGCTAAACTCAAATAATAAATGTTGAATATATCAACTCAGGGAACCGATCGAGGTAACGAAAGATTGACACCTATATCAGGTAAACATACGGTTTCAATCGGGGGTAACGGAACCCAGATAGGAATTCTATACTATCCATCAGACATAGAGCTTCAGTGACTCAGCTGAACTAGCCGCAAAAGGCACGTAGAGTACCAAGAGGCAGTGGTGGAAACCTTCTCTACATCTGATTTTGGTATGCTGGGAAGCATTCACAACAGGCAGCCTCTAAGTGTTCAGATCATTCATCGTGTTTGCCGTCCGGCTTCTGTTTCTTCCACTTGTAAGCAGCTTCCAATATCTTGAGATTCGGTGCTAGAGCGGCTTCATCAGGGAAGACATAGTCAGTGTGCTCTTCGTACCTTAAGGTAGAGCAAATGATACATCGATCAGTATATTTCTAAATTGCTTGAAACTACACAAAAATAGGTATTTTCTGAAGTTCTGAACACGTTAGTGAGTGCTAGTTATTTTCTACCGATATCCAATTTGATCTTAACGGAAGAACTGAGTTAAAGGGCATACGCAATGCTGGAACCATCATCTAAGGGAAGTGGTCTCATCCTCTTCACTTTTGTCGGCGCCTTCTCCATGACAACACAAAGATCACCAAAGCTCAACTCTTTTTTAAGCCGATGATGGTGGACGTCGGTTATCTTCTGCTTGCGCGGGCGGATCTGCCGCCCATCCCGGGCCTCCTGGAGGATGTGCGCCGCGGTAATCTGGACCGCCACGGGCATCTTGGTCTTCACCCACGTCGCGCGGGGTAGTTGGACCTCCGTGTCGCTCTTCGTCAAGGAGCCGAGGCTCGCGTCCGCGGTGATGGGCGCCATTGCCGGTGGTGTTTGAGGCGTTGAGCAAGGGTTAGGATTTTGCGAGGAGAGGAGGAGGTGGCAAGGGACACGATTGCGGATTGACTGGATTTTAGTTTCTCTGTACACCGACGACGGAGTGGGGCGGCACCGGCGTGTGCAATGGGATTCGATCGATCTCGCCGGCGAACAAGCGAGGGTTATCTGCTCGTGTTGGATTCTTTTTACGTACGTGCTCGTGTTGGAATCTGTTTCAACTGCCAGGCAGAGAAACGTGTCGGCAGATGCTCCCAGAACTGTCGCAGCTCTATGTCGTCTGAATTTTGTTGGAATTTCGTATGATTTTTGTGGTGAGGCTTTAAAATTTGTGAGTACCAAGAGTACCTCACGTGTGACTGTGTGAGAGGTCATGATCGGGGTGAGTGTGTGCATGTGTATGTGAGCGTCTGCGTTGTACTGTGTTTCGCAAAAATGAACCTATTTTGTATCTAATACTTTTCGCTAATTCCTGTCCGAGGGAGCTACGTACCCTCCACATGGTAGTGCTCTTGACTGGGGCGCTATGCTACTGCCAACATGGTAACATCGGGCTCACCACAAAGAAGTTTCAGAGAGCAATCGTCGCGAAAATTCTAAGTTAAAAGGGTAGCGCGGTGAGCTGGGGCGTTATACTCTTGAGGATAGCGCCCTTGGGTGGGGCATTATGCCCTAAATTATGTAATTTCACACCCCTATAATATTTTATCTATAAATTCAAATGACATGATTTTTTTCTTTAGGTCACATATTAAATTATCCTTCAAATGCCACTGATTTCATGATGGTTAGATAAGTAAATAATATTTCTTGAACTCTTTACGTATATTGGTTTATTTTAAATGTTTAGACGATTTCGAAAACATGGTTGTGAAAGAAGATTTTCCAAAATCTAGAACAAGAGGAGTACCTTGAATAGCCAAACGAGTGTTCACTTTGACCATGCTTCACCCATATTTTTCACTACTATTTTTACAAACAATTTAGAAGTTATGCGTTACTTTTTTTAAATTAATTTGAGGCTTAGTATTGATCAAGAAAATTCATAAAGCTAATACCATATTAGCTTGATCCAGAAAATTCATATGCTATGTTTCTTTTTTGTAAATTACTTTATTAGGGATGACGTATGAGTTAACAAGGATTAAGCTAATAAAGTATTATCATCATCTACCATACACTAGTACAAACCTGACTTTAAAAGACGAGACCTAGAGCCGGTTGAATGGAAAATATTATCGGCTGTTTGGGAAGAGCTGCCTCAAATGGTCGTAATTTTTTGTCCGGCGCGAATATTATCTCTGACGGTTTATATTAGCGCTCGTCTCACATAGGATACACATCGTAGACGACCAGCGAAATTACCCGTCGCAGACATATTGCAGACGGCCAATACGTCCGCGTGTCGCTAATTGCATAACGTCTGAGACGGCCAGTAAAAGGAACCAGCACTAACCTATATATGCAAAAGTAATATATATGCATTCAGATCATAGTTTCGTATCTGCGTTGCTTAACATAGTAATTAAGTAGAGGTACTTATATATACAGAAAGACCAGCAAAAGAACGCGCGTACTCGATCTACTATATAAACAGAGCGCGCGCTGCGCCCATGTACTACTGCGCATATATATGGCGCCGCAGATCTTGCGAGACGACGTCGACGCGCGCCAGAGAGCTCGCGCTCTCTAGCTAGTACTTACAGTCCCAGCCGGTATCCCGGCCACCTTCGTCGTCGGCGATCTTCGAGCCGCCACCGGTACCCCAGCCACCACCGTTGTCCTGATCCTGGTTGTTCTTCGAGGTCTCGCCACTCCATGAGCCACCGTCGGCGATCTTCGACGACTCGCCAGTACCCCAGCCAGTACCGGCGTAGGCATTCTTCGAGGAGCCGGCGGCACCGCTTTGGCTCTAGCAGCCACCATCGACGTTCGTCGTCGACGAGCCACCCCAGCTGCCAGGGCCGACCTTGATCATGAATCCGTCATCGTCGTACTTCCAGCAGCCGGCATGATGATCGTCGTCGTCGCTATCGTCCTGATCATCGTCGTTGTCGTCGACGCTGCTCGTAGTACTCGCACCGCCGCGGCTTGCGACTCGGCATCCGCTTCTTCGCTTCCCGTGGAGGTGAGCCGTCCCCTTTTCGACCACGTCGAGCACTCGGTTGAGCTCGTACGAGACAAACCCATCGACAGCCGCGTACTCGAGGTTGTCATCATTTAGTGGGATCTGCTCCCAGCAATCGTGCTTCGAATAATGTAAGTTGGACTTCATATCCTTGTAGTAGTCATCGATGAGATCGACTGCTATGGTGGCCATGCTGGTCTTCACTTCTCTGTTCTTCCGGTAGCGGTGCTGAAGATCGATGTGATACTCTTCGGGGATTTTGAAACCCCAGGTTCTCTGCATGACCGTCCGGTCATTTGTTATATCGACACTACTAAAATAAATTTTCTTCTTCTGAAGGAAATTGGACAGATCCGGCGGACAGGTCTTGTACTTAGTACTGCGGAGTATGAGAAATCCATCGATCAATAGAAACACAATTAACAAAATGCTATAGAGATGAAGATCATAAAAAACCAAATGTGAAAAGTAAAAACTGGCTGATTATGAAATCGATGCACAAATTAAACTGGAGAGTACATATTGTGATCATTGCGAAATTAAAACCGAATAAACATAGAGACATGGATTTATACTAGATCTGTTTGTACATACCACTGGAATACAAGGACGACCATGTTCAAGCTGAGTTGGACGACGGCGACTTGTTTGCTTCTTTCATCGCCCTTGGTGTACTCCAAGTCGAGCCCCACGAATCAATCGCAGCCCACCTTTTGTCGGAGCAAACCCTCGTATTCCAACAGGGTTTTCTTAACCTGCTCACTGTCGGTGGTGTAGACAACGTGGATCTCCTTCCCACCATGGATATCAACGGAGCGCTCGAGCGTCAAGCATTCTCCGGCGGTGACAGCCATGGTGATTTGGAGGGTGCAAAGCAGAGGAGATGGCGATGAACATTTGTCGAAAGGGGAAAACAGAGGAGGCAGAAGAGAGAGAGAGCGACTGTGGCACAGAAGACTGACCGCATGGGCGTGGAAGACGAGTAGAAAATGGTAAAAAATAGAACCGCACGCGATTACCCCGTGCCGCTGACAGGTGGGCCCGTGTTGATTTGACGGCTGCATTGATGATCAAGGGACGGTTGGGAGCAATAATGTACCGCGCCGGCCACGTCGCACTGGCATCAACCGCTAATGGGAGAACGTACACGTGGCAGCAAAAGTTAGTGATCCGGAGGCTCCGGCTACCGCCCCTATGGTTACCGATTGCTACCGCATCCCAGTAACGCAGCTGCTACCACGTCGCAGTAAAGCAACTGCTGCTGCGTCGTACCAACGCAACATCTCGTCTGGACTGTTCTATTTTCATGCTAAAATCAAGGCAATCATTTTACGGAGCGTCCGGGACGTTCCGAGTTTTTAGTAACACTATATTTTTAGCTATTTATCGGATTTAATATGTAAACAATTTGGAAAACTATATGAAACTTCCCATTTTTGCGTTATATATGGTACCAAATTGGTGTGGTCGGTAAATTACGAAATTCCTATACAAGTGCAGTGAAACTGTATGGTGACAAGTTCAACCTCTTAGAAGAAATGCATGACAAGTATCACCAAAGTTTGGACATGATATAATCTCTTTGATATATGACCTTATTTCTTGGCATGGAGCTTCATTAACCCCAAACAGGCATACATACACTTGCATTTGTTTTTTCCTTCAATAATTTTTAATATTTTGAATTTTGTAAGTACAAATCTTATTCCGGAATGCACGAATATATTCGGATACTCCGGCTACTCTGTGTTTGGCGGTAATCGTAATTTTGGGTCGAAATTGGGGATGGGGATTTTTCCCCATTTGCAGCCCCTCCTCCTTTCAAACGCGTATCCATCTTCCTTTCGCTCTCCGCCCGTGCAAATCTGTAGCCTCGCGGCCCTCCTCCACTTCCCCCGCCGCTGCAAATCTCTAGCCTCGCCGCGTTGAATCCCTAGCGTCGCCGCCCTCATCAATCGCTCACCCTGCAAATCCCCAGATACGCTGCCTGTGCAGCAAAATACCTAGATTTGTCGCCGCTGCAAATCCCTAGCCTCGGCGCCCTCCCCCACCCCCTCGCCGGCACTGCAAATACCTAGATTCGCCGCCGCTACAAATCCCTAGCCTCGCCACCGATGAATCCCTAGTGTCGCCGCCCTCATCAATCGCCTACCCTGCAAATCCCTAGATTCGCTGCCTGTGCCGCAAAATACCTAGATTTGCCGCCGCTGCAAATCCCTAGCCTTGGCACCTCCCCCACCACCTCGCCGGCACTGCAAATACCTAGATTCGCAGCCGCTACAAATCCCTAGCCTCGCCGCCGATGAAACCCTAGCGTCGCCACCCTCTTCAATCGCCCACCCTGCAAATCCCCAGATTCACCGCCTGTGCCGCAAAATACCTAGATTTGCCACCGCTGCAAATCACTAGCCTCGGCACCCTCCCCCACCCCCTCGCCGGCACTGCAAATACCTAGATTCGCCACGGCTACAAATCCCTAGCCTCGCCGCCCTCCTACACCCCCTCGCCGACACTGCAAATACCTAGATTCACCGCCGTTGCGAAACCGTATGGCCGCCCCTCCCCGTTGCACTCGCCAGCAAGCCCGTCAGGTAAGAGATGGTCCTCCCCCCTCGTCCGGCGATTAGCTATGCGTGGACAAGTTCTGGTTCAATCCCCACGTATCAATCAAGAAACAAGATTTACTAGTAACCTAGAAGATTGGCCTGAGTTGGGGCAACTTCACAAAATGATTCATGTCTAATATTAGTAGATGCCTAATATTCTCTTTGATAGTATAGAATTGTTTTGCATCTTCATGAAATAATTCATGTCACATACGTACTGTCATGCGTAGCCTTTAATTAAGTACACTACTTTTCATATTAATAGATGCATAATATTCTCTTGGATAGTATAGAATTTACTTATTGCTGCAAAGTGAATGAATTGTTTTAGATCTTCATGAAATGATTCATGTCTCATACTTACTGTCTTCTGGTTCTTATGATTGGTGCAACTATACTTAGTTAAGAATTGTTTACTCATTCTCTCACAAATGGCAGATAAAGGCATGCTCATTCAGTGTTCGGCTAGAAAATTATTGTGAACGCAAGTGTGTGGTAAGAAAACAAGGCTTCCAAATATACATATGATTTGTGTTTTGTGGATTTAATATGACACAATTTATGTGTTTCTTTCTGTTTTTGTTGAACAGTATGTACCATGTACAGCTCGCCGAGCGTTCAACGATTTACTGCGAGATCAGACTGTGTTGTTTCGTGCCCTTGGGAGCACATACAACATTCATGTGCACAGAGGACGTAGCAAGACCTACTTGCACGACAAACAGTGGCAACAGTTCATCACCAAGAACAATCTCGACGCGGGAGATATGCTAGTGTTTACCATGACACCACATCCCACGATATCTGTTGCCACTAGAGAAAGAGGCAACAACAAACATGAAACTGATGAGATTGATGTTGATTCTGACAGTTCTGAAGATCACATTGATGACGATGACAGAATCATAGTAGCCCAAAGAGTTTGTCTATCCAACCATGAGAAGAACCGCCTCGTTAAGCTTCTACCAGTAGGAGCCAATGTTGGAGTTCTATTTGTGACTCGCTTGACGAGCACAAACTTGAACATGCATGAGATGGTATGTACCCACAAGACCGCCTATTTCACGCCTCTGTAATTTATCGGAAAAATGACATATATAGTTATGTTATCTTCCATGCACAGAAACTACCTAAGGTGATAGCAGAAGAGGCTGGCATACCGGCTCAGGGCCTGGCTGGACTATGACTTGGAGCAGCCGGAATCATCATCATGTACAATAAGAGAATCAATAGACGCTTTGACTTCGACAAGCTGGGGTGGAAGAAATTCATTGAAGGCAAGAATTTTGTGGCTGATCGACCTGTTTTGATCATTCTAAGAAAGATGAATGACTTGGAGTTCCTGATTGAGTTCCAGCTCATATAGAGCTTGTTAAGGTTGGGGGTATGGTAAACACTTATCTGATTAGGGCTACTTGTGCTTATGCTAGCTGTTGGCATGTCTTAGTTATATGTGATTTCTGCCAAATTGCGGTTGGAGACATGTTACATGTGAATTGCTTCTGTGAATGGAACAGGGGATGATTCCCTGTTTGTGACGATCTGTTAATTATTCTGTTTTGCTTCAGAAAGTTGGACCCCCCCAGAATTATACCCGGAGGCAACGTATATTATACCCGGAGGCAACGTATATTACGGCCGGAGGGCAATGCCGGACCCACGGGTACCATGCGATGGCCAGCCATTATATACGTCGCTGATTAGCCACGATCACCGACGGGTGTTTCTGATGGCCGTCTCTATATGGGAGACGGCTGATTCTCCGGCCGTCTCAGGGATGAGCTCATTACAGCCGACCCAAGAGGACCGGCTCTAATGGAGCGTACATTAGAGGCCCCACGCAGAGACAGATAGTTTAACCGGCTGAGATGACTCTCTGGGACTGGCTCTAATCTACGTTTCTGCACTAGTGATAGCGGTTATCTCTTGGTCAAATTAGTTTTAGGTTTAATCCATAAACGACGGTTTCTTGTTTTTCCCTAGTATGAGAAATAACCGGCGCAAGATCGTAAAAAATTCGTAATATCGTAAAAAAAAACCGTTGGCCTTTGTTTAAACTTTTCTTTTTTTCTTGAATTTCCAACTTCATTGGGCCTGCCTACGGGCTAGCCCATCTCTCCCTTTCTTTTCTTTCTTTCCAGATTTCCTAAACGGGAAAAAACACATCTCAGAAAACTGTGTTTGCATATATAGTGGACACACATAAACTAGCCCATCAACCTTCGGATATTTGTTTTTCCAAAAAAAAAACAAAGATAACACTTTTGTGTTTTAAAAATTCAAAAAAACCGAATACGCGTACATCCAAAACTTTGCACAAATATAAAAAGTCTGTTACCAAATATATAGTGGATACATGGGGATTTTTTTACTACTTTAAATATTCACAAATTTTTTATTTTTCTGTAGCCTGAAATAAAAAGTCTTTTCATCCAAAACTTTGC
This sequence comes from Poa pratensis, assembly GCA_947311845.1. Lineage (NCBI taxonomy): Eukaryota > Viridiplantae > Streptophyta > Magnoliopsida > Poales > Poaceae > Poa > Poa pratensis. The sequence goes on from CAMZMU010000118.1 coordinate 11,260,681, forward strand.
ACACATATATACCATATATGCATTCACGTTCAAAAAATTAGATTTTTTTGAAACTCAAAAGTACCATTTAAAAAAAAATCTGAAACCGGGATCACTGGTACCCGGCTGCACCAAATCCACTCTCATCAACCTTTGTAATTCTACGCCATGCACAATCGGTTGTTTAACATTAGGTACATATGTACGTTCAGCAGATCCAGAATATGCTCCATCGAGTTAAATAACCTAGGGAAAAAAAGTCCATTGGCCCCATCATTTGTATTAGTTACCAATTATTTTTTTGTATCATGGGACGTCTTACGATGCAAAGAGTGATAGTACTTTACTTGGAGAGGTGCTAACTATGATTGTGACTTTCTCTAAGCAATAGGTTTGTGGCAAATATCTCTTGTCAAAGCGTCAATCACAGTAGTTGGGGTCATTCAGATCCGGTTCTCATTTTCTTTATGAGGATTTAGTCCTCTACGCGGTATAAATAACAATTATGTGAGTTACTCGTAATGTGCTGGTGAACAATATATAAATCAAGTGTGATTTTCTCATGATTTTCGGTAAAGTTCTATACATTTTATGATTTTCTAGCAAATTATAGTGTTCGGTTGCAAGAAAAACTAGTGCGGTGCTAAGAAGCATTACTTAAATAGTGATAATCATGGGGCATATAGAGTATGGAATCCTATGCATCGGCATAAGAAGAACGGTATGGAAATATGAATTCTCTTAGTCAAATTAGTTTTAGGTTAAATCCATAAAAGGAGGGTTTATGTGTTTTTCCCAAGTATGAGAAATAACCAACGTAATATCGATGGCCTTTATGTAAACTTGCCTCCATTTTATTTTTGAATTTCCAACTTCATTGGGCCTACCAACGGGTTAGCCCATCTCCCCCTTCCCTTTCGTTCTGTCCCGACGGATTAAGTATATTTTTCACCCTCAAATCTCACGATTCGGACAGAATTCACCCTGAACAATACCGTCTAAATCACACCCTAGGCGGGTTTTGGACAATTTGGGTGATTTTGTGCGATGACGAGGCGTCGTTGTCAGTTAAGAGATAACGGCGCCATCCCATGGGCCCCGCCTGTCATAGCCTTGGCAGTTACCCCGCTGCGAGATGTTTTTCCCTGTTCTTCGTCAAATGTGGAAATCACCTCTAGGCTATGCAAAAAAGATGCCCAGTTCTATTCTAGGATCGCATGTGATGTAGAATCGTTCTTGTCAAGTTCTAGCTTAAACATACCCTTAATTCGTAGGTTTATATGTCAGTAGTTTATTAGTACTTGCACAAGATTGAATATTTTGTTAATGCTTGTGAATCCTTGACCAGCAATCACGAGGCGTACGTCCATAAACAAAGAGAATAAAAATTCTAGTGTTCCTCTTGGAATGTGCTGGGTGCACCAAGTACGCGATGCACGTCTTCATCTGCAGATCCCAGTAGAGCTGACACGGGCCGGCAACGGCAGGCGGTAGCGGCATCCTTGCATCGGCTCCTTGCTGGCCGGCTGCTCCAGCTCCCTAGCTGCATCGTGTGTCTTGTAAATCTACGCCGTATCCTCCCTACGTTCAGCAAATGCTCCACGTACATAACGGGTTTACAGATACAGAATATGCTCGATCGAGTTGGATGCATCCGTCCGTGTCATACTCACACGAGCCGACCTGGTGTCGTGCTCCCAACAGGCGGCTACCGCTCTTAATTGTCCCACTATTCATGGGGCGACCTGCCGACGACGATCGAGCTAGCCTCGACATCGCATCTCCAAGCCACCCACGCCTCTCCCTCCTATAAATTCGCTTGCTCCGCATGCGAATCCATCTCATCCATCACACTGAGTCACTGACTGAAGTGAAGAAGAACAATGGCGTCCAAGACTCTCCTTGTGTTCGCTCTCCTGCTCGCTGCGGCTTTCCTCGTCTCAACGGCTGAACAAACCCGTGAGCTAGCGGACTAGTTGTGAGCTTGGGCTAAGAAACTAGTCGTCATGCATGCTGCTACTACTAATTTGCGTGCGCGTTTTCTATTCATGCAGAGCTCAAGAAGGAAGAGACTAAGGCCGGCGTACAGGACTACCACGGCCGAGGCGGCGGTGGCTCCCACGGCGGAGGCGGCAGCGGCTGTCACCATGGCTACTGCGGCCACCGCTGCTGTGCTACCGCGGAAGAGGCCAAGGCCGGCGTACAGGACTCCCACGGCGGCTGTCACCATGGCTACTGCGGCCACCGCTGCTGTGCTACCGCGGAAGAGGCCAAGGCCGGCGTACAGGACTCCACGGCGGCTGTCACCATGGCTACTGCGGCCACCGCTGCTGTGCTACCGCGGAAGAGGCAAAGGCCGGCGTACAGGACTCCCACGGCGGCTGTCACCATGGCTACTGCGGCCACCGCTGCTGTGCTACCGCGGAAGAGGCCAAGGCCGGCGTACAGGACTCCCACGGCGGCTGTCACCATGGCTACTGCGGCCACCGCTGCTGTGCTACCGCGGAAGAGGCCAAGGCCGGCGTACAGGACTACCACGGCGGCGGCGGCGGATACCAGGGTGGTGGCGGTGGCGGGTACCACGGCGGAGGCGGAAGCGGCTGTTACCATGGTTGCTGCAGCCACGGATACCATGGGTGCCGCTGCTGTGCTACCGCGGAGGAGGTCCCGCAGCCCATGTACCGGGCGGAGGTCCGCAACTGAGCACTTCGAGTTGCAGCTTGCAGCTACGTACCGAACATGACCCTCTGTGTTCTTGCAAGTCTGTACTATTACTACTACTGTGTGTTGAATAATGTCTATCGATCGATCCCCACCTCATGTGTTGTCCGTGGGATTGATGTTTGACTTGTGTTATGTATCTTATGGTGGAATAAAATCACAGTGGAATATATATATAGTCGATCGGGCACTAAATTCCTTATGAGATCATCACTGCTGTATCTTGGTCTTTTGCAGTGAAAGACCAAAGATCAGACACAGAGAAAACGATCAGATTCTCTCTCTCTCTAAATTTGTTCATGGACACAAATAGAACACGCCGGGTTTTTGTCCCAAACGCAAAAGTAGGGTTTTGGCGTCTGAAAGTTTTCAACATGGCCCGCGTCTAGGACGGGCCATATAGCATATAGTTTTTTTTTACAAATAACGAAATTTATACGTTTTAAAAAATGCATTCACAAAAAGAAATCTTAATGCAGTTCAACACATATTACTTATGCGATATATTTCTAATGCGGTTAAGTTAAGTATCCATATATCAATGCGGATTTTATAACAGGGTGATAGCTATGCATGCACTAAGAACCGTCCGATGTGGTTACGCGACCCATGCCGCCGTTGACGTCCGTTAAGACTTTGTGGCCACCGTTACCGTGCTAGTTTTGTGAAAAAAAAAGCTAAGAGCAGCAAAAAAATAAAATCCCAAACGGCAGATTGTAGCCGTGCCCGTTCATTTCGACAAAACAATAGATCATCTGCGAATGGGCCATAGGTACACCAAACAAATTATTAGAACATTATTATACCTCAATCTATAAGTTCCTAGTAGAGATATCCTATAAAGGAGACATTCTTCAAACTCAGAGTTCTACATCTTCTTAAAGAAGGCCCAGAAATATATATAACACAAAGTATAAATGCCCTTCAGCAACCATCCCGACCGTCTGGTCTGGAAGTGGTCTGAGAATGGCACCGTGCGATGTACAGAGCCACCAGAGCTAAGATGACCTTGTCACTAATTCAGGGCCCTCCTTTTTACTGTGCGGAACGGATTGTTCTAGAAAATTATTATAAAGTTTGTTGCATGCATATAAAACCTAAGGAAGTTTTCAATCAGTGTGTGTATAGGTGCACATTATCTTTTTGGAGGATATCACAACAAGAGCCTTTTTGATTTGCAGGACTACCTATACCGCAAGAAAATATGGAAAACGTAGGATTGCAATGGCATGCTCCTACAGGTTTGAATTGGCACTAAAGTTTGGTTGCATCATAGATTGAGTTGTCGGAAAATTTTCTATGAGATGTGGTGCAATCGAATCCTTAGGAAAAAATCTAAGGGGATATATAATCCTAAACTAGTGGTATTTTGCGCGTCGTCACGCCGCGCTTGCGTGATTTTTTTTGTATTAAATTTGAGTTGTGTAAATAAGTTTGTATTTTTGTATTAATAAATATTATTTATTTTAGTGAGCATGTAGATATATTCTTTTGTACCTTTAGTATTGTAGGATAAAAGAATATCCAAATATACTTTTATGTTCCAATAATATTTAATGTAAGCACATTGGCAGCGCTAATGCAGTATTTTTTTTTAATTCGAGTCCACAATTCGGGGATGTTCATTTATATTGAATCTAAATATTGACTATTTTGAATCCTGTAAATATGTTTTGTGTTTTGCTATAGATAGTTAGTCTTGTTTTTTATGAGCATTTGTTGTATAGTTTAGTGAATATCCAAATATATAGCAATTTGAAGTATTTGAATATGTTTTTTTGTTGCCATGATTTTTTAATTGTAAATGAAGAAAATGTGTGTGAGTTATGTAAGAATGGTGAACAATTTTTAAAATTTAGAAATGCTACGGTAATTTCGAATAACTTGTAATTTTTTTTTTGTATATTGGTGAAAATAATTAATGCCAACACGTGTCCTCCTCTCTTACCCAAAATCCCACCAAATCCCGCTTTTGCTACGGTGTAGGAAATAATCGCCCGCTTTTGCTGCTATGTAGCAAAAAACGGTTCGCCCAGAAAACAGAAAAGAAAAGACCGATTTCACCGGATACTTCGCCGGACTCGCTGGACCTCACCGGAGACCTCGCCGGAGATCCCTAATTTGTGCAACCTAGATTGTATTCAAATTTGAATTTTGTAATGTTTGCCAAATGATTTGGTTTGAAGGTCATATGAAATATTAAGATGTTCAAATTTATAATTTCTGTTGGATTGCTGAGATATGGTTGTTGTCCAGATTTTGAAAAGTGTTCAAGTTGGGGTGTTTTGCAGATTTGGTTTGTGAAATGAGTAGGTTTTGGAGGTTTTTAAGTTTTTTGAATTATTCTGTAAATCTGAATTTTTTGTGAGGGTACCTACAAAAGTATTTTCATGTTGTAGAAAGAAATGTATTTCTATCATTGTATTGTTTTATTTTCGCCGGATATGAGTTAATTTAATAGAATTAAATGCATAAAATTAGAGAAAGTCAGCTTGGATCTTGTCTACATATTAGACGCACCCGCTGTAATTCGAATCGTTGGAATTCGTCTGCGCGTATTGCTAATTCATTTACCTTTGTTATTTTATGTGCTTTTTTTCCAGTTCGAATGAGATTTGTGAGATACATATTTTATTAATTGACATATCATTTACGTGCAATTTGAATTTTGTAGGCTCGCAATAATATCGAAGAGGGGCCGAAGTATTTTGAAATATTGCTGTGTTTTTTTGTAATAAAGTTGGCCTTAATTGATTAGTTGCTATCTTTGGAAAGTTACAAAAATAATTGAGTAATAAGAAAACAAAACAGGGGAGAAAAAAACGTGCTGACGATGGTTTGGTTTTTTTAGGAAAAACAAAAAATGTTCAGATTTAAATTGTTTGAAATAAAGAAAAAATGTTGCAATTTGCCATGTGGATTATTTTTAGGTATTTGCAAATTTGGGATGTTTGGATTTATTTGAAATATGGCATAAAATGCTGGTTAATTTCATAATTAGAAGGAATGCAATGTGTGAGATATATTTTAGAGTGTTTATAATTTTCTAGCAGTTTGAAATGTTTGAATGTATTTTTTTTACCGTCTATTTCAAATGTGTAGCCTTGTTGCAGGGTAAAACTTTGACATAATTAGTGTTTTTTTTGTGAGTGTCTTCATATTTTTATGTTTTGTAGCACTGATAATCTGTCTATTGATGTTATTCGAGGTTGAAACAAAATGTGTGAATCGACGTTTAAAATGACATGAAGTGTCAAATGTTGTTTTTTTCCTTTTTCTTTTTTTAAAGCTAAAATAATTTGGAAAAGGTCAGAAGCATGTGGGAAATGGTTGTTCAATGTGCGACGTAAAATTTGTATAACTTGTAATAATTTTGAGAAGGTCACAAAGTTGTAGAAATGATAGTAGCTAGAACATTTTGAGAAGGTCACAAAGTTGTAGAAATGGTAGTAGCTAGAGAATTGTTCTTTGCATATTGATATATTTTTGGAGGCTCTGAAATGTTTTTTTATTTCGTAAGCAATTTGAAAAGCCCAAATGTGCTACATATTCTTTTTGTTTTCGTGCATCTTGATGTGTTCTAACGTATTTGTAAATAAGTAGTACAAATAAATAGTTAATTTTTTTTTGATTGTGGTTGTATATGAAGGTGCTGACAACATTTGTCTTTTCGTTTTGTTTGTATTTGGAGAGGTGTGTTTTTTTTTTGTGTGGGGGAAAAGAGAATTACTGAAAAAATAAGAGGTAGTAAATTTGGATAATATGCTAAATTTTGAAGGATTATAATTTATATGTGTTGTCTTTTTTTGTTGGTACGATTCATTTTCCGAAATATGTACATTTCAATGTTGTGTTCAAATTTGAATTTGAAAAGTTTTAAAAGATTTCGGAAAAAAAGGAAAAAGGGAAGGGGAAAAAAAGGTGGCGGACAGGCCGGGCCGAGAAGGTCACAAAGTTGTAGAAATGATAGTAGCTAGACCATTTTGAGAAGGTCACAAAGTTGTAGAAATGGTAGTAGCTAGAGAATTGTTCTTTGCATATTGATATATTTTGGAGGCTCTGAAATGTTTTTTTTATTTCGTAAGCAATTTGAAAAGCCCAAATGTGCTACATATTCTTTTTGTTTTCGTGCATCTTGATGTGTTCTAACGTATTTGTAAATAAGTAGTACAAATAAGTAGTTAATTTTGTTTTTGATTGTGGTTGTATATGAAGGTGCTGACAACATTTGTCTTTTTTTTGTTTGTATTTGGAGAGGTGTGTGTGTGTGTTTTTTTTTGTGTGGGGGAAAAGAGAATTACTGAAAAAAATAAGAGGTAGTAAATTTGGAAAATATGCTAAATTTTGAAGGATTATAATTTATATGTGTTGTCTTTTTTTGTTGGTACGATTCATTTTCCGAAATATGTACATTTCAATGTTGTGTTCAAATTTGAATTTGAAAAGTTTTAAAAGATTTCGGAAAAAAGGAAAAAGGGAAGGGGAAAAAAGGTGGCGGACAGGCCGGCCCAGCAGGCGGCCCATCTGGAGGCCAAGCCCACTGGGCCGTTTCCGTGACGTCGCTGCTGGCGTCACTGTTGCCCGGAGACGGCGCGGCGGCGATGGCGTTGCCGGCGGCGAACCAGCGGGTCCCAGGACGCGAGGCAGGGCGCGCTGGATAGGCCTCGACGCGGGGCGTCGGAAGGTGGCGGCGCCGCCCGGATTTGGTCGCCGGAGCGCCGCCGGCGGCGCGCGGACGCGGCGGATGGTTGCCGCGCGGGCGCGCCGATTCCGGCGAGGGCGCGGCGGCTCGGCTCGCGATCCGCGGTGAGGAGGTGTAGCGTGCGGCGGCGGAGCCGTCCGTGGCGTCGGATTCGTGCGGGGAGGCCTGGCACGGCGGCGGCGTGCGTCGGCGCCGGGGCGGCGGCCTCCGCGTCGCGCGCGAGGAGGGCAGGGGGGATTTGTGGTGTTTTTCCAAAACGATCCCTGCGGTTACGTGTAATTACGATAGGGTCCTTAGGAAAAAAATCTAAGGGGATATATAATCCTAAAATTCCTGATGACCAATCATCCAAAATTCGTATAAAAATCCTTTGAATCAAAAAGAGGTTTTTTTGCAGGCAAAAAGAACCATAACCGGCATCACTACATCGTCCAAAATTGCCCAAGTGTCACTATTTTCTACCTAGAAGAATCAGACGTACATCGCATAAGCATTATTAAGCACCACATCTAGGAGTCCAGTAGTTAGTTGATCTAAGTATCTAACACGTCCTGGTGATCTGTTTATTGACATCCAGATGACTTAACACTGGCATCATGTAGAAGTGATAGCTACAGAACACATCTAGAAGGATATAAATAGATGTTTCAGCTATTACTTACATATATGGCGGGAAAGCATGTGTGCGCCGATGCTACATCTTGACCAGTTTGCTACAAATATCCATTCATGCATGACCACTGCTTCTGTGAATGACTCATGAAGGAGATCCAACCCGCAGAAAGAACGAAACCAGATTAGAGTTGGCAACCTCTTCTTTCTTCTTGAAGATCCCAAATGGCAATCAACCATGTGAAGTATGAATTGTTCAGGTGACCAACCGCTAAATCCATGTGCAATAACTCTTCATGATTCGATTTCGCCAATTCGATGTTAAAGGAGAAGTCCTAGAGACACCACCACCATAAACTTTTTCTAATGCTGGCTACTAACCTATCTGAGACCTGCACATGAGTTTCTTCATCATCTTTTAGCTTGTGCAACTCCTTTGGATCCTTACACTCCTTTAGAACATTGGAAACAGCCTGAGCTTTCTCCAATATCAATTTTATCTTTACTTTAGCATCATCACCTTCCTTTTCTCCGTAGCTGCCAGACAACTTTGTATTTTAGGCAACAAGAGCCGTGTCCATCTCCCCTCCCCTCTACAGTAGAGAGAGGCGAAAAGGGTGAGCGTTTCCATCCCCTCCTCTCCGGCGGCGAGGGCGCGGTTCCGGCCTCCTCCGCTCGCTTCGGCGGCGGCTGGCGGTCGGGATCCCGTTCCTCTGCCTCCGGTGTGTAGATAGGGTAGTTCTAGGTCCTTACGACGTCGATTTGGAGAGCTCCCGACGTCCGCTTTGGAAGAATAAGTCTGTCGTCCTTCCTCTCCTTGCCGTTGCCGGCGGCGCTGGCTTGCGGACGGCGTTTCCGTCCCGCTGAAGGAAATTGGACAGATCCGGCGGACAGTCTTGTACTTAGTACTGCGGAGTATGAGAAATCCATCGATCAATAGAAACACAATTAACAAAATGCTATAGAGATGAAGATCAGAAAAAACCAAATGTGAAAAGTAAAAACTGGCTGATTATGAAATCGATGCACAAATTAAACTGGAGAGTACATATTGTGATCATTGCGAAATTAAAACCGAATAAACATAGAGACATGGATTTATACTAGATCTGTTTGTACATACCACTGGAATACAAGGACGACCATGTTCAAGCTGAGTTGGACGACGGCGACTTGTTTGCTTCTTTCATCGCCCTTGGTGTACTCCAAGTCGAGCCCCACGAATCAATCGCGGCCCACCTTTTGTCGGAGCAAACCCTCGTACTCCAACAGGGTTTTCTTAACCTGCTCACTGTCGGTGGTGTAGACAACGTGGATCTCCTTCCCACCATGGATATCAACGGAGCGCTCGAGCGTCAAGCATTCTCCGGCGGTGACAGCCATGGCGATTTGGAGGGTGCAAAGCAGAGGAGATGGCGATGAACAGTTGTCGAAAGGGGAAAACAGAGGAGGCAGAAGAGAGAGAGCGACTGTGGCACAGAAGACTGACCGCACGGGCGTGGAAGACGAGTAGAAAATGGTAAAAAATAGAACCGCACGCGGTTACCCCGTGCCGCTGACAGGTGGGCCCGTGTTGATTTGACGGCTGCATTGATGATCAAGGGACGGTTGGGAGCAATAATGTACCGTGCCGGCCACGTCGCACTGGCATCAACCGCTAATGGGAGCACGTACACGTGGCAGCAAAAGTTAGTGATCGGAGGCTCCAGCTACCGCCCCTACGTTACCGATTGCTACCGCGTCCCAGTAACGCAGCTGCTACCACGTCGCAGTAAAGCAACTGCTGCCGCGTCGCACCAACGCAACATCTCGTCTGGACTGTTCTATTTTCATGCTAAAAAATCAAGGCAATCATTTTACGGAGCGTCCGGGAACGTTCCGAGTTTTTAGTAACACTATATTTTTAGCTATTTATCGGATTTAATATGTAAACAATTTGGAAAACTATATGAAACTTCCCATTTTTGCGTTATATATAGTACCAAATTGGTGTGGTCGGTAAATTACGAAATTCCTATACAAGTGCAGTGAAACTGTATGGTGACAAGTTCAACCTCTTAGAAGAAATGCATGACAAGTATCACCAAAGTTTGGACATGATATAATCTCTTTGATATATGACCTTATTTCTTGGCATGGAGCTTCATTAACCCCAAACAGGCATACATACACTTGCATTTGTTTTTTCCTTCAATAATTTTGAATATTTTGAATTTTATAAGTACAAATCTTATTCCGGAATGAACGAATATATTCGGATACTCCGGCTACTCTGTGTTTGGCGGTAATCGTAATTTTGGGTCCAAATTGGGGATGGGGATTTTCCCCATTTGCAGCCCCTCCTCCTTTCAAACGCGTATCCATCTTCCTTTCGCTCTCCGCCCGTGCAAATCTGTAGCCTCGCGGCCCTCCTCCACTTCCCCCGCCGCTGCAAATCTCTAGCCTCGCCGCCGATGAATCCCTAGCGTCGCCGCCCTCATCAATCGCTCACCCTGCAAATCCCCAGATTCGCGCCTGTGCCGCAAAATACCTAGATTTGTCGCCGCTGCAAATCCCTAGCCTCGGCGCCCTCCCCCACCCCCTCGCCGCACTTCAAATACCTAGATTCGCCACCGCTACAAATCCCTAGCCTCGCCGCGATGAATCCCTAGTGTCGCCGCCCTCATCAATCGCCCACCCTGCAAATCCCTGATTCGCCGCCTGTGCCGCAAAATACCTAGATTTGCCGCCGCTGCAAATCCCTAGCCTTGGCGCCCTCCCCCACCCCCTCGCCGGCACTGCAAATACCTAGATTCGCAGCCGCTACAAATCCCTAGCCTCGCCGCCGATGAAACCCTAGCGTCGCCACCCTCATCAATCGCCCACCCTGCAAATCCCCAGATTCACCGCCTGTGCCGCAAAATACCTAGATTTGCCACCGCTGCAAATCCCTAGCCTCGGCACCCTCCCCCACCCCCTCCCGGCACTGCAAATACCTAGATTCGCCACCGCTACAAATCCCTAGCCTCGCCGCCCTCCTACACCCCCTCGCCGACACTGCAAATACCTAGATTCGCCGCCGTTGCGAAACCGTATGGCCGCCCCTCCCCGTTGCACTCGCCAGCAGGCCCGTCAGGTAAGAGATGGTCCTCCCCCCTCGTCCGGCGATTAGCTATGCGTGGACAAGTTCTGGTTCAATCCCCACGTATCAATCAAGAAACAAGATTTACTAGTAACCTAGAAGATTGGCCTGAGTTGGGGCAACTTCACAAAATGATTCATGTCTAATATTAGTAGATGCCTAATATTCTCTTTGATAGTATAGAATTGTTTTGCATCTTCATGAAATAATTCATGTCACATACGTACTGTCATGCGTAGCCTTTAATTAAGTACATACTTTTCATATTAATAGATGCATAATATTCTCTTGGATAGTATAGAATTTACTTATTGCTGCAAAGTGAATGAATTGTTTTAGATCTTCATGAAATGATTCATGTCTCATACTTACTGTCTTCTGGTTCTTATGATTGGTGCAACTATACTTAGTTAAGAATTGTTTACTCATTCTCTCACAAATGGCAGATAAAGGCATGCTCATTCAGTGTTCGGCTAGAAAATTATTGTGAACGCAAGTGTGTGGTAAGAAAACAAGGCTTCCAAATATACATATGATTTGTGTTTTGTGGATTTAATATGACACAATTTATGTGTTTCTTTCTGTTTTTGTTGAACAGTATGTACCATGTACAGCTCGCCGAGCGTTCAACGATTTACTGCGAGATCAGACTGTGTTGTTTCGTGCCCTTGGGAGCACATACAACATTCATGTGCACAGAGGACGTAGCAAGACCTACTTGCACGACAAACAGTGGCAACAGTTCATCACCAAGAACAATCTCGACGCGGGAGATATGCTAGTGTTTACCATGACACCACATCCCACGATATCTGTTGCCACTAGAGAAAGAGGCAACAACAAACATGAAACTGATGAGATTGATGTTGATTCTGACAGTTCTGAAGATCACATTGATGACGATGACAGAATCATAGTAGCCCAAAGAGTTTGTCTCAACAACCATGAGAAGAACCGCCTCGTTAAGCTTCTACCAGTAGGAGCCTATGTTGGAGTTCTATTTGTGACTCGCTTGACGAGCACAAACTTGAACATGCATGAGATGGTATGTACCCACAAGACCGCCTCTTTCACGCCTCTGTAATTTATCGGAAAAATGACATATATAGTTATGTTATCTTCCATGCACAGAAACTACCTAAGGTGATAGCAGAAGAGGCTGGCATACCGGCTCAGGGCCTGGCTGGACTATGACTTGGAGCAGTCGGAATCATCATCATCATGTACAATAAGAGAATCAACAGACGCTTTGACTTCGACAAGCTGGGGTGGAAGAAATTCATTGAAGGCAAGAATTTTGTGGCTGATCGACCTGTTTTGATCATTCTAAGAAAGATGAATGACTTGGAGTTCCTGATTGAGTTCCAGCTCATATAGAGCTTGTTAAGGTTGGGGGTATGGTAAACACTTATCTGATTAGGGCTACTTGTGCTTATGCTAGCTGTTGGCATGTCTTAGTTATATGTGATTTCTGCCAAATTGCGGTTGGAGACATGTTACATGTGAATTGCTTCTGTGAATGGAACAGGGGATGATTCCCTGTTTGTGACGATCTGTTAATTATTCTGTTTTGCTTCAGAAAGTTGGACCCCCCAGAATTATACCCGGAGGCAACGTATATTATACCCGGAGGCAACGTATATTACGGCCGGAGGGCAATGCCGGACCCCACGGGTACCATGCGATGGCCAGCCATTATATACGTCGCTGATTAGCCACGATCACCGACGGGTGTTTCTGATGGCCGTCTCTATATGGGAGACGGCTGATTCTCCGGCCGTCTCAGGGATGAGCTCATTACAGCCGACCCAAGAGGACCGGCTCTAATGGAGCGTACATTAGAGGCCCCCGCGCAGAGACAGATAGTTTAACCGGCTGAGATGACTCTCTGGGGCTGGCTCTAATCTACGTTTCTGCACTAGTGATAGCGGTTATCTCTTGGTCAAATTAGTTTTAGGTTTAATCCATAAACGACGGTTTCTTGTTTTTCCCTAGTATGAGAAATAACCGGCGCAAGATCGTAAAAAATTCGTAATATCGTAAAAAAAACCGTTGGCCTTTGTTTAAACTTTTCTTTTTTTTTCTTGAATTTCCAACTTCATTGGGCCTGCCTACGGGCTAGCCCATCTCTCCCTTTCTTTTCTTTCTTTCCAGATTTCCTAAACGGGAAAAACACATCTCAGAAAACTGTGTTTGCATATATAGTGGACACACATAAACTAGCCCATCAACCTTCGGATATTTGTTTTTCCAAAAAAAAAACAAAGATAACACTTTTTGTTTTAAAAATTCAAAAAAACCGAATACGCGTACATCCAAAACTTTGCACAAATATAAAAAGTCTGTTACCAAATATATAGTGGATACATGGGGATTTTTTTACTACTTTAAATATTCACAAATTTTTTATTTTTCTGTAGCCTGAAATAAAAAGTCTTTTCATCCAAAACTTTGCACACATATATACCATATATACGCATTCACGTTCAAAAAATTAGATTTTTTTGAAACTCAAAAGTACCATTTAAAAAAAAATCTGAAACCGGGATCACTGGTACCCGGCTGCACCAAATCCACTCTCATCAACCTTTGTAATTCTACGCCATGCACAATCGGTTTTTTAACATTAGGTACATATGTACGTTCAGCAGATCCAGAATATGCTCCATCGAGTTAAATAACCTAGGAAAAAAAGTCCATTGGCCCCATCATTTGTATTAGTTACCAATTATTTTTTTGTATCATGGGACGTCTTACGATGCAAAGAGTGATAGTACTTTACTTGGAGAGGTGCTAACTATGATTGTGACTTTCTCTAAGCAATAGGTTTGTGGCAAATATCTCTTGTCAAAGCGTCAATCACAGTAGTTGGGGTCATTCAGATCCGGTTCTCATTTTCTTTATGAGGATTTAGTCCTCTACCGGTATAAATAACAATTATGTGAGTTACTCGTAATGTGCTGGTGAACAATATATAAATCAAGTGTGATTTTCTCATGATTTCCCGGTAAAGTTCTATACATTTTATGATTTTCTAGCAAATTATAGTGTTCGGTTGCAAGAAAAACTAGTGCGGTGCTAAGAAGCATTACTTAAATAGTGATAATCATGGGGCATATAGAGTATGGAATCCTATGCATCGGCTATAAGAAGAACGGTATGGAAATATGAATTCTCTTAGTCAAATTAGTTTTAGGTTAAATCCATAAAAGGAGGGTTTATGTGTTTTTCCCAAGTATGAGAAATAACCGACGTAATATCGATGGCCTTTATGTAAACTTGCCTCCGTTTTCTTTTTGAATTTCCAACTTCATTGGGCCTACCAACGGGTTAGCCCATCTCCCCCTTCCCTTTCGTTCTTTCCCGAGGATTAAGTATATTTTTCACCCTCAAATCTCACGATTCGGACAGAATTCACCCTGAACAATAAATTGAGAAGTTTTGAACCCTCAAATCCACAATACCGTCTAAATCACACCCTAGGCTGGTTTTGGACAATTTGGGTGATTTTGTGCGATGACGTGGCGTCGTTGTCAGTTAAGAGATAACGGCGCCGTCCCGTGGGCCCCACCTGTCATAGCCTTGGCAGTTACCCCGCTGCAAGATGTTTTTCCCTGTTCTTCGTCAAATGTGGAAATCACCTCTAGGCTATGCAAAAAAAGAAGCCCAGTTCTATTCTTGGATGGCATGTGATGTAGAATCGTTCTTGTCAAGTTCTAGCTTAAACATACCCTTAATTCGTAGGTTTATATGTCAGTAGTTTATTAGTACTTGCACAAGATTGAATATTTTGTTAATGCTTGTGAATCCTTGACCAGCAATCACGAGGCGTACGTCCATAAACAAAGAGAATAAAAATTCTAGTGTTCCTCTTGGAATGTGCTGGGTGCACCAAGTACGCGATGCACGTCTTCATCTGCAGATCCCAGTAGAGCTGACACGGGCCGGCAACGGCAGGCGGTAGCGGCATCCTTGCATCGGCTCCTTGCTGGCCGGCTGCTCCAGCTCCCTAGCTGCATCGTGTGTCTTGTAAATCTACGCCGTATCCTCCCTACGTTCAGCAAATGCTCCACGTACATAACGGGTTTACAGATACAGAATATGCTCGATCGAGTTGGATGCATCCGTCCGTGTCATACTCACACGAGCCGACCTGGTGTCGTGCTCCCAACAGGCGGCTACCGCTCTTAATTGTCCCACTATTCATGGGGCGACCTGCCGACGACGATCGAGCTAGCCTCGACATCGCGTCTCCGGCCGGCCTATCTTATCCAAGCCACCCACGCCTCTCCCTCCTATAAATTCGCTTGCTCCGCATGCGAATCCATCTCATCCATCACACTGAGCCACTGACTGAAGTGAAGAAGAACAATGGCGTCCAAGACTCTCCTTGTGTTCGCTCTTCTGCTCGCTGCGGCTTTCCTCGTCTCAACGGCTGAACAAACCCGTGAGCTAGCGGACTAGTTGTGAGCTTGGGCTAAGAAACTAGTCGTCATGCATGCTGCTACTACTAATTTGCGTGCGCGTTTTCTGTTCATGCAGAGCTCAAGAAGGAAGAGACTAAGGCCGGCGTACAGGACTACCACGGCCGAGGCGGCGGTGGCTCCCACGGCGGAGGCGGCAGCGGCTGTCACCATGGCTACTGCGGCCACCGCTGCTGTGCTACCGCGGAAGAGGCCAAGGCCGGCGTACAGGACTCCCACGGCGGCTGTCACCATGGCTACTGCGGCCACCGCTGCTGTGCTACCGCGGAAGAGGCCAAGGCCGGCGTACAGGACTCCCACGGCGGCTGTCACCATGGCTACTGCGGCCACCGCTGCTGTGCTACCGCGGAAGAGGCAAAGGCCGACGTACAGGACTCCCACGGCGGCTGTCACCATGGCTACTGCGGCCACCGCTGCTGTGCTACCGCGGAAGAGGCCAAGGCCGGCGTACAGGACTCCCACGGCGGCTGTCACCATGGCTACTGCGGCCACCGCTGCTGTGCTACCGCGGAAGAGGCCAAGGCCGGCGTACAGGACTACCACGGCGGCGGCGGCGGATACCAGGGTGGTGGCGGTGGCGGGTACCAAGGCGGAGGCGGAAGCGGCTGTTACCATGGTTGCTGCAGCCACGGATACCATGGGTGCCGCTGCTGTGCTACCGCGGAGGAGGTCCCGCAGCCCATGTACCGGGCGGAGGTCCGCAACTGAGCACTTCGAGTTGCAGCTTGCAGCTACGTACCAAACATGACCCTCTGTGTTCTTGCAAGTCTGTACTATTACTACTACTGTGTGTTGAATAATGTCTATCGATCGATCCCCACCTCATGTGTTGTCCGTGGGATTGATGTTTGACTTGTGTTATGTATCTTATGGTGGAATAAAATCACAGTGGAATATATATAGTCGATCGGGCACTAAATTCCTTATGAGATCATCACTGCTGTATCTTGGTCTTTTGCAGTGAAAGACCAAAGATCAGACACAGAGAAAACGATCAGATTCTCTCTCTCTAAATTTGTTCATGGACACAAATAGAACACGCCGGGTTTTTGTCCCAAACGCAAAAGTAGGGTTTTGGCGTCTGAAAGTTTTCAACATGGCCCGCGTCTAGGACGGGCCATATAGCATATAGTTTTTTTACAAATAACGAAATTTATACGTTTTAAAAAATGCATTCACAAAAAGAAATCTTAATGCAGTTCAACACATATTACTTATGCGATATATTTCTAATGCGGTTAAGTTAAGTATCCATATATCAATGCGGATTTTATAACAGGGTGATAGCTATGCATGCACTAAGAACCGTCCGATGTGGTTACGCGACCCATGCCGCCGTTGACGTCCGTTAAGACTTTGTGGCCACCGTTACTGTGCTAGTTTTGTGAAAAAAAGCAGCTAAGAGCAGCAAAATAAAATAAAATCCCAAACGGCAGACTGTAGCCGTGCCCGTTCGTTTCGACAAAACAATAGATCATCTGCGAATGGGCCATAGGTACACCAAACAAATTATTAGAACATTATTATACCTCAATCTATAAAGTTCCTAGTAGAGATATCCTATAAAGGAGACATTCTTCAAACTCAGAGTTCTACATCTTCTTAAAGAAGGCCCAGAAATATATATAACACAAAGTATAAATGCCCTTCAGCAACCATCCCGACCGTCTGGTCTGGAAGTGGTCTGAGAATGGCACCGTGCGATGTACAGAGCCACCAGAGATAAGATGACCTTGTCACTAATTCAGGGCCCTCCTTTTTACTGTGCGGAACGGATTGTTCTAGAAAATTATTATAAAGTTTGTTGCATGCATATAAAACCTAAGGAAGTTTTCAATCAGTGTGTGTATAGGTGCACATTATCTTTTTGGAGGATATCACAACAAGAGCCTTTTTGATTTGCAGGACTACCTATACCGCAAGAAAATATGGAAAACGTAGGATTGCAATGGCATGCTCCTACAGGTTTGAATTGGCACTAAAGTTTCGTTGCATCATAGATTGAGTTGTCGGAAAATTTTCAATGAGATGTGGTGCAATCGAATCCTTAGGAAAAAAATCTAAGGGGATATATAATCCTAAAATTCCTAATGACCAATCATCCAAAATTCGTATAAAAATCCTTTGAATCAAAAAGAGGTTTTTTTGCAGGCAAAAAGAACCATAACCAGCATCACTACATCGTCCAAAATTGCCCAAGTGTCACTATTTTCTACCTAGAAGAATCAGACGTACATCGCATAAGCATTATTAAGCACCACATCTAGGAGTCCAGTAGTTAGTTGATGTAAGTATCTAACACGTCCTGGTGATCTGTTTATTGACATCCAGATGACTTAACACTGGCATCATGTAGAAGTGATAGCTACAGAACACATCTAGAAGGATATAAATAGATGTTTCAGCTATTACTTACATATATGGCGGGAAAGCATGTGTGCGCCGATGCTACATCTTGACCAGTTTGCTACAAATATCCATTCATGCATGACCACTGCTTCTGTGAATGACTCATGAAGGATATCCAACCAGGGCCGGTCCTGAGATTTCAGGGGCCCAGGGCGAAACTTCAATCTGGGGCCCTACATACATGCATCAATATAAAGAATATGTATTGTATATATGAATTGTTGTTGAACTCCTAAAATATGTCTCAAACGAACATTCCTAAAATACACACAAAAGCAATATTGATATCTACGTATTGTCTTAAGATTTTCTTCTAACATTACTAAATAGAAGACCCGGATGATGGTAGTATATTAATATGAATCATATTAATGATCACACTGATAACACTTTTAGAAGAAATCAACACATCATAAAAAAGGAAATGAGTCAATTAATTCGAGTGGAACAAAATACAAATAGTGACATAACGCATGGTTTTTCAGATATTTTTTATGCTTATAAATATGTTTTTTTAAATAGAGGGAACAGTGGAACACGGAAGTAAGAACTCGCTACTTGTAGATTATTTGTTGCATCACTGTTTTTTATTAGGGGAGTACGCTGCATTTTGTTTTTTAGGAAAGTACGCTGAGTTACTGGATCGATATTCCAGCCGTGGTGTATACTACTGGCCTCATCCAAGTTGTTTAATCAACCAGAGCCCACTTAATAACTTAAGATTTATTTTCTGACGTTAAGAATTAACCAAAGGAAATCAGCACAAGGCAACGAAAGAAAAGGCCCAAGTTAGCAGGAGCAAAGGCCCAAATTCTCATCTGGACACACGCAGTACAACGATTCGCTTTCCTCTCTCTGCATCGAACTCCCGAGTCCCGACCACAGCTCCAATGGCGCCGCCACCAAATTAGTTTTCCCGCAACCGTGCATATCTTAACTGCAGAGATTTGGGGCCCTTAATTTCGGGGGCCCGGGGCGGCCGCACCCCCTGACCCCCCTCAGGGCCGGCCCTGGATCCAACCCGCAGAAAGAACGAAACCAGATTAGAGTTTGCAACCTCTTCTTTCTTCTTGAAGATCCCAAATGGCAATCAACCATGTGAAGTATGAATTGTTCAGGTGACCAACCGCTAAATCCATGTGCAATAACTCTTCATGATTCGATTTCGCCAATTCGATGTTAAAGGAGAAGTCCTAGAGACACCACCATAAACTCTTTTTCTAATGCTGGCTACTAACCTATCTGCGACCTGCACATGAGTTTCTTCATCATCTTTTAGCTTGTGCAACTCCTTTGGATCCTTACACTCCTTTAGAACATTGGAAACAGCCTGAGCTTTCTCCAATATCAATTTTATCTTTACTTTAGCATCATCACCTTCCTTTTCTCTGTAGCTGCCAGACAACTTTGTATTTTAGGCAACAAGAGCCGTGTCCGTCTCCCCTCCCCTCTATAGTAGAGAGAGGCGAAAGGGTGAGGCGTTTCCATCCCCTCCTCTCCGGCGGCGAGGGCGTGGTTCCCGGCCTCCTCCGCTCGCTTCGGCGGCGGCTGGCGGTCGGGATCCCGTTCCTCTACCTCCGGTGTGTAGATAGGGTAGTTCTAGGTCCTTACGGCGTTGATTTGGAGAGCTCCCGACGTCCGTTCTGGAAGAATAAGTCTGCCGTCCTTCCTCTCCCTGGCCGGTGCCGGCGGCGCTGGATTGCGGACGGCGTGTCCGTCCCGCTGATCTATGGATCTAGCGGGTGTTCGTCTCCCCTCGACGCTGGTGGCAGTGGTGGAGTTTTTGGTCCTCTCAGATCCACGGATCTGGTGAGGTTGGTCCTCTGGCTGGGCGATGCGGTGGCGGCGGCATTCCAGTCTGTGAGTTTCTCTTTCCCCTCCTCTTTGTCGTTGCTCTGGCGTTGGCCCCGGCGTCGGTGCAGAGGTGGGGTCTGGTCTGCGGGGCGCTGTACTCAGCTCTGGCGCTCGGGAGGTGGTGCGTGCGGTGGTGGTGGTTCTGGCACGGCCTGGTCGTCCCGGCGGCAGGAGGTGCTGGAGCTGGTCGTGGGGGTGGCTTGGCCATGCCCGTTCATCGGCGAGATCTCGTTGCTTGCGACGAGTGGATTTTGCGGTCTTCTTCAACGTTGGAGGTCCTCCCTCTTCCAGGCGGGCGGTGGTTTGGTTCTTCTTCTCCGGCGGTCGTCGGCGACGAGGAACTCCGATGGTTCAGCAGTTCGCTGCTATAGTGCTCTGAGTTGTGTATGTCTTGTACAAGCGTGCGTATGTTTTTCTGTTCGTATCCTTTGATTTTACGCAGGTTTGTATTTCAAAAAAAAAACTTTGTATTTTAGGCTACACAAAAAAGAAAATTTGAGGCAGAATAGGGGATTTTTTTACTAATTTATCCAAAAATTTGTTATTTTTCTGTAGCCTGAAATAAAAAGCCTTTTCATCCAAAACTTTGCACAAATACATATACCATATATATGCATTCACGTTCAAAAAAATAGTTATTCGAAAGTACCATAAAAAAAAAATCAAAACCAGGATCACTGGTGCCCGGGTGCACCAAATCCACTCTCATCAACCTTTGTAATTCTAAGCCGCCATGCACAATCGGTTTTTTAACATTAGGTACATACGTACGTTCAGCAGATCCAGAAAATGCTCCATCGAGTTAAACAACGTAGGAAATAAGTTTTCAGTTCAAAAGTCCATTGGCCCCATCATTTGTATCAGTTACCTATTAAATTTTTTTGTATCATGGGACGTCTTACGATGCAAAGAGTGTGATACTTTACTTGGAGAGGTGCTAAGTATGATTGTGACTTTCTCTAAGCAATAGATTTGTAGCAAATATCTCTTGTCAAAGGGCCAATCACAGTAGTTGGGGTCATTCAGATCCGGTTCTCATTTTCTTTATGAGGATTTAGTCCTCTACGCGGTATAAATAACAATTATGTGAGTTACTACTCGTAATGTGCTCGTGAACAGTTTATAAATCAAGTGTGATATTCTCAAGATTTCCTAGTAAAGTTCTATACATTTTATGATTTTAGCAAATTATAGCGTTCGGTTGCGAGAAAAACTAGTGCGGTGCTAAAAAGCACTACTGAAATAGTGATAAAACATGGGGCATATAGAGTATGGAATCCTATGCATCGCTATAAGAAGACCGGTATGGAAATATGAATTCTCTTAGTCAAATTAGTTTTAGGTTAAATCCATAAAAGGAGGGTTTATGTGTTTTTCCCTAGTATGAGAAATAACCGGCGTAATATCGATGGCCTTTATGTAAACTTGCCTCCGGTTTTTTCTTGAATTTACAACTTGATTGGGCCTACCAACGGGCTCGCCCATCTCTCCCTTCCCTTTCTTTCTTTCCCAATGGATTAAGTATATTTTTCACACTCAAATCTCACGATTCGGACAGAATTCACCCTGAACAATAAATTGGGATGTTTTGAACTCTCAAATCCACAATACCGTCTAAATCACACCCTAGGCTGGGTTTTGTGCGATGACGTGGCCATGACGTGGTGTCGCTATCAGTTAAGAGATACCGGCGCCGTCCCGTGGACCCCACCTATCATAGCCTTGGCAGTTACCCGCTGCGAGATGTTTTTCCATATTCTTCGTCAAATGTGGAAATCACCTCTAGGCTTTGCAAAATAAATTCCCGTCAGTGTCAGCCCCCGCTAACAAGGTCATCGGCGACGCCGAACCCCACCCCACCTTGATTTCTCCGCCCCTGAAACCCACGCCCAGTAGTACCACACTCAGCATCGGGAGGCTCAAGCATTCATCTGAGCGAGAACGAGGGGATTGAGGGCACGCGGTTCGCGGTGACAGGCGGACAGGGCTTCGTCGGCGCCGCCCTTTGCCTGGAGCTGCTCCGTCGCGTCGCCAAGGAGGTTCGGTTCCTCAACCTGCGCGCCTCCTCCTGGTCCCAGACTCGAGAAGAGAGGAGAAGATAGTAGAGGGAGGGGAACCGGGTGCGCCGAGATGTGCCGCCGCCCTAGTAGCCACTAGGGCTCCCACCTCCCATATCCGGCGAGCCGTCACGGCGTGGGGATGATGGTGATGGGCTGGAGCGCCGGCGTTGTCTGCCGTATCCGTATGTAAGAAGAGATTTCGGGGTCCGATGGATTCACATTTATTTTCAGTTGTATTCCTTTGTTGATTTAGATATTTTTTTTATGTCCGTTTGGTTTCATGGAGACACTAACTCGATCGATGATATCTTTTACCACTGTCAATTAATAGTTTAGTATTAATTGAGTATTGCACATTAGTTTAGTGCTCCAACATGGGTGCGTACGTTCAGCAAATGCTCCACGTACATAACGGGTTTACAGATACAGAATATGCTCGATCGAGTTGGATGCATCCGTCCGTGTCATACTCACACGAGCCGACCTGGTGTCGTGCTCCCAACAGGCGGCTACCGCTCTTAATTGTCCCACTATTCATGGGGCGACCTGCCGACGACGATCGAGCTAGCCTCGACATCGCGTCTCCGGCCTATCTTATCCAAGCCACCCACGCCTCTCCCTCCTATAAATTCGCTTGCTCCGCATGCGAATCCATCTCATCCATCACACTGAGTCACTGACTGAAGTGAAGAATAACAATGGCGTCCAAGACTCTCCTTGTGTTCGCTCTCCTGCTCGCTGCGGCTTTCCTCGTCTCAACGGCTGAACAAACCCGTGAGCTAGCGGACTAGTTGTGAGCTTGGGCTAAGAAACTAGTCGTCATGCATGCTGCTACTACTAATTTGCGTGCGCGTTTTCTGTTCATGCAGAGCCCAAGAAGGAAGAGACTAAGGCCGGCGTACAGGACGGAGGCGGCGGAGGCGGCAGCGGCTGTCACCATGGCCACTGCGGCCACCGCTGCTGTGCTACCGCGGAAGAGGCCAAGGCCGGCGTACAGGACTCCCACGGCGGCTGTCACCATGGCTACTGCGGCCACCGCTGCTGTGCTACCGCGGAAGAGGCCAAGGCCGGCGTACAGGACTCCCACGGCGGCTGTCACCATGGCTACTGCGGCCACCGCTGTTGTGCTACCGTGGAAGAGGCCAAGGCCGGCGTACAGGACTACCACGGCGGCGGCAGCGGGTACCACGGCGGAGGCGGTGGCGGGTACCACGGCGGAGGCGGAAGCGGCTGTTACCATGGTTGCTGCAGCCACGGATACCATGGGTGCCGCTGCTGTGCTACCGCGGAGGAGGTCCCGCAGCCCATGTACCGGGCGGAGGTCCGCAACTGAGCACTTCGAGTTGCAGCTTGCAGCTACGTACCGAACATGACCCTCTGTGTTCTTGCAAGTCTGTACTACTACTACTGTGTGTTGAATAATGTCTATCGATCGATCCCCACCTCATGTGTTGTCCGTGGGATTGATGTTTGACTTGTGTTATGTATCTTATGGTGGAATAAAATCACAGTGGAATATATATAGTCGATCGGGCACTAAATTCCTTATGAGATCATCACTGCTGTATCTTGGTGTTTTGCAGTGAAAGACCAAAGATCAGACACAGAGAAAACGATCAGATTCTCTCTCTCTCTAAATTTGTTCATGGACACAAATAGAACACGCCGGGTTTTTGTCCCAAACGCAAAAGTAGGGTTTTGGCGTCTGAAAGTTTTCAACATGGCCCGCGTCTAGGACGGGCCATATAGCATATAGTTTTTTTTACAAATAACAAAATTTATACGTTTTAAAAAATGCATTCACAAAAAGAAATCTTAATGCAGTTCAACACATATTACTTATGCGATATATTTCTAATGCTGTTAAGTTAAGTATCCATATATCAATGCGGATTTTATAACAGGGTGATAGCTATGCATGCACTAAGAACCGTCCGATGTGGTTACGCGACCCATGCCGCCGTTGACGTCCGTTAAGACTTTGTGGCCACCGTTACCGTGCTAGTTTTGTGAAAAAAAAAAGCTAAGAGCAGCAAAAAAAATAAAATCCCAAACGGCAGACTGTAGCCGTGCCCGTTCGTTTCGACAAAACAATAGATCATCTGCGAATGGGCCATAGGTACACCAAACAAATTATTAGAACATTATTATACCTCAATCTATAAAGTTCCTAGTAGAGATATCCTATAAAGGAGACATTCTTCAAACTCAGAGTTCTACATCTTCTTAAAGAAGGCCCAGAAATATATATAACACAAAGTATAAATGCCCTTCAGCAACCATCCCGACCGTCTGGTCTGGAAGTGGTCTGAGAATGGCACCGTGCGATGTACAGAGCCACCAGAGATAAGATGACCTTGTCACTAATTCAGGGCCCTCCTTTTTACTGTGCGGAACGGATTGTTCTAGAAAATTATTATAAAGTTTGTTGCATGCATATAAAACCTAAGGAAGTTTTCAATCAGTGTGTGTATAGGTGCACATTATCCTTTTGGAGGATATCACAACAAGAGCCTTTTTGATTTGCAGGACTACCTATACCGCAAGAAAATATGGAAAACGTAGGATTGCAATGGCATGCTCCTACAGGTTTGAATTGGCACTAAAGTTTGGTTGCATCATAGATTGAGTTGTCGGAAAATTTTCTATGAGATGTGGTGCAATCGAATCCTTAGGAAAAAATCTAAGGGGATATATAATCCTAAAATTCCTAATGACCAATCATCCAAAATTCGTATAAAAATCCTTTGAATCAAAAAGAGGTTTTTTTTGCAGGCAAAAAGAACCATAACCGGCATCACTACATCGTCCAAAATTGCCCAAGTGTCACTATTTTCTACCTAGAAGAATCAGACGTACATCGCATAAGCATTATTAAGCACCACATCTCAGTGGCGGAGCCAGATCTTCAAATATGTGTAGTCAATGCAAAATAGTGTAGTCGAATACATGTATCTGTACCTTTTTTAATTAATTTTTGCATGATTTATGCTTGTATTGCCAAAAACCTGGGTAGTCAAATGACTACCCAGCTATAGCGTGGCTCCGCCACTGCCACATCTAGGAGTCCAGTAGTTAGTTGATCTAAGTATCTAACACGTCCTGGTGATCTGTTTATTGACATCCAGATGACTTAACACTGGCATCATGTAGAAGTGATAGCTACAGAACACATCTAGAAGGATATAAATAGATGTTTCAGCTATTACTTACATATATGGCGGGAAAGCATGTGTGCGCCGATGCTACATCTTGACCAGTTTGCTACAAATATCCATTCATGCATGACCACTGCTTCTGTGAATGACTCATGAAGGAGATCCAACCCGCAGAAAGAACGAAACCAGATTAGAGTTGGCAACCTCTTCTTTCTTCTTGAAGATCCCAAATGGCAATCAACCATGTGAAGTATGAATTGTTCAGGTGACCAACCGCTAAATCCATGTGCAATAACTCTTCATGATTCGATTTCGCCAATTCGATGTTAAAGGAGAAGTCCTAGAGACACCACCACCATAAACACTTTTTCTAATGCTGGCTACTAACCTATCTGCGACCTGCACATGAGTTTCTTCATCATCTTTTAGCTTGTGCAACTCCTTTGGATCCTTACACTCCTTTAGAACATTGGAAACAGCCTGAGCTTTCTCCAATATCAATTTTATCTTTACTTTAGCATCATCACCTTCCTTTTCTCCGTAGCTGCCAGACAACTTTGTATTTTAGGCAACAAGAGCCGTGTCCATCTCCCCTCCCCTCTACAGTAGAGAGAGGCGAAAAGGGTGCGGCGTTTCCATCCCCTCCTCTCCGGCGGCGAGGGCGCGGTTCCCGGCCTCCTCCGCTCGCTTCGGCGGCGGCTGGCGGTCGGGATCCCGTTCCTCTGCCTCCGGTGTGTAGATAGGGTAGTTCTAGGTCCTTACGACGTCGATTTGGAGAGCTCCCGACGTCCGCTTTGGAAGAATAAGTCTGCCGTCCTTCCTCTCCCTTGCCGGTGCCGGTGGCGCTGGCTTGCGGACGGCGTTTCCGTCGCGCTGAAGGAAATTGGACAGATCCGGCGGACAGATCTTGTACTTAGTACTGCGGAGTATGAGAAATCCATCGATCAATAGAAACACAATTAACAAAATGCTATAGAGATGAAGATCAGAAAAAACCAAATGTGAAAAGTAAAAACTGGCTGATTATGAAATCGATGCACAAATTAAACTGGAGAGTACATATTGTGATCATTGCGAAATTAAAACCGAATAAACATAGAGACATGGATTTATACTAGATCTGTTTGTACATACCACTGGAATACAAGGACGACCATGTTCAAGCTGAGTTGGACGACGGCGACTTGTTTGCTTCTTTCATCGCCCTTGGTGTACTCCAAGTCGAGCCCCACGAATCAATCGCGGCCCACCTTTTGTCGGAGCAAACCCTCGTACTCCAACAGGGTTTTCTTAACCTGCTCACTGTCGGTGGTGTAGACAACGTGGATCTCCTTCCCACCATGGATATCAACGGAGCGCTCGAGCGTCAAGCATTCTCCGGCGGTGACAGCCATGGCGATTTGGAGGGTGCAAAGCATAGGAGATGGCGATGAACAGTTGTCGAAAGGGGAAAACAGAGGAGGCAGAAGAGAGAGAGAGAGCGACTGTGGCACAGAAGACTGACCGCACGGGCGTGGAAGACGAGTAGAAAATGGTAAAAAATAGAACCGCACGCGGTTACCCCGTGCCGCTGACAGGTGGGCCCGTGTTGATTTGACGGCTGCATTGATGATCAAGGGACGGTTGGGAGCAATAATGTACCGTGCCGGCCACGTCGCACTGGCATCAACCGCTAATGGGAGCACGTACACGTGGCAGCAAAAGTTAGTGATCCGGAGGCTCCAGCTACCGCCCCAACGTTACCGATTGCTACCGCGTCCCAGTAACGCAGCTGCTACCACGTCGCAGTAAAGCAACTGCTGCCGCGTCGCACCAACGCAACATCTCGTCTGGACTGTTCTATTTTCATGCTAAAAAATCAAGGCAATCATTTTACGGAGCGTCCGGGAACGTTCCGAGTTTTTAGTAACACTATATTTTTAGCTATTTATCGGATTTAATATGTAAACAATTTGGAAAACTATATGAAACTTCCCATTTTTGCGTTATATATAGTACCAAATTGGTGTGGTCGGTAAATTACGAAATTCCTATACAAGTGCAGTGAAACTGTATGGTGACAAGTTCAACCTCTTAGAAGAAATGCATGACAAGTATCACCAAAGTTTGGACATGATATAATCTCTTTGATATATGACCTTATTTCTTGGCATGGAGCTTCATTAACCCCAAACAGGCATACATACACTTGCATTTGTTTTTTCCTTCAATAATTTTGAATATTTTGAATTTTATAAGTACAAATCTTATTCCGGAATGAACGAATATATTCGGATACTCCGGCTACTCTGTGTTTGGCGGTAATCGTAATTTTGGGTCCAAATTGGTGATGGGGACTTTCCCCCATTTGCAGCCCCTCCTCCTTTCAAACGCGTATCCATCTTCCTTTCGCTCTCCGCCCGTGCAAATCTGTAGCCTCGTGGCCCTCCTCCACTTCCCCCGCCGCTGCAAATCTCTAGCCTCGCCGCCGATGAATCCCTAGCGTCGCCGCCCTCATCAATCGCTCACCCTGCAAATCCCCAGATTCGCCGCCTGTGCCGCAAAATACCTAGATTTGTCGCCACTGCAAATCCCTAGCCTCGGCGCCCTCCCCCACCCCCTCGCCGACACTTCAAATACCTAGATTCGCCGCCGCTACAAATCCCTAGCCTCGCCGCTGATGAATCCCTAGTGTCGCCGCCCTCATCAATCGCCCACCCTGCAAATCCCCTGATTCGCCGCCTGTGCCACAAAATACCTAGATTTGCCGCCGCTGCAAATCCCTAGCCTCGGCGCCCTCCCCCACCCCCTCGCCGGCACTGCAAATACCTAGATTCGCAGCCGCTACAAATCCCTAGCCTCGCCGCCGATGAATCCCTAGCGTCGCCACCCTCATCAATCGCCCACCCTGCAAATCCCCAGATTCACCGCCTGTGCCGCAAAATACCTAGATTTGCCACCGCTGCAAATCCCTAGCCTCGGCACCCTCCCCCACCCCCTCGCCGGCACTGCAAATACCTAGATTCGCCGCCGCTACAAATCCCTAGCCTCGCCGCCCTCCTACACCCCCTCGCCGCACTGCAAATACCTAGATTCGCCGCCGCTGCGAAACCGTATGGCCGCCCCTCCCCGTTGCACTCGCCAGCAGGCCCGTCAGGTAAGAGATGGTCCTCCCCCCTCGTCCGGCGATTAGCTATGCGTGGACAAGTTCTGGTTCAATCCCCATGTATCAATCAAGAAACTAGATTTACTAGTAACCTGGAAGATTGGCCTGAGTTGGGGCAACTTCACAAAATGATTCATGTCTAATATTTGTAGATGCCTAATATTCTCTTTGATAGTATAGAATTGTTTTGCATCTTCATGAAATAATTCATGTCACATACGTACTGTCATGCGTAGCCTTTAATTAAGTACATTACTTTTCATATTAATAGATGCATAATATTCTCTTGGATAGTATAGAATTTACTTATTGCTGCAAAGTGAATGAATTGTTTTAGATCTTCATGAAATGATTCATGTCTCATACTTACTGTCTTCTGGTTCTTATGATTGGTGCAACTATACTTAGTTAAGAATTGTTTACTCATTCTCTCACAAATGGCAGATAAAGGCATGCTCATTCAGTGTTCGGCTAGAAAATTATTGTGAACGCAAGTGTGTGGTAAGAAAACAAGGCTTCCAAATATACATATGATTTGTGTTTTGTGGATTTAATATGACACAATTTATGTGTTTCTTTCTGTTTTTGTTGAACAGTATGTACCATGTACAGCTCGCCGAGCGTTCAACGATTTACTGCGAGATCAGACTGTGTTGTTTCGTGCCCTTGGGAGCACATACAACATTCATGTGCACAGAGGACGTAGCAAGACCTACTTGCACGACAAACAGTGGCAACAGTTCATCACCAAGAACAATCTCGACGCGGGAGATATGCAGTGTTTACCATGACACCACATCCCACGATATCTGTTGCCACTAGAGAAAGAGGCAACAACAAACATGAAACTGATGAGATTGATGTTGATTCTGACAGTTCTGAAGATCACATTGATGACGATGACAGAATCATAGTAGCCCAAAGAGTTTGTCTCAACAACCATGAGAAGAACCGCCTCGTTAAGCTTCTACCAGTAGGAGCCTATGTTGGAGTTCTATTTGTGACTCGCTTGACGAGCACAAACTTGAACATGCATGAGATGGTATGTACCCACAAGACCGCCTCTTTCACGCCTCTGTAATTTATCGGAAAAATGACATATATAGTTATGTTATCTTCCATGCACAGAAACTACCTAAGGTGATAGCAGAAGAGGCTGGCATACCGGCTCAGGGCCTGGCTGGACTATGACTTGGAGCAGTCGGAATCATCATCATCATCATGTACAATAAGAGAATCAACAGACGCTTTGACTTCGACAAGCTGGGGTGGAAGAAATTCATTGAAGGCAAGAATTTTGTGGCTGATCGACCTGTTTTGATCATTCTAAGAAAGATGAATGACTTGGAGTTCCTGATTGAGTTCCAGCTCATATAGAGCTTGTTAAGGTTGGGGGTATGGTAAACACTTATCTGATTAGGGCTACTTGTGCTTATGCTAGCTGTTGGCATGTCTTAGTTATATGTGATTTCTGCCAAATTGCGGTTGGAGACATGTTACATGTGAATTGCTTCTGTGAATGGAACAGGGGATGATTCCCTCTTTGTGATGATCTGTTAATTATTCTGTTTTGCTTCAGAAAGTTGGACCCCCCCAGAATTATACCCGGAGGCAACGTATATTATACCCGGAGGCAACGTATATTACGGCCGGAGGGCAATGCCGGACACCATGGGTACCATGCGATGGCCAGCCATTATATACGTCGCTGATTAGCCACGATCACCGACGGGTGTTTCTGATGGCCGTCTCTATATGGGAGACGGCTGATTCTCCTGGCCGTCTCAGGGATGAGCTCATTACAGCCGACCCAAGAGGACCGGCTCTAATGGAGCGTACATTAGAGACCCCCGCAGAGACAGATAGTTTAACCGGCTGAGATGACTCTCTGGGGCTGGCTCTAATCTACGTTTCTGTACTAGTGGTAGAGGTTATCTCTTGGTCAAATTAGTTTTAGGTTTAATCCATAAACGATGGTTTCTTGTTTTTCCCTAGTATGAGAAATAACCGGCGCAAGATCGTAAAAAATTCGTAATATCGTAAAAAAAACCGTTGGCCTTTGTTTAAACTTTTCTTTTTTTTCTTGAATTTCCAACTTCATTGGGCCTGCCAACAGGCTAGCCCATCTCTCCCTTTCTTTTCTTTCTTTCCAGATTTCCTAAACGGGCAAAAACACATTTCGGAAAACTGTGTTTGCATATATAGTGGACACACATAAACTAGCCCATCAACCTTCGGATATTTGTTTTTCCAAAAAAAAAACGAAGATAACACTTTTGTGTTTTAAAAATTCAAAAAAACCGAATACGCGTACATCCAAAACTTTGCATAAATATAAAAAGTCTGTTACCAAATATATAGTGGATACATGGGGATTTTTTTACTACTTTAAATATTCACAAATTTTTTATTTTTCTGTAGCCTGAAATAAAAAGTTTTTCATCCAAAACTTTGCACACATATATACCATATATACGCATTCACGTTCAAAAAATTAGATTTTTTTGAAACTCAAAAGTACCATTTAAAAAAAAATCTGAAACCGGGATCACTGGTACCCGGGTGCACCAAATCCACTCTCATCAACCTTTGTAATTCTACGCCATGCACAATCGGTTTTTTAACATTAGGTACATATGTACGTTCAGCAGATCCAGAATATGCTCCATCGAGTTAAATAACCTAGGAAAAAAAGTCCATTGGCCCCATCATTTGTATTAGTTACCAATTATTTTTTTGTATCATGGGACGTCTTACGATGCAAAGAGTGATAGTACTTTACTTGGAGAGGTGCTAATTATGATTGTGACTTTCTCTAAGCAATAGGTTTGTAGCAAATATCTCTTGTCAAAGCGTCAATCACAGTAGTTGGGGTCATTCAGATCCGGTTCTCATTTTCTTTATGAGGATTTAGTCCTCTACGCGGTATAAATAACAATTATGTGAGTTACTACTCGTAATGTGCTGGTGAACAATATATAAATCAAGTGTGATTTTCTCATGATTTCCCGGTAAAGTTCTATACATTTTATGATTTTCTAGCAAATTATAGCGTTCGGTTGCAAGAAAAACTAGTGCGGTGCTAAGAAGCATTACTTAAATAGTGATAATCATGGGGCATATAGAGTATGGAATCCTATGCATCGGCTATAAGAAGAACGGTATGGAAATATGAATTCTCTTAGTCAAATTAGTTTTAGGTTAAATCCATAAAAGGAGGGTTTATGTGTTTTTCCCAAGTATGAGAAATAACCGACGTAATATCGATGGCCTTTATGTAAACTTGCCTCCGTTTTCTTTTTGAATTTCCAACTTCATTGGGCCTACCAACGGGTTAGCCCATCTCCCCCTTCCCTTTCGTTCTTTCCCGATGGATTAAGTATATTTTTCACCCTCAAATCTCACGATTCGGACAGAATTCACCCTGAACAATAAATTGAGAAGTTTTGAACCCTCAAATCCACAATACCGTCTAAATCACACCCTAGGCTGGTTTTGGACAATTTGGGTGATTTTGTGCGATGACGTGGCGTCGTTGTCAGTTAACAGATAACGGCGCCGTCCCGTGGGCCCCACCTATCATAGCCTTGGCAGTTACCCCGCTGCAACATGTTTTTCCCTGTTCTTCGTCAAATGTGGAAATCACCTCTAGGCTATGCAAAAAAAGAAGCCCAGTTCTATTTTTGGATCGCATGTGATGTAGAATCGTTCTTGTCAAGTTCTAGCTTAAACATACCCTTAATTCGTAGGTTTATATGTCAGTAGTTTATTAGTACTTGCACAAGATTGAATGTTTTGTTAATGCTTGTGAATCCTTGACCAGCAATCACGAGGCGTACGTCCATAAACAAAGAGAATAAAAATTCTAGTGTTCCTCTTGGAATGTGCTGGGTGCACCAAGTACGCGATGCACGTCTTCATCTGCAGATCCCAGTAGAGCTGACACGGGCCGGCAACGGCAGGCGGTAGCGGCATCCTTGCATCGGCCAGCCGGTGGGTCACCTCGGCATCGTGTGTCTTGTAAATCTACGCCGTATCCTCCCTACGTTCAGCAAATGCTCCACGTACATAACGGGTTTACAGATACAGAATATGCTCGATCGAGTTGGATGCATCCGTCCGTGTCATACTCACACGAGCCGACCTGGTGTCGTGCTCCCAACAGGCGGCTACCGCTCTTAATTGTCCCACTATTCATGGGGCGACCTGCCGACGACGATCGAGCTAGCCTCGACATCGCGTCTCCGGCCGGCCTATCTTATCCAAGCCACCCACGCCTCTCCCTCCTATAAATTCGCTTGCTCCGCATGCGAATCCATCTCATCCATCACACAGAGTCATTGACTGAAGTGAAGAAGAACAATGGCGTCCAAGACTCTCCTTGTGTTCGCTCTCCTGCTCGCTGCGGCTTTCCTCGTCTCAACGGCTGAACAAACCCGTGAGCTAGCGGACTAGTTGTGAGCTTGGGCTAAGAAACTAGTCGTCATGCATGCTGCTACTACTAATTTGCGTGCGCGTTTTCTGTTCATGCAGAGCCCAAGAAGGAAGAGACTAAGGCCGGCGTACAGGACGGAGGCGGCGGAGGCGGCAGCGGCTGTCACCATGGCCACTGCGGCCACCGCTGCTGTGCTACCGCGGAAGAGGCCAAGGCCGGCGTACAGGACTCCCACGGCGGCTGTCACCATGGCTACTGCGGCCACCGCTGCTGTGCTACCGCGGAAGAGGCCAAGGCCGGCGTACAGGACTCCCACGGCGGCTGTCACCATGGCTACTGCGGCCACCGCTGTTGTGCTACCGTGGAAGAGGCCAAGGCCGGCGTACAGGACTACCACGGCGGCGGCAGCGGGTACCACGGCGGAGGCGGAAGCGGCTGTTACCATGGTTGCTGCAGCCACGGATACCATGGGTGCCGCTGCTGTGCTACCGCGGAGGAGGTCCCGCAGCCCATGTACCGGGCGGAGGTCCGCAACTGAGCACTTCGAGTTGCAGCTTGCAGCTACGTACCGAACATGACCCTCTGTGTTCTTGCAAGTCTGTACTACTACTACTGTGTGTTGAATAATGTCTATCGATCGATCCCCACCTCATGTGTTGTCCGTGGGATTGATGTTTGACTTGTGTTATGTATCTTATGGTGGAATAAAATCACAGTGGAATATATATAGTCGATCGGGCACTAAATTCCTTATGAGATCATCACTGCTGTATCTTGGTGTTTTGCAGTGAAAGACCAAAGATCAGACACAGAGAAAACGATCAGATTCTCTCTCTCTCTCTAAATTTGTTCATGGACACAAATAGAACACGCCGGGTTTTTGTCCCAAACGCAAAAGTAGGGTTTTGGCGTCTGAAAGTTTTCAACATGGCCCGCGTCTAGGACGGGCCATATAGCATATAGTTTTTTTTACAAATAACAAAATTTATACGTTTTAAAAAATGCATTCACAAAAAGAAATCTTAATGCAGTTCAACAGATATTACTTATGCGATATATTTCTAATGCTGTTAAGTTAAGTATCCATATATCAATGCGGATTTTATAACAGGGTGATAGCTATGCATGCACTAAGAACCGTCCGATGTGGTTACGCGACCCATGCCGCCGTTGACGTCCGTTAAGACTTTGTGGCCACCGTTACCGTGCTAGTTTTGTGAAAAAAAAAGCTAAGAGCAGCAAAAAAAAAAAAATCCCAAACGGCAGACTGTAGCCGTGCCCGTTCGTTTCGACAAAACAATAGATCATCTGCGAATGGGCCATAGGTACACCAAACAAATTATTAGAACATTATTATACCTCAATCTATAAAGTTCCTAGTAGAGATATCCTATAAAGGAGACATTCTTCAAACTCAGAGTTCTACATCTTCTTAAAGAAGGCCCAGAAATATATATAACACAAAGTATAAATGCCCTTCAGCAACCATCCCGACCGTCTGGTCTGGAAGTGGTCTGAGAATGGCACCGTGCGATGTACAGAGCCACCAGAGATAAGATGACCTTGTCACTAATTCAGGGCCCTCCTTTTTACTGTGCGGAACGGATTGTTCTAGAAAATTATTATAAAGTTTGTTGCATGCATATAAAACCTAAGGAAGTTTTCAATCAGTGTGTGTATAGGTGCACATTATCCTTTTGGAGGATATCACAACAAGAGCCTTTTTGATTTGCAGGACTACCTATACCGCAAGAAAATATGGAAAACGTAGGATTGCAATGGCATGCTCCTACAGGTTTGAATTGGCACTAAAGTTTGGTTGCATCATAGATTGAGTTGTCGGAAAATTTTCTATGAGATGTGGTGCAATCGAATCCTTAGGAAAAAATCTAAGGGGATATATAATCCTAAAATTCCTAATGACCAATCATCCAAAATTCGTATAAAAATCCTTTGAATCAAAAAGTGGTTTTTTTTGCAGGCAAAAAGAACCATAACCGGCATCACTACATCGTCCAAAATTGCCCAAGTGTCACTATTTTCTACCTAGAAGAATCAGACGTACATCGCATAAGCATTATTAAGCACCACATCTAGGAGTCCAGTAGTTAGTTGATCTAAGTATCTAACACGTCCTGGTGATCTGTTTATTGACATCCAGATGACTTAACACTGGCATCATGTAGAAGTGATAGCTACAGAACACATCTAGAAGGATATAAATAGATGTTTCAGCTATTACTTACATATATGGCGGGAAAGCATGTGTGCGCCGATGCTACATCTTGACCAGTTTGCTACAAATATCCATTCATGCATGACCACTGCTTCTGTGAATGACTCATGAAGGAGATCCAACCCGCAGAAAGAACGAAACCAGATTAGAGTTGGCAACCTCTTCTTTCTTCTTGAAGATCCCAAATGGCAATCAACCATGTGAAGTATGAATTGTTCAGGTGACCAACCGCTAAATCCATGTGCAATAACTCTTCATGATTCGATTTCGCCAATTCGATGTTAAAGGAGAAGTCCTAGAGACACCACCACCATAAACACTTTTTCTAATGCTGGCTACTAACCTATCTGCGACCTGCACATGAGTTTCTTCATCATCTTTTAGCTTGTGCAACTCCTTTGGATCCTTACACTCCTTTAGAACATTGGAAACAGCCTGAGCTTTCTCCAATATCAATTTTATCTTTACTTTAGCATCATCACCTTCCTTTTCTCCGTAGCTGCCAGACAACTTTGTATTTTAGGCAACAAGAGCCGTGTCCATCTCCCCTCCCCTCTACAGTAGAGAGAGGCGAAAAGGGTGAGGCGTTTCCATCCCCTCCTCTCCGGCGGCGAGGGCGCGGTTCCCGGTCTCCTCCGCTCGCTTCGGCGGCGGCTGGCGGTCGGGATCCCGTTCCTCTGCCTCCGGTGTGTAGATAGGGTAGTTCTAGGTCCTTACGACGTCGATTTGGAGAGCTCCCGACGTCCGCTTTGGAAGAATAAGTCTGCCGTCCTTTCTCTCCCTTGCCGGTGCCGGCGGCGCTGGCTTGCGGACGGCGTTTCCGTCGCGCTGAAGGAAATTGGACAGATCCGGCGGACAGATCTTGTACTTAGTACTGCGGAGTATGAGAAATCCATCGATCAATAGAAACACAATTAACAAAATGCTATAGAGATGAAGATCAGAAAAAACCAAATGTGAAAAGTAAAAACTGGCTGATTATGAAATCGATGCACAAATTAAACTGGAGAGTACATATTGTGATCATTGCGAAATTAAAACCGAATAAACATAGAGACATGGATTTATACTAGATCTGTTTGTACATACCACTGGAATACAAGGACGACCATGTTCAAGCTGAGTTGGACGACGGCGACTTGTTTGCTTCTTTCATCGCCCTTGGTGTACTCCAAGTCGAGCCCCACGAATCAATCGCGGCCCACCTTTTGTCGGAGCAAACCCTCGTACTCCAACAGGGTTTTCTTAACCTGCTCACTGTCGGTGGTGTAGACAACGTGGATCTCCTTCCCACCATGGATATCAACGGAGCGCTCGAGCGTCAAGCATTCTCCGGCGGTGACAGCCATGGCGATTTGGAGGGTGCAAAGCAGAGGAGATGGCGATGAACAGTTGTCGAAAGGGGAAAACAGAGGAGGCAGAAGAGAGAGAGAGCGACTGTGGCACAGAAGACTGACCGCACGGGCGTGGAAGACGAGTAGAAAATGGTAAAAAATAGAACCGCACGCGGTTACCCCGTGCCGCTGACAGGTGGGCCCGTGTTGATTTGACGGCTGCATTGATGATCAAGGGACGGTTGGGAGCAATAATGTACCGTGCCGGCCACGTCGCACTGGCATCAACCGCTAATGGGAGCACGTACACGTGGCAGCAAAAGTTAGTGATCCGGAGGCTCCAGCTACCGCCCCAACGTTACCGATTGCTACCGCGTCCCAGTAACGCAGCTGCTACCACGTCGCAGTAAAGCAACTGCTGCCGCGTCGCACCAACGCAACATCTCGTCTGGACTGTTCTATTTTCATGCTAAAAAATCAAGGCAATCATTTTACGGAGCGTCCGGGAACGTTCCGAGTTTTTAGTAACACTATATTTTTAGCTATTTATCGGATTTAATATGTAAACAATTTGGAAAACTATATGAAACTTCCCATTTTTGCGTTATATATAGTACCAAATTGGTGTGGTCGGTAAATTACGAAATTCCTATACAAGTGCAGTGAAACTGTATGGTGACAAGTTCAACCTCTTAGAAGAAATGCATGACAAGTATCACCAAAGTTTGGACATGATATAATCTCTTTGATATATGACCTTATTTCTTGGCATGGAGCTTCATTAACCCCAAACAGGCATACATACACTTGCATTTGTTTTTTCCTTCAATAATTTTGAATATTTTGAATTTTATAAGTACAAATCTTATTCCGGAATGAACGAATATATTCGGATACTCCGGCTACTCTGTGTTTGGCGGTAATCGTAATTTTGGGTCCAAATTGGTGATGGGGACTTTCCCCCATTTGCAGCCCCTCCTCCTTTCAAACGCGTATCCATCTTCCTTTCGCTCTCCGCCCGTGCAAATCTGTAGCCTCGTGGCCCTCCTCCACTTCCCCCGCCGCTGCAAATCTCTAGCCTCGCCGCCGATGAATCCCTAGCGTCGCCGCCCTCATCAATCGCTCACCCTGCAAATCCCCAGATTCGCCGCCTGTGCCGCAAAATACCTAGATTTGTCGCCACTGCAAATCCCTAGCCTCGGCGCCCTCCCCCACCCCCTCGCCGACACTTCAAATACCTAGATTCGCCGCCGCTACAAATCCCTAGCCTCGCCGCTGATGAATCCCTAGTGTCGCCGCCCTCATCAATCGCCCACCCTGCAAATCCCCTGATTCGCCGCCTGTGCCACAAAATACCTAGATTTGCCGCCGCTGCAAATCCCTAGCCTCGGCGCCCTCCCCCACCCCCTCGCCGGCACTGCAAATACCTAGATTCGCAGCCGCTACAAATCCCTAGCCTCGCCGCCGATGAATCCCTAGCGTCGCCACCCTCATCAATCGCCCACCCTGCAAATCCCCAGATTCACCGCCTGTGCCGCAAAATACCTAGATTTGCCACCGCTGCAAATCCCTAGCCTCGGCACCCTCCCCCACCCCCTCGCCGGCACTGCAAATACCTAGATTCGCCGCCGCTACAAATCCCTAGCCTCGCCGCCCTCCTACACCCCTCGCCGGCACTGCAAATACCTAGATTCGCCGCCGCTGCGAAACCGTATGGCCGCCCCTCCCCGTTGCACTCGCCAGCAGGCCCGTCAGGTAAGAGATGGTCCTCCCCCCTCGTCCGGCGATTAGCTATGCGTGGACAAGTTCTGGTTCAATCCCCATGTATCAATCAAGAAACTAGATTTACTAGTAACCTGGAAGATTGGCCTGAGTTGGGGCAACTTCACAAAATGATTCATGTCTAATATTTGTAGATGCCTAATATTCTCTTTGATAGTATAGAATTGTTTTGCATCTTCATGAAATAATTCATGTCACATACGTACTGTCATGCATAGCCTTTAATTAAGTACATTACTTTTCATATTAATAGATGCATAATATTCTCTTGGATAGTATAGAATTTACTTATTGCTGCAAAGTGAATGAATTGTTTTAGATCTTCATGAAATGATTCATGTCTCATACTTACTGTCTTCTGGTTCTTATGATTGGTGCAACTATACTTAGTTAAGAATTGTTTACTCATTCTCTCACAAATGGCAGATAAAGGCATGCTCATTCAGTGTTCGGCTAGAAAATTATTGTGAACGCAAGTGTGTGGTAAGAAAACAAGGCTTCCAAATATACATATGATTTGTGTTTTGTGGATTTAATATGACACAATTTATGTGTTTCTTTCTGTTTTTGTTGAACAGTATGTACCATGTACAGCTCGCCGAGCGTTCAACGATTTACTGCGAGATCAGACTGTGTTGTTTCGTGCCCTTGGGAGCACATACAACATTCATGTGCACAGAGGACGTAGCAAGACCTACTTGCACGACAAACAGTGGCAACAGTTCATCACCAAGAACAATCTCGACGCGGGAGATATGCAGTGTTTACCATGACACCACATCCCACGATATCTGTTGCCACTAGAGAAAGAGGCAACAACAAACATGAAACTGATGAGATTGATGTTGATTCTGACAGTTCTGAAGATCACATTGATGACGATGACAGAATCATAGTAGCCCAAAGAGTTTGTCTCAACAACCATGAGAAGAACCGCCTCGTTAAGCTTCTACCAGTAGGAGCCTATGTTGGAGTTCTATTTGTGACTCGCTTGACGAGCACAAACTTGAACATGCATGAGATGGTATGTACCCACAAGACCGCCTCTTTCACGCCTCTGTAATTTATCGGAAAAATGACATATATAGTTATGTTATCTTCCATGCACAGAAACTACCTAAGGTGATAGCAGAAGAGGCTGGCATACCGGCTCAGGGCCTGGCTGGACTATGACTTGGAGCAGTCGGAATCATCATCATCATCATGTACAATAAGAGAATCAACAGACGCTTTGACTTCGACAAGCTGGGGTGGAAGAAATTCATTGAAGGCAAGAATTTTGTGGCTGATCGACCTGTTTTGATCATTCTAAGAAAGATGAATGACTTGGAGTTCCTGATTGAGTTCCAGCTCATATAGAGCTTGTTAAGGTTGGGGGTATGGTAAACACTTATCTGATTAGGGCTACTTGTGCTTATGCTAGCTGTTGGCATGTCTTAGTTATATGTGATTTCTGCCAAATTGCGGTTGGAGACATGTTACATGTGAATTGCTTCTGTGAATGGAACAGGGGATGATTCCCTCTTTGTGATGATCTGTTAATTATTCTGTTTTGCTTCAGAAAGTTGGACCCCCCCAGAATTATACCCGGAGGCAACGTATATTATACCCGGAGGCAACGTATATTACGGCCGGAGGGCAATGCCGGACACCATGGGTACCATGCGATGGCCAGCCATTATATACGTCGCTGATTAGCCACGATCACCGACGGGTGTTTCTGATGGCCGTCTCTATATGGGAGACGGCTGATTCTCCTGGCCGTCTCAGGGATGAGCTCATTACAGCCGACCCAAGAGGACCGGCTCTAATGGAGCGTACATTAGAGACCCCCGCGCAGAGACAGATAGTTTAACCGGCTGAGATGACTCTCTGGGGCTGGCTCTAATCTACGTTTCTGTACTAGTGGTAGAGGTTATCTCTTGGTCAAATTAGTTTTAGGTTTAATCCATAAACGATGGTTTCTTGTTTTTCCCTAGTATGAGAAATAACCGGCGCAAGATCGTAAAAAATTCGTAATATCGTAAAAAAAACCGTTGGCCTTTGTTTAAACTTTTCTTTTTTTTCTTGAATTTCCAACTTCATTGGGCCTGCCTACAGGCTAGCCCATCTCTCCCTTTCTTTTCTTTCTTTCCAGATTTCCTAAACGGGCAAAAACACATTTCGGAAAACTGTGTTTGCATATATAGTGGACACACATAAACTAGCCCATCAACCTTCGGATATTTGTTTTTCCAAAAAAAAAACGAAGATAACACTTTTGTGTTTTAAAAATTCAAAAAAACCGAATACGCGTACATCCAAAACTTTGCATAAATATAAAAAGTCTGTTACCAAATATATAGTGGATACATGGGGATTTTTTTACTACTTTAAATATTCACAAATTTTTTATTTTTCTGTAGCCTGAAATAAAAAGTTTTTTCATCCAAAACTTTGCACACATATATACCATATATACGCATTCACGTTCAAAAAATTAGATTTTTTTGAAACTCAAAAGTACCATTTAAAAAAAAATCTGAAACCGGGATCACTGGTACCCGGGTGCACCAAATCCACTCTCATCAACCTTTGTAATTCTACGCCATGCACAATCGGTTTTTTAACATTAGGTACATATGTACGTTCAGCAGATCCAGAATATGCTCCATCGAGTTAAATAACCTAGGAAAAAAAGTCCATTGGCCCCATCATTTGTATTAGTTACCAATTATTTTTTTGTATCATGGGACGTCTTACGATGCAAAGAGTGATAGTACTTTACTTGGAGAGGTGCTAATTATGATTGTGACTTTCTCTAAGCAATAGGTTTGTAGCAAATATCTCTTGTCAAAGCGTCAATCACAGTAGTTGGGGTCATTCAGATCCGGTTCTCATTTTCTTTATGAGGATTTAGTCCTCTACGCGGTATAAATAACAATTATGTGAGTTACTACTCGTAATGTGCTGGTGAACAATATATAAATCAAGTGTGATTTTCTCATGATTTCCCGGTAAAGTTCTATACATTTTATGATTTTCTAGCAAATTATAGCGTTCGGTTGCAAGAAAAACTAGTGCGGTGCTAAGAAGCATTACTTAAATAGTGATAATCATGGGGCATATAGAGTATGGAATCCTATGCATCGGCTATAAGAAGAACGGTATGGAAATATGAATTCTCTTAGTCAAATTAGTTTTAGGTTAAATCCATAAAAGGAGGGTTTATGTGTTTTTCCCAAGTATGAGAAATAACCGACGTAATATCGATGGCCTTTATGTAAACTTGCCTCCGTTTTCTTTTTGAATTTCCAACTTCATTGGGCCTACCAACGGGTTAGCCCATCTCCCCCTTCCCTTTCGTTCTTTCCCGATGGATTAAGTATATTTTTCACCCTCAAATCTCACGATTCGGACAGAATTCACCCTGAACAACAAATTGAGAAGTTTTGAACCCTCAAATCCACAATACCGTCTAAATCACACCCTAGGCTGGTTTTGGACAATTTGGGTGATTTTGTGCGATGACGTGGCGTCGTTGTCAGTTAAGAGATAACGGCGCCGTCCCGTGGGCCCCACCTGTCATAGCCTTGGCAGTTACCCCGCTGCAACATGTTTTTCCCTGTTCTTCGTCAAATGTGGAAATCACCTCTAGGCTATGCAAAAAAAGAAGCCCAGTTCTATTTTTGGATCGCATGTGATGTAGAATCGTTCTTGTCAAGTTCTAGCTTAAACATACCCTTAATTCGTAGGTTTATATGTCAGTAGTTTATTAGTACTTGCACAAGATTGAATGTTTTGTTAATGCTTGTGAATCCTTGACCAGCAATCACGAGGCGTACGTCCATAAACAAAGAGAATAAAAATTCTAGTGTTCCTCTTGGAATGTGCTGGGTGCACCAAGTACGCGATGCACGTCTTCATCTGCAGATCCCAGTAGAGCTGACACGGGCCGGCAACGGCAGGCGGTAGCGGCATCCTTGCATCGGCCAGCCGGTGGGTCACCTCGGCATCGTGTGTCTTGTAAATCTACGCCGTATCCTCCCTACGTTCAGCAAATGCTCCACGTACATAACGGGTTTACAGATACAGAATATGCTCGATCGAGTTGGATGCATCCGTCCGTGTCATACTCACACGAGCCGACCTGGTGTCGTGCTCCCAACAGGCGGCTACCGCTCTTAATTGTCCCACTATTCATGGGGCGACCTGCCGACGACGATCGAGCTAGCCTCGACATCGCGTCTCCGGCCGGCCTATCTTATCCAAGCCACCCACGCCTCTCCCTCCTATAAATTCGCTTGCTCCGCATGCGAATCCATCTCATCCATCACACTGAGTCACTGACTGAAGTGAAGAAGAACAATGGC
The DNA here is from genome assembly GCA_947311845.1 of Poa pratensis. Lineage (NCBI taxonomy): Eukaryota > Viridiplantae > Streptophyta > Magnoliopsida > Poales > Poaceae > Poa > Poa pratensis. The sequence continues at coordinate 11,303,065 of CAMZMU010000118.1, forward strand.
GTCCAAGACTCTCCTTGTGTTCGCTCTCCTGCTCGCTGCGGCTTTCCTCGTCTCAACGGCTGAACAAACCCGTGAGCTAGCGGACTAGTTGTGAGCTTGGGCTAAGAAACTAGTCGTCATGCATGCTGCTACTACTAATTTGCGTGCGCGTTTTCTGTTCATGCAGAGCCCAAGAAGGAAGAGACTAAGGCCGGCGTACAGGACGGAGGCGGCGGAGGCGGCAGCGGCTGTCACCATGGCCACTGCGGCCACCGCTGCTGTGCTACCGCGGAAGAGGCCAAGGCCGGCGTACAGGACTCCCACGGCGGCTGTCACCATGGCTACTGCGGCCACCGCTGCTGTGCTACCGCGGAAGAGGCCAAGGCCGGCGTACAGGACTCCCACGGCGGCTGTCACCATGGCTACTGCGGCCACCGCTGTTGTGCTACCGTGGAAGAGGCCAAGGCCGGCGTACAGGACTACCACGGCGGCGGCAGCGGGTACCACGGCGGAGGCGGTGGCGGGTACCACGGCGGAGGCGGAAGCGGCTGTTACCATGGTTGCTGCAGCCACGGATACCATGGGTGCCGCTGCTGTGCTACCGCGGAGGAGGTCCCGCAGCCCATGTACCGGGCGGAGGTCCGCAACTGAGCACTTCGAGTTGCAGCTTGCAGCTACGTACCGAACATGACCCTCTGTGTTCTTGCAAGTCTGTACTACTACTACTGTGTGTTGAATAATGTCTATCGATCGATCCCCACCTCATGTGTTGTCCGTGGGATTGATGTTTGACTTGTGTTATGTATCTTATGGTGGAATAAAATCACAGTGGAATATATATAGTCGATCGGGCACTAAATTCCTTATGAGATCATCACTGCTGTATCTTGGTGTTTTGCAGTGAAAGACCAAAGATCAGACACAGAGAAAACGATCAGATTCTCTCTCTCTCTCTAAATTTGTTCATGGACACAAATAGAACACGCCGGGTTTTTGTCCCAAACGCAAAAGTAGGGTTTTGGCGTCTGAAAGTTTTCAACATGGCCCGCGTCTAGGACGGGCCATATAGCATATAGTTTTTTTTACAAATAACAAAATTTATACGTTTTAAAAAATGCATTCACAAAAAGAAATCTTAATGCAGTTCAACAGATATTACTTATGCGATATATTTCTAATGCTGTTAAGTTAAGTATCCATATATCAATGTGGATTTTATAACAGGGTGATAGCTATGCATGCACTAAGAACCGTCCGATGTGGTTACGCGACCCATGCCGCCGTTGACGTCCGTTAAGACTTTGTGGCCACCGTTACCGTGCTAGTTTTGTGAAAAAAAAAAGCTAAGAGCAGCAAAAAAAAATAAAATCCCAAACGGCAGACTGTAGCCGTGCCCGTTCGTTTCGACAAAACAATAGATCATCTGCGAATGGGCCATAGGTACACCAAACAAATTATTAGAACATTATTATACCTCAATCTATAAAGTTCCTAGTAGAGATATCCTATAAAGGAGACATTCTTCAAACTCAGAGTTCTACATCTTCTTAAAGAAGGCCCAGAAATATATATAATACAAAGTATAAATGCCCTTCAGCAACCATCCCGACCGTCTGGTCTGGAAGTGGTCTGAGAATGGCACCGTGCGATGTACAGAGCCACCAGAGATAAGATGACCTTGTCACTAATTCAGGGCCCTCCTTTTTACTGTGCGGAACGGATTGTTCTAGAAAATTATTATAAAGTTTGTTGCATGCATATAAAACCTAAGGAAGTTTTCAATCAGTGTGTGTATAGGTGCACATTATCCTTTTGGAGGATATCACAACAAGAGCCTTTTTGATTTGCAGGACTACCTATACCGCAAGAAAATATGGAAAACGTAGGATTGCAATGGCATGCTCCTACAGGTTTGAATTGGCACTAAAGTTTGGTTGCATCATAGATTGAGTTGTCGGAAAATTTTCTATGAGATGTGGTGCAATCGAATCCTTAGGAAAAAATCTAAGGGGATATATAATCCTAAAATTCCTAATGACCAATCATCCAAAATTCGTATAAAAATCCTTTGAATCAAAAAGAGGTTTTTTTGCAGGCAAAAAGAACCATAACCGGCATCACTACATCGTCCAAAATTGCCCAAGTGTCACTATTTTCTACCTAGAAGAATCAGACGTACATCGCATAAGCATTATTAAGCACCACATCTAGGAGTCCAGTAGTTAGTTGATCTAAGTATCTAACACGTCCTGGTGATCTGTTTATTGACATCCAGATGACTTAACACTGGCATCATGTAGAAGTGATAGCTACAGAACACATCTAGAAGGATATAAATAGATGTTTCAGCTATTACTTACATATATGGCGGGAAAGCATGTGTGCGCCGATGCTACATCTTGACCAGTTTGCTACAAATATCCATTCATGCATGACCACTGCTTCTGTGAATGACTCATGAAGGAGATCCAACCCGCAGAAAGAACGAAACCAGATTAGAGTTGGCAACCTCTTCTTTCTTCTTGAAGATCCCAAATGGCAATCAACCATGTGAAGTATGAATTGTTCAGGTGACCAACCGCTAAATCCATGTGCAATAACTCTTCATGATTCGATTTCGCCAATTCGATGTTAAAGGAGAAGTCCTAGAGACACCACCACCATAAACACTTTTTCTAATGCTGGCTACTAACCTATCTGCGACCTGCACATGAGTTTCTTCATCATCTTTTAGCTTGTGCAACTCCTTTGGATCCTTACACTCCTTTAGAACATTGGAAACAGCCTGAGCTTTCTCCAATATCAATTTTATCTTTACTTTAGCATCATCACCTTCCTTTTCTCCGTAGCTGCCAGACAACTTTGTATTTTAGGCAACAAGAGCCGTGTCCATCTCCCCTCCCCTCTACAGTAGAGAGAGGCGAAAAGGGTGAGGCGTTTCCATCCCCTCCTCTCCGGCGGAGAGGGCGCGGTTCCCGGCCTCCTCCGCTCGCTTCGGCGGCGGCTGGCGGTCGGGATCCCGTTCCTCTGCCTCCGGTGTGTAGATAGGGTAGTTCTAGGTCCTTACGACGTCGATTTGGAGAGCTCCCGACGTCCGCTTTGGAAGAATAAGTCTGCCGTCCTTCCTCTCCCTTGCCGGTGCCGGCGGCGCTGGCTTGCGGACGGCGTTTCCGTCGCGCTAAAGGAAATTGGACAGATCCGGCGGACAGATCTTGTACTTAGTACTGCGGAGTATGAGAAATCCATCGATCAATAGAAACACAATTAACAAAATGCTATAGAGATGAAGATCAGAAAAAACAAATGTGAAAAGTAAAAACTGGCTGATTATGAAATCGATGCACAAATTAAACTGGAGAGTACATATTGTGATCATTGCGAAATTAAAACCGAATAAACATAGAGACATGGATTTATACTAGATCTGTTTGTACATACCACTGGAATACAAGGACGACCATGTTCAAGCTGAGTTGGACGACGGCGACTTGTTTGCTTCTTTCATCGCCCTTGGTGTACTCCAAGTCGAGCCCCACGAATCAATCGCGGCCCACCTTTTGTCGGAGCAAACCCTCGTACTCCAACAGGGTTTTCTTAACCTGCTCACTGTCGGTGGTGTAGACAACGTGGATCTCCTTCCCACCATGGATATCAACGGAGCGCTCGAGCGTCAAGCATTCTCCGGCGGTGACAGCCATGGCGATTTGGAGGGTGCAAAGCAGAGGAGATGGCGATGAACAGTTGTCGAAAGGGGAAAACAGAGGAGGCAGAAGAGAGAGAGAGCGACTGTGGCACAGAAGACTGACCGCACGGGCGTGGAAGACGAGTAGAAAATGGTAAAAAATAGAACCGCACGCGGTTACCCCGTGCCGCTGACAGGTGGGCCCGTGTTGATTTGACGGCTGCATTGATGATCAAGGGACGGTTGGGAGCAATAATGTACCGTGCCGGCCACGTCGCACTGGCATCAACCGCTAATGGGAGCACGTACACGTGGCAGCAAAAGTTAGTGATCCGGAGGCTCCAGCTACCGCCCCAACGTTACCGATTGCTACCGCGTCCCAGTAACGCAGCTGCTACCACGTCGCAGTAAAGCAACTGCTGCCGCGTCGCACCAACGCAACATCTCATCTGGACTGTTCTATTTTCATGCTAAAAAATCAAGGCAATCATTTTACGGAGCGTCCGGGAACGTTCCGAGTTTTTAGTAACACTATATTTTTAGCTATTTATCGGATTTAATATGTAAACAATTTGGAAAACTATATGAAACTTCCCATTTTTGCGTTATATATAGTACCAAATTGGTGTGGTCGGTAAATTACGAAATTCCTATACAAGTGCAGTGAAACTGTATGGTGACAAGTTCAACCTCTTAGAAGAAATGCATGACAAGTATCACCAAAGTTTGGACATGATATAATCTCTTTGATATATGACCTTATTTCTTGGCATGGAGCTTCATTAACCCCAAACAGGCATACATACACTTGCATTTGTTTTTTCCTTCAATAATTTTGAATATTTTGAATTTTATAAGTACAAATCTTATTCCGGAATGAACGAATATATTCGGATACTCCGGCTACTCTGTGTTTGGCGGTAATCGTAATTTTGGGTCCAAATTGGTGATGGGATTTCCCCCATTTGCAGCCCCTCCTCCTTTCAAACGCGTATCCATCTTCCTTTCGCTCTCCGCCCGTGCAAATCTGTAGCCTCGTGGCCCTCCTCCACTTCCCCCGCCGCTGCAAATCTCTAGCCTCGCCGCCGATGAATCCCTAGCGTCGCCGCCCTCATCAATCGCTCACCCTGCAAATCCCCAGATTCGCCGTCTGTGCCGCAAAATACCTAGATTTGTCGCCACTGCAAATCCCTAGCCTCGGCGCCCTCCCCCACCCCCTCGCCGACACTTCAAATACCTAGATTCGCCGCCGCTACAAATCCCTAGCCTCGCCGCTGATGAATCCCTAGTGTCGCCGCCCTCATCAATCGCCCACCCTGCAAATCCCCTGATTCGCCGCCTGTGCCACAAAATACCTAGATTTGCCGCCGCTGCAAATCCCTAGCCTCGGCGCCCTCCCCCACCCCCTCGCCGGCACTGCAAATACCTAGATTCGCAGCCGCTCCAAATCCCTAGCCTCGCCGCCGATGAATCCCTAGCGTCGCCACCCTCATCAATCGCCCACCCTGCAAATCCCCAGATTCACCGCCTGTGCCGCAAAATACCTAGATTTGCCACCGCTGCAAATCCCTAGCCTCGGCACCCTCCCCCACCCCCTCGCCGGCACTGCAAATACCTAGATTCGCCGCCGCTACAAATCCCTAGCCTCGCCGCCCTCCTACACCCCCTCGCCGGCACTGCAAATACCTAGATTCGCCGCCGCTGCGAAACCGTATGGCCACCCCTCCCCGTTGCACTCGCCAGCAGGCCCGTCAGGTAAGAGATGGTCCTCCCCCCTCGTCCGGCGATTAGCTATGCGTGGACAAGTTCTGGTTCAATCCCCATGTATCAATCAAGAAACTAGATTTACTAGTAACCTGGAAGATTGGCCTGAGTTGGGGCAACTTCACAAAATGATTCATGTCTAATATTTGTAGATGCCTAATATTCTCTTTGATAGTATAGAATTGTTTTGCATCTTCATGAAATAATTCATGTCACATACGTACTGTCATGCGTAGCCTTTAATTAAGTACATTACTTTTCATATTAATAGATGCATAATATTCTCTTGGATAGTATAGAATTTACTTATTGCTGCAAAGTGAATGAATTGTTTTAGATCTTCATGAAATGATTCATGTCTCATACTTACTGTCTTCTGGTTCTTATGATTGGTGCAACTATACTTAGTTAAGAATTGTTTACTCATTCTCTCACAAATGGCAGATAAAGGCATGCTCATTCAGTGTTCGGCTAGAAAATTATTGTGAACGCAAGTGTGTGGTAAGAAAACAAGGCTTCCAAATATACATATGATTTGTGTTTTGTGGATTTAATATGACACAATTTATGTGTTTCTTTCTGTTTTTGTTGAACATATGTACCATGTACAGCTCGCCGAGCGTTCAACGATTTACTGCGAGATCAGACTGTGTTGTTTCGTGCCCTTGGGAGCACATACAACATTCATGTGCACAGAGGACGTAGCAAGACCTACTTGCACGACAAATAGTGGCAACAGTTCATCACCAAGAACAATCTCGACGCGGAGATATGCTAGTGTTTACCATGACACCACATCCCACGATATCTGTTGCCACTAGAGAAAGAGGCAACAACAAACATGAAACTGATGAGATTGATGTTGATTCTGACAGTTCTGAAGATCACATTGATGACGATGACAGAATCATAGTAGCCCAAAGAGTTTGTCTCAACAACCATGAGAAGAACCGCCTCGTTAAGCTTCTACCAGTAGGAGCCTATGTTGGAGTTCTATTTGTGACTCGCTTGACGAGCACAAACTTGAACATGCATGAGATGGTATGTACCCACAAGACCGCCTCTTTCACGCCTCTGTAATTTATCGGAAAAATGACATATATAGTTATGTTATCTTCCATGCACAGAAACTACCTAAGGTGATAGCAGAAGAGGCTGGCATACCGGCTCAGGGCCTGGCTGGACTATGACTTGGAGCAGTCGGAATCATCATCATCATCATGTACAATAAGAGAATCAACAGACGCTTTGATTCGACAAGCTGGGGTGGAAGAAATTCATTGAAGGCAAGAATTTTGTGGGTGATCGACCTGTTTTGATCATTCTAAGAAAGATGAATGACTTGGAGTTCCTGATTGAGTTCCAGCTCATATAGAGTTTGTTAAGGTTGGGGGTATGGTAAACACTTATCTGATTAGGGCTACTTGTGCTTATGCTAGCTGTTGGCATGTCTTAGTTATATGTGATTTCTGCCAAATTGCGGTTGGAGACATGTTACGTGTGAATTGCTTCTGTGAATGGAACAGGGGATGATTCCCTGTTTGTGATGATCTGTTAATTATTCTGTTTTGCTTCAGAAAGTTGGACCCCCCAGAATTATACCCGGAGGCAACGTATATTATACCCGGAGGCAACGTATATTACGGCCGGAGGCAAAGCCGGACCCCACGGGTACCATGCGATGGCCAGCCATTATATACGTCGCTGATTAGTCACGATCACCGGCTGAGATGACTCTCTGGGGCTGGCTCTAATCTACGTTTCTGTACTAGTGATCGCGGTTATCTCTTGGTCAAATTAGTTTTAGGTTTAATCCATAAACGACGGTTTCTTGTTTTTCCTAGTATGAGAAATAACTGGCGCAAGATTGTAAAAAATCCGTAATATCGTAAAAAAAACCGTTGGCCTTTGTTTAAACTTTTCTTTTTTTCTTGAATTTCCAACTTCATTGGGCCTGCCTACGGCTAGCCCATCTCTCCCTTTCTTTTCTTTCTTTCCAGATTTCCTAAACGGGAAAAAGCACATCTCAGAAAACTGTGTTTGCATATATAGTGGACACACATAAACTAGCCCATCAACCTTCGGATATTTGTTTTTCCAAAAAAAACGAAAATAACACTTTTGTGTTTTAAAAATTAAAAAAAAAACGAATACGCGTACATCCAAAACTTTGCACAAATATAAAAAGTCTGTTACCAAATATATAGTGGATACATGGGGATTTTTTTACTACTTTAAATATTCACAATTTTTTTATTTTTCTGTCGCCTGAAATAAAAAGTCTTTTCATCCAAAACTTTGCACACATATATATACCATATATACGCATTCACACAAAAGTACCATTTTAAGTACCACTCAAACAACTTCAAGTAGGAGAGCATAGTTAAAAGTAATCAAAATTAACAAAAGGACATTGTTTAAGAAAAAATGGGCTCTTAAACAAAAAAAAGCCCAGTTCGATCTATTTTTGGATCGCATGTGATGTAGAATCGTTCTTGTCAAGTTCTAGCTTAAACATACCCTTAATTCGTAGGTTTATATGTCAGTAGTTTATTAGTACTTGCACAAGATTGAATATTTTGTTAATGCTTGTGAATCCTTGACCAGCAATCACGAGGCGTACGTCCATAAACAAAGAGAATAAAAATTCTAGTGTTCCTCTTGGAATGTGCTGGGTGCACCAAGTACGCGATGCACGTCTTCATCTGCAGATCCCAGTAGAGCTGACACGGGCCGGCAACGGCAGGCGGTAGCGGCATCCTTGCATCGGCCAGCCGGTGGGTCACCTCGGCTCGTGCTCCTTGCTGGCCGGCTGCTCTAGCTCCCTAGCTGCATCGTGTGTCTTGTAAATCTACGCCGTATCCTCCCTACGTTCAGCAAATGCTCCACGTACATAACGGGTTTACAGATACAGAATATGCTCGATCGAGTTGGATGCATCCGTCCGTGTCATACTCACACGAGCCGACCTGGTGTCGTGCTCCCAACAGGCGGCTACCGCTCTTAATTGTCCCACTATTCATGGGGCGACCTGCCGACGACGATCGAGCTAGCCTCGACATCGCGTCTCCGGCCGGCCTATCTTATCCAAGCCACCCACGCCTCTCCCTCCTATAAATTCGCTTGCTCCGCATGCGAATCCATCTCATCCATCACACTGAGTCACTGACTGAAGTGAAGAAGAACAATGGCGTCCAAGACTCTCCTTGTGTTCGCTCTCCTGCTCGCTGCGGCTTTCCTCGTCTCAACGGCTGAACAAACCCGTGAGCTAGCGGACTAGTTGTGAGCTTGGGCTAAGAAACTAGTCGTCATGCATGCTGCTACTACTAATTTGCGTGCGCGTTTTCTGTTCATGCAGAGCCCAAGAAGGAAGAGACTAAGGCCGGCGTACAGGACGGAGGCGGCAGCGGCTGTCACCATGGCCACTGCGGCCACCGCTGCTGTGCTACCGCGGAAGAGGCCAAGGCCGGCGTACAGGACTCCCACGGCGGCTGTCACCATGGCTACTGCGGCCACCGCTGCTGTGCTACCGCGGAAGAGGCCAAGGCCGGCGTACAGGACTCCCACGGCGGCTGTCACCATGGCTACTGCGGCCACCGCTGCTGTGCTACCGCGGAAGAGGCCAAGGCCGGCGTACAGGACTCCCACGGCGGCTGTCACCGGGTTTTTGTCCCAAACGCAAAAGTAGGGTTTTGGCGTCTGAAAGTTTTCAACATGGCCCGCGTCTACGACGGGCCATATAGCATATAGTTTTTTTTTACAAATAACGAAATTTATACGTTTTAAAAAATGCATTCACAAAAAGAAATCTTAATGCAGTTCAACACATATTACTTATGCGATATATTTCTAATGCGGTTAAGTTAAGTATCCATATATCAATGCGGATTTTATAACAAGGTGATAGCTATGCATGCACTAAGAACCGTCCGATGTGGTTACGCGACCCATGCCGCCGTTGACGTCCGTTAAGACTTTGTGGCCACCGTTACCGTGCTAGTTTTGTGAAAAAAAAAAAGCTAAGAGCAGCAAAAAAAATAAAATCCCAAACGGCAGACTGTAGCCGTGCCCGTTCGTTTCGACAAAACAATAGATCATCTGCGAATGGGCCATAGGTACACCAAACAAATTATTAGAACATTATTATACCTCAATCTATAAAGTTCCTAGTAGAGATATCCTATAAAGGCGACATTCTTCAAACTCAGAGTTCTACATCTTCTTAAAGAAGGCCCAGAAATATATATAACACAAAGTATAAATGCCCTTCAGCAACCATCCCGACCGTCTGGTCTGGAAGTGGTCTGAGAATGGCACCGTGCGATGTACAGAGCCACCAGAGATAAGATGACCTTGTCACTAATTCAGGGCCCTCCTTTTTACTGTGCGGAACGGATTGTTCTAGAAAATTATTATAAAGTTTGTTGCATGCATATAAAACCTAAGGAAGTTTTCAATCAGTGTGTGTATAGGTGCACATTATCTTTTTGGAGGATATCACAACAAGAGCCTTTTTGATTTGCAGGACTACCTATACCGCAAGAAAATATGGAAAACGTAGGATTGCAATGGCATGCTCCTACAGGTTTGAATTGGCACTAAAGTTTGGTTGCATCATAGATTGAGTTGTCGGAAAATTTTCTATGAGATGTGGTGCAATCGAATCCTTAGGAAAAAATCTAAGGGGATATATAATCCTAAAATTCCTAATGACCAATCATCCAAAATTCGTATAAAAATCCTTTGAATAAAAAAGAGGTTTTTTTGCAGGCAAAAAGAACCATAACCGGCATCACTACATCGTCCAAAATTGCCCAAGTGTCACTATTTTCTACCTAGAAGAATCAGACGTACATCGCATAAGCATTATTAAACACCACATCTAGGAGTCCAGTAGTTAGTTGATCTAAGTATCTAACACGTCCTGGTGATCTGTTTATTGACATCCAGATGACTTAACACTGGCATCATGTAGAAGTGATAGCTACAGAACACATCTAGAAGGATATAAATAGATGTTTCAGCTATTACTTACATATATGGCGGGAAAGCATGTGTGCGCCGATGCTACATCTTGACCAGTTTGCTACAAATATCCATTCATGCATGACCACTGCTTCTGTGAATGACTCATGAAGGAGATCCAACCCGCAGAAAGAACAAAACCGGATTAGAGTTTGCAACCTCTTCTTTCTTCTTGAAGATCCCAAATGGCAATCAACCATGTGAAGTATGAATTGTTCAGGTGACCAACCGCTAAATCCATGTGCAATAACTCTTCATGATTCGATTTCGCCAATTCGATGTTAAAGGAGAGGTCCTAGAGACACCACCACCCTAAACTCTTTTTCTAATGCTGGCTACTAACCTATCTGCGACCTGCACATGAGTTTCTTCATCATCTTTTAGCTTGTGCAACTCCTTTGGATCCTTACACTCCTTTAGAACATTGGAAACAGCCTGAGCTTTCTCCAATATCAATTTTATCTTTACTTTAGCATCATCACCTTCCTTTTCTCTGTAGCTGCCAGACAACTTTGTATTTTAGGCAACAAGAGCCGTGTCCGTCTCCCCTCCCCTCTATAGTAGAGAGAGGCGAAAAGGGTGAGGCGTTTCCATCCCCTCCTCTCCGGCGGCGAGGGCGCGGTTCCCGGCCTCCTCCGCTCGCTTCGGCGGTGGCTGGTGGTCGGGATCCCGTTCCTCTGCCTCCGGTGTGTAGATAGAGTAGTTCTAGGTCCTTACGGCCTCGATTTGGAGAGCTCCCGACGTCCGTTTTGGAAGAATAAGTCTGCCGTCCTTCCTCTCCCTGGCCGGTGCCGGCGGCGCTGGCTTGCGGACGGTGTTTCCGTCCCGCTGATCTATGGATCTAGCGGGTGTTCGTCTCCCCTCGACGCTGGTGGCAGCGGTGGCGGTGGTGGAGTTTTTGGTCCTCTCAGATCAACGGATCTGGTGAGGTTGGTCCTCTGGCTGGGCGACGCGGCGGCGGCGGCGGCGTTCCAGTCTGTGAGTTTCTCTTTCCCCTCCTCTTTGTCGTTGCTCTGGCGTTGGCCCCGGCGTCGGTGCAGAGGTGGGGTCTGGTCTGCGGGGCGCTGTACTCAGCTCTGGCGCTCGGGAGGTGGTGCGTGCGGTGGTGGTGGTTCTGGCACGGCCTGGTCGTCCCGGCGGCAGGAGGTGCTGGAGCTGGTCGTGGGGGTGGCTTGGCCATGCCCGTTCATCGGCGAGATCTCGTTGCTTGCGACGAGTGGATTTTGCGGTCTTCTTCAACGTTGGAGGTCCTCCCTCTTCCAGGCGGGTGGTGGTTTGGTTCTTCTTCTCCGGCGGTCGTCAGCGACGAGGAACTCCGATGGTTCAGCAGTTCGCTGCTGTAGTGCTCTGAGTTGTGTATGTCTTGTACAAGCGTGCGCATGTTTTTCTGTTCGTACGCAGGTTTGTATTTCAAAAAAAAAAACTTTGTATTTTAGGCTACACAAAAAAGAAAATTTTGAGGCAGAATAGGGGATTTTTTTACTAATTTATCCAAAAATTTGTTATTTTTCTGTAGCCTCAAATAAAAAGCCTTTTCCTCCAAAACTTTGCACAAATACATATACCATATATATGCATTCACGTTCAAAAAAATAGTTATTCGAAAGTACCATAAAAAAAAAATCAAAACTGGGATCACTGGTGCCCGGGTGCACCAAATCCACTCTCATCAACCTTTGTAATTCTAAGCCGCCATGCACAATCGGTTTTTTAACATTAGGTACATACGTACGTTCAGCAGATCCAGAAAATGCTCCATCGAGTTAAACAACGTAGGAAATAAGTTTTCAGTTCGAAAAGTCCATTGGGCCCATCATTTGTATCAGTTACCTATTAATTTTTTTTGTATCATGGGACGTCTTACGATGCAAAGAGTGTGATACTTTACTTGGAGAGGTGCTAAGTATGATTGTGACTTTCTCTAAGCAATAGATTTGTAGCAAATATCTCTTGTCAAAGGGCCAATCACAGTAGTTGGGGTCATTCAGATCCGGTTCTCATTTTCTTTATGAGGATTTAGTCCTTTACGCGGTATAAATAACAATTATGTGAGTTACTACTCGTAATGTGCTCGTGAACAGTTTATAAATCAAGTGTGATTTTCTCAAGATTTCCTAGTAAAGTTCTATACATTTTATGATTTTAGCAAATTATAGCATTCGGTTGCGAGAAAAACTAGTGCGGTGCTAAAAAGCACTACTGAAATAGTGATAAAACATGGGGCATATAGAGTATGGAATCCTATGCATCGCTATAAGAAGAACAGTATGGAAATATGAATTCTCTTAGTCAAATTAGTTTTAGGTTAAATCCATAAAAGGAGGGTTTATGTGTTTTTCCCTAGTATGAGAAATAACCGGCGTAATATCGATGGCCTTTATGTAAACTTGCCTCCGGTTTTTTCTTGAATTTACAACTTGATTGGGCCTACCAACGGGCTCGCCCATCTCTCCCTTCCCTTTCTTTCTTTCCCAATGGATTAAGTATATTTTTCACACTCAAATCTCACGATTCGGATAGAATTCACCCTGAACAATAAATTGGGATGTTTTGAACTCTCAAATTCGCAATACCGTCTAAATCACACCCTAGGCTGGGTTTTGTGCGATGACGTGGCCATGACGTGGTGTCGCTATCAGTTAAGAGATACCGGCGCCGTCCCGTGGACCCCACCTATCATAGCCTTGGCAGTTACCCGCTGCGAGATGTTTTTCCATGTTCTTCGTCAAATGTGGAAATCACCTCTAGGCTTTGCAAAAGAAATTCCCGTCAGTGTCAGCCCCGCTAACAAGGTCATCGGCGACGCCGAACCCCACCCCACCTTGATTTCTCCGCCCCCGAATCCCACGCCCAGTAGTACCAAACTCGGCATCGGGAGGCACAAGCATTCATCTGAGCGAGAACGAGGCGATCGAGGGCACGCGGTTGGCGGTGACAGGCGGGCAGGGCTTCGTCGGCGCCGCCCTTTGCCTGGAGCTGCTCCGTCGCGTCGCCAAGGAGGTTCGGTTCCTCAACCTGCGCGCCTCCTCCTGGTCCCAGACTCGAGAAGAGAGGAGAAGATAGTAGAGGGAGGGGAACCGGATGCGCCGAGATGTGCCGCCGCCCTAGTAGCCACTAGGGCTCCCACCTCCCATATCCGGCGAGCCGTCACGGCGTGGGGATGATGGTGATGGGCTGGCCGTATCCGTATGTAAGAAGAGATTTCGGGGTCCGATGGATTCACATTTATTTTCAGTTGTATTCCTTTGTTGATTTAGATATTTTTTAATGTCCGTTTGGTTTCATAGAGACACTAACTCGATCGATGATATCTTTTACCACTGTCAATTAATAGTTTAGTATTAATTGAGTATTGCACATTAGTTTAGTGCTCCAACATGGGTGCGTACGTTCAGCAAATGCTCCACGTACATAACGGGTTTACAGATACAGAATATGCTCGATCGAGTTGGATGCATCCGTCCGTGTCATACTCACACCTACTCGCGGATAAGCTAGCTGCTGGTTGACGCCGAGTCAAAGCTTCGTCGTGTGTCCTCACTCAAGGTGCAAGCGGGAGTGGGCCGTCCGCGGCGCCGCAAAATTCGGCCCGTTCAGCAATATAGGCGAGTATCCGCAGAATTGGAAGAAAAAAAGGCGGCGTGTGCGGGCCGGCCCACGGTTGCCGCGTCGTGCCGCTTATCAGCTTATCCGACTAGATCAGTTTGCCGCATCGTGGAGAACGGCAGACCGCAGGAGAGGGCTCCGGCCGCCGCCGACAACAGCGAGATGCTAGCTAGAGGTTTCTGGGTACAAGGTTCAGAGTTAGCGAGAGGCTAGCTAGTATGACGTGTTGCAATCTAGACTATGTTTTTCTGCTCACCTGATTGAGTTTATACGCTTGTGATTACTACTCTGTGAAGGAACTGTTGTTCTGCATGAACACCACCCAGTTTTCATCCTGCAACCCCAAGATGTTTTATGTGCATTGTCCAGAAAAAGAAACCAATTTAGCAGTTGCTAACGTAGGCCATCTTTAGTGATACATGCATGACTCACTATCATCAAATCTGTTAGTTGAACAACACTTGAATATTAATGTTCAGTTCGTGCTGAATCAGTTCAGTAAGACCAAGCATGTCTGAAGCTAACCTTTCCTCTGAATACTTCTGAATATATACTTCTTGGATACTAACTATAGTTGCTTGTCATTTATTTATTCAGTGGACGGGCAGCCGCAGGCTATACCGGCACCGGCGACAACCAAGTTAGGGTTCGATGGCGGTGAACCGGAGCATGGCACGGACGGCTTGGGGTGGGTGGGCGGCCAAGGGATCGATGGCGGCGAACCACAGACGTGCACGGACGGCGGCGGTGATCCCACGATGCGCATAGACGCCGCCGACGGGAAGCGGCCGCAGTCCAAGAACGGCTCCCTTGTCAAGAAGCGCAAGAAGGACAACGAAAGCTCCCATGTCCCCACAATCATCAAGGTACCTGAACATGAGATGCTAATATTGTGGTATCATGTTTAAATCTGGTGGCTATGATGCTAATATGTCCTGTTGTTATCTTACGCTTATGTGATTCAGTGGGAAAGCTGATTCATTTGCTGGTGATGCATGTTAATCCTCTTTGATTTCTGTCTGTCTATTAGCACGTTTACAAGACCTTGTTGTTATCTAGTCAAGAACATGTTAAGAATTATTGAAAATACTTGGTGAATATCAATTTATTTTGTGCATTGCTTCGAATACTTCTGAATATATGTGATGCACTTCTTGGATACTAACTATAGTTGCCTGTCATTTATTTATTCAGTGGTTGGAGGTGATGGAGCCATGGAGGCATAAGTTGAGGATGAACCAAAAGATGTTGGCGGAGCCTCATCTACTGTTTTATGTAGTTGCAGTTCAGAGAGATCGTTGAACTTTAGTCAGACCATCTCCACAGAAACATTTGTACAATATTTTTTTTTTGATACAAGTTTCTGGATACATTAAACAAGGAAAACAAAAATACAGGTAATATCCAGAAACAACACAGCTGTTCCACAAATTACAGAGAGGCCCCTACAGAAAACGAAAATACAACCAGGACCCTGAGACCAACTCTGCATCGTCAAATCCGCCACCGCTCGCTCCGCCGCCGTCGCACCACCGGAAGGGGAAACGAAGGCACCGAGAGCCGTAGCTAGGTCGCCGGAACGAACCTGTAGAGGTAAGCACCTCGTTGAAGTCGCCACAATAGCCACCCGTCGCGGACGGCGGGATCTGAAGACGAAGGAAGCCACATCGGCGGGGGCGACGCCCCGATTCGGCCCGGCGGTCAGGCCGCGAACTCCGGCCAAAACCAGAGTGTAGGCCCGCAAGCAAACCACCCGGAACAGCCACAGAGAAGCTCCACTCACGACGGTGCAAAAGAGCACCGCGTGTGGAGCAAAGAGCCGGCGCCTTTTCCACTCCTCGCAACCACGGCCGGCCAGAGGAAGGAAGCACCACCACCCTCGAACGCTCCTATAAAGGCGAGCACAGCCACCGACGACCACCGCCGGGAGCAGGCCGCACCATCCCCAGATCCTCCGCAGAAGGGCCAGAGCGCACCCGACCGCGACGAAGAGAGAAACAGGGGAAAAAATCTCCAACAGCCGGTCGCCGTCTTCGCATCGTCGACCAAGCCCGGAGCCCCAAGCCTCACTGGAACCGTCGATCCAGGAGGGAACCACGCCGGAAGCTCGCCGACAACGCCCCGCAGAGCGCTGCCGAGGTGGAGATCGAGCCCCCGCACCTCTATTCCATGGCGCCGCCGCAGCCACCACCTCTCCAGCGCCGCCGAAAAACCCTAAACTACTATCTACAAGCCTCGGGCACGAATCCGGGGTGATATGGCGTTATCACCTGGGTCAAATTCTATTAGAAATCAGGAATTAACTGATGTTGTCTTGACGTATAAATACAGCGACACTTTGAAGGATTCATTCATCAGCTACAATGATCAGGGTGGATTTGCTCTCACGTTCATGCATGCAAGTGGGGCCAGCCATGAATTAGTTGGAAGACGCCATGATATGTACGTATACAAGCAGAATCAAGAAGTTCCACCACAGATCAAGAAAAGAGAAGAGCTTGGATTCTTTTTCTCGTTTGGCCGGCCGCCAGAGAACATGCATATATGCTTCAGGAGACTTCGACCCAAGGATGTGCTACCATTGTGCGCCACGGGGTGGGGCCCACCTGTAGGAATTAATTAGAGGACAAAGTCACATGGCGCAGGAATAAAAGGCATAGTAATTTTGTTAAGTAGATTTTCCTTCGGTTGTCAAGTCGGTTATAAAAGGATTTATTACTTAGTTTGGTTAGGAAATCAATTAGAGATAAATAAGTCGTGTATGGCAACTTATGGTCCAAGTTTATCGTTAGGAGGAGTCGGTTATATATAGCCTCAATGCGTCATGTAAAAATTCAGATTTGAGTTATGAGTTAGACACCGTGTGTGTTCCGGCCGCCAGCCGCCATTATCGAGTTTGGAGTATTCTTGTCAAAAATCTCTGTTGGCGTGTGAGTTCCTGCGACGTAGGATATTACAAGCTGAGCCTATACGGTTCGTCCACGTTATTCCTTCGACTAGAAGGGTTGGCGTGTTGTTGCTGCGGAGTTTGTGATTGTGTTCGTAAACCCATGATTGCTATTTGTTGCGATGGAGGTTTGTGCCGTGAAAGATTGGGACAACAACGGATCGAATCTCGCCACGAGGTTCGCTCCACATCATCTGGTATCAGAGCACCAAGTTGCTCACGGCATGGCGGAGGAGATGGCCAGCACGTCATCATCGAGGAGGAGCTACTGGAGGTTGTCTAGCGATTTCATGCTGGAGGAGGAAGGCTACGGCGCCGAGTTTTTTCATACCTACTGTAAAGTGGGGGAGAGAGCTTGCGCCACCACGATCGACCACGACAGTTTGATCAACGCTGTCGGCATCGATATGGTGGAGAAGTTGTCGCTGTTGACAACACCACATCCACGACCGTACGTGTTGAGGAGGTGCCGCGACAGGCTGGACGTCACGCACCAAACTACGGTACAATTTTCTGTCGGCAATTTTTCTTCTGAGGTTTTGTGTGATGTAATTCTGGTGCCATTGGTTTCGTGTCATCTGCTGTTGGGAGAACTATGGTTCAATGAAAAAGGTGCTGCATACGACCACCATGCCAGTACGTACACTGTTGCGGATGTCAAGGAATATGTCCTCAAGCCCCTAGAAAAGAAGATTTTCAGGACATGGAGGCACGATCGGCTGCAGAAAATAAGGGAGGAAAAAGAAGCAGAAAAGAAAGAGGCAGCAGCTGCAGCAATATTTTTGGCGTCCCTAAAATCAGATGACATCATTGTTTCTTTGGACACTGACCGGAGACCAAGCACGGTTTCTCTTGAAGAATGGGAGGATGATATGGCGTTATCACCTGGGTCAAATTCTATTAGAAATCAGGAATTAACTGATATTGTTTTGACGTATAAATACAGCGACACTTTGAAGGATTCATTCATCAGCTACAATGATCAGGGTGGATTTGCTCTCACGTTCATGCATGCAAGTGGGGCCAGCCATGAATTAGTTGGAAGAAGCCATGATATGTACGTATACAAGCAGAATCAAGAAGTTCCACCACAGATCAAGAAAAGAGAAGAGCTTGGATTCTTTTTCTCGTTTGGCCGGCCGCCAGAGAACATGCAGATATGCATCAGGAGACTTCGACCCAAGGATGTGCTACCATTGTGCGCCACGGGGTGGGGCCCACCTATAGGAATTAATCAGAGGACAAAGTCACATGGCGCAGGAATAAAAGGCATAGTAATTTTGTTAAGTAGATTTTCCTTCGGTTGTCAAGTCGGTTATAAAAGGATTTATTCCTTAGTTTGGTTAGGAAATCAATTAGAGATAGGGAAGTCGTGTATGGCAACTTGTGGTCCAAGTTTATCGTTAGGAGGAGTCGGTTATATATAACGTCAATGCGTCATGTAAAAATTCAGATTTGAGTTATGAGTTAGACACCGTGTGTGTTCCGGCCGCCGGCCGCCATTCTCGAGTTTGGAGTATTCTTGTCAAAAATCTCTGTTGGCGTGTGAGTTCCTGCGACGTAGGATATTACAAGCTGAGCCTATACGGTTCGTCCACGTTATTCCTTCGACTAGAAGGGTTGGCGTGTTGTTGCTGCGGAGTTTGTGATTGTGTTCGTAAACCCGTGATTGCTATTTGTTGCGATGGAGGTTTGTGCCGTGAAAGATCGGTACAACAACGGATCGAATCTCGCCACGAGGTTCGCTCCACATCACGGGGTCTCCCCACTCTCCCACCACCGCAACGGCGGCCGGAGAGGGAGGTGACCGATGAATCGGCCGTCGGCGAGACGAGGGACGAAGACGAACTTCCTTTTCGCCTCTCTCAAACAGTAACCAGAGGGAGGGGAAAGTGGCCTTGTATGAGAATTGGTTCATGGGACAGTTTCCTTTCCTGGTTTAGGGGCGATGTTTATGTAAACTTCAGTCAGCAGAAATAACTGTTTGTATTTCAGCAAAAGTAACTGTTTGTGTTTCAGCATGAATAACTTCTGAATGTCACTTGTTTGAATTATTGCCTGGATCATCTGGTCACTGTTTTTTTACTGATGTTCTTGTAATATTTGGAGGGTTTGAATTATTTCTAGTTTCCTTTTCTGTAGTACTAATAAGTGCTTGAATGATTGTGCAACCTGAACAAAGCTAGCAACCTGATCTAATAACCGAGCTAGCGATCTAGCCAGCAAGTGAGCGAGCGGCCTACACGGCGCCAGCGAGCGGCGCGCGGCGCCGCAAAGCGACGCGGCACATGCGCGGCCCGTTCGCGGCATACCGCCTAGCCATAGCGGCATATGCGGCGTGCACGTGGGAGACCGCAGCGCGTCCCGCCTGCACCCTGAGTCCTCACCGCTGCGCCATGAGATGTGGACATATCTCTACCTCTCTACCTAATCTCTATTCTCTAGTATAATCTTGATCTTGACCTAATATATATATATTATTATTTATCTATACCTAATAATAAAGGCATTAAGGTTTCTTGTGGTACGTCGTTGAAAATACCCCTGAAGTTGTAGGTAATTACCCACCTTTGCCACCCGTAAGTCAAAACGGTTCGCTGGTTTCATATCGTTTTGTCAGTCGTTGGTTTCGTATCGTTCTATCCGTCACCGCGGAGATTGGCTGTGTTAGGACAAGAGTTCGATCCAAACTTGTGTAGGAGTCGCCCTCTTCATGCCTTCTCGGTGCCTTTAAATATGGGGCGATCCACTGCCCTAGGTCAAATCGATCAAAACTTATCGATATCGAGTCTTCCAAGTTGTCAGGAACGTGAGCAAGCAATTCGATGAGACATCACGATGGCTGGGCGACCGCAACGGACGGAAGCAAAGTCGACGAGGTCGTGGACTCGTGGCACACAGAGAAAACCATTACGATCATGCTGGTCAGCTACAACGCCGAGTGCTTCGAGATCAAGGAGGGTTTGGAAGTGCTGTAACATACACGAAGCCACCGGAGGTACCAGCTCAACGCCTCCGCCAATACCAGTATACCACCACGTCCGGGAAGCAAGACCTGAAGAGCTCATGCCGTCAGACGACGTGATCCGGCGAAGACCTCGCGCATCACATGGAGGCCAAACCGCCCCAACGAAGTATGGCAGGGGCAGTACTAATTGTAGTTACGGGCCGTAACTTACAGGCATTAGACTGTCAGCTTCGCTGCTGCATGACCCAAAATTGAACATGCACACTAGCTCCGTCGCACGATCCTGAATTCACCTATATTCTGCATGACGCCTCGAGCAGTCAAGCCATCAACTGCTCGACGAATTATATCGCTGCCACCATGATATTACCGTGAGCCACCGCCCACAAGTGTGCCTTCTATTTGCCACAATTTTATCTCCTCCCGGCGTCTAAACTCGGACAGTCAGCACATCTCACCAGTGCCCGTCTTGCCATGTATCCGATCCATCGTCCGGAGAAATAAACACCAGATTATTTGTCTAGGTATTTCAGAGCTGATCTCTCCTGATTCGGTAATGCCTAATGTATAGCTGTTTACGAGTGCATTAGTTTTTAATGGATGTACTTTGCTTACATCTGAGATTTAGATCTTATTTAATTTTTCTTTGTTTAACTATGCTTCTCTCTAGATAAATATGAGTTTTTACGAGGTTTCACTACAAGAAATATATTATCCTATGACCTTTTGACAGTGACCCTGAAAATAATGGTCATAGATCTATGACCAATTTGTACCATTTGGTCACTCGCTATTTTGGAGGGTCTAAACTCGAAAATATAACGACCAAATCTGTCAAAAAGGTCATAATCTCTTTACATGAATTGGTCATAATGCAAATAACACTATTTAACATATTTTTTCTAGCCGATTACGACCAATTTAAATGGTCATTCACATGAGTTGACAGCCAACTCAGCAGTCTCGCCTATGTGTCACTGCTTCTGTGTCATTTTCGCTTAGTTGTCACTCTGATTGGATAGCCAACTCAGCAGTCTCGCATACGTGTCACTGCTTATATGTCATTTTCGCTTACGTGTTGTAACATCCAAATATTTTGAAATGTTTTAAAATCACTAAAATTTGAAACTTTTGTTTTTATTGAAAGAAAAACATTAAATTTATAATAGAAACCAAATAATAGAAGACATTTGGCATCTTCAAAAACTTTAATAGTTTAAATATCCAAGTAATCTTAAATATTCCCTTATCTTTTGTGTTCAGGATTTAAAGATTTTGAAGTAAAATATTTATTTTGATATTTATAAAGCCCATGATATAAATGGGTATTTGTATTTAAATAATTTATCAAACTCTATTTAAATAAAATGTTTTGTACCAAATTATTTTATTGAGTTTATAATATTGAATGATATTACTCATACTATTTTTCTGGATTTTATTTAAGTTCAAAAAGAATTTATAAAACGCTATTTTATAAAATGACATAAAGTGTCAATTAAGCAATTATCCAATATTTTTAATTTGTATTTTAAAAATATATTGGAAAAGTGTGCTTAAATATTTTAAATGATAGATATTAATTTTACAAATTTTTAGAAACAAGTTTGAAGTATTTTGGACTTTTAAACAAAAGATATAAAAGAAATAAGAAAACCAGAAAATAGAAAAGAAAAACGTAAAAAAAGAAGAAGGATTGGACAGACTAACTGGGCCGAAGCCCAGCAAGCAGCCGCGCCCCCTCCCCTCTCTTTTTTTTCCTCGCGCGCGCGCAGCCCATCCCCGGCCTATCTTCCTTTCTATTTTTTTCCTTCTTCTATTTTTCTTCTGGGCCGAATCTTTGCCCATTTAGGCCGACGAACAGGTCGTCTTCAACCTGCGTAATGGGCCGGCCAGTCTGATTCTTTTTTTTCTTGTTCCTTTTTTTATTCCTTTATGTTTTCTTTTATAACTTTTGATTTTGAACTCCAATTTCAACCAAATAAATTTTGCATTCTTTGTAAAGATGTACTCTGTAATTATAGAATATTAGGGACTGTTTTGTTCAAAATAAACTAGCAAAATACCACTAACCTTATATATTGCTTTACATATGGTTTTGAAGAATTCGAAATATTTTTTTGGATTATTCTATTAAATTCAATATATTTCTAAGAAAACTTTTTCAATATATTTCCCGTATTCCAAGTTAATTATTTTTATCGTTAACTAGATCACATATAATGAAAAGTTTCTTCGGCAACATTGTTCACGGTTCCACGATACACGTATGTGCCCAATATGGGCATATTTAAGCAAACTATACCATGAATGTGGACATAACATTCTTCTTGTAGCCCTAAAGCCATGAATCTTCATAGATGAGAGCCCGTTTCTGAGAACACTTTCCTAAGAAAATTGCCGTATTCCAAGTTTATGATTTTTGATGGATACTAGGACACATCTAATGACACAAAGCGAAGGTTTTCCTTTTATTTGATTTTTTTGAATTTCATATGCCGATTTCAAAATACGGTCAAAACAGCGGACATGACCGTTCATAATTAGGGGTTTAATCTTGCACGGATCTTTTTGGATCTCTAAATAAATGAATACTTTTTTACCTAAAAATGATTTTATAAAAAAATAAAAATCAAACTATCAAGCACTTTTAGTTCAAATTTGACACGATTCCAACTAAATAAGCAAACATTTGTCTTTTTAATGAGACATGGATGCAAAGCTTTCGACGCACAAACATTTCATTGTTTGTATATTTAATATGGTATAATTTTTTTTAAAAATCTCGTGGTCTAAGTTTGCAACATATATTTGGTGGTCCTTCCCAAAAATCTTGTGGTCTAAGTTTTTTTATGGTATTAATATTCTTCTGTACTGGGCCGAAATTGACACAGCCTAGTTCTTACTACACGGATCATCGCCTGGGCCTTAGGCCCGTTGGGAGCGCTGGAGCACCGCGAGCTGTCGGATACCGATCCGACGGTCGGATGCGCCCTTGTCTGGCATAAAAGCAGCCCGTCGGTAGCTCTCTAGGCAAAACCCTAGCTCCTTTAGGTCTTTTCCTCCCTCGCGCGCGTGGCGCCGCCGCCTCCGTGGTAAACCCTAGCTCATCTCCCGTCCCCTCTTCTCTCTCGCGACGGCGACAAGAGAGCAAAGGACGTCGGCGACCAGAGAGGAGCACTACGGCGGCGAGGGCCTGCTCGAAGGAAGAAGAGAGGCACCGGCGTCGTCCAGGCCCCTCGGCGGCACTGCGTGCTGCTCTGGCTAGCGCGCAGCTCCGTCGATTGGCTCTGGGCGGCGTCCTCTTCGAGACAACGACACACGAGCAGGCGTCTCCGCGTCGGCGTCGACCACCAGGTTAAGATCCTGCAGCCGTCCTCTTCGACAAGGACGGATATGGTAAGGGTATCCCTCACTCCCCAAGCCTACTCGCCCCTCCTCCAGATTCTTGAACCCTACTGACCCCCACCTCGCTTGTGCTCTCGCAGATCCGAAGGAGCTCTCGTCCTCCGGCCTCTTCGACAAGGACGGAGATGCAAGGCACCGCCTCTACCCCTCTAGGATTTCGTCTGCTGTAAGCTCCAGATGCCGCCATTGCTCGCCTTAGCTCAGGAGGTAGCCATCCGGTCCCTTCTCTCTGTGTGACATCCGTACTCCGGCCTCTTTGACTATGTTTAGCGGATAGGAGTTGACGCATCCAGGCATATATTGGTGGGTTGCCTAATTTGGCCTCACATGGTACTTTGCCTACATTCATTCGAACAAGATTTTGTTGCTCTCTTAAAATCTCTAT
Source organism: Poa pratensis (assembly GCA_947311845.1). Classification (NCBI taxonomy): domain Eukaryota; kingdom Viridiplantae; phylum Streptophyta; class Magnoliopsida; order Poales; family Poaceae; genus Poa; species Poa pratensis. Next base: position 11,326,832 of record CAMZMU010000118.1, read on the forward strand.
TGATGTTTGGACCTACCTTGCTATTTTCCATGTAACGATGAGATGCTAATAGGACCATAGGCAATTCAATTCAGTTGCAGATGTATGCACAAGGATACAATGCAAATTGTTGTTCATAATATTGTATCCTACCATGCAAAGGAGTAATTCTTGACTGCTCGGTAGCAAGATATGTTTTCTGTTGCTTCCATCATATATGAAATGCACCTTAGTTTATCTGCTTTGACACTTTGTTTTTATCTGTTGCCTGAGTCATATATGAAATGCACTGAGATCCTCCCTTTCCTTAAATAGGCAAGGAATGTTGACATACTGGACAGTGTGACCATCCGGCCATCCGAGAAGGCCAAGGATGTGATATTCCTTGATTGCAATGACTTCAAGCTTCTCTCGCTCTCCGCTCCAATGATCAACCAGGTTAGGGTCTGTGTCGTTGCCTTCTTTTTGAAGTTGCTTATTTCGAAACCAGGTCGCATAAACAACTAACTTCGATATGAGTTGTTACCTGATATCAATTAACATATACTCAATGTTTAGCGGATAGGAGTTGGCGCATCTAGGTATATAAAACATTGGATCTACCCTAGATGTTACATAGGTTGCTTGGCCTATTCGTAGATTCTTCAAGACAAACCATTTCTTTATTAATCAAGGATTCGTTAATTTGTTTCTAATGTGCTTATGCTAGATTAATTTATTCACCTGAGATTTGATGTTTCTAATGTGCTTATGCTTAAATCATGTCACCGGGACATAACATGAGTTGTCTATCTTATAGCTCAAATGCATTAAAAGTGATTAATTTCTGTCAACTTGTGTAATATGCAAACATTAACAGAGCCAGAGATGCTATGTTCTAATTATTGAGCACTTTGTTGTCAATCCTTACCTATATAGGTGTCTTGCAATCTTGTTTTAGGTAGTTCATATCTTGGGTGATCTTATTTGTGAAGCTATTTGCAATCTTATGTGGGTAATCGCTTTTAGCATTAGTACGGTTTTGCATCTGCACATGGATCTATTCCCCACTCTGCACAGAGCTCTTTGCTAGTTATATCCTGTTTACTAAGGCCAACAATGCATAATGTGAAATAATGAACAACAATCATGAATACTAATAGAGAACCATGAACAGCCATCTTGTTTAATCCTATCTAATGTATTTGTTTCTTTGCTGGTTTTTCAGGGCTTAAGTGGTGCAGTGGACGCAAGACTGCCCTCTCTAACGCTCCTTATCCGGTCGGCTCTGGCCTCCCACTGGATCGACTCAAGTTGTTGTGCAGGAGGTCAACCTAGACATGGCGACCTGAGTCGTTTGACTGAACGCGGTGAAGCTGCCACCTGGAATGACGCCGATATAACCAAACTCTACTTCAAGGATGCCGCTTGGAATGCTTCCAGTAGCCAGATAGTCATCCTTTTCAAGAAGGTATATGGCTTGAACAGCTCGCTCTGCCCTTTTGTGTTTGGTTGTGTCAACTTGACTAAAAGTGATTTGTACCCAATTGCTTGTTAGTAGTAGATATTACATTCAGTGACACTAAAAATGTGCGTTTCCTCGAACTTACAGAATTTCCGTGCAAAAGAAGAGACAGGAGCTGGAGCCCAGTTTGTGACTGCTATCGAAGGAGCAGAAGCCCAGTTTGTGATGTATGAAGAAGATTGCAGACTTATTACACTTCTGTTTGTTATTACACTTGTAGAGCTTGTAAAACTCTGATAGTATTGTATCTGTGTTTGTACAGTATGATGTGACAGACTGATTCTGGCTGTTATTTGAAATATTAACTTTTTTTTAATCTGTTCCAATTAAAAGATTAGTTACCTTGTGGAAAAGTAAATAAGAAGAAAATGTGCCTGACAGATGTGGCCCGCCTTTTAGAGCCTGACAGCTGGGGTCCATCTTTTAGAACCTGACAGTTGGGACACATCCGACTGGAGTTAAAAAATCTAAATATTCAGATGCAAAAAGGCCATGGCCCAGAAAATAGAAAGGCCGAAATGTTGGGCTCGGCCCATGTAGCCGCCCTAAAAAGACAGGAAAAAAAATTAAATGTATTGAAATATTGGGCCAGGCCCATTTAGGCGGCTGAACTGGACTGGGCTGATTCTGATTTACGACCATGTCATTTGGTCACAATTTTGCCACGTCATCACTGCCACGTTGGATCTGACGTGGACTGGCCAGATTGATAGTGACCAAAACCGTTGGTCATAAAATCTGTTACCTTTAGTTTTGGTCACAACACCAATCCTAAAAAATGGTCACATACTGCCATTTGTGACGCTCATCTTTTGACCAATCGTTTTTCGTCACAAAAAGGTCATAAATGACAGTTCATGACCATTTCTGTGACCAATATCGAGGGTCATAAGTTAACATATTTCTTGTAGTGTTTAAAGATGGAAGAGGCTAGTCGAGGTCAATGTGAGTTTTGAATCAATCTAATTTTCAGCGGCACATGTACAATGATTTAGTGTGTTTGATAAGATGAGGTAATATACATAAAGGCATACAATAGCTCTTACAGTAAGTTACTACCCTGAAGTTATATATAGTAGGCGTGGATGTGCGCACAGAGTGAATCTAGATATATTTGAGTGGCCTGCATATTGTAGTGCAGTGCAGAGTTTAATTAAACATACATACATGTTGCAACTTCCATGTTTCAGTGCAGTGCAGAGTTTAATTATACGTTTTTCTGAAGATTATCACGGAAGAATAAAAGGACAGGAGAATAGCTAAGCTAAGGTGGGTCCATCAAGCTCCTTGGCAAATGGAGAAATACATTATTGGATCCTTTTTAGATACTGTAACAATATTGGATTCATGTTACAACACGATGGAGGTTTTGCTGTCTCCACGTCTGTAGGTACCTCTAAAAGACGGCGGTAAATTTATTTTACCTCAAAGAATATTGTACCCTCTACATATATGTTGTAAGGTTTTCCTTTTTATTAGACCGTACTTGTTGCAGATTTGTGCCTGTTGTTCAGAAGAACGGTTTGAGCTTTATAGAGTATAGTTCTATCTTGCTCTTGCGAATATGTTGTTTCTGTGTGTACCGTTAAGTTCCTATATATGTCCAAACTATTATCTTGCTGGAAAATCTACTCGCAAATGCAAACAAGGGTTTTTAGTATTCGTGTGATGCATAAAGTGGCTAGCAACACGATGCGTCTGCAGTAACAAGATATAACTTTGTGTTCCTCCACGATACAGTTTTTTCTGTCCCGTTGCAACGCACGGGCATGTTTACTAGTATATATATATTTTTTATTTTTATTTTATTTTATCTTTCCTAATACTAAAGGAAGCAACGCTTCCTTCGTTTCTTCCGTCGCACGGACGTACTTGCAATTTACGGAAAACCCAAGGAAAGAAGGCTTCCTTGGTTTCGTCCGTCATTTTTTCTTTCCGATTTTGCCCTCCCGCAAATCCAATATTTACCGAACTGCCACCGCCAATTCGTTCGATCCTCTTCCCCACGAGTCCACGACCACGAGCGCCGCCAGTCGCAGCGAAGTCGGGCTCGCCGCCGCACCCACCATCCTCCTTCCGGCCTCCGCCGCCCCACGAATCCGGGCGCCACCCCTGCCACCCACGCCGCCCTCGCTTTTCCCCGAGCTCTCCGTCCTGGATCGAGCGGGCATCCTCCTCATCTCCTCTCACCTACAGACCTCCCGACCTGGGCGCCGCGCGGCGTCCACACCGTTGCTGGTAGCCTCCCCGACCGGCCCGTGTTTTCATGGCAGAGGAGAAGCTTGCCAGCCCGCCCCAGGCGACCGCCGCTTAGCGCTTCCGCGCCGCTGCTTCTCTGACCCGGCGAATGGCTACTCCTCGGGCCCAGCTCGACCGCCGATCAACGCTTCCACGCCGCAGCTCCTCTGGTCCGCCGCCCCGGCACTCAACCCTTCCACAGTTCCACTTGACAGAATCTGCTTCACAGACGAGCTCATGGGATTGTGGGAATACTGCTGCTGTTTTTAGCATGTACGACACTCTTCCCTGTTATGTTTTACAGTGTGCTATGTTGTTCACTGTAATGATTACAGTACCATGATTATAATGGTTGCTCGAGTGTTGGAATTATCTTCACAGATGGATTTTATTAAAATGCGGAAGATCGCTCATGCTTCTCGAGGTAAATCTTCGGCTTCATTTGGCTCGTGATTAAGTCCTGAACTGCAAGTAGCTGACTGCCTATGTTTTGTTCAGTATGCAAACCCTGTTCCAAGTGGAGCTATTCAGGCAGTTCAGTGGCCATGCAGCATGAAGGTAAGCAAAGGGTAGCAGTAATGTAGCTTAGAAAGGGTAGGAATGCTTCACTCTTTGTTTTAGTACTTCAGTACTGAGATATTTTAGATGCTTATAAAAAGAGCATTGCTCATCTTCATACTGATTTTTCAGATGCTTATAACCATGATGGGAATCTCTGCGAGGGCGGCTGGCGACAGGGTCGTCGCTTGGGGCCACTATGCCCTATGCACCGCTGCCGCACTAATCCGCACCATCGCCGATATGGTACAGGTAAGGCTTCTTGCCTGTGCCGTTTGGATCTAGAACAATGTAATGTTTGCTTATTGTACTGTTGATACTACACGTGAAGTGATTCCTTTCGACATTCATATGTGAAGTGTTCTAATACATTTAGAGGAAGACATGCATGGTGATTTAAATCGCAAGAGAAGGATAGTTTGGTTCATGCGATCAACCAACACCTTCCTTTAGGGGCAATGTGTGAGGTCTTGCCATTGGAGTGTGCTCGCTTTTCGATGGTATCTCTCCTCTTACTGCTTCATTCTTACAGCTTTATTTTTTGAATTGCACGAAATAACTCATCTCGCAAAAAAAAGTCTTTTATGGTCAAAATATTGCTATTACTAGATATGAGCTAACAGTTGTTATTTTACAAAAATAAAGACGTTTGGTTAATTTAAAAAAATATATAGAGTACTTTCTACCCTCGTAAAAAAAACTAATACTTCCAGGTTATGTACATACTTCAGGCACTATTGTGAAGCATCCGAGGTCTGGCTCTAGACCATTGTAATATGATTCGGTGAACCATTTCAGATGGAGGAGAATTCACAGTGAGATTGTTCAAGCACTGACTAAAACTGAGCCGCGGAGAACAAAGTAAGAGTTGAATACCTTTTCCTAGCGATGTGCTACCAAATTGCGAAACTTATAAGTTTATGTTGAGTCGAGCTAAAAATTGATAGGAGAAACTCATTAGCTTGGAGATTTATTTTTGTTACATGAATAGTGTAATTTTGTTATAGACAGTGTTTTATGAATGTATGTTTAGAACCATTTGTGGATAGCCCAATCTTGAAACGGATTATATTGAACAATTGCACCGTGATTTTTTTCAATCCCTCGTGCAAACCAGGAAGATTTTTCTCTCCCGTTGCAACGCACGGTTACGTTTCCTAGTAATCTCTACCTAATAATAATAAGGGAAAATTTGCTCTGGGACACCTTTATTTCGTGTCCTTTGCTCAAACACACTGAACTTTTATGTCTTTGCTCAGTACCATTACAATTTTGTGGTCATTTGCTGTAACACATTGTTTGTACTAAAATGGAAAAAGGGGTGCGACCCAACAGGATGGGGAGGAGTCTGTCACGTTAGCCCGCGCGCCAAGTACTTTCCAGCGATGGCGACGATGCTTCCCGGCGAGAGCTTGGTAGCTGATCAATCCCTTCGAGCTTCGTACCTGATCGATCCCTTCAGCCACGATGCACCAAGCTAAGAAGGCAGGCAGGCATGCAGGTCAATGGATTTCTGCTAGCAGAAAGACGCGGGCGTTACACGTAACACGAGATCACTGGATCGATCGAGTTGCAAAACTAGCACGTGGCTGCAGCAAGGCGACCACGAACGGGGACATGATCGGGCGAGACCAGACTACAGCTCCCGGCGGCTGCAGCAAGGTGAGAGGCGTGCTATCGGGCGGGGCGTGGTCGCCGGCACGGTCAAGGTCGTCGGAGTGCGATGAGGAAGAGGCCGGCGGGGGATCTAGGGACGACGCGTCGGGACGCAGTAGATAGCAGCGGCGGAGCGGCATGGCCACCCGGGCGAGCGCCTGGCCGAGCTCCTCGCACGCAAGAAGAGAGGACAGAGAAAGCAGACCGGGGAAGGAAGGGGAAAACGAGGTCAATCTTTCCGTTATAGTTCAAGCGATGTGTTTTAGCAAATGACCACTGAATTGTAATGGTACTGAGCAAAGACAAGAAAATTAAGTGTGTTTGAGCAAAGGACACGAAATAACAGTGTCCCATAGCAAATTTTCCCTAATAATAAAGGAAGCAACTTCCTTCGCTTCCTTCCTTCCGTCCGTGCTTCCTTCGTTTCGTCTGTCGCCCCGTTTTGCCGAAAACCCCCCGAGAAATAGGGATATTAACCGGCAGTCCAAGGGCAAAGTAGGCTTCGTCGTTCCATACGTCAGAGGGACTTATTTGAAATTTGCGGAAAACCCAGGAACTTTTTGGCAAAAACGCCCCCCAAAAAAATCCCCACCCTTTCCACCTCCTTCCGGACGAAGCTTCTTGGTCGCAGCGCCGACCGGCGATGCTGTTCCTGCAGCGCAGCAACACTCGGAAGCACCCGCCGTCGGGGCCCACTCCGCCCGAGCCGCCGCCGTCAGCGTCCGTGTCCGCGTCGGCGCCCGCGCCCAATCTCGCCGCCATCGACGCCGCATCGGCGATCCTCGCTGAAGCCGGCTGCACGCTCCTCGTCCGCCGCACCTGCCCCCTTCCCTGCAAGAAGACGTAGGGAGGCTTATCATCAAACAGTTCCGCTGACTTGATTTGCTTGTCGATGCAAATGCTTTCGTCACCAAGCTTGTAGACCTGCTCTCGGTAGCGCCGCCCCGGCTTAAGAAAGAAATCATCAGGTCCATCCCGGAGATTGTGGGCAACAATAGCCACCCTGCTGTGGTCTCCGCGCTCGAGAAGTTGCTACAGGAGGACTCCCAGGTTGTGGTTGCTGTGCTTGACGCTTTGTCAGGCCTTAACCTCAATGCACATTTGCAGGAGCAGGTGATGATTTTCTTCAGTCTTATTTTGTGCCCGATGCATGGTGTGGATTGTTGGCTGACTAATTGTCTTGTGCTGTGGGAATATTTGAAGGCGGTGACAGTTGCAATATCGTGCATCCGGACGATTCAGGCGGACCAGATGCCACACCTGGTCAGGTTCTTGCTGCTGGCTGTCACACCAGTCAATGCTAGGAAGATTATATCGTAGATCCGTGAGCAACTCAAGTTTGTTGGCGTGGTGGATCCACAGGCTCCTCATAGCAAGATGCTCAAAGAGAAGGCATCAGAAAGTAGCACTGATGGGGCAATCCTTCATACCTTGAGATCGTGCCTCTGGTTTAAAAATGTAGGCTGTCTTAATCTGCACTTTATCGTGAAATGCAGCACTGCCCGTTAGAGTTTCAACTGAAGTTTTACTTTGTTATCGATGCAGATGCTTTGTGAGGCCTTCTTGAAGGAGCTGAAATCAGTTGACCACCCAAGGGATCACAAAGTGATTGATGTTTGGCTCATCATGCTAATCTATGCCAATGGTGATGTTCTGCAGAAAAGTGCTAAGAAAATATTGAAGTACAAGATCTTACAAAGATATATACGAGAGACTCTGTTTAACCAATGCATTCGTCGAAATACTGAATTAATAAAGGTCAGTTCTTCAGTTTCTCGTAACGACTGTAGAATGATCATGTATGATTGCCTATCCGTGCTGACTGAGACATAATTAAACTTGAATTAGGACCATTTCTTGTCATATCTCTCAGTGAGTGATTACCTGTTGGCTCGCAAGGAAGAGAAGGCTAGGGAATTTGCTACCTATCCGTTCACAGCTTTGTTTGAAGAATTCAATGATATTTTTTCCAGGCAAGAGGTACCCTTTTGTTGCCAACACTTGTGTTTGCTGTCGTCAACATAGTGAAAATCAGGAACTTATTAATATAGGCAAAGTGAGTTGACAATGCAATGTTGGTTTTCAAAATCATCAGTTTTTATCCCTATAATTCAGGATTTAAGGCAGCTTGCTGTTCAAGTATTGTTGCATATTGATTTTCCCCGTGGCATCGCACGGGCAATTTTCTTAGTATAATATAATAAAGGAAGCAACGCTTCCTTCGTTTGGTAAGTCGCGCCATTTTGCAAAAAAAAAACCCTCACAAATAGGGAAATTACCCCGCAGTCAGTAGGACTAAGGAGGCTGCGCCGCGCGTTTTACAAAATAACCCCTGCCAAATAGGAAAATTAACCCGCAGTCCTCACAGCCTGCCGCGTCTCTCCCCCTCCCCAAATCAATCCCTCCATCTCACACCCGATCTTGCCTGCGCCGCCGCTCTCCCGCCACGCCGCCCCGGCTGCTCGCTCGTCCATCCGCTGAATCAAGCGCCGCTCGCGGCCTTCCCCGGCCTCCGCTCCTCCCCCCCGCAGCAGATCTACACGCCGCCGACGGATCTCTCCGGCGGCCCGTCCGCGTTCAAGTGCCTCACCGAGCTCCTCCTCCTCCTGGTCGCCGCACTCCCCCGATCCTGCTACTACTACCGTTAAGGTCTCACTCCTCCATTCCATCTATCCTCTGTCAGTTTCGTTCCTTTTTGTTTTGACCCCCAAAGAACGTGTACGCACTAGGGAGAAAGGCATCTCTGCCTGCAAGTATGGATCTCCTGTGTGCGTGCATGCATACGATGTGCTGGGTGCATAGCACAAAATGGATCTTCTGCTGCTGTTATTATGCATCAACGACGCTGAAAAAATCTGGGCTTTTTTCAGGTTCAGACAATGTAGGAGAAGGTCCAAGCGGGGAGGAGCCGTGCAGCTGGCGAACGTCATCCACTGGTGCCGGGCGATGGCTGCGGATCGACCACAAGCTCGCCTCCGTCAAGAGCAGCGCCGCTCCTGCCTCTGGCTGCTATATTCTCCCAGGCCAGGTTACCACCGACACACCGTCCTCTGTTTTGCTTCGCTACATAAATAAGTGCCATGCATGATTTGCTTCAAGCCTGTTGCTTGGTAATGGATCGAATTCAAGAGTAAATGGCAACCAATCTTGCCTGTCAAGCTGTGCACAGTTCAAAAATGTGTTTTACATACTTGTACTTTCTCGGTGGCGCTGATTTGCTGCAAGCATAATAGGGTGCTCCTGTTACCATCGTTAGATTAGATAGTTCGCCTTTAAAAAAATATAATGTCAATCTGTTGTGTGCATGTATAGCAAGTGCTTGATATATCACAAAACTATATCCCACATGAATATGTTCTGACCATTATTTTTGAAAAACAACTTTGCATTACGAACTTGCTTTTCTATCAGGAAAGCAAGTTTGAGGTAAGAACTTGCTTTTTCATTAATGGAGTTGCTTTTAGATTATCAACTACGTATATCGAGAAACTTTTGTTATGCGAAAAAAACATGATTTTTTCACATAATACTGACAATGTTAGCCATTGAGTACGCTAAAAACACGGCCCCCTCATCCTCGCAGCAGCATCCAAACCCTCTTTTCCATTTTCCCTCGCACATTTCAATGACACGTGGGACCAGCTTATTGTGCTTTACACGTTTCATCACCATAGAGCAATGCCAAATACATGGACACGAGATTTGGGCTTTCTCGTTTTATCTCTCAAATATTTCCAAATAGATACTTCTTCTGATCTGTTTTACATGTCGTGGGAAAATACCTAGGTACGGACAAACTCACGATATAACTTGCAACAGTTTTTGAAAAAATAAATTGGTTTTTCCTTCCTCATGTGTTGGTCAATTTTGGGTCGAAATTTAGGTTGCGGCGACATTTTCTGACAATAGTTGATTTTTCTCGTGGCATCGCACGGGCATTTTTCCTAGTAGTCGACTTAAGTCAGAGATTCAGAGTCTGCTGGCGGCATTGCTTGGAGCAGAGACATCAATGCCGTCCAGCTCCGAACTGGCGGCTACCGCTCTTGTCCCACTCTTCGTGGGGCGACCTGCCGACGACGATCGAGCTAGCCTCGACATCGCCTCTCCGGCCTATCTTATCCAAGCAACCCACACCTCTCCCTCCTATAAATTAGCTTGCTCCGCATGCGAATCCATCTCATCCATCACACTGAGTCACTGACTGAAGTGAAAAAGAAACCAGGTGTCAACAATGGCGTCCAAGACTCTCCTTGTGTTCGCTCTCCTGCTCGCTGCGGCTTTCCTCGTCTCAACGGCTGAACAAATCCGTGAGCTAGCGGACTAGTTTTGAGCTTGGGCTAAAAAACTAGTCGTCATATGCATGCTGCTACTACTAATTTGCGTGCGCGTTTTCTGTTCATGCAGAGCCCAAGAAGGAAGAGACTAAGGCCGGCGTACAGGACATGTACTTCCACGGCGGAGGCGGAGGCGGCGGTGGCTCCCACGGCGGAGGCGGCAGCGGCTGTCACCATGGCTACTGCGGCCACCCCTGCTGTGCTACCGCGGAGGAGGTCCCGCAGCCCATGTACCGGGCGGAGGTCCGCAACTGAGCAATTCGAGTTGCAGCTTGCAGCTACGTACCGAACACGACCATCTGTGTTCTTGCAAGTCTGCACTACTACTACTGTGTGTTGAATAATGTCTATCGATCCATCCCCACCTCATGTGTTGTCCGTGGGATTGATGTAGGACCTGTGTTATGTATGCTATGGTGGAATAAAATCACAGTGGAATATTTATAATCGATCGGGCACTTAATTCCTTCTGAGATCATCACTGCTGTATCCGGGTTTTTCTGTCAGAAAAGCAAAAGTAGGGTTTTGACGTCTGAAAGTTTTCAACATGGCCCGCGTCTAGAACGGGCCATATACCATATAGTTTTTGTGACATCGCTGAGGAGGAGGAGCTCCACCTCGAGCCGTAGGTAGCCGCCGACGCCGATGAGCTTCCGCGAAGATCGGTGACGCCTCCGGAGAATATCGCCGCCGTAGAAGCTTAGGCTAGATCTAGGGTTTCCATTTCTGTTTTAGATGTAGTTTAATTTAGCATGTATCGAACTTAATTTCAGTTCTATCTAATGTTTAATCTAGTTTGCTTGCTCCAATTCTCGCGCGGATTTTCACAATTTCCTCTAGCTTTAAATATCCAGTACAATTATCGTGTATCTGTTCTTCCACGCGTCGTGCGGTACCGGAAACGAGTTTTCCAGTCAACCGGATACGACATATCCGGTACCAACTTATAGGGTATCTGCTAGAGATGCTCTTAGGGATGGGGGTGGTTCCCTAGGGCCAGGAAAAAGAAGTCTGTGCTGGGGGACATAGAGGGATGCTGGGTGGCGGTGGACCGACAACGACGCTTTGAGCAGAGCGGCAGGCGGGGGCAGAATGGAGGTGGGAGGTGGTGTGGCGGGAGGTGATAGAGGTGGCAGAGGGTGCTCACGAATGGACGTGTGTGCCCCACTAAATGGGTCCATTATTATTTAGTGGTAAACTCAAATAACAGATGAGGGCGTCGTCCACCTCATCGGAGCCAGAGTTAGATCTCGCCTTCAATAGCTGCAACGGAAGCCGAGAGAGCAAGCGAGAGCCGGCACGCGAGCTTCCCCTGCCTCCACATTGTTGTTATGTCGCGTTATCAGCCATCCGACGAGGGAGGGGTGTGCAATGAGCAGGATAAATGGGGTGACTATAGCTTCATGAAGAGTGTGCTAAGAGAGACGCCGAAAATTTGAGCAGAACGGACACACCGAAACTATCGGGACGAAATCGGTAACCAAAACATAATAATCATAATGGAAAAAATTAAAGGAAAACTAAGGGTTAATCCATACCCACAACTTTGTTATAGGTTAAAATAATCTACATCCGTTCTGAAATAAGTGGATAATTTATGAATGTCAATGACTCTATTTTGTTCATAAGAAAACACTCATCTCGCAGTTTAGCACGAGGTAGAAAATGGGAGAAATATGATTTAGTGCTAAACTCAAATAATAAATGTTGAATATATCAGCTCAGGGAACCGATCGAGGTAACGAAAGATTGACACCTATATCAGGTAAACATACGGTTTCAATCGGGGGTAACGGAACCCAGATAGGAATTCTATACTATCCATCAGACATAGAGCTTCAGTGACTCAGTTGAACTAGCCGCAAAAGGCACGTAGAGTACCAAGAGGCAGTGGTCGAAACCTTCTCTACATCTGATTTTGGCATGCTGGGAAGCATTCACAACAGGCAGCCTCCAAGTGTTCAGATCATTCATCGTGTTTGCCGTCCGGCTTCTGTTTCTTCCACTTGTAAGCAGCTTCCAATATCTTGAGATTCGGTGCTAGAGCGGCTTCATCAGGGAAGACATAGTCAGTGTGGTCTTCGTACCTTAAGGTAGAGCAAATGATACATCGATCAGTATATTTCTAAATTGCTTGAAACTGCACAAAAATAGGTATTATCTGAAGTTCTGAACACGTTAGTGAGCGCTAGTTATTTTCTACCGATTTCCAATTTGATCTTAACGGAAGAACTGAGTTAAGGGTTTTCGCCTCTCGTCACCCCCCGCGCGGGCGACGGAGGCGCCGAAACCCTAGCACCGCCAGCCGCCACCCCCCCTCCCCTCCTCCCCACCGCCGCCGGCGAGAGCCGCCGGGCAAAGCCCGCGCGGTGTCGGCGGCGGCTGAACCTCTCTTCCCCCCTCGTGGTGGCTCGGGCTCGGGACGCGGCGGCCATGGCGGGCGACGGACATGGCGAGGGGTCCGTCGGCGCGGCTCCTCCGGCGGCGTGGTGGCTTCGCGGTGTTCCAGCGCGTCCGGGCGCGGCGCCGCTTCCCCTGGCGACGGCGGCTGCGGCTGCGGCTTTGGGCGGCGCTTCTTCCTTGGGCTTGGCGGGCTGGTGGTGGTGGAGACTCCCTTGGGTGCGGGCGGGGCGGCGCGGCCTTGGCCGGCTCTGGCTGGCGGCGGCGCATCTTGCTGCTCCTGGGACGAAGACTCGGCGGAGGGCTCTGGCCTCTGGGTAGTGTGGCCGCGACGGCGCTCCGGCCACCTCGCGTTCACGGGTCGAGGCAGGGGCCCCGGGCCCTGGTGAGCCCAGTGGAGCCCCTCTCGGATCTGGCGGCTTTGCATCCATGGGGGCTGTAGGCCCTTGATCTCGGGAGGTTGCAGTCACGGTGGTCCTCCGTTCCCCTTTAGTTTGGTGGCACGAGGAGGCGGTATGCCGGGGCGGCGTCCCTGGAAGGTGTGGAACCTGTGGGTGGGCGGGCGAGCCCAAGGTTCTGGTGGTGCCGGCCGAGACCACGGCCGTGCGGACAGGTGGTGCTTGGCGAGTTGCGCTCCGTGGCAGTGGTGTGGTCGCCATCTTGGCGGTGCCCTTGCACTGTGTGGGAGATGGAGAGGTCCGGCCGAGGGAAACCCTTGCCCAGTTGCTTGGGCCACGACGGCGGCGTCCGTGGACGTCGTTCCCTTCTTGAAGGCACCGTTGTGGCTGTCCTCTGCCCTCCTACGTGCTCCGGGTGAAAACCCAAGATCTTCGGATCGGGCGGTGGCGGCGCTCTGCGTCGTGTTCTTCCTGAAGACGCCATCTTGGAGCTCGCGGTGGGTAGCTCCCTGGAGGTTGGGTGGCGGCTTCGGCATGCTTCCTCCGGCAAAGCTTGTTGCTTGTTCTGCTCTCTCGGTGTTTCTTTGCTTGGATCTCCTTGGTGTGCCTCAGCGTGCAGTTGTCCTCTAGGTGGCTGTCTCTCTTGTTGTTGTGCGGTTCTCGGCGGTGTGCAGTGTGTGTTGGTGCGCCGGCCTGGGCTCTAGGGTGAGCTTCGGCCCGACGACTTTGCTCGTGTTGACGGTGTGCAGCGTGTGCCGGTGCGCCGGTCTGACCTCGAGGGCGAGCTTCGGCCCAACATCTCTGCCCGCCAAGCGTGTTCTCAACATCTTCCGAAGTAGTTCGTTGGTGGTGTCTGCCCGTCGGAGCTTCTTTGGGTGTCCTGTATCTTGTGTGTGTGAGGGCATTTCTTTGTTGTAAGCTGACTTCAGCACTTTGTACCATTGTCGCCGTTCGGGGCGTTTTTAATTTAACGTTGGGTCTGTGGCCTTTTATCTAAAAAAGAACCGAGTTAAAGGGCATACACAATGCTGGAACCATCATCTGCGGGGAGTGGTCTCATCGTCTTCACTTTTGTCGGCGCCTTCTCCATGACAACACAAAGATCACCAAAGCTCAACTCTTTTTTAAGCCGGTGATCGTGGACGTCGGTTATCTTCTGCTTGCGCGGGCGGATCTGCCGCCCATCCCGGGCCTCCCGGAGGATGTGTGCCGCGGTAATCTGGACCGCCGCGGGCATCTTGTTCTTCACCCGCGTCGCGCGGGGTAGTTGGACCTCCGTGTCGCGCTTCGTCAAGGAGCCGAGGCTCGCGTCCGCGGTGATGGGCGCCATTGCCGGTGGTGTTTGAGGCGTTGGGCTAGGGTTATGATTTTGGGAGGAGAGGAGGAGGGCGCAAGGGACACGATTGCGGATTGACAGGATTTTAGTTTCTCTGTACGCCGACGACGGAGTGGGGCGGCGCCGGCCCGTGCAATGTGATTCGATCGATCTCGCCGGCGAACAAGCGAGGGTTATCTACTCGTGTTGGATTCTTTTTACGTACGTGCTCATGTTGAAATCTGTTTCAACTGCCAGGCAGAGAAACATGTCGGCAGATGCTCCCAGAAGGCTCGCAGCTCTATGTCGTCTGAATTTTGTTGGAATTTCGTATGATTTTTGTGGTGAGGCTTTAAAATTTGTGAGTACCAAGAGTACCTCACGTGTGGGAGGTCATGATCGGGGTGAGTATATGCATGTGTATGTGAGCGTCTGTATTGTACTGTGTTTCGCAAAAATGAACCTATTTTGTATCTAATACTTTTCGCTAATTCCTGTCCGAGGGCGCTACGTACCCTCCACATGGTAGTGCTCTTGACTGGGGCGCTATGCTACTGCCAACATGGTAACATCGGGCTCACCACAAAGAAGTTTCCGAGAGCAATCGTTGCGAAAATTTATCGTAAAAAATCCGTAATATCGTAAAAAAAAACCGTTGGCCTTTGTTTAAACTTTTATTTTTTTCTTGAATTTCCAACTTCATTGGGCCTGCCTACGTGCTAGCCCATCTCTCCCTTTCCTTTCTTTCTTTCCTGATTTCCTAAACGGGAAAAAGCGCATCTCAGAAAACAGTGTTTGCATATATAGTGGACACACATAAACTAGCCCATCAACCTTCGGATATTTGTTTTTCCAAAAAAAATGAAGATAACACTTTTGTGTTTTAAAAATTCAAAAAAAAAAACCGAATACGCGTACATCCAAAACTTTGCACAAATATAAAAAGTCTGTTACCAAATATATTGTGGATACATGGGGATTTTTTTACTACTTTAAATATTCACAATTTTTTTTATTTTTCTGTATCCTGAAATAAAAAGTCTTTTCATCCAAAACTTTGCACAAATATATATACCATATATACGCATTCACACAAAAGTACCATTTAAAAAAAAATCTGAAACCGGGATCACTGGAACCCGGGTGCACCAAATCCACTCTCATCAACCTTTGTAATTCTACGCCATGCAAAATCGGTTTTTTAACATTAGGTACATATGTACGTTCAGCAGATCCAGAATATGCTCCATTGAGTTAAATAACCTAGGAAAAAAAAGTCCATTGGCCCCATCATTTGTATTAGTTACCTATTATTATTTTGGTATCATGGGACGTCTTACGATGCGAAGAGTGATAGTACTTTACTTGGAGAGGTGCTAACTATGATTGTGACTTTCTCTAAGCAATAGGTTTGTAGCAAATATCTCTTGTCAAAGCGTCAATCACAGTAGTTGGGGTCATTCAGACCCGGTTCTCATTTTCTTTATGAGGATTTAGTCCTCTACGCGGTATAAATAACAATTATGTGAGTTACTACTCGTAATGTGCTGGTGAACAATACATAAATCAAGTGTGATTTTCTCATGATTTCCGGTAAAGTTCTATACATTTTATGATTTTCTAGCAAATTAGAGCGTTCGGTTGCAAGAAAAACTAGTGCGGTGCTAAGAAGCATTACTTAAATAGTGATAATCATGGGGCATATAGAGTATGGAATCCTATGCATCGGCTATAAGAAGAACGGTATGGAAATATGAATTCTCTTAGTCAAATTAGTTTTAGGTTAAATCCATAAAAGGAGGGTTTATGTGTTTTTCCCAAGTATGAGAAATAACCGACGTAATATCGATGGCCTTTATGTAAACTTGCCTCCGTTTTCTTTTTGAATTTCCAACTTCATTGGGCCTACCAACGGGTTAGCCCATCTCCCCCTTCCCTTTCGTTCTTTCCCGATGGATTAAGTATATTTTTCATCCTCAAATCTCACGATTCGGACAGAATTCACCCTGAACAATAAATTGAGAAGTTTTGAACCCTCAAATCCACAATACCGTCTAAATCACACCCTAGGCGGGTTTTGGACAATTTGGGTGATTTTGTGCGATGACGCCTCGTTGTCAGTTAAGAGATAACGGCGCCGTCCCATGGGCCCCACCTGTCATAGCCTTGGCAGTTACCCTGCTGCGAGATGTTTTTCCCTGTTCTTCGTCAAATGTGGAAATCACCTCTAGGCTATGCAAAAAAAGATGCCCAGTTCTATTCTAGGATGGCATGTGATGTAGAATCGTTCTTGTCAAGTTCTAGCTTAAACATACCCTTAATTCGTAGGTTTATATGTCAGTAGTTTATTAGTACTTGCACAAGATTGAATATTTTGTTAATGCTTGTGAATCCTTGACCAGCAATCACGAGGCGTACGTCCATAAACAAAGAGAATAAAAATTCTAGTGTTCCTCTTGGAATGTGCTGGGTGCACCAAGTACGCGATGCACGTCTTCATCTGCAGATCCCAGTAGAGCTGACACGGGCCGGCAACGGCAGGCGGTAGCGGCATCCTTGCATCGGCTCCTTGCTGGCCGGCTGCTCCAGCTCCCTAGCTGCATCGTGTGTCTTGTAAATCTACGCCGTATCCTCCCTACGTTCAGCAAATGCTCCACGTACATAACGGGTTTACAGATACAGAATATGCTCGATCGAGTTGGATGCATCCGTCCGTGTCATACTCACACGAGCCGACCTGGTGTCGTGCTCCCAACAGGCGGCTACCGCTCTTAATTGTCCCACTATTCATGGGGCGACCTGCCGACGACGATCGAGCTAGCCTCGACATCGCGTCTCCGGCCGGCCTATCTTATCCAAGCCACCCACGCCTCTCCCTCCTATAAATTCGCTTGCTCCGCATGCGAATCCATCTCATCCATCACACTGAGTCACTGACTGAAGTGAAGAAGAACAATGGCGTCCAAGACTCTCCTTGTGTTCGCTCTCCTGCTCGCTGCAGCTTTCCTCCTCTCAACGGCTCAACCAACCCGTGAGCTAGCGGACTAGTTGTGAGCTTGGGCTAAGAAACTAGTCGTGATGCATGCAGCTGCTACTACTAATTTGCGTGCGCGTTTTCTGTTCATGCAGCGCCCAAGAAGGAAGAGACTAAGGCCGGCGTACAGGACTACCACGGCAGAGGCGGCGGTGGCTCCCACGGCGGAGGCCGCAGTGGCTGTCACCATGGCTACTGCGGCCACCGCTGCTGTGCTACCGCGGAAGAGGCCAAGGCCGGCGTACAGGACTACCACGGCCGAGGCGGCGGTGGCTCCCACGGCGGCGGTGGCTCCCATGGTGGAGGCGGCAGCGGCTGTCACCATGGCTACTGCGGCCACCGCTGCTGTGCTACCGCGGAAGAGGCCAAGGCCGGCGTACAGGACTACCACGGCGGAGGCGGCGGTGGCTCCCACGGCGGAGGCGGCAGCGGCTGTCACCATGGCTACTGCGGCCACCGCTGCTGTGCTACCGCTGAAGAGGCCAAGGCCGGCGTACAGGACTACCACGGTGGTGGCGGTGGCGGGTACCACGGCGGAGGCGGCGGAGGTTACCACGGCGGAGGTGGCGGCGGCAGCCACGGCGGAGGCGGAAGCGGCTGTTACCATGGTTGCTGCGGCCACGGATACCATGGGTGCCGCTGCTGTGCTACCGCGGAGGAGGTCCCGCAGCCCATGTACCGGGCGGAGGTCCGCAACTGAGCACTTCGAGTTGCAGCTTGCAGCTACGTACCGAACACGACCCTCTGTGTTCTTGCAAGTCTGTACTACTACTGCTGTGTGTTGAATAATGTCTATCGATCGATCCCCACCTCATGTGTTGTCCGTGGGATTGATGTTGGACTTGTGTTATGTATGTTATGGTGGAATAAAATCACTGTGAAATATATATAGTCGATCGGGCACTAAATTCCTTCTGAGATCATCACCGCTGTATCTTGGTCTTTTGCAGTGAAAGACCAAAGATCAGACACAGATAAAACGATCAGATTCTCTCTCTAAATGTGTTCATGGACACAAATAGAACACGCCGGGTTTTTCTGTCAGAAACGCAAAAGTAGGGTTTTATGAATGTCAATGACTCTATTTTGTTCATAAGAAAACACTCATCTCGCAGTTTAGCACCAGGTAGAAAATGGGAGAAATATGATTTAGTGTTAAACTCAAATAATAAATGTTGAATATATCAACTCAGGGAACCGATCGAGGTAACGAAAGATTGACACCTATATCAGGTAAACATACGGTTTCAATCGGGGGTAACGGAACCGAGATAGGAATTCTATACTATCCATCAGACATAGAGCTTCAGTGACTCAGTTGAACTAGCCGCAAAAGGCACGTAGAGTACCAAGAGGCAGTGGTGGAAACCTTCTCTACATCTGATTTTGGCATGCTGGGAAGCATTCACAACAGGCAGCCTCTATGTGTTCAGATCATTCATCGTGTTTGCCGTCCGGCTTCTGTTTCTTCCGGCTTCCAGTATCTTGAGATTCGGTGCTAGAGCGGCTTCATCAGGGAAGACATAGTCAGTGTGCTCTTCGTACCTTAAGGTAGAGCAAATGATACATCGATCAGTATATTTCTAAATTGCTTGAAACTACACAAAAATAGGTATTATCTGAAGTTCTGAACACGTTTAGTGAGCGCTAGTTATTTTCTACCGATTTCCAATTTGATCTTAACGGAAGAACTGAGTTAAAGGGCATACACAATGCTGGAACCATCATCTGCGGGGAGTGGTCTCATCCTCTTCACTTTTGTCGGCGCCTTCTCCATGACAACACAAAGATCACCAAAGCTCAACTCTTTTTTAAGCCGGTGATCGTGGACGTCGGTTATCTTCTGCTGGCGCGGGCGGATCTGCCGCCCATCCCAGGCCTCCCGGAGGCCTGTGCGCCGTGGTAATCTGGACCGCCGCGGGCATCTTGCTCTTCACCCGCGTCACGCGGGGTAGTTGGACCTCCGTGTCGCGCTTTGTCAAAGGAGCGAGGCTCGCGTCCGCGGTGATGGGCGCCATTACGGTGGTGTTTGAGGCGTTGAGCTAGGGTTAGGATTTTGGGAGGAGAGGAGGAGGGGGCAAGGGACACGACTGCGGATTGACTAGATTTTAGTTTCTCTGTACGCCGACGACGGAGTGGGGCGGCGCCGGCGCGTGCAATGGGATTCGATCGATCTCGCCGACAAACAAGCGAGGGTTATCTGCTCGTGTTGGATTCTTTTTACGTACGTGCTCGTGTCGGAATCTGTTTCAACTGCGGGCAGAGAAACGTGTCGGCAGATGCTCCCAGAACGCTCGCAGCTCTATGTCGTCTGAATTTTGTTGGAATTTCGTATGATTTTTGTGGTGAGGCTTTAAAATTTGTGAGTACCAAGAGTATCTCACGTGTGGGAGGTCATGATCGGGGTGAGTGTGTGCATGTGTATTTTAGCGTCTGCGTTGTACTGTGTTTCGCAAAAATGAACCTATTTTGTATCTAATACTTTTCGCTAATTCAGGGCGCTACGTAACCTCCACATGGTAGTGCTCTTGACTGGGGCGCTATGCTACTGCCTACATGGTAACATCGGGCTCACCACAAAGAAGTTTCAAAGAGCAACCGTCGCGAAAATTCTAAGTTAAAAGGGTAGCGCGGTGAGCTTGGGCGTTATACTCTTGAGGATAGCGCCATTGTGTGGGGCATTATGCCCTAAATTATGTAATTTCAAACCCCTATAATATTTTATCTATAAATTCAAATGACATGATTTTTTCTTTAGGTCACAAATTAAATTATCCATCAAATGCCACTGATTTCATGATGGTTAGATAAGTAAATAATATTTCTTGAACTCTTTACTTATATTGGTTTATTTTAAATGTTTAAACGATTTCGAAAACATGGTTGTGAAGGAAGATTTTCCAAAATCTAGAACAAGAGGAGTACCTTGAATAGCCAAACGAGTGTTCACTTTGACCATGCTTCACCCATATTTTTCACTATTATTTTTACAAACAATTTAGAAGTTATGCATTACTTTTTTTAAATTAATTTGAGGCTTAGTATTGATCAAGAAAATTCATAAAGCTAATACCATATTAGCTTGATCAGAAAATTCATATGCTATGTTTCTTTTTTGTAAATTACTTTATTAGGGATGACGTATGAGTTAACAAGGATTAAGCTAATAAAGTATTATCATCATCTACCATAGCGGTTATCTCCTGGTCAAATTAGTTTTAGGTTTAATCCATAAATGACGGTTTCTTGTTTTTCCCTAGTATGAGAAATAACCGGCGCAATATCGTAAAAAATCCGTAATATATATCCTAAAAAAACAGTTGGCCTATGTTTAAACTTTTCTTTTTTTTTGAATTTCCAACTTCATTGGGCCTGCCTACGGGCTAGCCCATCTCTCCCTTTCTTTTCTTTCTTTCCGATTTCCTAAACGGAAAAAAGAGCATCTCAGAAAACAGTGTTTGCATATATAGTGGACACACATAAACTAGCCCATCAACCTTCGGATATTTGTTTTTCCAAAAAAAACGAAGATAACACTTTTGTGTTGTAAAAATTCAAAAAAAAAACCGAATACGCGTACATCCAAAACTTTGCACAAATATAAAAAGTCTGTTACCAAATATATAGTGGATACATGGGGATTTTTTTACTACTTTAAATATTCACAATTTTTTTATTTTTCTGTAGCCTGAAATAAAAAGTCTTTTCATCCAAAACTTTGCACAAATATATATACCTTATATACGCATTCACGTTCAAAAAATTAGATTTTTTTGAAACTCAAAAGGACCATTTTTTTAAAAAATCTGAAACCGGGATCACTGGTACCCGGGTGCACCAAATCCACTCTCATCAACCTTTGTAATTCTACGCCATGCACAATCGGTTTTTTAACATTAGGTACATATGTACGTTTAGCAGATCCAGAATATGCTCCATCGAGTTAAATAACCTAGGAAAAAAAGTCCATTGGCCCCATCATTTGTATTAGTTACCTTTTTTTTTTGTATCATGGGACGTCTTACGATGCAAAGAGTGATAGTACTTTACTTGGAGAGGTGCTAACTATGATTGTGACTTTCTCTAAGCAATAGGTGTGTAGCAAATATCTCTTGTCAAAGCGTCAATCACAGTAGTTGGGGTCATTCAGATCCGGTTCTCATTTTCTTTATGAGGATTTAGTCCTCTGCGCGGTATAAATAACAATTATGTGAGTTACTACTCGTAATGTGCTGGTGAACAATATATAAATCAAGTGTGATTTTCTCATGATTTCCCAGTAAAGTTCTATACATTTTATGATTTTCTAGCAAATTATAGCGTTCGGTTGCAAGAAAAACTAGTGCGGTGCTAAGAAGCATTACTTAAATAGTGATAATCATGGGGCATATAGAGTATGGAATCCGGTACATCGGCTATAAGAAGAACGGTATGGAAATATGAATTCTCTTAGTCAAATTAGTTTTAGGTTAAATCCATAAAAAGAGGGTTTATGTGTTTTTCCCAAGTATGAGAAATAACCGACGTAATATCGATGGCCTTTATGTAAACTTGCCTCCGTTTTCTTTTTGAATTTCCAGCTTCATTGGGCCTACCAACGGGTTAGCCCATCTCCCCTTCCCTTTCGTTCTTTTTCGATGGATTAAGTATATTTTTCACACTGAAATCTCACGATTCGGACAGAATTCACCCTGAACAATAAATTGAGAAGTTTTGAACCCTTAAATGCACAATACCGTCTAAATCACACCCTAGGCTGGTTTTGGACAATTTGGGTGATTTTGTGCGATGACGTGGCGTCGTTGTCAGTTAAGAGATAACGGCGCCGTCCCGTGGGCCCCACCTGTCATAGCCTTGGCAGTTACCCCGCTGCGAGATGTTTTTCCCTGTTCTTCGTCAGTGACAGCGCCCGCTAACAAGGTCGTCGGCGGCACCGAACTCCACCCCACACCTTGATTTCTCCGCCCCCGCCCAGTAGTACCACACTCAGCATCGAGACAAAGGGAGGCGCAAGCATGCATTTGAGCGAGAACGAGGGTATCGATGGCACGCGGTTCGAGGTGACGGGTGGCAGGGCTTCGTCGGTGCCGCCCTTCTGCTTGGAGCTGCTCCGTCGCGGGGCGAAGGAGGTCCGGTCCCTCGACCTGCGCGCCACCATGGGTGCGTACGTTCAGCAAATGCTCCACGTACATAACGGGTTTACAGATACAGAATATGCTCGATCGAGTTGGATGCATCCGTCCGTGTCATACTCACACGAGCCGACCTGGTGTCGTGCTCCCAACAGGCGGCTACCGCTCTTGTCCCACTCTTCATGGGGCGACCTGCCGACGACGATCGAGCTAGCCTCGACCCTCGACATCGCGTCTCGGCCGGCCGCCTATCTTATCCAAGCCACCCACGCCTCTCCCTCCTATAAATTCGCTTGCTCCGCATGCGAATCCATCTCATCCATCACACTGAGTCACTGACTGAAGTGAAGAAGAACAATGGCGTCCAAGACTCTCCTTGTGTTCGCTCTCCTGCTCGCTGCGGATTTCCTCGTCTCAACGGCTCAACCAACCCGTGAGCTAGCGGACTAGTTGTGAGCTTGGGCTAAGAAACTAGTCGTGATGCATGCTGCTACTACTGTGCTCCCACGGCGGAGGCGGCAGCGGCTGTCAGCATGGATAATGCGGCCACCGCTGCTGTGCTTCCGCGGAAGAGGCCAAGGCCGGCGTACAGGACTACCACGGCGGCGGCGGCAGATACCACGGTGGTGGCGGTGGCGGGTACACGGCGGAGGCGGCGGAGGTTACCACGGCGGAGGCGGAAGCGGCTGTTACCATGGTTGCTGTGGCCACGGATACCATGGGTGCCGCTGCTGTGCTACCGCGGAGGAGGTCCCGCAGCCCATGTACCGGGCGGAGGTCCGCAACTGAGCACTTCGAGTTGCAGCTTGCAGCTACGTACCGAACACGACCCTCTGTGTTCTTGCAAGTCTGTACTACTACTGTGTGTTGAATAATGTCTATCGATTACTCCCCACCTCATATGTTGTCCGTGGGATTGATGTTTGACTTGTGTTATGTATCTTATGGTGGAATAAAATCACAGTGGAATATATATAGTCGATCGGGCACTTAATTCATTCTGAGATCATCACTGCTGTATCTTGGTCTTTTGCAGTGAAAGACCAAAGATCAGACACAGAGAAAATGATCAGATTCTCTCTCTAAATTTGTTCATGGACACAAATAGAACACGCCGGGTTTTTGTGCCAAACGGAAAAGTAGGGTTTTGGCATCTAGGACGGGCCATATACCATATAGTTTTTTTACAAATAACGAAATTTATACGTTTTAAAAAATGCATTCACAAAAAGAAATCTTAATGCAGTTCAACACATATTACTTATGCGATATATTTCTAATGCGGTTAAGTTAAGTATCCATATATCAATGCGGATTTTATAACAGGGTGATAGCTATGCATGCACTAAGAACCGTCCGATGTGGTTACGCGACCCATGCCGTCGTTGACGTCCGTTAAGACTTTGTGGCCACAGTTACCGTGCCAGTTTTGTGAAAAAAAAAAGCTAAGAGCAGCAAAAAAAAATCCCAAACGGCAGACTGTAGCCGTGCCCGTTCGTTTCGACAAAACAATAGATCATCTGTGAATGGGCCATAGGTACACCAAACAAATTATTAGAACATTATACCTCAATCTGTAAAGTTCCTAGTAGAGATATCCTATAAATGAGGGGTGAATAGCTCATATGCGACGTTTTTCTCAGCAATTGGACAGAGAGCGACATCGTTGGCTGTAATAGCTCTGTTGCGACATCTCTGAGAGCCCTAATTGCCTTGATGCGACATGGCTGTTAATTTATTTTCCCCACGCGGTCAAATCCCGTTTGACCGTTAAGTGGATGAGTTTAATACGAGTGGGACCTCACGCGTGCCTGCACTGTAGCGACCCCTGCATCTGTTCAACCATCTCTGCCACGCTCCGGCGTCGCTTGGAGCTCACTCTCCTGTCCTGTCATCTCGGCTTCTCCGGTCTGGAGGAAATCAATCCTGGCGACGGCGGTAGATGGAGCGGGCGAGTCGAGCGGCGACGCGAGAAGACAAGCGGCAGGCTCTAGTCCGGAAGTCTGGTGAATTTTGTTAGCTGCCTGAAACTATTTCAGGCAGTGAATTTTGTTAGCTGCCCAGCGCTGGGAGCGTGTGGGGGAGTACTTTTGAGAACTGGCCATGTAATCACTATGTCGAACACCTTGGGGGCGTGCTCTGGACATGCCGATGTTGGCATTCGCATGTTCCGGTAGGTGAAACCTTGTCCACAAGAGGAACATATAGCTCACTTTGCATTATTCTTGTGTTCCTTGTTATTGATAGTTGTGCGAGGCAACATATAGCTACCTTTGGCGAACTGTCGAACACCTTTGGGTGCGCGCTCTGGACACGCCCAATTGTGACATTCGCAAATGGCACTGCTCTGTTTATTTTTTTCTTAAGTTGAAACATTGTCAACTAGGTAGAGTCTTATAAAAGATGTCATCTATAGACAATGATTTACTTCTTTATTTACCAAGTGGTAAATAAAGTGCCATTTGTCACTCTTACCAAGTGGTAGATTTGTAACTATTAGATCCTAATGGTGGTAGATTTGTCGCAAACATTGGCATAGCCTAGTGGCAAAGGGTAGATGACTCCCTTTGCCCACCCAAGTTCAAGTCCCATGCTCGCAATTTAGGTGTTGCACATATATTTCCTATCCAGTAGATTCGTGGGTCCGGCAACTGACTATTATAGATTAAATCTATAATAGTGAGTTGTCCTATCCATAAAGATACTGCACTGGGACAATTTTTTGAATTTTTTAAATAATCTGAAAATTATTTATTTTCTTTTGATTTCTTGAATTCAACTTTGAACCAAAATTTAAATTTACATGTTATTTGTGCTAGGCTTGGATGTTGCAATGATTTCATACTATTATGCACTTGTTTGATCTAACTTGGACAATTGTTTGAATTAATCTTCATATTATTTATTTTCAAATTTGAACCAAATTTCAAATTTCACATTGTCACTCTAGTGTTCCTATTGTTCTAGTGGTGGTAGATTTGTAACTATTACCTCCTAATGGTGGTAGATTTGTCGCAAACATAGGCATAGCCTAGTGGCAAAGGGTTGATGTCTCCCTTTGCCCACCCAAGTTCGAATCCCCATGCTCGCAATTTAGGTGTTGCACATTATTCCCGGTCCAGTAGCTTCGTGGGTCGGGCAACTTATTATTATAGATTAATCTATAATAATGAGTTGTCCCATCCATTAAGATAGTGCACCGGGACAATTTTTTTTGAATTTTTTAAATAATATGAAAATTATTTATTTTCTTTTGATTTTTTGAATTCAACTTTGAACCAAAATTCAAATTTACATTTATTTGTGCTAGCCTTGGATGTTGCAATGATTTCATACTATTATGTAGTTGTTTGATCTAACTTGGTCATCGAACCGAGCCTTTTGCTAAGTTTTGAACCAAAAGTGTTTCAAATGAGCTCTAAAGGGGGTAAACGGCTCCATTCCTAAGCAAGATTTTTTTCGACCTTGTCTAAATCAGCTAAATAAGTTGGAGTTGTTAGTACATGACAAACTAAGAACATGTGCACTGGTTTTTTATTTTTTGATGTTTTGTGAATATTTTATGCTTATTTCAAATTCGGTCAAACCGAAATTTGACCAACATTTAAACAAGTTTGAAACATGAAAATGAAAATCCAAGCTTGGATCTTTCTTAGTCACACCAAAATGAAGGTTTGGTGAGTTTTTTGAAAATTTCATGTTGCAAATCCTAAACCACCTCTCTTCACACATGAGAGTTCATAGTTTGAGATTTGAGATTTCACACCACATTGAATCATATTTTGTTTAATTATATCTAGACCTTGTTTATCAATTGGAGTTGTTAGTACATGACAAACTAAGAACATGTGCACTGTTTTTTTTTGATGTTTTGTGAATATTTTATGCTTATTTCAAATTCGGTCAAACCCAAGTTTGACCAACATTTAAACAAGTTTGAAACATGAATTTGAAAATCCAAGCTTGGATACTTCTTAGTCACACCAAAATGAAGATTTGGAGAGTTTTTTGAAAATTTCATGTTGCAAATCCCAAACCACCACTCTTCACACATGAGAGTTCATAGTTTGAGATTTGAGATTTCACACCACATTAAATCATATTTTGTTTAATTATATCTAGACCTTGTTTATCAATTGAAGTTGTTAGTACATGACAAACTAATAACATGTGCACTGGTTTTTTATTTTTTTGATGTTTTGTGAATATTTTATGCTTATTTCAAATTCGGTCAAACCCAAGTTTACCAACATTTAAACAAGTTTGAAACATGAAATTGAAAATCCAAGCTTGGATACTTCTTAGTCACACCAAAATGAAGCTTCTGTGAGTTTTGGACAATTTTCCTTTTCAAAAACTTTAAACCCACCTCGACTCTCCCTTGAAATCCATACTAATGTGTTCTAGATATCACATTTGGGTGAACACATTTTCGTGGAAATGTATGTAAGCCACATCTATATTTTTTTTAGTTACTGTATGACACAAGAAGACTGTGTGCGAAGGTTTCATGTTTTTATGATTTTTTTGAATTAGTTATGCTCATTTGAAAGTTTTTGAGGTCTCACACATGATTTGAGCCTTTTTCGTACAAATGTATGTAAACCATATCTATATTTTTTTTAGTTACTGTATGACCTTATAAGACTATGCGCGAAGGTTTCATAGTTTTTTGATTTTGTTTTAATTTTTTATTCTCATTTGAAAGTGTTTGAGGTCTCACACATGATTTAAGCCGTCCGATCAGGCCTTCTAGAAGAAAACCTGGGGTCGATCCGCGGCACTCTCGTTCTGCGTTGTGATTGGCTAGCATGTTTTTTTTCCTGCAGTTTTAGTTATTTCCGGTGGGCTGTATCTCACTACACGGCCCAACTAATGCTGGCGTGTTTTTTTTGGCTGCAGTGTTTAGTTATTTACCGGTGGGCCTTATCTCATGCAACGGCCCAACTCGAGCTCCATTTCGCCACGACCCACGGCCCACCGCGCACCGGACACGTTGCCTCGTTCCCCTTCTTATCCACTCAAATGCGTCGCATCCTAGCTATTCCCCACTATTCTAGATCTCGCCCACTCGCTGCCGGCGGCGCAAACCAGCCCAGCCGCGTACAAATCCAGCACCGTCGGCCGACGATGATGAAGCGTGGGGGTTTGAGTTCACGCGGTGGCCATTCCGGCGGTGGAAACCGCTCCGACGAGGAGGGGAACGGCCGGAAGCGGCGCCCGGCCGACCCCGCTCGGGCGCTCTGCGCAGCTTCCGACGCCGGTCGAAAACGCGGCGCGCGCAGGTATCAATTGGTGTTGTTAGTACATGACAAACTAAGAACATGTGCACTGGTTTTTTTTTTGATGTTTTGTGAATATTTTATGCTTATTTCAAATTCGGTCAAACCCAAGTTTAACCAACATTTAAACAAGTTTGAAACATGAAATTGAAAATCCAAGCTTGGATACTTCTTAGTCACACCAAAATGAAGATTTGGAGAGTTTTTTGAAAATTTCATGTTGCAAATTCCAAACCAGCTCTCTTCACACATGAGAGTTCATAGTTTGAGATTTGAGATTTCACACCACATTGAAGCATATTTTGTTTAATTATATCTAGACCTTGTTTATCAATTGAAGTTGTTAGTACATGACAAACTAATAACATGTGCACTGGTTTTTTATTTTTTTGATGTTTTGTGAATATTTTATGCTTATTTCAAATTCGGTCAAACCCAAGTTTGACCAACATTTAAACAAGTTTGAAACATGAAATTGAAAATCCAAGCTTGGATACTTCTTAGTCACACAAAAATGAAGCTTCTGTGAGTTTTGGACAATTTTCATTTTCAAAAACTTTAAACCCACCTCCTCTCTCCCTTGAAATCCATACTAATGTGTTCTAGATATCACATTTGGGTGAACACATTTTCGTGGAAATGTATGTAAGCCACATCTATATTTTTTTAGTTACTGTATGACACAAGAAGAATGTGTGCGAAGGTTTCTTTTATGATTTTTTTTGAATTAGTTATGCTCATTTGAAAGTTTTTGAGGTCTCACACATTATTTGAGCCTTTTTCGTACAAATGTATGTAAACCATATCTATATATTTTTTAGTTACTGTATGACCTTATAAGACTATGCGTGAAGGTTTCATAGTTTTTTGATTTTGTTTGAATTTTTTATTCTCATTTGAAAGTGTTTGAGGTCTCACACATGATTTAAGCCGTCCGATCAGGCCTTCTAGAAAAAAACCTGGGGTCGATCCGCGGCACTCTCGTTCTGCGTTGTGATTGGCTAGCATGTTTTTTTCCTGCAGTTTTAGTTATTTCCGGTGGGCTGTATCTCACTACACGGCCCAACTAATGCTGGCGTGTTTTTTTGGCTGCAGTGTTTAGTTATTTACCGGTGGGCCTTATCTCATGCAACGGCCCAACTCGAGCTCCATTTCGCCACGACCCACGGCCCACCGTGCACCGGACACGTTGCCTCGTTCCCCTTCTTATCCACTCAAATGCGTCGCATACTAGCTATTCCCCACTATTCTAGATCTCGCCCACTCGCTGCCGGCGGCGCAAACCAGCCCAGCCGCGTACAAATCCAGCACCGTCGGCCGACGATGATGAAGCGTGGGGGTTTGAGCTCACGCGGTGGCCATTCTGCGGTGGAAACCGCTCCGACGAGGAGGGGAACGGCCGAAGCGGCGCCCGGCTGACCCCGCTCGGGCGCGCTGCGCAGCTTCCGACGCCGGTCGGAAACGCGGCGCGCGCAGGTACACCAACTACGGCGTCTCGGCGCCGCCTGCGTTCGCCTGCCGCGAGGTGGTCGAGTACGACCGCCGTATGGAGTTTGCGGCCACCTTCGGCCGCAGCCGCTACGAGCACGGAAGCTCCTCCGGCGCGGGGAGCTCCTCCATGACGGCACAGCTGCCGCCGCCGAAGAGGGAGGAGGAGGAGCAGCAGGACCGCGCACCGCGCCGCAGCCTCCTCCCCGGGGACTTCGCCGACGAGCAAGATCTGCCCTGGATCACGGAGGAGGTTATCCAGCGCAGCTTGGAGGAGGAGCGGCAGGTCGGTGCGCGCCGTGTCATGGAGGAGGAGCTCGATGAACTCCGCCTCCAGTACGCTATCGCGGCGTCCCGCAACGACGGCGCGGACTCCGACTCCTCCTTCGACTACGGCTTCTCCGACTGAGCGGCGCCGCCGCCTAGTCGCCGCCGCCGCACCCTTGGGTCTCGGTGGGAGCCCAATTTTGGGTCCTAGGTTAGGGTTAGAGCGGCGACGGAAGCCCCCCCTTTAGCTATGTAATTAGGTTTATTCAGCCTACGGCCGCCTGCGTGTGGCTTTTGATCAGATGATCGCCATGATGTGTATGCCCGCCATGGAATTGGCTATGTAATCAACGGTAATCAACTCATGTTTTAGTTAAAATTTAGTTCGTTGTATGTCCGCTTCAGTTGAGTTCAATTGGGGTCAGATTCAGTCGAGAAAAGCTCGCCGGCGTTGTCGCGCTGCGTCGCCGGAGAAGAAGAAGAAGAAGAAGAAGAAGAAGAAGAAGAGCAGAGGATGCGCACGCAGGGGAAGAGGAGCTAACGGTCGTCGCTGCTGACGTGGATAGTTGTGGGTCCCCCCTGCTCCCCTTAACCCTAACAGATTGCGATTAAGAGCCATGTCGCAGTAGAGCAATTTGTGCTCGCCACGTTGTCGCACCAGAGCTATTCAAGCCAACGATGTCGCCATCCGTCGATTAGCTAGGAAAGATGTCGGAGCTATTTACCCATAAAGGAGACTTTCTTCAAATTCAGAGTTCTACATCTTCTTAAAGAAGGCCCAGAAATAGATATAACACAAAGTATAAATGCCCTTCAGCAACCATCCCGACCGTCTGGTCTGGAAGTGGTCTGAGAACGGCACCGTGCGATGTACAGAGCCACCAGAGATAAGATGACCTTGTCACTAATTCAGGGGCCTCCTTTTTACTGTGCGGAACAGATTGTTCTAGAAAATTATTATAAAGTTTGTTGCATGCATATAAAACCTAAGGAAGTCTTCAATCAGTGTGTGTATAGGTGCACATTATCTTTTTGGAGGATATCACAACAAAAGCCTTTTTGATTAGCAGGACTACCTATACCGCAAGAAAATATGGAAAACGTAGGATTGCAATGGCATGCTCCTACAGGTTTGAATTGGCACTAAAGTTTGGTTGCATCATAGATTGAGTTGACGGAAAATTTTCTATGAGGTGGTGCAATCGAATCCTTAGGAAAAAATCTAAGGGATATATAATCCTAAAATTCCTAATGACCAATCATCCAAAATTCGTATAAAAATCCTTTGAATAAAAAAGAGGTTTTTTGCAGGCAAAAAGAACCATAACCGGCATCACTACATCGTCCAAAATTGCCCAAGTGTCACTATTTTCTACCTAGAAGAATCAGACGTACATCGCATAAGCATTATTAAGCACCACATCTAGGAGTCCAGTAGTTAGTTGATCTAAGTATCTAACACGTCCTGGTGATCTATTTATTGACATCCAAATGACTTAACACTGGCATCATGTAGAAGTGATAGCTACAGAACACATCTAGATCATAGATGTTTCAGCTATTACTTACATATATGGCGGGAAAGCATGTGTGCGCCGATGCTACATCTTGACCAGTTTGCTACAAATATCCATTCATGCATGACCAGACCACGGGTGCCAATGGCGGGGAGATAGAAGAAGTCATATCCCGGCCCTAGGCAATCCCTAACCACCGTATCCGTGATAATCTCCATCTTAGTCTCCTGGAGACATACCACAGTGGGTTTAGCCACCGAGACCACGTTAAAAATAGCAAGCCTCCGCGCAAGGGAGTTTAGACCACGCGCATTCCAAATCGCAATATAGAGATCGGACATCGACATGGAGAACCACAAACAAAGTGCTTTAGCAGAGCATGTCTTACAACACAAGAGAGCAAGAGTTCAAACGACTAAGACACTGACGCTAAAGACTGGACTAAGCTACACGCTGATCATCGGGGAGTCATCCACCAAAGGAAGTGCATCCGGCTGCCAACCGAAGAGGCCCACGATCACCTCGATGTGCGCCTGAGACAGGGGCCTCGCGAACAGGTCCAGATAGGCCTCGAGTGCCTCATCCCCAATCACCTCCCCCTCTCTCGCCACCCCTAGGCGTGTGATGATCTGCAGCTGCTTCTGGCGCAGGACACCGATCAAGCAGCTGCAGAAACTCATAAATAATTTTTCCAATTTTTTTTAAACTACCAGATCACTAGATATCGGGAGCCAAAGGACTTTCCGTGGTAGAAGTAACTTCTTCGGTCACACAGTCAAAAGTAGGGTCAGACCGCTCCCTTCGGCCCCCGCGTCGCTCTCGCGAGGGCGACACGGGCGGCGACCCCAACCCTAGCCTCCCGAGCTCCGTCCTCCCTTCCCCCTTTCCCCCCACCGTCACCTGAGGACGCCGCCGACGCTGCGGCTGAAGGTGGCGGCGGGGAGGTCCCTCGCTTGCGTGGGTGTGGCGTTGCGTGCGTGTGTGCGTGTGTCTGGCCATGGTGCTCCATGGACCCCTCCCGCCTCTCCTCGACAGGGCTCGGCACTGTGCTCTGGCGTCGCCCCTGCTCCCCACGTCGTCCGCTCGGCTACCGCAGGTAGCAGGTGCGCCGCGCCGCCCGTGAGGCCGTCCCTGCTCGGTGCGGGGATCCTCCAGATCTTGGATCTGACGGGCGACCGGCCGAGGGCGTGCGCCGCCTCGCCGACGCTTGGCGTCCGTGGGAGTGCACTGCCTCTCCTGCACTCGCCCCTGCGTGGTCTTGCCGGCGGCGCCCGACCCCACGGTGGTTCCGTGAGTCTGCTAGATCCAGAGCCCGGCTGGATCTGGGCTGGGTCGGGCTAGCCCAAGCTTTTGCGGGTTTTGGGTTCCGATCTGACATGCGTTTTCCGGTGCTCTGAGTTGGGAGTAGGGCACCGAGTTCCCGAGGTTTGGAGGCCGGTGGTGGCGTCCATTGTTGTCTTCTTCGCGTCCTCGTGCGGTGACCGACATCTGGTTTTGGACGGGTCTCGGTGAAAACCGTGCATTGGTAGTGTCCAATGCTGGCGATGACAACACCTTCGAGTGTTGTTCCCCTTGTTGAAGGCATCGCCATGAAGACCTCTCCTTCGTCCGGTCCGTCGGACACCGTCTCCCCGTACCACCCGCTTTCCCCAGTGCGTGTGTCTGGTGATGTTTTCCTTGTAGTGGCTTGTGGATCGCCCTACGATCTCTCCGTCGTTGATGTCCTCGAACAACGGTGGCCAGGCTTCCTTATGCCCTGGTGAGTGTTGGATGTGTGGGCTGCGACAAGGTCATGATCTAGGGTTGGTTTCCTGGGGTTTTGGCGAAAGCTTTGCATGTGTCTCTGCCGGCAACGACGACATCTTGGAACGTCGTTCACTGATGTCTACGCACGCTTATATTCTTGTAGACAGTGTTGGGCCGCCAAGAGCAGAGGTTTGTAGAACAGCAGCAAGTTTCCCTTAAGTGAATCACCCAAGGTTTATCGAACTCAGGGAGGTAGAGGTCAAAGATATCCCTCTCAAGCAACCCTGCAATTAAGATACAAGAAGTCTCTTGTGTCCCCAACACACCCAATACACTTGTCAGATGTATAGGTGCACTAGTTCGGCGAAGAGATAGTGAAATACAAGTAATATGGATGATTATAAGTGGTAATTGCAATCTGGAATAAAAATGGCAGCAAGCAAATATGTAGCAGAACTTGTTGTAAATGGTGTTTCAATGCTTAGAAACAAGGCCTAGGGATCATACTTTCACTAGTGGTATCTCAACAATGACAACATAATTGAATAAAATAAATGCTACTCTCAAACACTCTCTTGTTGGATAACGAACACCATTCATTGCGTAGGGCTGCAAAAGCACACCTCAAAGTCTGAGTAAACAACACCACAACGTCATAAAGGAGTCACACACGATGTGCACACTATCACCTTCACACCGTGGAGAGTGAATTCCGGAGTTCATATTAAAGTAACCTATAGAGTGGCATAATAGACAAAGAGTAACATCTACGTATTCAACTAGATTACAAATCTCATGATCACATAAAGATCACACCATGGGAGAGAGATAAACCACATAGCTACCGGTAGAGCCCTCAGCCTCGGGGGAGACTACTCACACATGGTCATGGTGAGCACACTTGATGGAGAGGTTGATGAAGAGGTGCAGCCCGGAGAGGAGACGGCGGCCCGCTGCAGCCACGGCGCGGCGGCGGCGCTGGAGATGGCGATGGAGATGGCTCCGGGGGCACTTCCCCGTCCCGACGGCGTGCCGGAACAGAGATTCTGTCCCCCAAACTTGTCGTCGATGGCGGCGGCGCTGCGGAACTCTTCGTGGAAATTGGCTTCTTTTTTAGGGTTTACGCTCGGGGGAATAAATAGGCGAAGGGGCAACGTCGGTGGAGCCCGAGGGGGCCCCTCACCAGCTGGCGTGGCAGAAGGGGGGGCCGCGCCGCCAGGTGGTTTGGCCACCTCGTGGCTCCCTTCGTCTCTCCTTCGGACTCCGTGTACGTGTTGGAAAAATAGGGACTTGGCCTTTTGTTTCGTGCAATTCCGAGAATATTCGCAGAAGTACTTTTCTGGAAAAAAACAGCAGAAAACAGGAACTGGCACTTCGGCATCTTGTTAATAGGTTAGTCCCAGAAAATGCATAAAAGTGATATGAAGTGTATATAAAACATGTAGCAATTGGTATAATATAAGCATGGAACATCAGAAATTATGGATACGTTGGAGACGTATCAAGCATCCCCAAGCTTAGTTCTACTCGTCCTCGAGTAGGTAAAACGATAACAACAAATAATTTCTGAGGAGACATGCTTTCACACAATCTTGATCATAATATTGCAAGGCTCATGTCATGAATGAAGTGACTCAAAGCAATGGTCTATAGTTTGCTAACATAGATAAAGAGTAAACAATGAATCATATAAGCAAAAACTTTTCATGAATAGTACTTTCAAGACAAGCATCAAAAAGTTTTGCATAAGAGGTAACTCATAAAGCAATAGATTCAAAGTAAAAGGCATTGAAGCAACACAAAGGATGATTAAGTTTCAGCAATTGCTTTCAACTTGTAACATGTATATCTCATGGATAGTTGTCAACACAAAGCAATATAATAAGTGCATTAAGTAACACTAGTGTTTGCTTCTGAGATAGAAAGGAGTAGGTAAACTGACTCAACATAAAGTAAAAGATAGGCCCTTCGCAGAGGGAAGCAGGGATTAAATCATGTGCTAGAGCTTTTTAAGTTTTCGAAAGCATATAGAGAGCACAAAATAAGTATTTGAGAGGTGTTTGTTGTTGTCAACGAATGGTAGTGGGCACTCTAACCCCCTTGTCAACCAGACTTTCAAGAGCGGCTCCCATGAAGGACGTTATCTCTACCAGCAAGGTAGATCATCCCTCTTCTCTTTTGTTTACACATGTATTTTAGTTTCTTTATAGTTGACACTCCTCCCAACCTTTTGCTTACACAAGCCATGGCTAACCGAATCCTCGGGTGCCTTCCAACATTCACATACCATGGAGGAGTGTCTATTTGCAAATTAAGTTGCTTACTGATAAATCAGGGCAAAACATGTGAAGAGAATTATTAATGAAAGTTGTAATTAATTGGGGCTGGGCACCCCGTTGCCAGCTCTTTTTGCAAATTATTGGATAAGCGGATGTATATGCCACTAGTCCATTGGTGAAAGTCTGTCAGAAGTAAATGACAAGATTGAAAGATAAAACACCACATACTTCCTCATGAGCTATAAAACATTGACACAAATAAGGAGTAATAAAGTTTTGAATAGTTTAAAGGTAGCACATGAATATTTACTTGGAATGGCAGGAAATACCACATAGTAGGTAGGTATGGTGGACACAAATGGCATGGGTTTTGGCTCAAGTTTTGGATGCACGAGAAGCATTCCCTCTCAGTACAGAGTTTAGGCTAGCAAGGTTGTTTGAAGCAAACACAAGTATAAACCGGTACAGCAAGAATCACATAAAAACATATTGCAAGTATTATAAGACTCTACACTGTCTTCCTTGTTGCTCAAACATTTTACCAGAAAATATCTAGACCTTAGAGAGAACAAATATGCATCCCAAGTCTCAACAAGCTCTACGGTAGTTCTCCACTACTAGGCTTTAACTACATGATGCAAGAGCTTAAACATGATCTACTTGAGAGCTCAAAACAATTGCAAAGTATCAAATCGAAACAAGACAATGATCTACAAGAATGCATATGTCTTTTCCAATACCAACTACTACATGTAGCATTTTCTTTCTTCCAAACAAACACCAATCAATTTATTTAAACATAAACTCTCCAAATGATAATATAATGCAGCAAGAGAGTATTTATAAACAAGTGCTAACAGCTCGAAGAGATGCATGAAAAACAGGAGCTAAAAGCACTGCAGTAGCTAGTTAAGAATACTCAACAAATATAAGTGAAGAACATGAGTATTCACATGAAAAAGCGGAGCGTGTCTCTCTCCCACACAAGGATTGCTAGGATCCGAATTTATTCAAACAAAAACAAAAATAAAAGCACACAGACGCTCCAAGTAAAGCGCATAAGATGTGAAAGAATTAAAATATAGTTTCACTAGAGATGACCTGATAAGTTGTTGATGAAGAAGGGGATGCCTTGGGCATCCCCAAGCTTAGACGCTTGAGTCTCTTGAATATGGTTGGGATGAACCACGGGGGCATCCCCAAGCTTAGGCTTTTCACTCTTCTTGATCACATAATATCACCCTTCTCGCTTGATCCTTGAAAACTTCCTTCACACCAAACTCAAGACAGTTCTCATTAGAGGGTTAGTGCATAATCAAAAATTCTCATATTCTGTAATGATACAATCATCCCAAAGCTTCTGGACATTAGCTACAGCCACCAATGCTTTGTGGAGCAAAGAAATCCACAAACATCGTAAAAGAGCGAATGCAAAACAAAAGGCAGAATCTGTCAAAAACAGAACAGTCTGTGAAGACGAATTTTTTCGAGGCACTTAAGTTGCTCAGATGGAGGTCCATTTAATGAAAGTTGCGTACATATCTGAGGAAGATGCGTGATTTTTTAGAATTTTTGAATTTTCTCAGGGAGAAAAGCTCAAATTCGTGACAGCTAAAAATCTGTTCTGCGCAGAAATCCAAATCTTGCATCAACTTTCAATAAAAGACTTTACTTGGCACAACAATGCAATAAAATAAAGATACAAAGGAGTTGCTACAGAAGTAACAAACACCTTGACTCAAAAAAAAAAAAAAAATAACAGAAAATAAAAACAATGGGTTGTCTCCCATAAGCGCTTTTCTTTAAAGCCTTTTAGCTAGGCATGATTTTGATAATGCTCTCATATGTATAAGAGTTGAATATAAGAGAGCATCAAAAAGCAAATACCAAACACATTTAAGTCTAACCCACTTCCTATGCAAAGGAATCTTGTAAGAAAACAAATTATTGAAGCATGAAGCTACTAGCATAGAAAGACAAAACAAGTGCAACTTCAAAAATTTCAACAAAAAGAGAGGAGACTTGATATTATTGAGATATATGAATCCATGTCTCCCTCTCTCATAAAAACTTTCAGTAGCATCATTGATAAAATCCACAATATAACCATCACATGAAACATTCTTACCATGATCCATATGCACAAAAGTATCTTTTTTCCACATAAGAAAACTTCTCATTAATAATGGGGCAGGATCATCATAAAGAACTCGAACATGATAGACAAGTTGTATATTAAAGGGATGGTTTTGGGTAATCTCTCCATAACTATGACAAGTTTCATGAGGATGATGTAATTATAACCTATGTCATAGTATTCTTTATAATAATTATCAAAGACTGGAGGCATAGTATCATCATAAGCAATAGAATAGTTATCTTCCAAAGTGTGTTCATCTGTAAACATATCATCATTTTTACTAGAAGGAGATGTATCAAACATATAATCAGCAGTAGCAAAAGATTTTCAAACACATCACTAGGAGAGAGGTCTCATATATAATTATTACTAGCAAAAGGATTTTCAAACACCTCATCCCCAAGCTTAGAGCTTTTCATATCATCATTGGAAGAAACATGGATAGTACTAATAGTATGGCAATCATTAATATCATCATTTTCAGAATTGGTACCCCAAAGATTTTCAATATCAAAAGTAGTTTCATTTTCCCAATCATGATCACTAATATAAGTAACAGGCATAGGTTCATCATCAAGTTCAGAATCATCGAATTCAGAATTATAAGTATCAATTGTAACAGGAGCAACAAGTTTGGGAGAAGATACCGTTTCCTCTCTCCTTTTACTCCTTTCTTCTTCTTCTTCTTTCCTCTTCTTCTTTTATCTTTAGGAGGGAGAGGTTTGAAAGGAAGCTCCTCCACATAACCTGGTTTAGTATTAGAGACAATGGAAGAAACTTGGGGGGACTCCTCTCTTTCATTAATGAGAACAAAACACATATTAGTCCTGTCATACTTTGGTAAAGTCTCATCCTTTATAATATTTTGTATGTAGGTGTTAGCATGGCAATTATTAACACAATAGAGATAACATCCATGCAACACACTATTCATATCAAGATCACTCATATCTAACAAGGAAGTTTTTCTTGATAACTCTTCACACCCCAAAAATAATGTAAGTTCATCATGTTGATTAGGAGTGATCATGTTATCACAATACAAATTTGCAGTAATTGGATTCGAAAGGCTATTATCATGACCTGAACATTGAAAATTAAAATGACCCACTTCATAGCAAAGTTCACAAATAAAAGGATGGAGGTCACAAACTTTTTCACCAAGATCTCTTAGAGCCTTGTACCACGTTCTAGTTTTTTCATTCCTATGATGGATACAATATTCATCTTCGATTTGATTAATTCCACAAGGTCTATGCATTCCACAAAAATTAACATGCTTATAAGAAATAGTATTTTCAGAAGTTTGAGCATGTTTATTGCAATCATTAACAACAATTTCATTTTCCATGCAAGTGTCTTTGAAAGGTTCATGATACACGTCCCAATTTTCTTTAGGAACATTAATATGAGAAGCAAAGGTTCTAAAACAATCAACAATAATTTGAGAATCAAGACCATATTTAGCACTAAGCTCTTGAAAACTAGCAGTTTCAACGAAAGACTTAATGCAATCATATTCATAGTTTATACCTGATTCTTTACCTTTGTCATTCTCCCAATCCTCAGCATTGTTTTGAATTCTTTCAAGAAGATCCCATCTAGCTTCAACCTTCTTGCTTGTGAAAGAACCATGTGAACATGCATCTACATAATCCTTGTAATGACCTGAAAGCCTTGCATAAAAATTAGTAACAATTATTTCCTCAGAAAGCTCATGGTTAGGACATTTGAGTATTAATGTTTTCAGCCTTCCCCAAGCTTGAGCAATGCTTTCTCCATCATGAGGGTAAAAATTATAAATGTAATTCCTATCTAGATGCACTTCATGAAGAGGATAAAATTTAGAGTAAAAGAGAGATTCAAGCTGTTTCCAATTCGAAGGTTGTTCATCCAGCAGCCTATACCATTCCTTTGCTTTGTCCTTAAGTGACAATGGAAATAGTTTCCTCATGACATTTTCTCTTGATAAACCTGCAACCTTAAATAACTCACAAAGTTCTGTAAGTTTCGACAAGTGAGCACTTGGATGGATTGATCCATCCCCTGCATACTGATCATTCATAACCCTTTCAACAATTTTCATAGGTATTTTAAAAGAAATACTTTCAACAGGTGGATTTGGAATATCACAAACATCATTAGAATTATCACATATTGGAGACAAAGCATTATCAAGGCAAAATAATTCCTCCATAGCTGAGGAGCAAAAAAGATTATTTTCATATAAACTAGCTTCCCCAAGCTTAGGCTTTTCCACAGCCTTAGCAATAATGGTGTCCAAAGAATTTATACTAATAACATTACTACCACTATTATGCAAACAAGCCTCCATAGGTTTTTTAATTTTCTCTTCAAAAGCATCATGTCCTAATTCCATATAAAGTTCATAAGATCTCTAATTTTTTTGTTGTTTTCCATTAAGCCTAACTAGTGAAAATAAAAACAAGAAACAAAAAGAAATAATTGCAGAATCTAAAGGAGATACCTTCCAACGCTTACCTCCCCGGCAACGGCGCCAGAAAATAGCTTGATGTCTACGCACGCTTCTATTCTTGTAGACAGTGTTGGGCCTCCAAGAGCAGAGGTTTGTAGAACAGCAGCAAGTTTCCCTTAAGTGAATCACCCAAGGTTTATCGAACTCAGGGAGGTAGAGGTCAAAGATATCCCTCTCAAGCAACCCTGCAATTAAGATACAAGAAGTCTCTTGTGTCCCCAACACACCCAATACACTTGTCAGATGTATAGGTGCACTAGTTCGGCGAAGAGATAGTGAAATACAAGTAATATGGATGATTATAAGTGTAATTGCAATCTGGAATAAAAATGGCAGCAAGCAAACATGTAGCAGAACTTGTTGTAAACGGTGTTTCAATGCTTAGAAACAAGGCCTAGGGATCATACTTTCACTAGTGGACACTCTCAACAATGACAACATAATTGAATAATAAATGCTACTCTTAAACACTCTCTTGTTGGATAACAAACACCATTCATTGTGTAGGGCTGCAAAAGCACACCTCAAAGGAGTAAACAAACACCACAACGTCATAAAGGAGTCACACACGGTGCACACTATCACCTTCACACCGTGGAGAGTACCGGAGTTCATATTAAAGTAACCTATAGAGTGCATAATAGATAAAGAGTAACATCTACTTATTCAACTAGATTACAAATCTCATGATCACATAAAGATCACACCATGGGAGAGAGAGATAAACCACATAGCTACCGGTAGAGCCCTCAGCCTCGGGGGAGACTACTCACACATGGTCATGGTGAGCACACTTGATGGAGAGGTTGATGAAGAGGTGCAGCCCGGAGAGGAGACGGCGGCCCGCTGCAGCCACGGCGCGGCGGCGGCGCTGGAGATGGCGATGGAGATGGCTCCGGGGGCACTTCCCCATCCCGACGGCGTGCCGGAACAGAGATTCTGTCCCCCGAAACTTGTCGTCGATGGCGGCGGCGCTGCGGAACTCTTCGTGGAAATTGGCTTCTTTTTTAGGGTTTACGCCTCGGGGGGAATAAATAGGCGAAGGGGCAACGTCGGTGGAGCCCGAGGTGGGCCTCCTCACCAGCTGGCGCGGCAGAAGGGGGGCCGCGCCGCCAGGTGGTTTGGCCACCTCGTGGCTCCCCTTCGTCTCTCCTTCGGACTCCGTGTACGTGTTGGAAAAATAGGGACTTGGCCTTTTGTTTCGTGCAATTCCGAGAATATTCGCAGAAGTACTTTTCTAGAATAAAAAACAGCAGAAAACAGGGAACTGACACTTCGGCATCTTGTTAATAGGTTAGTCCCAGAAAATGCATAAAAGTGATATGAAGTGTATATAAAACATGTAGCAAATGGTATAATATAAGCATGAAACATCAGAAATTATGGATACGTTGGAGACGTATCATTCACCTTCTTGGAGGCGTTGCTGCAAGCCCCCGCCTTTAGATTCCCAAGCCCTGCTCCCCAACGGCGTGTCTTGGTGGTGGCGCTGCTGATGCGGTGGAGGTCTGTTGGTTTTGACATCTTCGACGTCGTCTCCGTGCAGCAGAAGCCATGGTGCCTCCTTCGGACCAAGCAATCTCTTCGTTTAGTTTTGCTTGGCTTTTACTTCTTGTATGGTCTCTCTGTTGCTGTGAGGTGTGAGTGGGTGGTGTACGTGTGTGTTGGTGCTGATCTCGCCAGCGTGTTCTTGTAACTTGTAACTCTTAGCCAGTTGTTGGCTTCGTTAATTAAGGGTGTGTTCTTTTTTTTTTGGATGGAATGGAATGGTTCGAACCATTCCATTCCACTGTCATGCAACCATTCCATTCACGTGTTCTTTTTGGACAAAAAATTGTCACGGAACCGTTCCATTCTTGTGTTCTTTTCTGGAATGGGGTGGAATGGAATGGAATGAGAACGACATCAAACTCGATTAATTATTTCCTAATCTAGATTAATTATTGCTAAACTTAATTAATTATTCCTAATCTTGATTAATTATTGCTAAACTTGATTAAATTAGAGTTAATCGCCCAGCATTACTGTGTCGTTCCACCTCGTCCGGCCGAATCGGCCGGACCGGTCGGTTCCGAATATTGAGGAAATATTTCCTTTTCTGAAACCATTTCATTCCACTCCCATTCCAAAAGAACACACCCTAAAAGCCGGGCTCTTCTCGAGCCTTTCGTCTAAAAAGTAAAAAGAAGTAACTTCTTCCACTGGCGTTACTTCAGACCGAGGCGAGAAGGTAAAGACATCGGAAGCGAACGGACGGTGCACGCAGCTTCTGTGACGTGCACCGCTAGATCCGGACCGTCCATCCGCCCACCAAGAAGACAGAAAGATCTTCGAGTCTTTGCCATATAGTCAGGCCCCACCCACAGCGACAGACAGACCTCTGCCCTCCCTCTCGTCTCCCATGGCGGAAGCCGACGCGCAGACCCACTCCTCGCCGGCGGCGGAGGCGTCCGGCGAGCCGATCCGGTCGCCCCAGGTCAGCAGCCTTCTCCCTGGCCCTTCGATTTTTCTACTTTCCGTCCGTAGCCAACCATAGCGTAGCGTGGCGGGAGACCCCATCTCGCTCCACGGCCCTCAGATTCACGGTATGGCTGTGTTCTGGAGGTGGAACTAGGGAGTCCAGATATGTGGTTTTGATGGGTTCAGTGAGGGAAGGCGGGGGATTTGCGGGAATCCTCGCCCCTTTTGGGTTGTCCCTGTGGGGATTCGGTCAAGGTTTCGTTGCAGCCGATGCGCGAACTATGCTCCTTTTGATCTCGTCTGCGTTGGATCGACCAGTGTGTATGATACTTATAGAGGGTACCATACAAGTGAGAACTCGAGATTCCAGGGAACACTTGGTTTCAGTGAATAGGTTGAACTAGTTGTACTGAATGCTTCACAGCCTTGCCGTAATACTACCTTGTGATGACATTCGTTTCGTTTCTGTCTGTTCAAATGCAGGTCGGTGCTCCAAATGCTTCTCCTCCGATGTTTCCGCTCATGTACCCGATGCTCGTGCCGGGTATGTACTCCCAGCAGGGCGTGGATGATCAGGCTCACGGTCCAGGGATATATGCCATACAGGAGAATCAGTTCATGGGAGGCTACACTGCGAATACTTTCATACCGCTCGCTTACAATATACCAACGTGAGTTGTTTGCTCCCGAGGGTAGTAATTTCTATGAAAAGTCATATTGTGGTCATTTAACTTCTCAAGGGTCATGCTGTTGGAGAATTTGAACATGTTAGGGTGGCAATGTGCAATTAGTGTGATGAATGGTTTGCAAGATCTATGTCCATATCCAGATGCTTACTCTGTTGACTTTGATAGATCCTCCAGTGAGTTTTGCTACTGTTTAGCGTCTGTTATCGAGCCAATGGGAGCTGAGAGATTCGTGAAATAGTTGATTAACTTTTGTACTTTTGATGGTGTTGTTTTTTAGTGAATCCATATGCATTTTTCTGTTTTATTCAAGCTTTGGTTAGCGCACAACACTGGCATGTACAAAATCTATGCAGTTGGCAGAAAGAATCTGTAGCAGGGTGCAAATAGTGGTCTTTCTTATTTTATCTAGAGCCACTAAGGCAAGGTTGTATTCTGCGATATACATACTTCACTGCACAATAAACACGAGCTAATAAATCTTAAAAAACAGGCATGAGCCATAATGACTTCATCTTGAAAATAACAGGCATCTGCCTTAATTGCAGTCATGCTTACAATAACTGATTAATTTGTTGAGAACTCCAGTAGCACCAAAATATCCTATTTGCTCAAGTAAATTTAATTGAACCTTAGGTGTTGTTTCTGACGCTGCAAGTTTAAGGCACACTTGCATATGCGAGAAGTTTCGCAAAGAACATAAGTACTCTTTCGTTGATGAATTCGCAACGCGTATGCAGGTCTCTGTATGCTAAATTGCCTTCTTATGCTGATCCAGGAATATCTGTGATAAGAGCAAAGAATTATGGCTCTACTAAATTTACTTATGTCTTTCATCCTTTTGTGTCAGAAGTGAAAGCATTGGTGCAGTGGCTGGTGAAGAGCAAGGACAGGATGCTAGGCAGCAAAATGGCCCTCAAAGACAAGTTGTTGTGAGGAGGTTTCACTTTGCTTTTCAGCTTGACCTGGCACTGATCATCAAGTTAGCAGCAGTGGTCTTCTTGTTTAGCCAGGAAGGATCAAAACAAAGGCTGTTTCTTCTCATATTGTTCGCCTCCTTGATTTACCTGTGAGTTCCTGGCTTGCTTCCACTGCGATGCTTCATTGCCTGTTATATTTCTGCAGTCTGCTCTTCAGTTACTATTGTATGGCCTCTCTTACATTGCCAGATAACCATGGGGTTTCATCTCTTCCAGATATCAAACTGGAGCAATTGCACCTTTCTTAAGATGGCTCCAACGAGCAGGAGGTGTGGCCGCTCGTCCACCGCCGGCTGCTAACCGCGCTCCCCTGGCTGCCCAGAATGATGGCAATGATCAACCACCTGGTAGCTGTCCTGTACTACACTCCATATTCTATCGCTATGCACTTTGTATGTTGTATTTCAGACACTAGATTCACTCCTCTTGAACCTCTAAACACAAATCAAAATATTAATATTATCCTTTTAACCACTATCACTTGAGTGGAGGTTGATGCCTGGTTCTTTATGGTTTGCAAGGCAGAAAGTTCCTAGCACTTGCATGATCGTAAGTTGTATATCACAAAGTTGCCCCCAGTAGCACCAAGTAGGACGGACATGGAAGCTCTTTTGTCAGGCTGCCCCCTTGCCCTTGGCTCTTTAATATGTCAGATATTTTTGGGTCGTTAAGCATTAAGCAGTACCAGCACTTAACAAGTGTCTTTAGTTTAACAAAGGGGCACCAATGATCAGTATGTGTCATTTACCATGCATTATTGATGTAACTAATTCCTTTTTACCAATTCACTTTTCTGCTCCTTAGGGGGAAACGTTGCAGACCCAGCGAACCCTGACCAAGCTGTGGAGAACCAGGAACCAGGAGTAGCAGCGGGCGGCGACGAGAACCAGCAAGGGGCAGAGGGTGAAGGAAACCAGCGTGGCTGGCTCGGCGGCATCTTGAAAGAGGTCCAGCTGGTTGTTGTAGGGTTTGTCGCATCGCTTCTACCTGGTTTTCAGCACAATGACTAGGGCGCACCTTGTCATGGCGGAACCAGCTACTGGCATCGTAATTGTTTGTTGTGA
Organism: Poa pratensis; assembly: GCA_947311845.1. Classification (NCBI taxonomy): domain Eukaryota; kingdom Viridiplantae; phylum Streptophyta; class Magnoliopsida; order Poales; family Poaceae; genus Poa; species Poa pratensis. Next base: position 11,371,786 of record CAMZMU010000118.1, read on the forward strand.
CATAGGGAGAAACAAGCAGATGGTTGATATATATATAAAGTGGTTTCAAATAAGACATTTGTAGCATCTGTTTGTTATAAAATTTGACTGGGTGCAGTGTTATTGTCAATTTTGAGTTCCCTTCGATTTTCCATTCTCCTGGAATTTTCATTTCTCACTCAAGTCAAATTTTACAATACACAAAATATCTCCCTGTCTTGTCTTTTCTCCACATCCAGTTTCGATGTATACTTGGTAACAGCTCAACCGTGTCTTGTTTGGGTGAGAAAATACTGGGCAGGAACTGGTGAAATCTCTTCCAGAAATTCTTAAACAGTTCAGTAATTGTCGGGGAGGTGGTGTTCTACAAATGTGTAAAATATTAAGTTCAGAATCAAATTCATTTCAGAGGCATGAACAAAAAGAAAAACCAATTTCGGCAATAAATAGTGACAAACAGTACAAATGGATATGATTTTGTTTCATATTATGTCTATGGAGCATCACCTTTCTAACATATACCCGATTTTTCTTGAAAATTATTGAAAACTTCCAAACGGTTTGCAAGTAAATCTCGTCGTAACTTGGTTTCCACTAGACATAACCACTAGCTCTAGTACTGAAACTTAATAATTGCTTGGACTTTCGAAAGTTTCAAACGCTTGGTACCCAAGAAAAGCTTTGGGCGAATACCTCGGCGTTGGGCTTTGGCCGCTGGATTGATCGACCACAGTTTTACACCTGCGCGTCCACCTCAAACCCCACTCCACCAGCAGCAACCCATCATCGTCTCCAGTCTCCGCCCTACCCACCAGGCCACACCACTCCTCCTCCCAGAACCTTCTAGAACCCTACCGCCCGTCGCCCCATGGCGGCCACGCTCCTCTCGCGCGCCGCCACCGCCGCCTTCGCCCTGCGCGGCGCGCGCCTCCTCCCCAAGGAAACCCTCCTTCCCTTCCTCTACTACTCCTCCTCCTCGCCGCCGCCGGCACGCCCCCCGTGGTCGTAATTCCCGCCGCTGCAACCCCCGCCTCGATCCCCTCCGGTCTGACGGTGTTTCTTTTGTTGCAATCGTGCAGGGCAGAGTTGGATGGGCGCGCGCGGCGGAGAGCGCGGGGTTCGGGTGCAGGGCGTCGCCGTGGCCGTCGATGGGCGCCTTCGGGGTCGCGGCGCGCTGCAACGCCACGTCGTCGGCCGTGTCGGAGGCGGCCTCGGGCGTCCACGCGACGGTGCCGCGGAACGAGCCCGTCGTGTCGCCGAGTGGCTGCACGCCAACCTCAGGGACCCCGATGTGAAGGTACCACTCGCAGACCAATTGTTTGTTTGGTCGAGGTTGTGCTGCTGTTGCGGAAATTTGGTCGCCGTTCCTAGTAGGGATAAATCTGGCTGTTAAGCTTGATGTGAACTAAAGAATGAACTAGCGATGTGAGCTGATATTTAGGTATGTGTGTGAGCTCGTGGGGATTGTTTCAGTTTACGTGATCTAAATTATTCATCAAAGGAAGAAAAAAGCACTTGAAGTGCCAGTTTAAAAAGCCAGTGACCCCCTTTTACTATTTTTGGTCTGGGCAGTTTAGACCACATTTACATTACAGTTGAAATGTGCTTCCGAAAGGCCAAAGTGTTACTTGAAAAGAAAAACTGATCATGGAGCATTGGACATTGTTGACATGGTCTCAGGAAGCCAGCAGTATGAATAATAAAACAAATACCCACTACAAGCAGGATTAACATATAACTATAGTATTCACAGGATAGTCCTCTTGCTGTTATTTATCTCCACTGGCATGCACTGTATCTTATGCTCTTAATTTTTTGTCAAGGTACTTGATGCCTCTTGGTATATGCCTGCGGAGCAAAGGAATCCACTTCAGGAGTACCAGGTAATGATGAAAAAGAATATGTGTGTTATTCATGTTCTGAAATTTGAAAATTTCTTAAGCTCGCTATTATGCCGTTGCAGTTGTTTGATGGTTTTATATGTTTTTTCTTTATGGATCCTAGTCCTAAAATTTACTTTAATCTTGTTCCTAGGTGGCGCATATCCCTGGTGCCTTATTCTTTGATGTTGATGGGATATCTGACAGAGCATCTAGTGTAAGTCCTGCTCACAGTTAGTCATATTAACTTTGTTAGTTCACTACATGGTCACTTCTCTCTGCAGCTCTGCATTTATTACTGCTGATATCCTTGCTTTTCTCGATACTTTTTTAGCGATGTATTCTGCTGTAAATCATAATATATTCTGAGCATTTATGCACTTCAGTAGTAGGAAGGGACACTAACTGAAGAAATAATGTAGTCCTTGTTGTATTTTTACAAAGACATTGTAACAGCCCCAGTTCCATTAATAGTGGAACCAAAACATATGGCTCAATACATCAATCCATGTGCATAGATAACATTGGTAGAGGCTTAGACCATAAGTGCTATTCTTTTGCAGATCAGCAGCAATAGCCTTAGCCAACTCTAGATAGTGAAAGTTTAAAACAAGCAAACTAAAACAGCAACCGCCATCGCCATGTGATTGACAGTGAATACATACACACTGAAGTTCGGTTTCTTGTAGCTACACAGGCTAGCTTAGCATTGCACTAATTGGTTTGGTGGTAAAAAAGTTTTTGTTCCAGTTCTTATTCCCTATGTTGGTCTTCACTTTCTATTTTCAACAGTCACATGAACTTAATGTATTCTTTTTTGAGTTAGTTGCCACACATGCTGCCCTCTGAAAAAGCATTTTCTGCTGCTGTATCTTCCCTTGGCATCTACAACAAAGATGGAATAGTAGTTTACGATGGAAAGGGGCTATTTAGCGCTGCTCGTGTTTGGTGGTAAGTTCCTTTATTTTTTTCCTTCCACGGAACTAAATAAAACAAGCTAGAGCAGAAGTATGGCAGAAACAAGAGACGATTGTTCTTATCAGTTCTTAAATGAATAGAGGTTCATTACCAGTACATTTGCATTATGGTTCATTTGTACTGGCTTTGCTACTTAACTACATGGCCCTGATGCTTGTTTCCTTGATACCAGGATGTTTCGTGCTTATGGTCATGAGAAAATTTGGGTTTTAGATGGAGGTTTGCCCCAATGGCGTGCTTCTGGGTATGACGTGGAATCAAGTGCCTCCAGCGATTCTATCTTAAAAGCTAGTGCTGCTAGTGAAGCAATCGAGAAGGTTTACCAGGGACAGCCGGTAATTTTTTTAAAATCTTCTCTTTTTTGTTGACCAATTCTTCATTAGGAAATCCAGTGAGCCTTACTAGCAATACGGAGTACCGACTTATCAATCTCTTAATTGTTATTCCTAAATAATTATCAGTTGTATTGGGTGTGCACTTCAACATTAGTAATGGAAGAACTTATATTATCATTTATCTATTCTGTATAGGTTGGTCCCTCCACATTTGAAGCTAAGTTGCAGCCTCATCTTCTATGGAATCTTGATCAGGTTAGAGCTGTTCAGCAGGGCAACAATTTTCTATGCACATCCCCAACCATTCACTAAATTCATTCTGCATATTGGATATAACCCCTATACACAATTTACTCAGGTGAAAGGGAACATCGATACCCAGACACATCAACTTATAGATGCTCGAGGGAAGCCTAGGTACTGCTATTCTCTTATGCTGGAAAATCATGTCATACATGTATGCTGCATATAGAGCCTTCTCCTTAACCCTATTGTGGTGTCTTTTACAAGATACTTGTAGTTTTCAGATTCAGAGTTTACGGCAGCATATATTTTTTTTAGCCACATCAGATTTTTGTTGTTGGAATTTGGTCTACATTTCAGTAGCTACATAAGTTGCATACTGCAGCACTGCAATGCACCTCATAGCAATGCCAAAGCGCACCGCAAGTGGTTGTATTCAGCACAAGATAATCTCTATAGGCATAGGACTCATCATCTAAAAATGTTAATTTGCCAATTAGTCAGTGCAGCTTTTGCAGTTTGAGTATCTATTTTATTATTCTGTCCAACCATGATACTCGATGTAGCACCAGCCTAATAACATTACAGGCAATGTTAAATTGTTAAGTTAGTTCAAGTTTTGGTTTTGTTAACTGGTGCTTCTGGTTTACTAACTGTGCTATATTTGTTTTAATATCTTATGCAAAAGGTGCATGCTTCATTGAGCTGTGTGCTATCAGTAGTTTTGTATTCTGACACTTAATTTGTACATCAGATTTGACGGTGCAGTTCCAGAGCCACGCAAGGGAATAAGAAGTGGGCATGTGCCTGGGAGCAAATGCGTTCCTTTTCCTCAGGTTGAAATTTGCAATTATCTAGTCAGTTTGTACTGTTCTTTCGAAGATGATGGTTTGGTTAAACTTGTGTTGCTGTTATTTGTTGTATGTGCTTACAAATATAGTAGTAATGGGTATTTCTTGTACACATTTCACAGTTGAAGGTCAATATTCTACCTATTATATGATATATTTTTTTCATTTTGAATATGATTCATTAAATTGCAGTTTCCTCATTCCTTTGATTTTGATTATGGTATGTCGTGTGTCACAGAATCTTTTTATAATCTGTACCGGTCAAATATTGTTAGATTTGACCATCTAGAAAGACAATATACACTTCCATAATTTATAATTACTTCTATGTATGGCAACATATTTTCAACGAAACTCTTGGTCGAAGTGTCCATGTCCAAATTGACTTATATTATGACATAGTATTAATGTTGTTACAAGACTAAGCCTAGTACCTAGTATGTTATATTTGGTTGGTGGGGTTAATGATGGATGTTGCTAAGTCTTATTCGACTTTTTTCAGGTGCTTGACAGTTCACAAAAGCTGTTACCTGCAGATGACCTCCGTAAACGATTTGAGCAAGAAGGTACTTCATTATCCATGTAGATTTTCCTAATATTAACTTTTCCTGCCGAATGCCCTCCAGTAGTCAGGTTATGCTTGTGTTGATTGGAAGCCTCTGTCTTACCAATTTGGGAGTATCTGGACATGTTTGCGTTCTAATTGAGCGTGCTGATGGGATCATGGGAATTCACCAATTAAAATCTAAACCCGTATTTGTCCAATTAATAAGACTAATTTTGTGAAGCTTTGTTATGTAATTGAATAAGATCTTGCTGGCACCTTTATTTATTTTCTCAGTGGTATTTAATGTAGAAATAGAACTATGGCCATAGCCATGCCAATCTTTCTAACTCTTTACTCTGGCCTGATCTGAAATCAGGCGTATCACTTGATCAACCCATTGTGACCTCTTGCGGAACTGGTGTGACAGCATGTGTACTAGCTTTGGTAAGACTACTTTGAGACTTGTGATCGCACCATTTCCTTTGCCAATGCTAGATTGTGTTTCTAAACCAGTAAATCGTATGTTGTCATTGTCAGGGTCTTCATCGCCTCGGCAAAACCGATGTTGCAGTATATGATGGATCATGGACTGAGTGGGGTGCTCACCCTGACACTCCAGTTGCTACTGCTGCTTAGTCTTAGTTCATGGAGGATAAATCTATTGTACTTGCGCTGGAAGAAGGGCAGAAGGCAAAGGAAAGTGAAGAGGTCGGGTGGGGAAAACGACGCTGTTCGGCGTTTTCAATGTAAATTATCGAAACAGAGAAAGGTGGAATATATGCTACTATGTGAATTAATACTTAATGATCGAATCTCCGAGGGTCTCTTCTGTGCGCTCGGGCAATAATATACAACATGACATTCCACTGCCAATGTTTATACACGTATTTTGGAGTTTCTGCTGTTGTATTCTGTAACTTCTATGAATCAAAATTTTGTATTACCCATGTAAAAAAAAACTGTATTACTACGGTACGCCTATACAGATACTCAAAAATCAACTTGATGCTAAAATAATCTCTTCCAAAAAATTAAAAATTTGATATGCCTCTCATTTCAGCAAGGAGGAGGTTTCAGTCGAGCTTGCTGATACGTTGGTCCCGGCGCTGTTGCTGCTGACGCCTGTTACAACAGAAGACGTACCGGTGCTGCTGCCGCTGCCTGTTGTTACAGCAGAAGATGTGTAAGTGAAAGCACCAATCTGTGGCATGAAGGTCGCCACCGGCATCCTCGCCGGGAGGCTCGGCAGCTGCGCCTCGAACCGCAGCACATTGACGGCCTGCCTAATCGACGGCCTCAGGCTCCGATCTGGGTGAGCACACCAGAGCCCGACGATCATTACGCACTCCAACTCCTTGCCGTTGAATTCTCCTTCCAGCCGCTCATCGGCGGCGTCAAGGATCCTTCCCCTGCCGTACCAGTCCCAGACCCATTGAGCCAGGTGGACTGCGTCGTCCTCGTGCTGAACCAGAGGCCGCCTGCCACAGGCGATCTCAAGGAGGACGACACCGAAGCCGTAGACGTCCGACTCGGCATTGGTCTTGCCGGTCATCATGCATTCCGGGTCCATGTACCCCATGGTGCCGGCGAGCACCGTCGTGTGTGATCCACGGCCATGGTCGACGAGCCTAGCGAGGCCGAAGTCGCCGAGCTTTGCGGCGAAGGAGGCGTCCAGCATGATGTTGCTGGGCTTGATGTCCCTGTGCAGGACGCACTGCTCCCACTCCTGGTGAAGGTACAGAAGAGCAGAGCCCAGTCCCAGCACGATCTCATGCCTGACTGGCCATGGCAGCACGGCAGCATTCTCGGAGCCATAGAGATGCGTGTCGAGGCTGCCATTGGGCATCAGCTCGTAGACCAGCAGGAGCTCGCCGCCGCCGTGGCACCAGCCGATGAGCTGCACGAGGTTCCGGTGCCGGAGCCGGCTTATGATTGTCACCTCGGAGGCGTACTCCTTTCTCCCCTGCTTGGACCCCTTGGAGACTCTCTTGATGGCCACCTCGAGGTTGGATTCCTTGAGATGTCCTCTGTACACGGAGCCGAAGCCTCCTTCCCCGAGCTTCTTCTCGTCGGAGAAGTTTTCGGTGGCCATGGCCAGCTCGCCGTAGCGAAACCGCTTCGGCCCGGTTCCTTTCTCGAAGTCGTCTTCCATGGCCGGGTCGTCGCCGCCGTCGAAGAAGCTGCCCTCTTCCAGCTGCTGCTCTCTTTCCTTCTCAAGGATTTTAGCTTGCTTTCGCCGCCGCCGTCGTAGGGAGAGACAGATCAAGGAGCCCAGAATGATCACGAACGCTACAGAACCGACAGAGAGGCCGATCACAAGCCCTGTTCTTGAAGACGACGGCCGCGGCGGTGGCTGTGGCGATTCAGGCTGTGAAGACGACGGTGGCGGTGGCTGCGGCGGTTCAGGCGGCAGGGTGATATCGAAGGCGCCAAGCTGGTACTTGACGAAGCAGCTGTACGCCTTGATGGCGCCGCCGGTAGCGTTGGTGAAGCTTGACCTGAGCTGCCCGACCAGCGAGACGAGGCACGTGGTGCACTCCGTCGAGTTGAGGTCCCTCGTGCACTGCGCCAGCCCGTAGACCAGCTTCGCCGCGTCGCCGTCGTACGGCGTGGTCGCGTTGGCCACCCGCGACGGCGAGCTCGCCGCCTGCCCCGTGAGGCCGGACATCAGCGTGACCCACGCGTTGAGCATCTTGTCCTGGTCGACGGTGACGCCCGAAATGGTGGTGGTGACGTAGAAGGCCACGTTAAGGTCGGCGGTCCCGGCAAAGGGCGGCGCAGGCGAGTACTGGAGCACGCACGCGTCGTATGCCGCGCGCACGGTCCGGCTTCCAGGGCACACCGTCGTGATCCCGGCGGGAGCACCGGCGAGGCACTCCTGGCACTGCGTCGCGTTGCGGTCGGCGTAGCACATGATGAGGCCGAAGACCTTGTCGGCCGTCCCCGGCGCCCCGGCCGTGCCGTTGTAGAACCATCCGTTGCTGCCTGCGGCCGCGGGGAGGCCGGCGAGGAGCTGGTCCAGGTTCTTCTTGTACTGGCTGCCGTCTGTGTAGTTATCTGCAGTCGAGCAGGAAGGCGCGAACGGAAGCACGCCCTGACCGACCACCGCGGCACAGAGCAAGGCGACGACGGCGAGGAGCAGAAGGATACGCCGGGAAGAAGCCATAACGGTGGCTGGCCGGGAATCGAACGCTGCTGTGAGGACCAATTTGTTGCATAGGTGACTTCACGTCTTCACCTACCTCTCTGTCGTCTTGGTTGCAGATTTTTCTTAGCAAAAGTTATGAACTCCCTTGCTTAGAATCTGTCTTAAGAAGCAGGTAGGTAAATAGATTAAGAGTATGGACCGTGTCAAATAATCCCATTTTAATGATGCACTTTTTGCCGGCCAATTCTCTTGTGCTCAGAAGAACAAGTCCAGTCTTTGCTCCAGTCACCATCGCTGCTGCTGCAGTCATTTTCCTGTCAAGTTCAGATAAAATGAGAGAAAGTTTCGTCCAAAGACGCATGTTTGATTAGGAGCTGAGAGCGTCGAGATATGGTCAGAACAGTGGAGTTGATGAGTCATGAGTGCAGTGGTTGGGACAAGTCTTGGACGGGCAGAACGGGAGAGACGAGAGAGGCGAGACATGAGAAACCTGATCGAGGGCCCCGCGTCGCTACTGTTGGGGCGACACGGGCGGAACCCTAGCTCCACTCCCCCGCCGCCACCCCCGCCACCAAGCCCCCTTGCCGCCGCCGGCGAGAGCCGCCGGGCAAAGCCCGCGCGGTGCCGGCGGCGGCGGAATCCCGCAATCGGCTTGAAGCTCCGCGCCTGCCTGCCTCTTCAGAAGACCCCCGTATGCTCTCCCTCTGTCGAAGCTGCTCCACCACCGCGTCGATCCGCCCGCCGGCGAGCCCACCCTTCGTCCTCTCCGGCGTGGATCTAGCGCCTTCTCCGTCAGATCCGCCGCCCGCTGCTTCATCCCCGCCTCCTGTCCCCCCCCCCCCTCCCCGCGCGGCCGGCCTCCTGGTCGCTGCCGACGGCCGGCTCGACCCCTGTGGCGTCCGGCGCGGCTCCCATTCGTCGGACCTCGCGTGGAGGCTGCACCCCCTCCCCATCGCTCCCACCCGCGCAGCCCTGGTGCGGCCGGACTCCTGGTCGCTGCCGACGGCTGGCTCGACCCCAGTTGCCTCCGGCGCGGCTCCCGTTCGTCGGACCTCGCGTGGAGGCTGCACCCCCTCCCCGCCGGCAGCTCCCCTCCATCTCTCCCCTCCGGTTCAGGCAAGTGTCAACAGCTCGTAGTGAACTTTGGGATGTGGTGTTCTGCTTTGCTTCGGGTGAAAACCCACTACCGGTCTTGGCCGGTGCCGACAACGGCGACGCCGTTGGGCGCCGTCTTCCTCGTTGGAGGAATCAAGGTTCATGTCCTTGAGGTGTCCTCTGTACACGGAGCCGAATCCTCCTTCCCCGAGCTTCTTCTCGTCGGAGAAGTTGTCGGTGGCCATGGCCAGCTCGCCGTAGCGGAACCGCTTCGGCCCGGTCCCTTTCTCGAAGTCGTCTTCCATGGCCGGGTCTTCGACGCTGTCATCGAAGAAGCTGCCCTCTTCCAGTTTCTGTTCCCTTTCCTCCACAAGGATTTTAGCTTGCTTTCGCTGCCGCCGCCGTCGTAGGGTAATACAGATCAAGGAGCCAAGAATGATCACGGACGCTACAGAACCGACACAGAGCCCAACCACAAGCCTTGTTCTTGAAGACGACGGCCGCGGCGATTCAGGCTGTGAAGATGACGACGGTGGCGGCGGTGGCTGTGGCGGTTCAGGCGGGAGGGTGATGTCGAAGGCGCCAAGCTCGTACCTCACATAGCAGCTGTACGCCTTGATGGCGCCGCCGGTATCGTTGGTGAAGCGTGTCCTGAGCTGCCCGACCAGGGAGGAGAGGCACCTGGTGCACTCCGTGGCGTTGAGGTCCCTGGTGCACTGTGCCAATCCGTACACTAGCTTCGCCGGGTCACCGTCGTACGGCGTGGTCGCGTTCGCCACCCGTGACGGCGAGCTCGCGGCCTGCCCCGTGAGGGTGGTCATGAGCGTGAGCCAGGCGTTGAGCATCTTGTCCGGGTCGACGGTCACGCCCGGCGCGCTGGCGCGCACGAGGAAAGGAAACTGGAGGTCGGCGTCGGAGAAGAAGGAGGGAGGCGGCGAGTACCGGAGCATGCACGCGTCGTAGGCCGCGCGCACGTTCCGGCTTCAGTTGGAATTTATGGGCCTTTGCCCAGCATTTTGCCCATGGCCCAATTAATTCCTAAAATTTCATGGCCCATTTATTTGACTGGTTTGGGGACTAAAATTTAGTACCATACTGCTAGTTGGGAGAGTGCTGCACTACTTTATATAGTGAGCTGTACTAGCACTTGGTAAGCATGTGAGAACAGGAAGGCTCTCTCGTGCGCACTCCTCCTCCTCCTCCGCCGCCGCCCGTCCGTCTCGTCTCGTCACGACGCGCCGCGCCGCGGGTTGCGGGAATCTCGCCGAGCCGAGCTTATATTGGGGTGCTTTACAAACGGTGGCGCATGAGAGTGCCCTCCTCAGTATCCTTGACGATTCCATTGTGGATCCGTACATGTCGTTTGATAACGGTAAGGATATGTGGGATATGCTCGAGGATAAATTTGGGGCCTCGGACACTGGCAGCGAGTTGTATGTCATGGAGCAATTCTATGACTACAAGATGACTGATGAACGTTCTGTTGTACAACAGACTCATGAGATACAGTCACTCGCAAAAGAACTTGAGCACTTCAAGTGTAAGCTACCGGACAAGTTTGTGGCCGGTGACATTATCGCTAAGCTTCCATCTTCATGGAACAACTTTGCTACTGCTCTGAAACACAAGAGACAAAAGTTTTCCGTTTCGGATCTCATTGGTTCTCTTGACGTGGAAGAAAAGGCGAGAGCAAAGTACACTCGTGCTCGAGTGGCTGAGACTGGTTCTAGTGCCCACGTGGTACAGAAAAAGAATTTCCAGCTGTCCCACAAGACCAAATATAGCAAGGGCAAATTTGAGGGCAAAGCCAAGTCTGATGATAGGCACAAGCCAAAACAGCCTACCAACTTCAAGAAGAACAACAACAAGCCGAGGAAGGGATCATGCCATGTTTGCGGTGATCCAACTCACTGGGCACCTCGCTGTCCCAACCGCCATGAGCTGCGCGGACTGGACAACAACGGCAAGTCTGCCAATGTTGTCATTGGTGACACTGAGATGAAGGAATCTGGGTACGGTATATTTCCTACCATTCTTTCAGTTTGTCATTCTCCTGAATGGTTGATTGACACTGGTGCCAATGTACATGTTTGTGCTGATGCCTCCATGTTTTTTTCTTACCAGTTCACAGGGACTTCACCTATGCCGATGGGAAACGGGTCACATGCTTCTGTTCGTGGTGTTGGCACGGTCGATCTGAAGTTTACTTCGGAAAAGATCGTGCGGCTGAAGAACGTGCATCATGTGCCCTCCATCAATAAAAATCTCGTCAACGGATCTCTTCTGTGTCGAGATGGTTATAAGTTGGTTTTCAAGTCCAGTAAAGTTGTAATATCTAAGTATGGACAATTTGTTAGAAAAGGCTATGAGTGCGGAGGCTTGTTCCGCCTATCTTTGTAGGATATTTGCACTAAAATTATTAATCATATTTGTCATGAGGTTGAGTCCAATATTTGGCATTCACGACTTTGTCATATTAAGTTTGGTTGCATGACGCGGCTAGCTAGTTTGGATTTAATTCCGAAATTCACTACTGTCAAAGGTTCCAAGTGTCAAATATGTGTGCAAGCTAAGCAACCTCGCAAGTCTCGTACGACTGCTGAGGCAAGAGACTTGGCACCACTGGAACTTATACATTCAGATCTCTGTGAGATGAATGGCGTGTTGACAAAAGGCGGAAAGAAATATTTCATGACGCTTATTGATGACTCCACTAGATATTGTTATGTGTATCTTCTGAAAACAAAAGATGAAGTTCTAAGCTACTTTAAAATCTATAAAGCTGAAGCAGAGAACCAACTTGATCGGAAAATTAAACGGCTAAGATCTGATCGTGGTGGAGAGTATTTTTTCCAATGAGTTTGATTCGTTTTGTGCGGAACATGGTATAATCCATGAGAGGACGCCTCCCTACTCGCCTCAGTCAAATGGAGTGGCTGAAAGAAAGAACCGAACTCTAACTGATTTGGTTAACGCCATGTTAGACACTTCGGTCTCTCCAAGGCATGGTGGGGGAGGCTTTATTGACAGCTTGTCATGTCCTAAACCGAGTTCCCACAAAGACGAAAACTGTTTCTCCATTTGAGGAATGAGAAAGGAAAAATACGAGACTCTCTTACTTTCGTACTTGGGGTTGTTTGGTGAAACACAATATACCAATTCCCAAGAAGCGCAAGTTTGGACCAAAAACCGTGGATTATGTTCTTCTGGCCTACGCTTTTCATAGCGTTGGTTATAGATTTTTGGTAGTAAAATCTGAGGTATCCGTCGTTAATGTTGGTACGATTATGGAGTCGAAGGATGCGACTTTCTTTGAGGAAATCTTTCCGGTGAAGGATATGCCTAGCTCATCAAATCAGGAGATGCCTAATACATCTAGTCAGGAATTGGTTGATATTCCTGATCCTACCATTTCGATAGAACACACTGATAATCCTGTGGAGTATGACAATGAAGTTCCTGTTAGGAGCAAGAGACAGAGGACTGCAAAGTCCTTTGGTGAAAGAAGGTGAAGACTTCTTTGATACTTACTCACATGTGGCTAGACTGACCACGATTCGAGTGCTACTTTCGTTGGCTGCCTCGCATGGTCTTCTCGTTCATCAAATGGACGTTAAGACAGCTTTCCTAAATGGAGAGTTAGACGAGGAAATCTACATGGATCAGCCCGATGGTTTTGTAGTACCTGGTCAGGAAGCAAAGGTGTGCAAGTTGTTGAAATCTTTATATGGCCTTAAGCAAGCTCCAAAGCAATGGCATGAAATGTTTGAAAGAACTTTGACTGCTGCAGGATTCATCATAAATGAATTGTGTGTACTATCGCTATGGTGGGGGCGAGGGAGTTATTCTCTGTCTGTATGTCGATGACATACTGATCTTTGGAACCAGTCTTGAGTTGATTAAGGAGGTTAAGGATTTCTTATCTCGTTGTTTTGAGATGAAGGATCTTGGAGAAGCTGATGTTATCTTGAACATCAAGCTGCTGAGAGATGGTAATGGTGGGATCACACTGCTTCAGTCCCACTATGTGGAAAACGTCTTGAGTCGCTTCGGGTATGACGACGGCAAGCCTTCTCCGACACCATATGATCCTAGTGTGTTGTTTCGAAAGAATCAACAGAGTACTAGAGATCAGCTGAGATATTCTCAGATTATTGGCTCGCTTATGTATTTGGCTTGTGGCACGAGGCCTGACATCTCGTTTCCTGTGAGCAAGCTGAGCCGGTTTGTTTCTAATCCGGGAGATGATCACTGGCATGCTCTTGAGAGAGTTATGCGTTATTTAAAAAACACTGCGAGCTATGGAATTCACTATTCCGGGTATCCGAGGGTACTAGAAGGTTATAGTGATTCAAACTGGATATCTGATGCTGATGAGATTAAGGCCACGAGTGGTTATGTGTTTACACTCGGTGGTGGCGCTGTTTCCTGAAAGTCTTGCAAGCAGACCATCTTACCGAGGTCAACTATGGAGACAGAACTCACAGCATTAGACACAGCCACTGTTGAAGCAGAGTGGCTTCGTGAGCTCTTGATGGACTTACCTATGGTTGAAAAACTAATACCCGCTATTCTTATGAACTGTGATAATCAAACCGTGATAGTTAAGATTAAAAGTTCTAAGGATAATTTGAATTCATCAAGGCATGTGAAGAGGAGATTAAAATCTGTCAGGAAATTGAGAAACTCCGGAGTTATTGCGTTGGATTATATCCAAATGTCTAAGAACTTGGCAGATCCCTTCACAAAGGGTTTATCACGTAATGTGATAGATAGTGTATCAAGTGAGATGGGTTTGAAACCCACGGTATGAGTTGTCCACAGTGGTAAACCACTCTATGTGATCGGAGATCCCGTGAATTAGAAGTGGGAGATAAGCTGTTGGTCAGCTGGGAGGAGAGTATCCCTACATTATTTTCCCACTCCGTGAAGATGCAATACTTTCCTGATCTGCATGGCAGGTTGATATTTATCTTAATGTGTTCCAAGCGGCTTACTTTTATAAGCGGAGATGTTATCCTGCAGAGCATCTCTTGAGAAATACACCTATATGAGTCTGACTATTAAACGTCGAAGTCTACGAGAGTTGGGTGCTCTCTAGTAAACTCATGAAAGGTCTTGGAGTATGACGCATACGCTCCACCCGCGGGGAAGCCTTGCGGCAGCCCAGTATCGGTCAAGGGCTTGTGTGAAACTAGTTTGCAGCAAACTTGTAGTTCAAGACATAATCCACTATTCAAGTTGTGATCTAGTGTATCATAAGTTTTTAAGTGGAAGATCAACTTAACAGTCTCCACTAAGCACCTGTATATAAACAACGTTTTGGAACAAATGTGGCATGATGTGCCAATGAGACTTTGTGGGGGATTGTTGGAATTTATGGCCTTTGCCCAACATTTTGCCCATAGCCCAATTAATTCCTAAAATCTCATGGCCCATTTATTTGGCTGGTTTGGGGACTAAAATTTAGTCCCATACTGCTACTTGGGAGAGTGCTGCACTACTTTATATAGTGAGCTGTACTAGCACTTGGTAAGCATGTGAGAACAGGAAGGCTCTCTCGTGCGCACTCCTCCTCCTCCTCCGCCGTCATCCGTCCGTCTCGTCACGACGCGCCGCGGGTTGCGGAAATCTCGCCTAGCCGAGATTATATTTTTGCAGTCCGGGAAATTTATTAAGTCATTGATTAATAATTAACGGACGTGTTAATTGTTTTGACGTTTCCATTTGGTAAGAGTCATTGATTAATAATTAACGGACGCGTTAATTGGTTTGACGTTTCCATTTGGTAAGAGTCATTGATTAATAATTAACAGACGCGTTAATTGCTATGACGTTTTCATTTTGGTGGAGACGTTACCGACTTAATCGTGGGCTGCGGCCCACTTCCTACCCGACCGCTCTATATATGCAGAGGAAAACCCGAGCCGCCATATACGGAAAACACATGGTCGCTCACCGCCCTAGTTTCAGAACCTTGCGCCGCCGTATTCCAAATCTTTTCCATCCCGTCTTCCGGCGTGCACCGGTTGAAGGGACAGTAGGCCTCCGAAATTCCGCCTCTTGTGATCTTGTACGGGAGAGGGGCGATCAGTTTTTTGGGGAGCGCACTCGCGCGACTACTGGCTTCGAGTTCTTCCCCAACGACGACTTCTTCCCCGACATCGCCAATCTCTTCATCGACGACATGGGCGACACCGGGTCCGCTGCTGCTACTGCCGCATCGTATGTCTTCTTGATCTTCCTGTTCGATATGCTGCTAGAGTTTCTGTTTGTGTTAGTTGCTCTAGATTCATTCTATTTATCTATTATTTTAGTAGATTGCATGATTAATTTAATTATGTTTATTCTAGTCATAAATTGTTTATCAATTTCGTGAATTAAATCTACTGCTAAATTGTTTATATATTCAACAGCTTCCGGGGCACACCGTGGTGATTCCGGCGGGAGCACCGGCAAGGCACTTCTGGCACTGCGCCGCGTTGCGGTCGGCGTAGCACATGATGAGGCCGAACACCTGGTCGGTCGTCCCCGGGATCCCGGCCGTGCCGTTGTAGAACCAGCCGTTGCTTCCCGCTGCCGCGGTGAGGCCGGCGAGGAGCTGGTCGAGGTTCTTCTTGTACTGGCTGTCGTCGCTGTAATTGCCGGCCGTCGAGCAGGTAGGATTGGCCGGCAGCAGGAGATTGCCGTCCTGAGCAACCGCCGCGGCGCAGAGCAAGGCGACGCCGAGGGCGACGAGCAAAGGGAGACGATGGGAAGAAGCCATGGACGTACGGTGGCTGGCAGGACCAGGACAACGGAATCGGACGCCGCTGCCAGGATGAATGGATGATCGAGGTGTTTGGTTTCTGAATATCTCGCGGGCCTTTCGGACCAATTTCTTGCAAAGATGACTCAACCTGCCGCCTTGGTTGCAGAATTTTCTTAGGAGCAGGTCAAGTCAAGATTCACGACTTGGAAAAGTTATATCCTCCGGTGCTTAAATCCTGTCTTAAGCAGCAGCAGCAGCAGATAGGTAGAAAGATTTTGACTCTGGACCGTGTCAAATCATCCCATTTTTCAATCTTGCCGGCCAATTCTAGTGCTCAAAAGTCAAAACAAGTCGAGTCGCTGCTGTAAGTAAAAATCATATCTACTTAACTTCTCCTGGTGGAGGATTTTGTAATAATTGGTTTCTTTAAATGAAATCGGGAGGGCCTTTGTTTCAAAAAAACTTAACTTCTCCTACCAAGTTCAGATAAAGTGGGAGCAAGTTTCTTCCCAAGACTCGTGTTGGATCAGCAGTTGAGAGCTTCGAGACAGATATGGGCAAAGCCGTGGCGTTGCCAAGTCTTGGACGCCGTCACGAGTGACTATGGCATGGCATCAGCTTCCAAGCTTTGCTTCTCACCGTGGAACTGTGGAAGGATTGTCGAATTGACGCAGCGATTCTTCACTCGAAAACCATGGCATCACACCGTCTCCTTGTCAGCGACCAGGACCTACGAGACAGTGAGACTGTAGGGTATATCCGGGAACACGGCTGGATCAAGCACCGAGAAGGGTGCCCAAGAGAATTCCTGGGTGGATGGGTGAGAGAGAGATGACAAATGGCTCCCGATGGGAGCTCGTTTTGTGAATTTTTTCGAAAATGACATTTCAAAGTTCCAAAAAATTCGGAAAACAATCCTAGATTTAGATAACGATGAGATCTATTATTGTGCAAAAAACCAATTCAAAATTCGTTGTATTTTAGGCTGAGAAAAAAGACAAATGGGTGGATCTAAGTGTGGTGAACAGTGCATATTTTCAAAATTGAAAGTTTGACAGTTTTGTCATTTTTGTGTAGCTTAGAATATAACAAATTTTCAATTAATTTTGCACGAATGGTAGAGCTCAACTATATTTACACCTAGGATTTATTCCAATTTTTGAAACTTTAAAATGCACATTTTCAAATTTTAAAAATTGCCACCATGGAGCTCGGGTCCCATTTGTGGTTTCCGGTGGATGGTAGACTTCTTTCTTATAAAGCAACGTTTGATTCCTAGGTGCATATGGACTCTTTATTAAAATGTGTTTTAAGCGTATTTTTAAATGTCAAAAAAAATTGGCGCATAGATCTTAATATCCTATGTTTTCATGAAGTCGTTTCACAAAAACCCCTCTGTTGCTTGTGTAAAAAAGGTAAATTTTTGTGCTAAAATAATTTTTTCTCGAGACAGTTTTTTCTTTTTTACACGAGTAATACAATTTTTTCCACAGAACGACTTTATAAACACATAGAATATGAAAATGTATCTAAAATATTTATTTTGAGATTTTTTTTATATTTGAAAATATATTTTTTAATACCGGGTACATATGCACCCGAGAGTCAAAGTGGATTTCACCTAGATTGATGCCTTTACAAGCACTAGTAATCGTGCACGTGCAACACACGTGTCATATCAGAGAATATATTATCAAAATGAACCGACAAATGTAATGTAAAAATGTATTTTCGAGAGGATTTACAAATATTTGTTTCCATTAATAAAATCAGTAGTCTGGTAAATAATCAGAAGTTGTTTTTGGAGAGTATTTGTGTAAATCGATGACTGTAACATGTTCAGTCCACTTCTTTTTCTGGGTAAAATTAAATTATTCAACAATACAAAGATGATGGTAAATTCCTTTTCTTAAGAGAAGTCTATTTATACATCTCCACTAATATTAAAAGACAGAGTCTGTCAGATCCGGAGGATCTGAACCGTCCATCAGACCCGATCCAACGTCTCAAATTTGCCCAATTATGTATGTTGTGCACCTTTTTTGAAAAAGAAAAAAAGCCCACTACCCAGAAAAAGTAAACCGCTCTATTCCCCGTTTCCCCTCCCAAAACAAAGCACCCGCCGGAGCAACCCGTCTTTGTCGCCGCCGTCCTTCCTCGTGACGCCTTCAGGAGACCGCCGACCGCCAGTCTTCTTCGTCTGCCGTTCCCCACACCGCCGCTCCGCCGTACCCCCCCGACTTTCCTGGTGGAAAGAAACAAAGAAAGCCACTGCCATCTATCCATCCACGACTCCGCCGCCCGAGCAGCGAACAAACGAACCAATAGGGTTGAAGGAATCAATCACCGCCATCTTCACATCATCGCGCCGCCGCTCCATCCCTTGGTCCTCGCCCATCTCTGGCAGTGCTCGCTGTTGATCCGCACACCGTCCCTCGCGCTGCTTGTCGTCGATCTGCCCAGCGTCCCTCACGACGCTGCCACGGCCGCACCAACCCGTTCGGCAGGCGAGGAAGCTGCGGCGACGTTCGGTGGCTGGTCAATTTTTGGGAGGTTTCTTTGTGATGGAGGCGGCTGTGGCGACGATGCTGGAGGCCGGGGTGGGGCGGCTCTAGGGGCCGAGCCTGGCCGTGATGCTCGCCGAGATGTCAGCGCCGCTCGCCATCGCGCTGGTGGCGTTGGCCACGCTGCCCAGTCTTCTGGGACGGCTGCAGGTGCTCATCCTCCGCCTCTGCTCCAGAGGGAAAGAGGCCATCTCCTCGCGCATCTCCACCTACTGCTCCTCCGGGGACGACCACTCCGAGGACGGCGAGGACGAGAGCGACGACGACGCTGCCACGGTCGCACCAACCGAAGCCATCCGTTGCCATCGCATCCATCAACAGCCATCCTGGTTCTCCTATTTCAGATTTGGAAATTTGTCAGCTTGGTGTTCCTGGTTCTCCTATTTCAGATTGCTTTGGTCTATCTGTTAAATGCTAATGATACTGGACAGTACTGCTTCTTCTGATCAGTACTTCGATGATTAGTCCAGGGCAGTGATGATTGTTAATGTATTTTTCTGGCAATAGCATCAAATGGTGAAGAATTGCTGTGTTCAGTGAGCAAGCACTATTTCACTGCAATAATCAAATATATGCTAAGCGGTAGGATTCAATATTTTAACCTGCTATGACCCTTGTTCATCGTATTCCACATAACCTCTTTGACTATCTCCTTGTGACCTTGTTTCTAGGAGAAAATTCGTTTCTGCCTTAGACATCCAAAAGAGAGACAATACTCAGAGTACTAGACTCCTTAGTACTTATCTCTCTTTTATCAGTGTAGACGCATCAGGAGTTTTCAGCTGGCTACCCGTTTCATGCTTAAAACAATGCAGTAACATGTTCATCTTAATGTCAGTGGGTTTCTTATCTTCAGATTTTAAGAAACCAGAGTTGGCAATGGAAAAGGAGATAGTCAAAGAGGTTATGTGGAATACGATGAACAAGGGTCATAGCAGGTTAAAATATTGAATCCTATCTCTTAGCATATATTTGATTATTGCAGTGAAATAGTGCTTGCTCACTGAACACTGCAATTCTTCACCATTTGATGCTATTGCCAGAAAAATACATTAACAATCATCACTGCCCTGGACTAATCATCGAAGTACTGATCAGAAGAAGCAGTACTGTCCAGTATCATTAGCATTTAACAGATAGACCAAAGCAATCTGAAATAGGAGAACTAGGAACACCAAGCTGACAAATTTCCAAATCTGAAATACGAGAACCAAGATGGCTGCCGCTGGATGCGATGGCAACGAATGGCTTGGGTTGGTGCAGCCGTGGCCGCGTCGTCGTCGCTCTCGTCGTCGCCGTCCTCGGAGTGGTCGTCCCTGGAGGAGCAGTAGGTGGAGATGCGCGAGGAGATGGCCTCCATCCCTTGGGAGCAGAGGCGGAGGATGAGCACCTGCAGCCGTCCTAGAAGGCTGGGCAGCGTGGCCAACGCCGCCAGTGCGACGGCGAGCGGCGCCGACATCTCGGCGAGCATCACTGCCAGGCTCGGCCCCTGGAGCCGCCCCACCCCGGCCTCCAGCATCGTCACCGCAGCCACCTCCATCACAAAGAAACCTCCCCAAAATCGACCAGCCGCCGAACGTCGCCGCAACCTCCTCGCCCGCCGAACGGGTTGGTGCGGCCGTGGCAGCGTCGTGAGGGACGCTGGGCAGATCGACGACAAGCAGCGCGAGGGACGGTGTGCGGATCAACAACGAGCACTCCCAGAGATGGGCGAGGACCAAGGGATGGAGCGGCGGGGCGATGATGTGAAGATGGCGGTGATTGATTCCTTCAAACCTATTGGTTCGTTTGTTCGCTGCTCGGGCGGCGGAGTCGTGGATGGATAGATGGCAGTGGTTTTCTTTATTTCTTTCCACCAGGAAAGTCGGGGGGGGGGGGGGGGGGAGGGGGGGGTACGGCAGAGCGGCGGTGCGGGAACGGCAGACGAAGGAGACTGGCGGTCAGCGGTCTCCTGAAGGCGTCGCGAGGAAGGACGGCAGCGACAAAGGCGGGTGCTCTGTTTCGGGAGGGGAAACGGGGAATAGAGCGGTTTACTTTTTCGGGTAGTGGGCTTTTTTTCTTTTTCAAAAAAGGTGCACAACATACATCATTGGTCAAATTTGAGACGTTGGATCGGGTCTGATGGACAGTTCAGATCCTCCGGATCTGACAGACTCTGTCTTTTAATATTAGTGGAGATGTGTAGCTAGCATTCTTATGTATTTACTGCCGTTTATTAAATTTCCCAAATGGACTATTAAAGTGATTAGTTCCAAAATATCATTTGGTTAATTGGGAATTTATCTGTCAAATGAAGGAATATGGTGGTTGGGTATCGAAAATTCGAGGGATTTTAATCTTTGTCTACTATCCTCCATATTCCTTCATTTGACTACTCGGGGAATTTTGTAGCTGGGTATCGAAAATCCGAGGAATTTACTAATAAATGTGAGGGAATTTTGCATGTAAGTGAACTAAACATGTTTTATATATGTATGTATTTATTTGCATTAAGTTTGACCCAACTTGAAGGCATCATCAGACAGGAAAAAAATAGACAATGATTACAATCCAAAATCAAATGGAGTTTTGAGCCATTCATTTCCCAACAGAAAAAAGATCATTGTTCCAAAATATCACTACATGATAAGAAAACAAACAATCTAATCATCATCATCAGGAGCATCACATTCAACATCAGTATCGATGGATGTGAATACCCATCCTTTTTGGGATTCTTCATTGCTTCTTATCTTGATCATAATAATAACACTTAAATAGAATCACATATCGATCAATGGGCTGATCATTATAGTAAACTCAATAATCCCTTCTATGTGACCATAATAGTCATAGAACTCAGTTTTCTTCATTATGCCTGTTAAATGTTATGCTTGTGCCGTGATGCCACTATTTTGTGTCGTCATAATTTTCTCAAGCTCATGAGTATTGTAGGAGACACCATTGGAAATGCAAGCTGAAATTGTTTTTTATCCTTGAGTATGCACCGCTTGATAGAGCTTAAATGTCATCACTAACATTGTCCTTATTCATATTGCGCATGTCAGATATCTACATTTATAATATAGACAAGGTTATCTCATCTGGACATGATTCATAGACAATTCAAAGGCAATTGAGCATCTTACATGACATTTAAACCAAGCATGAATCCCTCCGCCATGTTTTGGTGCAACATAATCTTCTCAGTTTTCTTTTTTGTACAACCTGCAAAGCATAGTCAAGTCACACATATGAATATATCTAATGTTGCTACAAGTTCATTTTTTATGTGAACATATGGTGCATAGAATTAATACATACTCAACAAACAAATCAACCCAACATATACCAAATAAGTAGTTCGTGTTCGACTGAACTTATATCTTGAAAACTATTATTTTTTACTAGTTGAACAACATACTAAAAAACATATCCTCCAACCTTTTTATCTGTTCTGCTTTTGCGATTGAATCTCGGTTCCATACAACATAGGAATATTGAGCAATATGTTACTTGATCGGCAAGATATGTCTCTGCAACAGAGGCTTCCGGTCTAGCTTCATGCTTATATGAATAGTTACTTATGTGTTCTCCACATTATGTAAATCCATTAATGATTAGTGTGGTTACGGATTATCCATGACATGCGTTAATTGTAGAATTGGCTTTCCGATGTTTTATTATTCAAAAAATGGCAATTCAGAAATATTTCGAGCGAAATCTTGGTCAAGACACTCGACCAACATGCGCAAAATGTACATTATATTAATTTTATATGTGGCACAAGATGCAATAAATCTACGATACACTTATAATATGAGAAGAAAAACCCTATAGTATCAGAACAGGCCTACAATAGAAGAATACGAGAAGAATTGTAGATGTGAGATCGAGTAGTTAGA
The DNA here is from genome assembly GCA_947311845.1 of Poa pratensis. NCBI lineage: Eukaryota > Viridiplantae > Streptophyta > Magnoliopsida > Poales > Poaceae > Poa > Poa pratensis. The sequence continues at coordinate 11,394,041 of CAMZMU010000118.1, forward strand.
ACCGGGGAGCTGGGCTATTTAACAACGAATAAAAAGATATTAGTGGAAGGAGGGAGACGTTGAGGATGGAAAGACCGAAAGAGAGATGATTGGGGAAAGGAATAGCACCGTTGGTCTCCATTAATCTCTCCACGGGAGCTGCGGCCTCGTCGCCTCGAATTTGCAAGTGCATGGTGGAGCGGCAGTGGCGGCGCTGTTATGTGGATTGGAGAATTTGGGAAGGAGCGGCGGCACGGTGGACTCAGCCGAGATTCGAGGAGATCGATGGGTGCGACCGTGCGGGTGCGGCAGCAGACTTGATCGATCCGTGAGTGCTAGACTGGGCCCAAATTTTTTTTTTCTAATTGACCGCAGAGTTAATATAGTGGACTGCTAGCTGGGCCAGGGCCCCTAGCTCCTTGGGGCCCAGGGCGGTCGCCCCGTCGCCCCGGCCTATGGGCCGGCCCTGGAGGGAGGCCAATAGGGTGGGCATAAAACCCGATACCCGAACCCCGAACCCAAATTATCCGAGCCCGAACCCGAATTACCCGAACCCGACAAACCAAATGTCGGGTTCTTGTAATTTTAACCAAATTTCGGGTGTCAAATTTCAAAACCCGAATTATGAAAAATCCGAATTACTCGACCCGATTTTTTCGGGTAACCCGAACGCCCACCCAGTAGGCCAGGGGCAGAGAAGGTGGAGAAGAGTAGAAGACGGTGGCAAGAAACGGAAACAGAGAGAGGAGTTTTTTTTTTTTGATTTTTCATACTTGTATTCATACGTAGAGGAAACAAGTACAAGGCCAGATACAAGCAAAGAAAAAAACAAGGAGAATACATAGGGCAGCACAGCTGCAACACACCGTCTTCAACCACGAAGAACTCTAGCACGGTCGACCTCCAACGCCAGAGACGACAGAGAAAGAAGCCGCCCAGAGCTCGCACCCATGGAGCAGAAGAGCTCCTTGCCCGAAGGCGTTGATGAGCCGCATCAACCACCAGCTCCGACGAGCTGGATCTGAAGACGGAGATCGTCCATCAGCCGGGGGCACGCCCCAAGCATCTTCTGCCCCGGATCTGGGCCTGCGCCGCACCACCTCACCGGAGGTGGCCAGATCCGTCACCAGCACGCCACACCACCACGCAGCAGCCGCCTCGCATCTCCTCCTCCGGCCTCCTGTACACTCGTCACCAGCCTGCCACCGGCGCCGGAAGGAGCAGCGGCAGAACGGAGACACACCTGCAGCTTGGGAGCGCCGTCGAGGACGACGCCATGGAGGGGAAGCCACAGAGCTGCAAAACGACGACGCCGGCCACCCCGCCTCAGCCGCGCCGCCCCAAGACCCCTTATCTACACGCCGGAGCGCAGATCCGGGGATCCCCCACCCTCCCGCCGCCGTAGCGGCCGGCGGAGGGAGAGGGATCCCGCGGATACGCCGGCGGCCGCCGGGAGAGCCCGAGTCGCCCCTGAGATCGCCTCTTAGCACTGTAGATGAAGAGGAGTTTCCATAAATAGGACGAGTGTTGTAACAGAGAGAGGAGTTGGAGAGAGGGAGCGAGGTTTTTGTAAGCTGAGATTCCACGGGGTCGGGGGTTTTGTTTGAGATTCGTGCAGAAAACTTGTCACTTTGTTTCTCCTCCCCCACCCGGCCTCACCCTGAGCCTGAGGTCCACGCACGCGGCAAGAAGGGAGGCGCGGCGGCCGGGAGGGAGGAGGCTGGAGGCGGCCGGGCTCCGGTCATGTGCTGTACTGGAGCTCCTTCCGCCGTCTCCGGTCCTGCGCTGTTTCTCCGGCAAGGAGGGAGCTCGGGTGAGCACGTCCTGACGCTGCTCCATTTTCTATGTCCGATCTGATTTGCTCCCCGTTTCCACATCTCGATTTGTTTTTTTATTTTGTTTCCAAATTCCGTGTTTCAGATTGTAAGGACTCCTATTCATTTGGTTCAAGGTGATTGAGAGGGGCCGGTGCGACCTAAGTGCCTTTTATCTGTAGTTCATGCTGAGCCACTTTAAATGACATATACAATATCCAGCTCAGCAACCTGAGTTAATTGTAGTGGATTTTATGGAATATCGATGGTAAAATTATCGAGTGGCACGGATTCCATGCTCGTTTCAGTGCTCAGTTGGAAATCTAGCTCCAACTTTTACATCTTATAGTTACTAATTAAGCACCTGATCCTGAAGGTATAACGATATATGGCATTGCTATTTCCTCCTAATTTGTGATGAACACATAGTGTGGAATTTGTGTGTAAATCCGAGATGAAGGATGAGAAGCCAGCGTGTTATCTCTGTTTAATATAATGGCATGTTAAACTTGATGCACCTTCTAGCCCATGGCTTTCCCAAACTTTTGAAAGTGCAAATGATCTCGTCTTTTCTATTGCCATGTAGTTATTAAGAATTAGCTCTAATGATATTTTCATCACCTTCTGTGCCTCAGATAAATGAGAAAGATGCTCTCAGAGAGAATTTGCAAGATGGATTGTTGAATTATGCTCAAATTTTGAGAGGTAATGAAGCACTGCAGTATTCAAAAAATTCTGATCATTGCTTGGTCTTTTAGCATTGCCTTATTTATCATTATCTTGCAGGGAAATGATGTACGTGATCATACCAAATATAATTACTTCTGGTTCAGTTGAAAGTGCGTGTGATGATGTAAATTTCGATGACCCAAATTTCATGTATATCCGCTGTAAGTTTCTGTTTATAATGAATGATATTAAGCTGATTTTAGCAATTCCTTACATCTCAGAAACAGGACCATGTAATATGATGTGAGAAATTATTACTTCATAGCCTTTTTTTGTTAAACAAAATATTTTCATTAGACTTCCAGATGCTGATAATCTAATATATATTTGTTGTTGATGAAAAGCTTTAGGAGTATCTGGCATTGTGGGCTTCTTTGGGACATCGACAGGTGGCTCTCAAAGCTTTTGGAGAAATCTTATATAGGTTTTTGTTCATCAGCGTTAACTAATTACCGAAATGTTTTTTTACTGGAGTTTAGTTGTTCAAATGTGTTAATCAGATGTAGCTTCTGGAACGTTCCTTTATCAGGCGTTTAAGCATTCTTTATAGGCAAACGTTAGAAGAAAGAAGCTTAGGCAGAATATTTTGCAACTTTGATTGCAAAGTAATCTGCAGAACTTGCTAGGTTTATATATATTTTGGTCTCACATAGTCACATGGGAAGGATAAATAAGCGCGAATTGAAAATGAACACCTATATTTACTTCTAGATGTGCTCATTTTTGCATTACCCACAAATTATATATATTTTTCTCTGTCATTTATATCAGCAAGGAAGTTTATCTGGTTCTAGGCTGATAATAAAGCTGGATTACAAAAAATATTTATGATTAAGATATTATTTCACTCGATTTCCTTATTCTTGACCTGCAGCTAAATTAATCTTTCAGTTTGTTAGTTTGTCAACTTAATTATCATGATAAGAACTGTATATTTGTTTATAATTCTTCGCGTTATCGACATTGAATAGCCTAGCTGGATAACCTTGTGTAAAGTATTTTCTATGGCAACAAAGTGGCAATTTTGTCTCCATTTGGCTTAGCTATTAACTAAAAAATAGAAGAGACTTTAAATATGGTATTTCGAGATTATACTCATGATGTTCCTAACTCTGTATGATTACAGGAAAGCTCAAGATTCTTATATAGATATTTGAGAACATGAACTGCTCCCCTGAGCATATATGTTTGAATCTTCAGAAATAGGAACAAGACTAAATTATGTTACGATTTTGATGTATAGAAGAAGACAGTAGAAAATTTTGTACGTTTACTGACTGACAATAATACCCACCCTGACACACTTCTAGATTAGTGTAATATCGCGTTAAATGCATTATGTCTTCTATATTACATACACATAGCCATATCTGGTATGTTTTTAGTCAACTTATAACCTCAAATTTATTATTTTCATGCACAGTTATACAAGTACCTACAAAGTTCCGCTTGTAGCTTGGGCTCTTGCGTTACATCATTGCTGGCCTTCTTAAGTTTCTGTCCCTGCCCCAGTAGAGATTTTAGGTAGATTATCTGCCTTTATCACTTGAGAGAATTCCTAAACTGAAGTGACCGACCGAAATTTTTGATGATCAGCTTCCTGATGGTAGCAAGGTTAAGAGAAGTACATAAATGGATGGTGGTACTGGAGATAATTGGGTTACAAGGAAGGGAATTTCTTGGCATTTTGGTCTGCGATCATTCCTGCAAGCCTGCTGAGGGGTTACTTTCTACAGTTGTTGCACCAAAATCCCAGCATGCCGATGGTAGCCTGAACTTGATTCTTGTCCATGGAACTGGAATACTCAGATTATTTCGCTGCTTTGTTGCATGTCAGTTTTGTTGGCATCTTCTACTCCCTTTCGTAGAATATGTGAAGGTATTGAAATTTCTGCATAGTCCATTCTAACCACCTGGTTCAATTTGCTTCTGATGCATATTCACGGCATGCAGTCATCGTGGATCTGAACCTTGTTAGTTTTTATTTTCCTAAATCTATTGGCATCTCATGAGTCATGACTCTGTCTGGTCTGCAAATTGTTGGGTTGAGTGACTACCTCTGCTACCTGTGACACTCGATTTTGCAACCATTCCTTGCAGGCAAGGCAAGTAAAGATTAGGTTAGTCGCAGTGTACCCATAGTGGTTGTGGTGTCTACAGTGAGATTCTTCAGGCGGAGGGCCAACCAGAATGGCATTGCTTTCTGCTTCCAGCACAAGGCCGGGTGCTTCGAAGTTGGTTTCTAACCCAGTGAAAAGTCATGCCGCTTTTCCGAGCAGTTCAATGTACCCATTAAATTAGGTTGAAGCAGAGTATTGATGCAACTGGAAAAAATGTGTATTCTGCCATTATTTTTCACCTATTTTTCTTAATGTTAATAAGGGATGAACTCCAGGTTTGTGGGTCTAAATTCCAGTACAAGAAAACATCATTTTCTGCTTTGCATGGCAGTACTAATGTAATGTTAAGCTCAGTTTATTCATGATTCTGATCGTCTAAGTAAAGTTAAGTTTAAACACCATGTCTTTTCATATTCTACATGTATAAAAGCACCGGGACAAAAACAAGCAAGGTTTGTTCAACTTGCTACCATCAGTTCGTCCTTCCCACTATCGAAGCTATGGTAAATCATCTCCTCGCTATAAAAATGCTCAATCATGCTCATGTTTATTCTGTTGTTCTTTGTGGAGAGCATCGATTGAGAAGTTTTGTAATCTGGATTCTCCATATTTTGTGAGCAAGGGCAGGAAACACTATGCACTCAACAATTTATTGTATACAACAAAATGCAACCAAGCCTTGAAAAAAAATGAAACCAGAATTCCCGCAGCCATCCGCGGGGAGTCATCTAGTTTATAAGGATAAATTGCAGTGTGCCACAGGAATTAAAATAGTAATGCACATTAAAATATGATTACTCATCTTACAGAATACACACAAACGGTTCGGTGTGTGGTAAAACTCTTTATTATATTACACGGCTCAAAACATGTACACATCCATGTTTCGAACTTCGAAGTGAAAAAAGTATTCCAAGCTAGTTTTTAGATAATTAACATGCCAACGAATGGCCCGGCGTTAAATTAATACCGCCGCTCAATGGCGAAAGTGATACACAAAGCTGAACCTAGTTTACAACACAGAACACCTCACCCACACAAAAGAAAGAACAAACCGAGAAAGCTACAACAAGGAAGAGCAGAGGACACAATAAGAGCTTAAAGCAAACACCGCCGAAGGAGGTGAGCACTAGCAAAAGTAAGTATTGTTATTTCGTCAACACTCAAATTCTAACACGTTGTGTACCATGATAGATTGCTCGGTCATGACGACAAAGTACAATCCCACCAAGCAGAAAGCCACTGACAACAACATGAGTTTGAAGCTGGCCTCAAACCTTCCAACCAGCATCAACTGCGTCCAACGTGATATTTGGGAATAATAATAACTTATATTGATTTAGACAATAGTACAATGTTTATATAGAAGAGAGGAGGGGGTCGGCCGGCCTAGGGTTAGGCCCTAAACCGACTTAGGCTAGAGTCCTACTCTAACTCAAATACAAACTCTAATACCCCCCCGCAGTGTCAACATCGGGCGCCAAATGTTGAGACTGGAGCGTATGTCGATGAAGGACGTAGGATGGAGTCCTTTGGTAAAAATATCGCAAATTGTGCACTCGTTGGAACATGTAGGACACGAACTTCTCCAAGAGCAACTTTTTCCCGAACAAAGTGAATGTCGATCTCGATGTGCTTGGTACGCGATGCTGCACAGGATTTGAGGCCATATAGACAGCTGATATGTTGTCGCAGTAGACAATAGTGGCGTGCTGGACGGGACGCTGGAGTTCCACAAGTAGTTGGCGTATCCAAACTGCTTCAGCAACAGCATGCGCAACCGCCCTGTATTCCGCTTCAGCCGAAGACCGGGATACCGTAACCTGCCTTTTCGATGACCAAGAAACAAGATTATCACCCAAATAAACACAAAAACCGGATGTGGATCGTCGAGTGTCTGGACATCCTGCCCAGTCTGCATCAGAATAAACTGTCAAGCTTGTTGGAGAGGATGAGTTAAGTAATAGGCCATGATCAAGAGTTCCTTTTAAGTAGCGAAGAATCTTTTTGACATGAGCAAGATGGGGTAAACGAGGATCATGCATATAGAGACATGCTTGCTGAACAGAATAAGAGATGTCGGGTCTGGTGAGAGTAGCATATTGTAAAGCACCAATAAGACTACGATATAAGGTTGGATCTGGAACAGGATCACCGTCAGACGAAAGTTTGGTGCCAACATCAGCCGGTGTACGACAGGTTGACAGTCAATCATGCCAGCTCGGTTTAAGAGATCTATAATATATTGTCGTTGAGAGAGAAAAAGAGTAGAAGATGTTCTAGTGGCGGTGACACCGAGAAAATGATGAAGTGATCCTAAATCTGTCATAGAAAATTCTTTATTGAGAAGAGTGATGATATGTTTAAGAAAAGAATCAGAAGAAGCTGTAAGAACAATGTCGTCTACGTATAAAAGAAGATATGCTGTGTGAGAGGAAGATTGGAAAATAAAAAGAATGTATCAGATTTGGAAGGAATAAAACCAATGGTTTGAATGAATGTAGCAAATCGTTGAAACCAGGCACGGGGAGCTTGTTTGAGACCATAGAGAGATTTCTTTAGAAGACAGACAAGATTTGGATTAGAGGGATCTTCAAAACCGGATGGTTGTTGGCAATATACAGTTTCATTTAGAGTACCATTAAGAAAAGCATTTTTGACATCAAGTTGGTGAATAGGCCAGGAAGAGGAGACTGCAAGACTGAGGATGATGCGAATAGTGCTTGGCTTGACAACAGGGGAGAAGGTTTCATCAAAATCAATTCCGTGTTGTTGAGAAAAACCTCTGCAAACCCAACGGGCCTTGTACCGAGCTAAAGACCCATCGGAGTTATACTTATGACGAAACACCCACTTCCCCGAGACAATATTGGCGCCGGATGGTTTGGGAACAAGAGTCCATGTATTATTGTGGATAAGAGCATCGAACTCATCTCGCATGGCAGAGTGCCATAATGGATCAAGAAGAGCACGTTTGTAGGAGCTTGGGATAGGTGAGATTGATGGAGTGGCTGAAAGATTGAGAAGACGTCTGGGAATATGGAAACCCTTTTTGCCACGAGTACACATGACATGATCATTGGCAGGGATAGGTACAGGAACGGCATGAGAAGGAATTGGATTATTTGGTGAAGAAGTAGATTGACTAGCAGGTGTGTTTGATGCGGGAGAGACGGAGCTGGAGGACGTGGTAAGGGGAGATTCTGCCGCGGGAGGTGTGTTTGTCGGCAGGCTGCCGCGGGCTCACGGCAGGAGAGGGCTGCCGCGGCAGAGGTTTGGGTAGGCTCGGCTGCCACGGCAGGGGGATCTGTGGGAACAAAAATATGACGCGATATAGGGGCAGTAGATGGAGAAATAGGGGTAGGAATCGTCGGTGACTGAACGGTTGAAAAGGGGAAAGTGTGTTCATCGAAGGTGACATGACGAGATATAAGAACACGACCGGAGGAAGGATCAAAACATCGTGAACCTTTGTGATCATCGGATGGTCCTAAGTAGATGCAGGGCAATGATCTTGGAGCTAGTTTATGGGCGGCGGTAGAGGATGTGTTAGGAAAACATAGACATCCAAATACACGCAAATCAGAATAATCGGGGTGAGATAGAAAAAGAGATTGAAAGGGAGAATAAAGAGGGCATGTTTTGGTTGGTCGGATGTTTAGAAGATAGGTGGCGGTCCGTAGAGCCTCATCCCAAAAACGTGGTGGAAGAGATGCTTGAATTAGTAAGGTGCGTAAGATATCGTTGATAGAACGAAGGGAGCGTTCAGCCTTGCCGTTTTGAGGAGATGTGTATGGACACGAAAAACGAAAGAGGATGCCTTGTGAGAGAAAGAAATTTCGATTTTGGTTGTTATCAAATTCTTTTCCATTGTCACATTGTATGAAACGGATTGGGAGACCAAAGTGTGTTAGAACATATTGCCTAAAATTGATAAAAAGTTTGTGAACATCAGATTTAGCACGAAGTGGGAAGGTCCAAACATAGTGAGAGTAATCATCCAAAATAACGAGATAGTATTTGAAACCCGAAACACTTGGTATTGGAGAGGTCCATAAATCACAATGTAATAACTCAAAGGGAAAAGTACTATAGGTAGAAGAAGTGCCGAAAGGTAATCTAATATGTTTGCCGCATTGACAGGCATTACAAACGGAGGAATCATGCGAAGAACTATCACTAGGGATGCTAAACTCTTGCAGCAAGGATGACACGGTATTTTTATTGGGGTGACCAAGACGACGATGCCATAGGTCGACGGAGGCAATCATGGCTTGAGATGTGGAGGTGGGTGCGCCATGGAGAGGATAGAGATCGCCCGAACTATTGTAACGAGCGAGGACCGCCGCCGTTTTCAGATCCTTCACAGATAAACCAAAGGGATCAAATTCTATGGAAACATTATTATCAATAGTAAATTTGCGAACAGATATTAGATTTTTAATTAATGAGGGAGCAACTAGAATATTGCGAAGGATAAAATTTGTGTTTGGATTAATGATGTAAGATTGGCCGGTGCAGGAGATTGGAATAGAGGATCCATCGCCAATGGTGATAGAAGAAAAAGGAGAGGAAGAACAAGCTGACAGAAAATCCATATTTGAAGACATATGCGAGGAAGCACCAGAATCAAAAATCCAATCCGTACCTTCGTGGTTGTTGAGTGTAAAATTGTTCATAGCAGCGATGAAGGAGGCTTGGTCCCAGCTTGGTGGAGCGGTTGACAGAGGGGTGACGCAGGCATGTACTGAAGAGCTGGAGGAGCGTTGTACATGTAGGGCAGCGACGTCGGCGGAGCCATGTATTGTGGTGGCGGCAGAGGGGTCATGTAGGCCGTCGGTGGAGCTTGGGCGGTGTAGACCTGCTGCGGAGGTCGAGGTGCGAGAGGCCCGGGCGCGCCGATGGATGGACGGAGGCCGGGACTCCATGTCCCGGTGTAGGCCGGTGGGGCGCCGTAGGGAGAGGGGGCCGACCAGGGCATGGGCCAGGCCTGAACAAGACCCGTCCAGGGATCGTGCTGCGGCTGCCAAGGGGCCACGACGGAGGAAGGTGGCGGCGCTGGTGGAGTCGGCGCTGGTGGAGCCGGTGCTGGAGCAGGTGGCCGCGGCTGAGGAGTCGGCGCCGGAGCGGGTGGCCGATACACTGGGTTTTTGCCGCGGTAGTTTGGGCTCGGACGCCATCCAGGAGGGGCCATCGGTGGTGCAGCAGGAGTCGGCAGGAGTGGCGGGCGAGGCGCGGTGTGAAACACCTGAGGAGGGCGCGCAGCCTTGCGAGCTTGATTCTGAGCCTCGAGTTGTAAAATAGAGCGCACTTCGGCGAAGGTTGGGTAGGGTTTCAGCAGCGGGATGAAGGCGACTTGCTTCTCAAATTGTTCGCCTAGACCGACGAGAAGGGCGTTGATGAGGGTACGGTCGTCAACGTGATCACCGAGTTCCCGAAGTTCGTCGCCGATGGCCTTGATGCGTTGGCAGTAGACGGTGACGGGGGAATCGCCTTGAGTGCTGGTGCGGAGCTCGATGTGAAGAGCGTTGACGCGCGAGTCGGAGTTGTCCTGAAAGAGCTGCTGGAGGGCAGCCCATAGCTGTGCTGCCGTGGCGTCGTCGGTGGAGACCAGGTTGAAGAGCTCGGTGGAGATCCTGGTGTAAATCCATTGGATGACGGTGAGGTCGTCCTTGAGCCAGCGTGGATCGGCGGGCCGCGGTGTCGAGGCGAGGTTGATGTGATCGCGGAGGCCGCAGCGACCGAGATGAACATGGAAGAGGTGGCGCCAATGGTAAAAGTTATGCTTGGAGAGATCGAGGACGATCGGGACGAAGGGGGAGACGTCGGCGATCGTGTCGGCTAGGGTAAGTTGTGGGGGCTGTGGATTTTGTTGGGGAATTTGGTGGAGAGTAGAGATAGAGGAAGAAGGGTGATCAGCGCCGGCGGCGCGAGCTTCGGCCGGCGTCCAGAGTGGACACGTCGGCAGCGGCGGCGGGGTAGGCGGAGCCATCTAGGTGCGGAAAACCTAGGCGTCTGATACCATGATATTTGGGAATAATAATAACTTATATTGATTTAGACAATATTACAATGTTTATATAGAAGAGAGGAGGGGGGTCGGCCGGCCTAGGGTTAGGCCCTAAACCGACTTAGGCTAGAGTCCTACTCTAACTCAAATACAAACTCTAATACAACGGGCGATGACGATGGCGACTCCGAGTGCCAGAACAGGATATACCATCATGCGCTGATGCCGCGCGTACCGCTCCATGGCGATCACCTTGCGTTTTTCGGGCGCGGCATGCCAGTACGCGTCCATGACCCTATGCTTCCACCGCGTGATCTCCTTCCTCACTCCCTCGTCGTCCATGGCCGGCGAGCGGTAGGCTTTCCCCATCGTCGTGCTCCGACCAGCTGCTATTCATCCCGAGCTTTTGCAGCAAGCGGTAGGACTTCATGACCGGGCCGATATCCATGGCCAGGGCACGGTAGCGGTGGTAGCAGGTCTTGCGGATGTAGCGGCGGTGAACCGTGGAGTATACGCCGGAGCCGTCGACGATGAGCAGGCTCGGGCGGCTGCTGACGCCACGGAAGCTGAACAAGTACTTCACTTTGTTGAACATTAGCCACCATCAGAGAGACAGCGGGGATCATCGATGAGTGAGGGAGCGAGAGCGAGAGCGGGCGCGAGCGCCGCCCCGGCGGTCTTGCCGGCCGGTCGTCCGACACCTGCAACCTCCGACTGCCGCTCCGGCGCCGGTGTCCACCAACCTGTCCTGCTTCGCCAAGGTTTGCATCTGGGCGACAGAGTTTCCCTCTCTGACTCAGATCTATCTTCATGCCCGTCGACGGCGCAGGCGGCGCAGAAGGGAAAAGGAGTGGCTTTGCCGGCGCAGGCGGTGCGGCCGGAGGTGTGCGAGTTGGAGGCGGGGTGGTCCGTGGCAGAGGGCTCGAGGAGGCGCAGGCGCTGGCTTCGGCGTCAGCGCATGAGGCAGATGCAGCAGCTGCCGGCGCCGCGGCCACCACCGCACAAGAAGCTGCCGCAGGAGATGTTCGGCGTCTGCTACAACTGTCTCAGAGGCGGACACATCGCGAGGGGATGCACCAACAAGGTCCGTTGCCTACGGTGCGACGGAGAGGGGCACATCGCCAGGGAGTGCAAGCGGCCGAGGTACTCGGAGCCACCAGCTCGGGAGGAGAGGAGGTCGGCCAAGGTCATCTCAGACCCAAGACCCCCGCCGCGGCCGCCTGGGCCTCCGCCGCCTGGCGCTGTGCGGCTCGGCAGGGCCTGGCGTCGTGTCGAGCGCGAAGGATCGGCTGAGAGTTCCGTGCGGGGACCTGTTGCACCGGCGAGGCCGATGGTGGTGGCGGCGCCCCGTGTGGAGATTGCGCCGGTGCCACCAGAACTGCCTCCATGCTTCTTGGAGTGGTCGGAGGAGTTGGAGAGTCTGGAAGAGGACATGCAGCGGGCGGTCGTCGTCACGGTCACGGCCGCGCAGGGAGAGGTGGACATGGCCAACGCGGCGGAGGCTCTGCATGCGGCCTTCGAGCTCGGGCCTCTGGACATGTCAATCAGGCCGTTCTCGCCGGAGGACTTCCTGGTTTTCTGCAAGGAAAGGAGGGACAGAGACAAGATGGTGCGGCGAGGTCATGCGCCGGGGCCCTGGTTCACGCTGTCGCTCCGAGGATGGATTCGCCAGGCTCACGCGACGGCTGTTCCCCTCCCGTTCCTGGTGCCGGTCGACCTCCGCGGGGTGCCCGGGCATGCCTGGACTCGTCGCACTGCGGACTTGGTCATGGACGGCGTCGGCTTCGTGGTCGACATCGACACCCCCACGAGGCGGCGAGACGACATGTCCCGGTTCCGTATCTGGGTAAGGACTGATGACCCTGCGCGCATCCCACCACGGCGGGCCCTGTTCATCGAGGAGCCTCTGGTCCGGCGCAGGGGGCCTGGTCGTCACAGGGGTCCGGTACCAAGGAAGAGAGCAAAGACGCTGCGCTATGAGGTGCAGATCAGGACTGTGGCAGATCCAGTGGAAGCGGCGGTCTCCGACCCACCGTCGCCACCCCCTTCCCCACCGCCCTCACCTTCTGGGGGGGAGGGAGCTCGTCGAGGCCCAGCGCCAATGGCGGCTGCCACAGCAGCGCGGCCCCGGGTGGTGGCGCATCAGCCGATGCGTTTGTGGACATGGAGGTGGATGCGGCCGGCTCCGCTGCGGCGGCGCCATCGCCGAGGGTGGAGACGGCGGCCGGTGAGGTCGGCGAGGCCATGGTGGACCGGTCAGCGCAACGGTCCGTGACTGCGGGGGCCCACGGCAAAAGTGGTTTCGGCGGTTTCCCCTCTTTTGGCAGTCAAGGGCAGGTACCACGGTCAGCTGAGCAGTGGATCAAGTACCTCTGTCCAGCGCGTCGCCGACACGTAGCAACGGCAAGCTGGGTGAGGGGGCCCAGGAGTCCGTGGGTTTGCCTATGTCTGTGTGCGGCCCGGGTCGCTCGTCTGTCCTGGGCGGTTTCCGTGGTCCCACCCCTGGCTCGGCGGCGAGTGTCTGTTGGCGGGGGGCCAATTTTGAGTCTCCTTTTGGCGCCTCCTCAATCGCGGGCCTGGGCCCGGGTGCTGGCCTTCGACTGCTGCTTGGCCCATCTATGGCCCAGGATTCTCAGCCCGCCCCGCGGCCTGCGGGGGCCCACGAAGGACTCGCGACCACTTCAAGCCCGGAGATGCCGTCTGCAGGGGCTCGAGATCTTGCCCTCACTCAGGGCGACGAAGAGGTGGCGGCGGTCGCCGAGCAGCTCTCACCATCTGCCGGTTTCTCCACTCCGGCAGCCATGGTCACGGGAGATGGCCCCCTCAGCGGAGTGTTAGAGAAGATCAGGCAGCACATCGCTTCCCCGTTGCTGCCGCTGCCGCCAATCCAGCAGAGGAGGAGACGCAAGCTGTTCGTCCCTGAAGAAGACAAGCGGCGCAGCGCGCGCCTCGCGGACAAGAGCAAAGGGGCGCCGGTCTCATGCATCAAGAAGGCTCAGCGTGTCCTAATGGCGAGGCTGGGGATGTGCGAGATTGAAGGGGAACCGCCGGTCGATTGTCTGGAAAGGTACGCGGACTACTTCAAGGAGCCTTTGCCGCCATCTAGAATTGAAGCGCTCGCAAAGCTTTTCTGCTTGGATGCCCCCTTCTCTGGGGAATGGCTGCTATGCTGAGTAGCAGGCATGGAGTGGAGTTCGTTTTCGATCAGTGTTTTTAATGAGTACAATGAATGAAAATGTAGTAGTGTGGAATCCGCGCGGCCTCAATGCGCTGAGCCGAGGATATGCTGTCCGTGATGCTATCGCCGACTCCGGCGCATCTATTGCGTGCCTAGTGGAATCAAAACTTGCAGTGGTGGATATCTTTGCAGTGGCTCGAGTTCTTGGACAACAATTTGACAAGTTCGTGTTCCTTCCGGCAAACAACACGGCTGGGGAATTGTGGTGGCCTGGCAGTCATCCAGAGTCGATGTCACAAGGACTCAGGTGGATACTTTCTCCCTCTCTCTGCAGCTCAACTATGTTGGAGGGGTGTCCTGGGCTTTGACGGTGGTGTATGGGCCGACAATGGACAACTTGAAACTGGATTTCTTGGAGGAGTTGAGGCAGGTCAGAGCTGCATTCCCTGGACCTTGGGCAGTGGCAGGGGATTTTAACCTCATACTTGAGGCGGCAGATAAGAACAATGACCGTATCAATAGGAGAATGATGGGTCGTTTTCGCAGGCTTCTCAATGATTTGGAACTCAAGGAGCAAGATCTGATAGGACGCAGATATACTTGGAGTAATGAGCGCAGATCACCAACCTTAGTGAAATTGGACAGGTGGTTTAGTACAGTGGACTGGGAGCTATTATTCCCGGATTGCCTCTTACAGGCTCTCTCTTCTAGCTTGTCAGATCACTGCCCAATAATGCTATCCTCCAATGCAGCATTCCAGCGAAAAGCAAGGTTTCATTTTCAGAGTTTTTGGCCCAAGCTGGATGGTTTCCAACAAACAGTAGCTGCTGCTTGGTTCACACATGAGGAGCTTCAGGACCCGTTTGCCGACCTTGAGCAGAGGTTGAAAGAAACAGCGAAATGTCTGACGAGATGGAGTCAGTGGAGAATAGGCAACATCAAGGAACAACTCCTTATGGCAAATGAAGTTATTTTCAGGCTAGATCAAGCAATGGACTCGAGAGCTCTCAATGACGATGAGTTTTGGCTGCGGGCACAGCTAAAGAAGAAGGTGCTGGGTTTAGCTTCCCTAGAAAGGTTATGGCTCGGCAGAGGTCAAGGATAAACTGGCTGCAGGATGGAGATGCCAACACGGCCTTTTTCATCTGCAGGCTAGTGTTCGAAAGAGAAAAAATCAGATTCTTCGACTTCGAAAGGGTGATCGCCTGGAAACAGATGCAGCAGGCATGGGGGAACTAGCAGCTCAACACTTCACGGAGCTGTTGGGCACTCCGGTGGAGCGAGACCACAGCCTAGACCTATCTCATCTTGGTCTGCCGCAAGTAGATATGGCTCATTTGGAGATCCCCTTCTCTGAAAATGAAATATGGGAAGTGATTAAAGATATGCCAGCAGACAAGGCGCCAGGACCTGATGGCTTTTCAGCCAGATTTTATCAATCCTGCTGGACTACCATCAGAGATGCAGTAATGAGAGCAGTTTATGCATTTGATTCCCTAGATGGCAGAGGCTTTGTGCGGTTAAATGGGGCCTATATCACTCTGTTCCTAAGAAAGAGGATGCTGTGGATGTAAGTGACTACAGGCCAATAAGCCTCATTCACAGTTTTGCCAAAATCATCTCCAAGGCAATGGCTACAAGATTGGCCTCGGTTCTGCCGGAACTGGTTGACAGAAACCAAAGCGCTTTCGTCAAGGAAAGATCGATACAAGATAACTTCTTCTTGGTACAGCAATCGATCAGGACCCTACACAGGAAGAAGGTGCCAGCTCTGCTCCTGAAATTAGATATGGCAAAAGCCTTCGACTCCATTGCCTGGCCTTTTGTTTTTGAGGTGCTGCGACATAGGGGTTTTGGGCCAAGATGGCTAGCACGATTTGCGCTCATGCTTTCCTCTGCTACCACCAAAGTTCTGATCAATGGAGTTGCAGGGCCACAGTTCTGGCATGCTAAGGCTTCAGGCAAGGGGACTCGGTCTCGCCAATGAAATTCGTCATCATGGTGGATGTGTTGAATGCAGTCTTCAGATTTGCGGAGGAAGTAGGGGTGTTCGAACCGTTGACAGGCCTGGGTATAAAACATCGGCTCTCTCTTTATGCAGATGATGTGGCGCTGATCATCAAACCAACGGTAGCTGAGGCACACGCAGCGATTGAACTCTGAGGTGCTTTGGCATGGCATCTGGCTTGCGGTGTAATTTAGAGAAAAGTTCTGCTTCCCCAATTCGGTGTGCCTTAGTGAACCTGCAACCGATCTTGGCCACCTTGGCATGTCCTCTGAAGGAGTTCCCAATTCCCTACCTTGGGCTCCCTCTCTCGCCGATCAGGTTAACAAGGAATCAACTACAACCCTTGGTTGACAAGCTGGCAAGAAAAGCGCCTACGTGGAAGGCAGGGCTTATGCAAAAGAGCGGTCGTCTAATCTTGCTCGACTCTGCGCTAATGGCTGCGGCAATATACCCAATGATGGCCTTGGATTTGCCTCCATGGTTTTTTGAGAGAGCTGATAAAATCTTCAGAAGCTTCTTTTGGGCCGGCTCGGATGAGGTAAGAGGTGGACAGTGCGCAGTTGCCTGGAAGGTTGTATGTACTCCCAAAGATCTAGGAGGGCTGGGTATCAAATGTTTACGCACGCTCAACCTGGCACTGAGAATGCGGTGGCGTTGGTGTGAGCTGACTGACCACCAAAGACCATGGCATGGCCTCCACTTCTCGATCCCACAAGAGGCTGAAGATTTGTTCCTTGCTGCAATCGACTGCACCTTGGGCAATGGCAAGACACTGAAATTCTGGACGGATCCGTGGCTTCATGGAAGGACAGCAAGACAGATCGCACCAACCCTTTGGAACTTCGTCAAGAACAAGGCCAAGTTGCTGACTGTTGCAGAAGCTTTGCAAAACGATACATGGATCAGCGGGTTCCGTGGTGAGATCACGATACAACCCTTGGTTGAATATATGGATCTTTCGGAGGCGGTGCAAGATCAAACTCTCTCGGAGGAAGAAGACGCTGTCCGCTGGAAATTAAGCAACACCGGTGTCTATTCATCCAAGTCTGCATACACGGCCTTCTTCTTTGGAAAAATTGCACTACCGTGTGCTAAGGAGTTGTGGAAAGCAGGAGCCCCCCTGTTGCAGAAACTTTTTATGTGGTTAGCACTCAAGAATCGTTTGTGGACGGCAGACAGACTAGCTAAAAGAGGCCTACAACACCCCCCTTGCTGCCCACTATGCAACCAAGAACCGGAAACGGGCATACATCTGCTGGTACGGTGTGTCTTCGCCAGGGAGGTATGGTTTAAAATCTTGGTTCAGTTCAATCTACACCACTTCATGCCATCTGCAAGCACGGTACCAACAGAGTGGTGGCCGAGACTGGCGGCAGCTATACCTAAGAAAGAAAAGAAGAAGCTGAACGGCCTGTTCATTCTAACGGCTAGAAGCATTTGGCTGGAGCGGAACAGCCGTGTGTTTGACAGAAAATACTCCTCTGCGACGATGGTCTGCAATCGGATTCACCAGGAGTTTTCGCTGTGGGAGAAGGCAGGGCTAGGTGGACCATCGAGAGGAATCACGTAGGTGTTGAGTGAGTGGAGTGGGTCGGTGGACGAGCCAGTTTGTGGCTTGGTCTCACCAAATTCCTGTAATTTAACGCTCTCTCTTTCTTAATATATATCAACACGCGATGCTCGCGCGTGTTCTTGCACTTTGTTGAACTCCGGTTCCATGGCTTGCCGCTGCTGGCCCCAACTTGCTTTGTCTAGATTTTCGATCAGCGTGCGCTAGATTTTTGAAAAAACTGACCGGGACACAGTTCAATGAGAGCCTAACACGGACTCGGACACACGTTCGTATCAGATAAGTTTTTGTTTATTTCGCGCTTCCTGTTCTTATAGGGTTCACCGAGCCATATCAAGCGTAACTCGGACTCGGAATACAGCATGTTCAAGGTACTGTCAGATATTGTACATACTCGGGAAGTTGCCGCCGGGTGCCTCATGCTCTGTATAATGAGTGCCTACTCATCCGTGAACTCAGAGCATCTCCACCGACACCACAAGAATTTTGTTTGCGGGCACCCTTTAAAATGTGTTCGTTTTGAGGTGCCGGACACTACAGGGGAGAATTTTATCTCTTTCCCCAAACAACATACCTTCCACTTAGCTTCGTGAGCTACAGGGAGAGAAGCAAACAATGCTGCCGCCGGTGACCACCGATGGTGCATGTGTTTGCAGTTTTAACCACTCAAGTGTGCATGCCGAGAGCTGTGGAAAGCGGAGAAAGGGTGTTGATTTGGGGATCAATAGGTGGCCTGTCTCTTCAAATGCATTGAGCTTCAAGAGCATAAATGGAAGCAGTTCCTCCCGGGCTGGGAAGCCATTGTGTATCCTGGAGCACGCTGTGTCAACTAAGATAGTAGTTGTTGTCGACGTGGATGAAGTTAATTGTGAAGATTTCAGTATTCAATCTATGCTTTTCACTTACGTAACTTTGTTGTGCATGCATATCGTGCTATCACTACAGGAAATCGTCAATTGCCGACACATTACTATATGCTGACGGTTTTTATTGGGGCCATCGGCATATAAGACATATCCCTTCTAACGGCCGTCGTCATATAGCAGCTACGCCGACGGTTTTCTTCTAACGGCCGTCGGCATATAGCAGCTATGCCGATGCCAATGGTTTTCTTTCCGCCGCCGTCGGCATATGACCTGCCACGTGGCGGTTATATACGCTGGATGAAACCATGCAAATTAAAGATGAGAATGCCAAATAATCATAAGTATAATTTGCCGCAACTTTATTTTATCAGTCTATTACTATATTATACATTTTCAATAACATGTACGAGCACACACATGTTGTCACTAAACCCAACTTTCAAGGCCCATTTTCTCAATGGTTTAATTTATACTCTTCAAGTTTTGTAATTGTACTTACGTAGTTTTACAGTAGAATCACTACTAAGATATTTATGTATGTTTAAGAGATCTCTATCATAGTAAATAATGATATTTAACTACATATACTAACACACACGTATATATACACTATATAATTTATCAAAATATAAAAAAATCAAGGAGAACATTATTACAACACACAATATAAATTTAGCACGGACAAACTTTGCAGTTATATACCTGCAACAATAAAATAGAACTAATGATATGAAAATTTGTTATTTGATTAATTATAATCTAGGCAATAAAAATTGTACCGATTAACATAATTAACAATGTAAGAATAAGTGTAAAATAAGTCTAAAGGTTTGGTATAAAATATATTAAGAATTTGCCAGCCACTAGTACGTTCTTGCTTTCTTGCTTCTTTTCTTGTTTTCTTGGTTTCTTTCCGTGATCTTGCTTCCTACTTTCTTGGTTTTTTTCCGCAGTCTTGAAGCTAATCTCTGTTTTTGTGCTGGCTGCTGCAATCTTTGCTTTCTTGCAGACGGGCTGGACTGGAGCGTGCCCGCCGTCTTGGCTACTCCACCTACAAGACAATTTGATCGAGTAGCGACTAGCGATTACATGGTCTGTGTGTTAGAACTAGCTAGTTTCAGAGTTACATGCTGTATAGTTTTAGAAACCGGAATATGGTTCGGATTAGAATTCTGTAATTGCACAACATCCAACGAAACCTCTCCCAAATATTCTTTTGTAGTTCAATAATTTGATTAGAGAGTTTATCAAATTTGACCCACGCATGGATCCATAAGAAGGTGATTTTGGAACTTTTTTTAAACCTTGGAATCAACAATTTCGGATCATACTTCAATTTTGAGTGCCACTAAGAATTTCAATTTTAAATTCCTTTTGATACATTTTAGCAAGTGCATGCACTGGCCCAGGACAATGTGGCGCTCAGAAATGTAAGGGACTATCCCTCGCAACTTGGCACTCAGCCTTAGTCTAGTGATAAGAGGGACATCACTCGCCAAAACAATCGAGATGTTTCAATACCGAAACGCATCTGGAATCTAATATTATGTTGCATTGCCAAGGAATGTTCGAAAATGATTGAGTTAATGCCCATTTTGTCCGCTAGATGACGGTAGATCAATTGATTGAGTCAATGTCAATCCGACGGCCTCCATATGGACGGTTTAACTTAACTGTGACGGTTGAAGCATGAGAAGCAGGAGACCGATGAAGAAAAAATTCAGATATAATGACCACATATCACCGGTCCGGAGGCTGTTCGCCGTCGATAAGAAGCCACCATCGTGGCCCCCGTGCCACCACCACCAAGGTATCTACACACCGTGAGGCGAGCAGGCGCATCAAAATGCTTGACCTTTACCTCTGCCTAATTCTTTCTATATAGATTAACAAATGTCATTCTAATTGTTTGTACAACATGTTGTTGTCCTCGGTGATAAATATTATGGGCTGGAAAGGATTATCCTCTGTCTATTATTTTTCTCACACGGTCATGTGCATTTATGATTGTTACTATTTGTCTCTGTGGTGTTCATGTCTAAATGATAAGTTATGTGGGTAATAAAGTTTATGCTAAGAGGAGTGAGGACTCGAGAGCGGAGGCCAGCAATCAGGCTAACCCAAGCTGATTGCAACAATGGAGTTGGCTGGGCTCTAAATTTTACTGCTCTCCAGGCTTTGCACCGATCGAATCTTGACATTGGTCGGTATGTATTATATTTGGTGATCAATATTATATTTTTACAATGTACCTTTTAGAGATGTAAGCTCTGGAAGATAACTATTTTGCCAGCCTCGTGGGGTCATATTTTCTTCTTAGTGTATATAACCAGATATTAAAATGTGAACTAAAGCTATGCTAGCTAAATTGCTAACGCTCAATATGATAAGCTTTCAAAAAAGAATATCATTTTTTATAGGTTCAATAAAATACATGTATGGTTTCTGTTATAATCTTCACTAGAAGCCTAAGGAGAAGTTATTTTGGAGTATACTCAACCAAGTGTAATTCATTCAAGGTCTTCATCATGACATCATTTTCTGTTCCACCAAGTGATCCTTTCACAATGACCATTAAAGAGAGCTGAATGTCACTGTTCAAAGGGATGGTAGAGATAGTAATTTAGATATTTGAGGAACTCTTGCTCTCCATGTCCTCGGTGGCGTCCATGGTTTTCTCCAATGAGAGGTCCCTTCTATATCAACTAAATTTGTAAGGCCGTTGCCCGTTGAGCATTCTCTGGCTATCTGCCGCGATATGTCTCACTGCGTGTGGGCCTTCAGTTTGCCTGACGCTATTTGTGGGCTCGTGTTGGCCCGTAGAGTCAAAGTCATGCTTTCAGTCGTGGTAGGCCCGCTTGACCAGATGCCCACGGGAGGCAAACAGGCAGGAGCTCACGAGTCACGACCCGTTCCCAGACCCTTCTCTCTCCCTCGAAATTTCACTCCATTGCTATGGTTATTGGCCACCGTCTCCTCTCGCCCGAGCCTGTCGCTGCTTCGCCGCCACTCACAGCGATGCACACCACCTCCATCATGGCTTCCTAGATGAGGGCCTGGCCTGTGGTGTGCAGACGCAAGGATACGATTTGGGCGGGGGTTGGGCAGCGGGGTGAGGTGCTCGGCGTCGCAGGAGGGTCCGGCAAAAGGAGGATGACACTGCGAGCGGAGAACTGGACCCAGGAGGCGGAAGGGAAGGACCAGCCGAGCGGGAAGGCGGCGAGTGCGAGCGGGTTTCGGCCAGAAGCAGGGTGCCTGACAGGGGCGATGAGGAACTGTGCACGGAGGATGCATGAAAGCGTCGCGGGGGAGCAGGATCTTGAGCACGACGAGGCAGTTGAGGGGCCACGGCGGCGTCGCTATGGCCGGAAGCTGCCGCGTGCAGGCTGTCTGTGAGTGCTCGATTGCCTCGGCGGAAAGGCGCGATTCGCGGCCGAAGGCAAGGAGTGCGTACAGGTGGTGTACAAGAATAACACATCCATGCGAGAATCCGCGGCCGGCCGACCTTCACGTCGATGTACAATCGGAAGTCTCCCTAAGAAAATAATCCTGTTAAGTTTTATGTTTACTCACTATTTTGTCAAAATCTACGATAACCCCCCAGTTCGCGCGTCTTCTATCATATGCCCCCCTTTGTGTCACTGACATGTGGGGCCGGAATTGCCCCCACTATTTTTGCTCTTCCTTAGTCCATCAGTGATTGCACAATTTGTCCTCTTGGAAACTAATTAAATTTCCTTTAGTTTGTTCCTTTTAACTTCAAACCTAGCTAGATGCATCTCAAATAGAAAGAGCCGGAAAGTATTTTTGACTCCCGAGATCCGATGCTGATCCATTTAAAAAAGAAATTATAAATATTTATTAGTTTTAAAAAAATCCGAGTAAAATTCTCAGCTTATTCAATGTGATTTCCTACAATCATGCAAGTTATTTTGAGAATCAGTAATCGATGCAAGTAGAAAGCAAAGGTTTCTCAATAATCAAAAGGCCCGGTGAAGAAAAAGGAAATGAAGGCTTGAACCAGTGCAGCAGTCAGATATAGCGTTCGGTTTGTGAAGGCCCATGTTCCCTTTGAGAAGGGTTAATTATAGTTTTCACTCTGAAATGTAACACATTGAACACATTTCATCCTGAACTTTAAAACCGGATGATTTCAATCCCGAACTTTACAATACCGGACAAATCATCCCATGTGCTAGTTTTTGGCGAAATTGATCGGTTTTGGTGTCAATTTAGTCGGTTTTGTGGGATGACGTGTGGCTGACGTGGCCCAAACACAGAAAAAAAAATCCCCCAAATTCGGTCGGCGACTAGTTCCTCGGCCTCCCCATCAGCTCCAGACTCGACCGCTCGCGACCTGGCGGCGAGCTCCGACGTGCTCGTGATGGTGTGCGCGCTGACCGCCGAGACGCTGCACATCGTGGACAGGGCCGTCCTGGACGCGCTGGGGAGCGGCGATGTGAACAAGGCGAACTGGCCGCTCTCTCCGCAGTTCGCCGCGGTGCTCTCCGGCCGCTTCCGGTTCGCTCTGGCCACGGACGCCGACACGGCGGACATAGCCGAGGGGAGGGTGCTGCTCGTGGGAATCGCGCCGGTCCGTCGGTCACAGACGAGCACCCCCCCGGTTTCCGGCGCTCGAGCTCGTGGCAGGCATGTCCGTGGGCATCGACGACGTCGATCTGGCGGCCTGCCGGCACCGCGGGCTCAGTGTTCGCCATCGACTCGGCCGACTATACCGTTGGGCTCGTTGTCGCCGTGCTCCGCCGGGTGGCCGCCGCAGAGGCGTACGTGCGCGGCGGCAAGTGGGCGGCCGATGGGGATTATCGTCTCACCGCCAAGATTAGCTCTGTTGTGTTTGCTCTTACTCCCATCGCTGCTGCCTGTTGGAGTTTACAAGAGCTAGTTCAGAGTTTTCGTTGACAGTGAAGAACATGCATGAAGGATCATCCTCGGCGAAGTCCAGTTCATCAGGTCTCTCCCCTTCCACCACCCGCCACACTCGTACCACCACATCCTCACCTCCGGTGGCCAGATACTGCCCATCACAGCTGAACTTCATGGTCACAATGGCGCCCTTGTGCGCCTTGATCTCTTGACCCCTGTACACCGCTGACAATTCTTTTGACCGCTTCTTGTAATGCCTCACCTTGACCCTGTCAACCTTCCTCCCGGACTTCCCAGAGTTGCAGCTCCGGCAAAAACTTGAGGGACGGCGAGCTGGAGTCGTCCTCCTCATCCGCGTCCACGACGCAGGCGCCCATGCCCAGCCTCCGCAGCCACCCGAACCTCTGCCGCCGCCTCGCCCTCGCCGCGGACGGCTTCTCCGGGGTGACCAATGCCGGCGCCGCGTTCGCCGTCGACTCGGCCGACTATGCTGTTGGGCTCGTTGTCGCCATGCTCCTCCGGGTGGCTGCCGCCGAGGCGTACGTGCGCGGCGGCAGGTGGGTGGCCGATGGGGATTATCGTCTCACCGCCAAGGTTAGCTCTGTTTTGCGTGCTGCAGTACGACCATGAGCCAAGGTTAGCTTCGTGGTGGCGACGGGAGAGAGAGGCGATTTTTATCCAAGGTGGTCCGGTCGAACAAAAAAAAATCTTGGCTCCGCACCGTCGTTATCATCTTAGCTGATGGTTAATGCCACGGCATCGCCATGTCATTGAACAAAACAGTCTAAATTGTGCAAAACCACTTGGGGGTTATTTGTCCGGTATCGTAAAGTTCAACGTTGAAATCATCCGGTTTTAAAGTTCAGGAAAAAATGTGTCCAAGTGGTGAGATTTGAGAATGAAAACTATACTTAACCCCCTTAAGAAAAAGGTTAAAGCCCACAACAAACATAACGGCCGTTAGATGGACCGTACGATCCACTCAGAAGTATACTGGGCATGGGCAGCCCGGCCGGACACGACCCGGCCCGGAATTGTCGGGCCAGGACGGGCCGGGCTTGCACATCGAGCTAGGCTCGGGCCTGAATTTCGGGCCCAATACATAGGTCGGGCTGGGCTCGGGCTTAACGAAAACAAGAATTCAACAAGGATCGGGCCGGGCTAGTCGGGCTTTGTCGGGCTTGGGCCCGAGTTCTGCAGCCCGACTGCCGGGCCAGGCTCGGGCCTGGGTTTTCTGCGCCGGGCTTTTTTAGGCCCGGCCCGGCCCGAGCCCGGCCCGAGAAATGCCCAGGTATGAAGCAAATGATGCACCGTGCGCTGACTGTACATTCTACCATCGACTGAGAAATCCTACTCCCCACTCGTTCCATTTCCATTCCCCGCGCGCCCGCACTCTGTTTCGCCGCCGGCGCTCCGTCACCAGATCCCACCCTCCTTCTTGCGGGCGGCGCTCCGTCACCGAAGCCCGTCCCCTCGTCTGGACAGGCATCTCTCAGGCTTCTGTTTCTACTCCGTTCCCTAGTCGCATTTTCGGATCATCGATTCCGATTCCGGCTCGTACGCTGACCCACACAAACTTGTCGATCTGAATCCGGAGAGGTTTCGATGCCGACGGCTCTATTTATTCGCCGCCGCGGCCGTGAGCCAGAAACATCTGCTCGCCGCTATTCGATCCGTCGCGCAGGTGGAGGCAGCTCACTCATGGCCAGGACCACGTCGGGTCGCCGGCGGCGGCCGCGAGGCGTTTGCGACCGGATCAGCGCCCTCTCCGACGATCTCCTCCTTCTGGTCCTGCGCCGCCTCGACGTCCGGACGGCACTCGGCACCACGGCGCTCTCCAGGCGCTGGGCTTGCCTCCCCCGCGAGCTCCCCGTCCTCGACTTCAGCGTGGACGCCATGCTCCCGCCGCGCTACCACCGTTGGGTCCAGCTCCACGGCGTCGTCGGGAGAGCAAGATTTCAGTACGACTTGCGTCAAGTGTCATCAGAGCTGCTGCCCAACATCAGGAGGTACGAGCACCGAACCATGCGCGCCCTCACCAGGTCCGTCCAGAGCTTCTTGGACGCTGCAGCCGCCGTCCGCCGGAGGACGATCAGTAGGCTGAGGCTCAAGTTCTTCGTCACCCACAGCAGTACCGAATGCATGAATCGGCTCATCGAGGAGGCCATCGATGCTTGCGGGGTGGATGACCTCCAAGTTGTTCCTAAGCCAATTTTCTGGCGACCAGGCGCGGTCCACACCTTTGCTAGCCATGGCCTCTGCAAGGAGCCCAGTGCGTCACGCCTGCAAAGCCTCAAGCTTGGAGGCTGCGTGCTCCCGCCGCTGCACGAGTACGGCGCGCTCACTAGGCTCGTCCTGCAGGACATACCGGAATCGACGCCCGTGGCAACCTACCAGGGGGTTCACCTTGTGCCAGCAGCTGCAGGTGCTGCATCTCATCTCCTGCCGGTGCAGCGGCGGGGCGATATTCGTGGACGCCCCCATGTCGAAAATCAGGGAGCTCGTCCACGACGAGTGCAGATTCAGACGGTTACGTCTGACGGCTCTGCCCAATCTCGAGAGCCTAGCCTCCCTGGGACGTAGAGTGTTCCTCGAGTCCGCCTCATTCCCCTGTCTCAGGGAGTTTAACCTCACCTCGTCCCTCGGTGTGAGAATGCAAGGATCTCGCCAATACCCGAAGCAACACTTGCAGATAGACCATCAGTCGCTTTTCAAAAACATGCCAGACATAACGCGTCTGATTGTCAGGATCACTGGACCTGACAGATGGATCGTGCCTTCCAGAGGATCCCCATCGACCACATTGTTGCCTAACCTGAGGCGGTTGCTTGTCGCCGACGTGCCTTCGTCCTGGGACGTCTCATGGCCCCGCCTGCTGCTCGAGACGGCGCTTTCCCTAGAGGTCCTCCACGTCCACACATTGCCACTTGCACAGAAGATGAGTCCGGTGATGAGATACGCTGGAAACCAACCACGCTTCGGCATCACCATCACTTGGAGGAGTTTACGATGGTTGTCATATCAGTTTTTACAAAAAAAAATTCAATCGGAATCGAACAATTAGTATAGAAAATTCTACACAAACTTCACCATTCCCTTTATTTTGTGCTTTACCATTAGTATAGCAATTGTCTAGTTTATTTCTAAAATATTAAAAGATTTCTTATATGATCAAGAAATTATGTAAAACAACAATTTTTACATGATGTGACAATTCTTACAAGATTTAAACATGCATATTGACAAATAAAAATGTTTAAATATCAAGTCATCCATAGAATTGGGAAACTGAATGTTGAGAACTTGAGATTCACTGAATAAAAATCTGCCAAAACAAGAATTGACCTATTAAAACCAAAAATTCCGGTGGATCAAGAAAATGGACTATACGACCAAGAAATTTCTGCAACGTGAACTTAAAATACTATAATATACAGAGCACCAAACGGATCCATTTTCACATCATAATTTTGCATAAGGCTACCATCATGTCTCACAGTCACAAGTTATGCATAAATATATAATAGTTTTTGCATATTATCTTAGCTAGAAATAATCATATTATGAACAAAAAAATAGCATGTCATGTTCTGCATATGAACAAATTATGCATGTTAAGAAAGGGGCCCTCCCCCTTATTGCGCTGGCCCTAGGAGGGGCCGCACAACCTCCTTGCCCAACTCGGATTATTTGACTCCTTATTGGGGAGGGGGCAAACCCTCCCCCTTGGTGCGTCGGCCCTAGGAGGGGCCGCACCACCTCCTTGCCGAACTCGGATTGGACTCCGTGTCCAACTAGGAGTCCTTTCCGTTTGAACCTCCCATTTTCCTTTATCTCTTCCTTTAATTATGGGATAAAATAAATCCCACACTTAATAAAAGGAAAGAAGGGGGATGGTTGCGCGCCGGTCTAGGTGGCCTTGGGGCCATGCGGCTAGCCTCACACATGTGTGGCCAGCCCTAGGGCACACAGTGCCCTATCCGACACTCCCCTTCCCGGGTTTCCTCCGAAACTCTTGCGGAACCCTATATACTTTTTATATAAAATCTTCGACTCTATCCACTGATGTCAGAAAACACTTTCCAACATCCTGGGACATGTCATGTCCCCGCTATTTCTCCCAAAAAGCTTTCAGTCTTTCACCGACATAATATGCCTCTCATGTTAACTTCTCCGGAACACTTCTAATTGACGACCACTTCTCATAACCACTATAACTACAAAACACTCACAATAAAGATTTACACAGCTTAAGCGTGTGACCCAGAAGGTTGGCAATACATAGACATGCCCGGAGTACTTACCGAACAATAACCAACAGCGGGACCATGGACGCCCATGATGGCTCGTGTGCATTCACGAATAACGAAAGAACCTTTTTGTGTTTCTCAGTAAGCTAATACCCTTAGCTTCACGATACTAATGATATCACGAGGTGAGACAACACGCACTGTGTGATCAAACCATTCGATCACTACACATATAAAACTTGTACTGATACCATTCTCCTTTTGTCATTCATAACCCTGATGTCCTTGTGAAAATCACACTGTGTCTGGCCAAATATTGGTTGACATCAATGATATTGAGAGGGATCAGAGGATGTATCTCTCCATCGCCCGGAGGAGTAAGTACCATTCTTGAATAATCTCAGTTCCATTACACACTTTAGGTTATACCCGAAAGTCACTGTTATAGTCCCTTTTTACAGCAAAACTGTTGATGAGAATCAAAGCATATCTGTCAAGCATTTGATCACTAGATGTTCTCATGTTATAGGGACATAACTAACGAAAACTTGATAATCACTTCCTAAATCATCAACAATGATCTGTCTCTTAGAAAGATCATATACTTGGGTCGGTTCAGTACTATCGTTATCCCAACAATATACTCTTATAGTTGTTTGACTTATACAAAGTCCATGGCCAGAAAACATGACCATCTAACAAAAAGATAAGTTAATCTTAGAGACAAGATTAGGAACACTTGTTTTGTTCATATCTCTACACGTGCATTTAGGTTCTCCTTTAAATACTCACTATTCAAGTACCACAGCTGTTATATCATAATTTACCTAATAGTAAACTTGGAGATAAATAATAACTTAATATTATTGTCTCTAGGGCATAGTTCCAAAAGAGAGAGGTCAAGTCAACCCATAGACCCCGGTTCACTTTTTGTCATAAGAACACACCTTTACATTTCTACACTGCATTTTATATTTTTGTTATTAAATATTCCCAAAATACATATACATATATTGCACTTAGATTGATAGTTTTCAGATTAGCTCCTCCAATAATGCCTCTTTGTGGCTCCATTGCATTTGTTTTTACATTTATTTTAGTTGACAACCATCACAGTTGAGTTGGAGACATAAGGCAACTCATTGTTTTGTAGTTATTTCTTCGGAGAAAGAGGAGACCCTACATATCCTTATGTTAGATAATCAACATTGAGTCATCTTTGTGGGAGAAAGAACCACTTTCTACAACACTATGCGCCTGGAGTCCCAACGAGTTGGTGTAAATGTAGTTTTCTTGCCATTGTCGGCCACTTGTTTTTGGGTTGAAAGATCTTTTCAAATGATCTGAATTTGGTGAAATTTGAGTAAAAACCACTCGCCCAGTTTTGGGAATTGTTTAAATTCATCTTTCTTGAATAGTTTGATGGTATAAAACTGCCACTAGGTTTATTTTCCTCTCGCCAAATAGTTCCTTCCCGCTTCACGCCGACCAGATTGCACATCCACACAATGTTGATGCAAGGACCCAAACAAATTCATGTTTTTGTGTCCCATGTTCCTCCCTTGCGTGGTTAACGATGACAAGTTCCTTTGTGGATGTCAAAGTTAACAAGAGGCTGGTGGGAGGTATGAATAGTATGGGCAGAGCGGGCCCATAGGTCAGGCAAATAGTATAGTATTCTCATAATCATTGTACAATTATCTATTGTGTCAAGGAGAAACAACTAAATGGCTCAATCGCCCTTGCCAAATAGCGTGTATCACATAGAAACAAACCAACCTAGTCAGCGGTACCGAGAATTTGTGTCCATTAGATGATACTAAACATTTTTCTACGTGCCTAAATATCAATTCATATTTATGCGAAATTGTCGAATTTAAATATTTTTTATGATCGTTGGTGGTTAGTATAAGTGATGATATTTCAATGTCATGCAGATACATTGCACGTGTTGTTGTATTATTACTGAACACTGTATAACTTGTAATACACAATAGACCATGCAAAACCGGTAGAGATCTAGTCAAGCTAACAGTTCACTTAATAGTGTAGAAGTTCTATCAATTTGCCAACACAATGATATTCTGGAAACTGCTATTAAGATATTTGTTAGGCTATATGCAATATATATGTCTACAAAATAAAAAAATATATTTAAATATTTATGCAACTCAGAAGAAAATGGAGGTGTACAATTTTGACAAGTCTTGGCCTATGTATATATGTTAGAATACTAGTTTATGTTACAAAATAAACTTAAATTTAAAACAAGGTAAGTGTACTTTATAATGTACATTACAATACAAAGACGTCTACAATTAATATTCATAATAGTAGTTCATATTTGGTGAAGTGTGCTAACTACGTAATGGAAAGATAGACTTATTAAGATTGTAGGATAATGAAATAAATTATAACTAAGTATAAGATTTTAGTGTATATCAAACTGATGTAACTCGCACTGGTTCAAAAGTTAGTTTTGGACCGGCCATAGATATTTCCTAAGAAATTTAATGGAAGCATAATAGTTTAGTGTAAACAAGTCTTTGCATTACTGCATGATGTAGTCATGTAAACAAGTCTTGATCCTGCGTGATCATTTTTTGTATTGCTATATATTGTCTATTTCGGTACTTGCAGCCCTTGAAACTTGAAAGGCTTGAAAACATGTGCCTCGTGCTGGGAGTTAACTACAACAAGAAGCTGCTTGAGATTGGTGACCTCTGTTGAGGATCTGGAGATCAAGAGGGTGTATGATCAAATGGATTACCTTCGGGTCACTATCAATACTAACTACGAGAAGGTAACCTCAACTTCCCCAAACGCTTCTAAATATAAAGATCAAACCGGGGAAGAGTAAGTAGAAAAACTCTTGGTCTCGATAGGCATCTCGTCTTAGTTAGGTCTTTGTGACCATAGTTTTTTTGACATGAAATATATAACATAGATGAAGGGCTCACACTAATGAAATATATTAATACATGTAGTAGGATCGATGGCATACGTTTTGATATATAAAGATCACAACGGGGAATTTTTAGGTGTTTTGTATTTTCTACCGTTGGAGTTGTATATACTGACCATTTGCATTTAACTGGAGCTTACTTGTTTGAAAATAAAGCTTCACCATTTTGTCATTGTTAGGTATTTTGAAAAACGACTCGCGCCAGGGTTAGAATCCTGATCAACAGGAAGTTCTGTTTGTGATCTTGGGCGCGCCACATGGGCTACTGCCTTTTTCTCGGTCGCGACGGATGATTTGCATTGGAGTTAAATTGCCGCTCAATTAAGAGCCCACAGTCGTGAGCGTTGGGTGCTTGGGTATATATTTTATTTATTAAAGATTTCATCATTTTAGGGATCCATGCGAAGCGAGCGGTGGGAATTTTGTTTTCGTAGGTGATTCAGAGTTTATTATAGGTCCGGTGGAATTAATTTGGCCCCAGATTTTGACTAGTGTGCGCAAAGCACACTGATGATGTGCTTTGTTTTTATGTTCACGGAAAGTAATACTACCTCCGATCCATATTAGTGGGCACAACTTTGTCTAGATACACATGTATCTAGTCTAAATATTTAACTAGATAAATATGAATTTAGACAAAGCTATGCCCACTAATATGGATCGGAGGGAGTAGGAGAAAGAGAAAAAAAAACCAGCACAACCCATATATGCGCGCGGTACGAATGTACGATAGCCGGGCGGCGGCCCAACCATGCACCAATCATGAGACAAACGAAAGGATGGATCGATTTCGTCTTGTCGCTCGACCGTGACGATTGCCTCCTACGTTTTTTTTTCTTTGTACACAAAAAATCAATCACGTACGTACAAGGCTAATCGTGTCCCGCGCGGAGGACTTGGAGCGCGACGACAACCCAACTTGCGACTGCTCGCTCGCTTCTTTCGATTCCACCTTTGCTGAAGAATTAATTGATCAAGCCAGTGGGGAATGGGATATGGTGAAATTGAACAATAACTTCATATACCCTGATGTTCAATCAGTCAGCCGTGTCGCCATAGGACAAGAAGATGAAGTCTGGGCTTGGAAATTTGAAAAAACTGGAAACTTCACGGTTCGCTCTGCATACAGGCAGCTGTGTGAACAAAGGAGATTATCTGATGCCCCATCAAGTTCGGCTGGTGCTTTACAACCAGTCTCGAAGAAATTGTGGAAGATGGCAGTCCCTCCGAAGGTTAGAAATTTTTGGTGGCGTACGATACATAAGTTTATTCCGTGCAGAAATATTCTTAAAACGAGACATGTGGAGGTAATCTCGAACTGTGAGGATTGTGGTGAAGATGAGACAATCTACCACAGCCTATTCGGATGTACTTGGGCGAGAATATTCTGGGATGATATAAGAAGACTAACCGGGGTGAAGATTCCAAATCTACACCCGGATTCATGGGCTGTTGATCTGATAGTTGGAGGAGGAGTGCTCACTCATAATGCAGCTGTTATACTTTGTGGCTCCTGGGCAATCTGGTCGGAGCGCAATACCCGACGCCACGGCGAGAAGGGTAGATCAGTGGAGTCCTCAGTTCGTTGGGCTATTGAAACGGCATGTGATCTGTCCGTGCAGGCGAAGCCCATCCAAATCAAGCTGAAGCCGAAACAACAATGGTCTCCACCCAAGGAGGATTATATCAAGGTCAATGTCGATGCTGGATTTGACGCCATGTCAAGGTCGGGTACTTCTGGGGTCGTTCTGCGCAATGCGGCTGGTGAACTCATCCGAGCCCAAGCAGTATGGTACGAACAAGCAGCTGATGCGCGGTCCATGGAGGCGATTGCATTGAGGGACGGCCTTCGCATGGCGAGTGATTTGGGACATACTAAAATTATGGTAGAGAGTGATGCTCTAGAAGTGGTGAAGATGTGCAATTTGGACAAGTTTGAGAGGGCGGATATAGGAGCGTTGTGTCGCCAGATTAAGGACTAACTAGATGCGGTTAAGGGTCGGCATCACTCCCCTCTCGTCTCCCCTCTCCCCTCTCGTCCCCGTGCGGCGCCGCCGCGCCCGCACCGGGGCGCCCCACCCCCTCTCCCCTCGAGCCAATCCCCGCCCCTCTCTCCTCTGCCGCCGTCGGCGACGTCGCCAGTGCTGAGCCTGGGCGGCACGGCGGCGGCGGCGGCGTATCCTCGAGCGACGGAGGGATCTGGATCGGCGGCGGCCTGATCTACGTCTTGCCGGCGGTGGGGGCGGACAAACGGCGGCGGGATCTTCCATGGCGAGTGCGGTGGAGGTGGGCAGGAGGCGGCGCGGCCGTTCCCTGCTCGTCTTGGCCGGCGGTTCGTGGAGGAGTTCTCGGCTTTGGATCCGCACCACAAGGACGGCCGGGGCGGCTGCCCTGGCTCTGGCGGTGGTGGTCTTGTCCTTCGCCGGACGTGGCCGGCCGGCTTCGCGACTGGATCGACGGATCCGTTCCGTCATCTAGTCCCGGCGGCGAGTTTGGGTGTGTGGTTGCCAGTGAAATCCGTGCTTTGAATTCGTTCAAGCCGGCGATGGCGGCGTGTCTACGTCGTTACCTTCGTGAAGGCATCGCCGATGCAGCCACCATCTACACACTTGCACTGTTCCGGGGGAAACTCTAGGTCCGGGTTACCCGGATCGGACAATGGCGGCTCTCTCGGTGTCGCTCTCCCTCATGAGGGCATTGTTTTGGAGCAGCTGCTGGATGGAACGGGCAAGGAGAGGTGGCGTGTTGAGGCATCTAACACGTCGTCGACGGCGAGTCTTGGCGGCGCGGCGCAGCGGAGTCTCGGCGCTGGACGTGTGATGATGATGACCCGCAGATTGGATATGCTGTTTGGCGTCATGGCGACGTCGCCGGCTGGCTTGCAAGGTCATGGCGTTGATCTTTGCCTGAAGATGGGTTCGAGGAAGACGGCGGAAACGACTTATGTAGCGCGCGCATGCGGTGCGCGTTGAGTGTTTGCTGGACCGGTACTCCGGTTCTAGATGATGCGTGTAGGTGGGAGGTCAAGGCATGCGGCTCTGATCATGGCCACCCCCATCATAGTTGTAGCGACTTTTTGTTGCCGAATGGCTGACTTCAGTTTGACCAATGTTGTAACTTGTAAGCTTTGATGAATAATTGCGGATGGCTGTGTGCATCTCTTTGATGCAGAGGCCGGGGACCCGCACCCTCTTATCTAAAAATTAGTTGTTCATTATCCAATGTACCCCGTACGGCTAATGAGGCTGCACACCTGTGTGCAAAGCAAGCTAGTAGCTCTAGACGTAGATGCTTATGGGTTAATTATGGGAGGAGACTAGGCGTCCCCCGGGGGATCTGGGGAAAAGATCACCCGGGTCCCCCTGCCAACACGTGTCCTCCTCTCTTATCCCAAATCCCACCAAATCCCGTTTTTGCTACGGTGTAGCAAATAATCGCCCGCTTTTGCTCTTATGCAGCAAAAAACGGTTCACTTAGAAATACAGAAAAATAAAAGACTGACTTCGCCGGAGACCTCACCGGAGACCTCGCCGGAGATTTTGTAGCAACAAAAAGTTGCTATTGTAGCAAAATCGTCCCACTTTTGCTGCATTGTAGCAAAAAACAGTTCGTACACAGAACATGAAAGGAAAATTCTGGCCTCGCCGGAGACCTCACCGGATACCTCGCCGGACACGTGGTAGCAAAAAGTTTATGCTATTGTAGCAAAAAAAAGTTCGATTGTAGCAAAATCAACTTCGCCGGAGACATCGCCGGAGACATCGCCGGTGACTCTCGCCGGAGACATCGCCGGAGACCTCGCCGGAGATATAGTAGCAAATTTTTTGATCTATTGTAGCAAAACCAGATAACAATAGTAGCAAATTTTTTGATCTATTGTAGCAAAATCAACTTCGCCGGAGACATCGCCGGAGACTCCCGCCGGAGACATCGCCGGAGATATATATAGTATCAAATTTTTTGATCTATTGTAGCAAAACCAGATAACAATAATAGCAAAAATAAAAGTTATATTGCTTCATGTGGCAAAAAATGAGACTTTTTTTTGCTACCGTAGCAAAAATGGGCTCTGGGGGACTATTTTTTGGACCGAAAAGTTTTTGCTACATGTAGCAAAAATCGGGATATTTTTTTCCTACCGTAGCAAAAGCGGGATTGTGGACAGAAAAGAAGGGACACGTGGTTAGTATGGGACCCGGAGGATGGGAAGCTCGGATCCCCGGGTGACTACTATACTTTTCCTTAATTATGTCCCATCTTTCCTGAGAACCTTGTACTTCTGATGAGTAATAGAGAAAGTATGTGAATTGCAAAAAAAAAAAAAAAAAGACCGATGCATGGATGCCCGCCTTTGCGCGCAAGAGGCGGCCAATGAAGCACGGTACGTTCCGCGCGTACGCCTGACGTGACTAGGTGGGCCGGCTAAACGATGAAGCCGAGCGATTGAAACACCAAGTGATTGGGGATCGGCGCCGCCGCCCGAGACCATCTCCCAGCCGGCCATGGCTCCCTTCCCTGACTGGGTTTTGCTGGACCGATTCGTGGTACGCAAAGCCAACCTTGACGTCGACGACCCAACCGTGGCCTCCGGCAGAGGCTCCGGGGACCACGCGCTCCACGTCGGGTTCCAGCTCCACGCGCCGCCGCGGGTGTCCCGCATCCTCGTGCGGGTCGACGCCGGCGCGTCGTCCTTCAACGACTTCCACGTCGCCGCCGTCCACCGCGACGCGTTGCTCCTTCAGAGGTCATACCTCATAGACGTGTCCCGCGACCGCAAGTACAGGATGATCGACTTCTTTCTCTACAGCGCCGGTACGGCCGGTGGGCCGTCGCTCGACCTTCTGCCCGCTCTTGGCGGCACCGAGGCCGAGGTCCGGACTCGATCGACAAGGACGGCTACGTCGTGACGAACCAGCAAGCGCGGAGGGCCAGGGGCTTGGATCTCGGCGTCCCGCGCCGCGGCGACAAGGAGTTCGCTGTCGCCGAGCTTCAGTTCAACTGGCCGGCTAATGCGCCACCGGAGCTTCACGTGTTCTGCCCGTCCAAGTCCAGCCAGTGGGAGATCAAGGAACCACCGTTCATACCCCTGGGTTGCTCGGACGATTTTTCCTTGCAGAAGTTGCTCTTCTACTGGGATGCGGACAAAGTCGTCGCCTTTGGGACCTCTATCTTCTGGATCGATTACTGCTATGGCATCATTTTCTGTGACGTGTTTGAGGACAGTCCATTGCTCTACTACAAAGAATTCCCTGCAAAAGTACCCAATCTGTATGACGAATGTCATGGCACCGGATGGGTCGATGCCTGCCAGACCGTGGGCGTCACCAGCTGCGGCGCCATGAAGTATGTCACCGTTGTGCGTTGCGACGGCAAGATTACCGGGGAGTTCAATCTGTCTTCAGATTTCACCATCTGCTCTTGGTCTCTAAGGAGGACAGAAGTGAATAAGATGGAGTGGGAAAAGACCGATGAGATTACATCCGAGGATCTATTGTCTCTCGATGGTTTTAAGAGTCTCCCAAGCACTCTCTTACAGTTTCCTCATGTCAACATGGATGACCCCACTAGTGTTTGCTTTGTGTTGAGTCGGAGGGTTGAAGGGAAATGTTATTCCGAGACTTGGCTGGTGTCGATTGACTTAAGCTAAAAGATAGTCAAGTCTTGCCATCCATATTGGAATCCAGAACTAGAAGACACTGACATCTCTCGTAAGACCGACTTTTCGCAAACCAAGTATTTGTATTTCTAGTCCTTTCTTCCCGCTGAGTTCACCAAGTACTTGAGGTAATTTCTGCTCGTATATTTTGATATTTGTCGGGACAACGTGTGTGTGTGTGGACTGTGGGGTTAGATAGCATCTATGCACTGTGAATGCATGTCGTGTACACTCTTGTCTATTCCCTTAATGTTTGAATCAATCAAGTCATATTGCTAGTATTTCTACTTTTAAACAAAACTATCTGTGATACACTATGTTTTGGCCGTTCAGGCAAATTTCTGAAATACACCCTCGTACTCACAATATAAGTAATTTAAGCATTGACATGGTCTTCAAAGTAGTACTTTTACTGTAACAAATCTTGTAATATGAATTTGATGTTGCAATGTTGGTAAAAAAGAATTCCACTTGAATTGCTTTTATAGAATGACATTAGTGGGACCAGAATCTTGTATATTCTGCAACATCTCATGTTTGAATTCCTTTGGTTCCACTGATTATGTTTTACGCGCCATGAAAAGGTGATTACATTGTAGTACAAGTGGTAAGGATGAAAAACTCTTTTAAGTCAAAGCTTATGCGCTTCATAGTTAAGCAAAGTGACACAATCAACCGAATTCGACTGCTGCGGTGCGTCATTGTTCTAGGAAACTTAACAGACTGCTCTTAATCACCTATTGTCATTCTTTTGATGTAATCCATAGTATGCGGGAGTGGGTAACTTCAGAGTGCGACATGACGAACTTGTAAATGCACAATATCAAGGCTAGGCATGATGACAAGTTGGTTACAAACTCCTCGATTTTGTTGGGTTGGGTTTAACTTTAAATGTACAATTGACTGGACTCAAAAGGATTGAAGGGGCTCAAGGGGTAGGTTTGGTCGTGTTTGCCTTCTAGTGGGTTGGTGGAGCAATTTTTAGTTTAACATATTGGTTGAGGTTCTTGTTTGGGTGCAATATCTGTGTCCCCCGCGTTACCTCATATTAGTCACCATGTTTCCCTTCTTCCCCGATCTCTACCGTTTCGTCTTTCTTAAACATGAGCAATCAGGTTTATTTTTTTGCTCCGATTACTATGTGATCTATTATTGCCATTGTGCAATCATGCACTCAAACAGTTGTATGCTTCATTGGGGAACTGAGTCTGTCAGGTCAAGAATTTAATGTGGAGTACATGGTGTATAGTTTAAGCTTATTATACAGAAGGTGCTCATGGCATTGGTCCATTGAAGCATGTGCCTCTACTGGACAGCTTGTTCACTGTATTGTCACAAATTGGCAGAGCACGTTGTTGTTTTGACAATTGAGGCGCATATTTGTACATCCTTGATTTAGCTCATACTGTACAGTCTTTTGGTTCATACTGTTATTTGTACCGAACCCATTTGGAATGGGCAAAGAATATTCTATTGACTGACGGTGTGCTCAACACTTTTGTGCAGGCCTTACCTTCTTCGTAGTGAGCCAAGACCTAGAAAGAGGAAGTTGATGGAAGGTAGCAAGCAATTAGAGCTCACAATGTAGTTTCCTCATATAATGTCAGCTCTTGGACTCTAAATAGGACAGAAGTGGATAAGATGGAGTGGGATAGAACCAATGAGATTAAATATGAGAATATGTGGCCTCTTGATGGTTTTTAGAGTCTCCTGATCACCCTGTGGCAGTTTCCTCATATCAGCATGGATGACCCTAATGGTAGTTGTTTTGTCGTGAGACAGACGGTTGAAGGGAAATGTTATTCCGAGACTTGACTGGTTTCAGTGGACTTGAAGAACAAGACATTTAAAGCTTCCCATCCATAAAGGAATCCGAGACCAACTTTTCAAAATCAAAGTACTGGTATTTTGAGTCATTTATTCCCACTGAGTTAACCAAGTACATGAGGTAATTTCTTCTCATATATTTTGTTATGTGTTGTGACCACATGTGTGTGTGGAGTTAAATAAAGAGATAAACGCACCATTGGTCACTGAACTTTAATTAGATGAGCACATTGGTCACTGAACTCTCAACTTGTTACAAACTGGTCACTAAACTCTCACAAGATGAGCACATTGGTCACTGAACTCTCAACTTGTTACAAACTGGTCACTGAACTCTCACAAGATGAGTATATTGGTCACACTTTGTCCAGCGGTGACGGCGCCGGCGTCACGCGGGTCCCAGTCAGCGCCGAGGGGCAGCAGGGAGAAGACGTCTGCCTCTAGTTGTGAGACCGATAAAAAAATCTCAATTGTCTAGTCAGCATGCCACGTCGGACAAAATTAGCTCCACTGGACAAAGTGTGACCAATATACTCATCTTATGAGAGTTCAGTGACTAGTTTGTAACAAGTTGAGAGTTCAGTGACCAATGTGCTCATCTTGTGAGAGTTCAGTGACCAGTTTGTAACAAGTTGAGAGTTCAGTGACCAATGTGCTCATCTAATTAAAGTTCAGTGACCAATGGTGCGTTTATCTCTTAAATAAAATTGTGTATTGTGAAGGCATGTCATGTACACTATTGTCTATCCCCTTCATGTTTGAATCAATCAAGTCATATGCTAGTCCTTCTAGTGGTAGGTTTGCTTGTGTCTGGCTTGTAATCGTTGGTTGAGTGGAGCAACTTTTTGTGCCTCCCAATTTACAGATATGACCAAGAAACAGTTCTCGAATATCATAAAGTGCTAAATAATACAACAAAGTTACCATGGCGGAACCAAGTCGACCCGAGTGGGGCTTAAAATATCATCATAATTTATTCGTATTTTAAGAAAAACACTTTAGAAATCAGAAAAACCCAATAAGTTGCCACATATACTCAAAATTAGTTGCCATCTGGCGCGGGGGGGGGGGGGGGGGGGGGGGTGGGAACCTAACACACTCGCCTAGGTGGGCTCGCTGAAAGAACATTTCTTAATCCCTTGTGTTTTGTGTGTTAGACAACAACACTAATGATACATTAATCTGGTGTTAAATGATGCAGTTCTTAAGTTGAACAAAACATATTTGCATCGACACCAAAAAATGAAGATAGAAAAAGTGCTGTAGAAGTATTCAGACAGTCAGACCGGATATTCCGGTCCCAGGTTGTGACGGAATATCCGGCCTCAAGGTTTTGCCCAAGGCCAAAACAATTAATTAAGGATGAACCCATTTGGAATGAGCAAAGGATATTCTATTGACTGAACGGTATGCTCAACACTTTTGTGCAGGCCTTACCTTCTTCCTAGCGAGCCAAGACCTAGAAAGAGGAAGTTGATGGAAGGTAGCAAGCAATTAGAGCTCACAAAGTAGTTCCTCATATAATGTCAGCTCTTGGACTCTAAATAGGACGTGGATAAGATGGAGTGGGATAAAACAAATGAGATTAAATATGAGAATATGTGGCCTCTTGATGGTTTTAAGAGTCTCCTGATCACCCTGTGGCAGTTTCCTCATATCAGCATGGATGACCCAAATGGTGTTTGTTTTGTCATGAGACAGACGGTTGAAGGGAAATGTTATTCCGAGACTTGACTGGTTTCAGTGGACTTGAAGAACAAGACAGTTAAAGCTTCCCATCCATAAAGGAATCCGGAACTGGAAAACTGAGATTTTTCGTGAGACCAACTTTTCGAAATCAAAGTACTGGTATTTTGAGTCATTTCTTCCCACTAAGTTCACCAAGTACATGAGGTAATTTCTTCTCATATATTTTGTTATGTGTTGTGACCACATGTGTGTTTGGAGTTAAATAAAATTTGTGTATTGTGAAGGCATGTCATGTACACTATTGTCTATTCCTTTCATGTTTGAATCAATCAAGGCATATGCTAGTCCTTCTAGTGGTAGGTCCTCGCCACCGGTTGGGTGCCACTCGTCGTTGCGTGCTGCGGTGCAGCCAAGGCCCTCTCCTAGGTGTGGCGATGAGTTCAATGACTCTGTGTTTCAGTCCCACTTTACCATGTTGCGCATGGAGCTCCGTCAGCTGGTTGTTCACCGAATTGAGGAGGCGTCTCGCCCCTTCGTGAAGAGGTGGTGACTCTCAAGTTGTTGTTGGCACGCGTTGGTGATTCTTTACAGCCGGCGGAGGCATGTACTTTTGGTGGTCTGGAGCTCGCCCCTGCGCATGCTTCGTTTCCGCTTGACTCTACTGAGCAGAAGTCGTCTGTGGTTGATGAAACAGTTCGCTATGGTTGTTTCTCTCCTCGTGGTAGTCCCTGCCCGTCGCGGCAGCTTGTTGCGACAGCCGCCCCTGAGAGCGAGGACATAGGTGGGATCTTGGCTCCTGAGCTTCAAGAGTCCTGTGGGGATTCATCTATGGTTCTTCCGATGGAGTTGGGCTCGTTAGAGGCTTTGGCGATGGCCTCGACGCCCTCTATGGGTAGTGGAGGAGTGTTGGCTCCTAGCCATGAGGACCTTTTTGCTAAAGAGCTTTGCGACTTACTCGCCTGTTTAGATGCAACTAGTCCTAGATATGGCAAGGACGTTTCTTGCATCTTGGCAGGGAAGGCTTCAGAAGACGTAATCAGGAAGGTGGAGAAATCTCTCAGGGCGATTTCTATCAGGGGCAAAAGAAGCAAGAAGGGAATATCAAGGAAAGTGTCGACATATGCGTGGTCCTAGAGTTGTCGTCAGTTCGCGGTTGTTATAGGTGGAGGGAGGTTGTTGCTTTGGGTGTTGCTCTCTGTGTTTGTGTGGGCTCCTCCCCGTGGTGTTGGTGTTTGTTGTATAGTTTTCACCCGGTTTCTTCCGCTAATAAATCGGTCACCTTCTTCTTAATTAATGGATAAGGCAAAAAAATTGCCTTTCTTTCAAAAAAAGAAGTGACATTTTAAACCATATTATTTATAGTTGGTTCACAAAATACCCACCACCCCCCTTTTTTTGTCATTTGAGAAATGCAAAATGTTCAATATCCAATGGAAAGAAGTAGTTGCATCTTTATATTGGGAAGTATAATTTTCTTGAAGACTACGAATTGTAAGAATTTCCGTGGGAACATTGGGTACATCTCATGTTTAATTTTATGGCCGTCGCGATATAATTTACTATCCTATAAAAATTATTCCTTGGTTATCTGGGAAAAAAACCCCATCCACCCCCCCCCCCCCCCCCCCCCCCCCCCCGAGTAGGCAAGTAGTTGTACGCAGAGGAAAAAAACCCCATCTCTGTAGCAGCACATCAGCAAAAATCATCACTGACCCGACGGACCATCGACTCCGTCCGACAATCACAATCGCCATCGACCCGCCGAGGTCAACGTCGGCTACTTGACAATCGCATCTTCTGCGACGAGATCGTCACGGCGTTCACAACTCGACATCACCAACGACAGCAGCATTGACTGCACATACCCGACAGACCGGCGACTCAGGTCGGCGACGACGCTGCACATCTTCATCGGCAGCTCGCCGACGTCTACACGTATACATGGCGCTCCTGACACTCAGAGACTGGCGCTTCGTCATCAACAACAAAAATCAAGTTCACCGCCGCACCCGACAGGCGATTCGAGTGCCTTCGTCGACTCTACTTCGCCGTCTGCGGACTGCCACGTCGACACCCTACGCCTTCATCGGCTCTGCCTCCAACACTCGGGGGCTGGCGACACCCATGACTTCTTCAACTCTGCCTCCTCGACTCCACCTCCGATACTCGGGGGCTGGCGCTTCGTCATCAATGGCAAACACAAAAAGTCTACAGATTTCCATCGCTCATTAACAGCTAAGGCTGGCGCTTTTCGACTCCGCCGCGCGCGTCGACTCCCTCCGCCGCACCACTTCACGGCATCGACTCCGTCCACTACAATGTCAATGACTCGACAAGATCGGAGTCCAATAACTTACACAACCACTTTGACGAGTCAACCTCGACAGTCTACAGATTTCCGTCGTTCATGAACAGTTAAGTCACTTTCATATTTAATTTATTCAATCTAAACTGCTTCGGTTGCATCCAATACTCGGGGGCTGGCGCTCCCTCCGCCGCGTCGACTCCGGTCCGCCGCATCGACTCCTTCTACCGCACAACTCCGTCGCATCGACTCCGGTCCACCGCGTCGATTCCTTCCAGCAAAACACCGCGCGCCTCTCGACCCTACACTCGGGGTCTACGCCACACAAGCCCAAACTTTGCAAAGCCTTGGCCGCACTCGAACACTCGGGGGTTGTGCCGCACAGGTCCCAACTCGCAAAGCCTTGGCCGCACCCGAAGACTCGGGGGCTGCGCCGTGCAGGTTAGCTACTTGAAAAAGCCTCAGCCACACTCAACAGTCAGGAGGGCACTCGCCATTGGATCGAGTGCTGCGCACCCGGCAAATATCTACGGCATCAGACGCAAAGATCGGAGCACTCACAAAATACTCGACAATATCAAAATGGAGGCAAATTGAGCCTACGCCCAACTACAAATAGTTGCACATAGCCTCGGGGGCTACTCCCATCGGGAGCGCTGTCGCGCACCCGATAGACATTATGAGCAAAATCAATCAATCGTTACATACAAGAGCAGTCGAGTGACCATTCGACTGAGCTACTTAGCCTCGTACATATTTCATCCACAAATCCCCGAGATTGCGTCCGCCGCATGTATAACTCGGATGCTGCACGCACAATGTAAAGGTAAGACCCGCTGATCCATCGAGCTGGACCGGGGCCCGCTCCTACAGCGTTTGCCCTGCAACTTTCTGTGTCAACAGACATGAAGAAAATCCTGACGGACGCGTTAGGTCGCAAAGTTATGCTGCAGGTCGGCTCAGTAAGACCTCCGCGGCCTGAGTCGAACCTGACCAGCTTGTTCCGGGTTCGAGTCCGGGGACTCGAGCTTGATGTAGGCTAGTAAGATTTTGCCCAAAAGTGCAGCTAACTGGTCCCGATCCGTCGAGTGTACCAGGCCTACTATGCTACCATCCCTAGGCAAAATAAGCAAAGCATCAGTCGTCGTACTTCCGACTCATCATGCACAATCGAGACAATCTAGACTTAAAAATACATAGCAAATTTCATGCAAAATATCAGTCGACGAATTACCGACTCAGCAAGCACAATCGAGAAAATCTCGACTCAAAAAATACATAGCAAAATGAGCAAAGAATCAGACGGTAACATACATCTGCAGATGAGTCCCTGCCCGATTCTTTGAATCGACCAGGCACTCGGGGGCTACTCCCATCGGAAGCGCTGGACGCGCACCCGACGAATTACCGACTCAAAAGTACCAGAAAACGCAGCATAGGACGAGAAAATTGAGCCTAAGTTGAGTACCTCCTTGGACAGCGCAAATTTCATCGACTAACTCCCATCGGGAGCGCACTCGCCATCGGCTCGAGTGACGTGTCGGATTTCTCAAAGTCGGGTTTTCTATAGCCTGCATGGATTTCTCAAAATCGGGTTCTCTACAGCCCGCACTGGATTTCTCAAAGTCGGTCTCTCTATAGATCGCATCGGATTTATTATTATTGGATTTCTTACACTTGATTTCTCAAAGTCGGTCTCTCTATAGATCGCATCGGATTTATTATTATTGGATTTCTTACATTGGATTTCTCAAAGTCGGTCTCTCTATAGATCGCATCGGATTTATTATTATTGGATTTCATACACTGGATTTCTCATAAATGATTCAACTCACGAAGAATGGATAATACAGTCCCCACATGGTCATCAACACACCCGACGCATCGACTACGCCTACTCGATATACTGTTTTGAGTCTCTGCCCGATACTTCGAATCGACCAGACACTCGGGGGCTAGTGACGGGGATGTGCCCTTCGGGTCCCCTATTATTGGTATACCTGGTGCAGCCCAGATGAAGGCCCACCTGGCAGCCCAGTAATTACTTCAAGCACAAGTCAAGAACTCCAAGACGTAGTCTAATAGGACTCTTGTAAACCCTACCTGGCTCCCTTTATAAAGTCAGGCAGGGATACTCGCATAGGGGGATCCGGATGGAGACGAGATCCACAACTCGCACAACGAGACAGGCATAGCATAGCGAGAGCACGTCTCACCATATCGCCATTACGGC
Source organism: Poa pratensis (assembly GCA_947311845.1). Classification (NCBI taxonomy): domain Eukaryota; kingdom Viridiplantae; phylum Streptophyta; class Magnoliopsida; order Poales; family Poaceae; genus Poa; species Poa pratensis. Next base: position 11,438,124 of record CAMZMU010000118.1, read on the forward strand.
CACCATGTAATCTCATATATCATCATAATCAGACAAGCAGGAGTAGGTCTTTAACTCACAATGAGGGGCCAAACCTGGGTAAATCCTTACTTGTCAGCCGTCCGATACTACCAGCGCGCATATCTTCTCCCTCAAAATATACCTGGGGTACTCAACCCTGGGATTACCGTAGGCGCACCACGTCAAACATCAAAGTAAAAGCAAAAAACGACATGTTGGTAGAGAGCGAGCCAGACCAATATGAGAGAATGGGAGCCATGATGCTTGAGAAAATCATGATAGTTGCCAGAAAGGGAGAGGATGGATGAAGACTCTGATATCCTAGTTAAAATAGAATGGCCATGTTTTGTCATTATTGCTCTATGTTTATGCTATCCAGTCGCAACACATGGGTACTTAAGTACTCTATTTGTGCCAAATTATAAAACGTTTTGAATTTTTAGTATGGACTATATACAGACAGAACTGAGTGAACAAACGCACTAAAACACATCTATATATACGATTCAATAAAAGTTAGAACTTTTATAATTCAAAATTTCTAGCAGCAGCGCCGTACCGGCAAAAGTAATCAACAGCATCAACACCACCAGCCCAAGCCAGCCCAGAGCACTCCGCTTGGCGCACTGCAAGGCAAGATCGTCCTGCCACCACAATCACACCGCAGCCAATCATCGCTCATCCCATGTCGCCGTCGTCGTCCCAGAGCAAGCCCATGCGTCTTCCAGGCTTCTCCTGGGTACCTTACTTTCTACCAGATCCTGTATACTATATCATCCACGTTTAGTCTCCCTTGAGGACGGGCTGCAGAGGGCCTGACTGATTTCATCACCGTGGACGAGATGCAACTCGCGTTGGCTCGACATCGACAGCGTCTTTCGCGTTGGCTGCAGAGTGTGTGTTCGATCGAACAATAGAAAGGACCAGGCAAGATGGCCTGGCCGCTACGGCAGGCACGACGTCGCACCGCCCGCCCACTTGACCGAAGAGACCGAGAGAAGAGACTGCAAGTAGATGGAATGGAAGAGAGCCTGTGAGCCAGGAAAGCCATCCGGCGACATGTAGCCAGTAGCCCTATCTATACCAGAGAGTGACCGCGACCGGTGCATTCTGTAAATTGAACTTGTGTACTGCCCATAAAATACATTTACTCTTTCGCTGTCACTAAATTCAGTGTACACTTGCGAATATTTTGTTGGGCAATGCCAGTTGTCATTGACAATGTACTTTTGACTGCTAATTTTGTTTCTACATAAAAGTTATGGTACTACTACACAAACTCATCATTCCTATTTGTCACGAACAATTCTCAGCAGTGCAGATATTTCGAGCTTGGGGCTCCTGGGAACACAAGAAAATATTTATAATTCGTATTTTAGTGTTTCAAACAGTTGAGGAAATTGCATATATATTAACTTTATCATAAAAAGTGAGCTACATAAAACGATGAAGTCGTGATTTTTTTGTTGTGAAAAGGGCTCAGGCCATGTATTATCTAAAACCAACCCTTACAAGAACTTGCTTACAAGAATGTTGAAATTATGAGCACCGTTCTTCTTCTACATCCCTCGGTGGCATGCCGTGAGCAAAGCTTGTTGCCGCCTCGAGCCTCCGGCGTACCGGAGCAACGTTGTAAAAGCGTGAAGTAAACTTGTGAATTTATAACAGTAAATCTTATTCTTATTTGTCTGTGGGGTTATGTTTGTAAATATCTAATGTTTCCTGTCTACTGTGAGCTGAGGCAAAGCTTAAAGTAGACATAGTTTGAACTGTAAGAACGCAATTACGCGTGGCCGCTCCAATGTGTGCCAAATTCAGTGCTGAACAGTTTTGCTGCTAGCGGGTTCAAACAAAATTACCCTCACATGAACTTGCTCCCTGTAGCGCCAATGAGAAGAGTTGTCTTTCAAGATAATTATATATAGTATCTCCAATTGCAACATCCCCAATGCAAGCTTTCCTTCTTTCCGTGAAAGTACACATTGTTCCAAATTGAAAGAGCCCCAGCTGTTGCACTCAACGGAAGATCTTTGTGGATTAGGAGATAGAGATTGAGCAACCACTTTTACAGCAGGAAAGACGATTGCATTTGGAAACATGCACCTGAAGGTTCAAAGTTTGGATTTTTTTCTGTAGCATTGTGATAGGCTAAAAAAATATAATGGCAAGTTTTTATTTTTTAAACCGCCAATCTTTTCAATATACAGCCAACTTTAGAATCTTTTACTACAATCTGTCGCTGTAAAATATAATTTACTTTACTGTAAATTTTCAGGTGGAAGCTTGATAAATCCATGGTGTAAATTTGTCTCCAAAACTACTTCCTTGTGATTAAACATTATAAAATTTCTAGGTTTTCCAAAAAAAAATGCAGAAAAGTAATGCTATAACGTGTGTGATTATTTAAATTGTCAATCGATGTTCTAAATAACAAGTGTTAGAGCGAGGCTTGTAGATCTTTATACACCCCAACGGCTAAAATTTTACGTAGTTACGCACAAGATATTTAGTTTTGCAAAGCAACAAAGACCGGTGCTGTTTCTGTCTCCGCAAGCTTCCCATGCAAGTGATGAGGTTACCATCTCCATGGACCATGCGTAGGAAAACACCAAGTTTTGGTTTCACCTATACTTTGCAACAAGCAGCAAGCATGTTACCGTTGTACGTGACGATCCAGCGAGTTGCATGAGATATTAAGTTCATATATATATGAATGCATGTGAATATATCATCGTAAAACAAGCTTCTCACATCATGTCTCCTGGCAATCTGGCATATTCCCTAATAATGCAGCATTTGAAGAGCTTTCCGTCTTTAAAGCCGTCCAATTTCGTGGACCATTCACAGCTAAGCGTTTGTCCAGTGGCTCCTCAACGTACCTCTCACTTAAAACCGAGACAATATTGCCCATGCATGCACGTGAACACGAGCACGCCTCGCCAAATAGCACTCACGTTACGTTGTTCTACCTGTGGACGTGCCAGCTGCTTGCACTGTCTCCTCTCCTCGCCTATTATGGCTATATAAACCCCTCAAGAGCACGCACACAGTAGCAAACTTAAGCCACACACAGCAGTAGCAACTTGCAAGCCATGGCCAACGCAATGTTGCTCCCCGTGCTCATCTCCTTCCTCATCCTGCCCTACTCCGCCCTGGCCCTGACCCAGGACTTCTGCGTCGCCGACCTATCCTGCCCGACACACCCGGCGGGATACCCGTGCAAGGCGAGCGTCAGCGCCGGGGACTTCGCTTACCACGGCCTCGCCGTCGCCGGCAACACCACCAACCTCATCAAGGCCGCCGTGACGCCGGCCTTCGTCGGCCAGTTCCCCGCCGTGAACGGCCTCGGCATCTCCGCGGCCAGGCTCGACATCGCCATGGGCGGCGTCGTGCCGCTGCACACCCACCCGGCCGCCTCCGAGCTCCTCTTCGTCACCCAGGGCACCATCCTCGCGGGCTTCATCAGCTCCGGGGCCAACGTCCCGTACACCAAGACGCTCTACGCGGGCGACATCATGGTGTTCCCCCAGGGCCTGCTCCACTACCAGTACAACGGCGGCAGGGGGCCGGCCGTTGCCCTCGTCGCCTTCAGCGGCCCCAACCCAGGTCTACAGATCACCGACTTCGCGCTCTTCGCCAACAACCTGCCGTCCCCCGTCGTGGAGAAGGTCACTTTCTTGGACGACGCCACCGTGAAGAAGCTCAAGTCCGTGCTCGGCGGCAGCGGCTAGTTAGCTTCTCAGAAAGCAAGGTCCACGTCCCGTCAGCGTGTCGGATAGGTTGCATGGGTGTGTGCGTGTGCCTGTTCATGTCAATTCTCCTTTGCAAGTTGTGTTTAATTGTTCATGTCGATTTCATTTCAATTGGTTCAAGTAATTCCTTGAGGTTCCATTGTAATTTCTTGTAACGACACACGATTAATCACCCGTTGAGTTTAATTGTCTGTTTTGGCCACTGGTTATTTGGTTGGACAAGGCTCCATTTGTCGACGCAGTTGATTAAGATAGATAGCTTTTGAGATACCCTTATCTTCTTTCAAATAGATATTCTGGAGACCATTAAAAGAAGAGTAAAATGTATCGGAGGGGTGTCAACTAGGTAGGTCCTAGTTGTATGAAAACGCATACTTGGATCGTAAAACTGGACGTGGTTCACCACATATCTTATCGGAAAAAGTCCATTTTAAACCCTCAACTCATAGAAGTCGGGCGGATCAAACCCCGAAGTCGAAATCCCGGTCGTTTGCACCTTGAACTATGCAATCCCGGTCTAAATCGAACCCCGGACTTGTTTGGTACACCGGGAATGCGGCGGTCCCCGCCGGGATTGGAGGCTACTCCCACTGACATGTGGATCCCACGTGTAAGACTCTTCTTCCTCAATCCGGTGGATGCAAACAGGTTAGTGCTGTGTGGGAGTCTGGGAGATCACGCTGCCATGGCCGACTAGCTTCACCGCACTCTAGAAAAAAAAAGTTGGCCACGGCGTGTGATGACGTGAAATCGCACGTTTGTTGGGAGACCCCAAGAGGAAGGTATGAAGCAGTGCAGCAGCAAGTTTTCGCTCAGTATAAAACTAAGGTTATCGAACCAGTAGGAGTAGGAGCACTTCAGAAGGTTGTCGGTGACGGAATATGGCATGGCGCAACACTAGGGAATCCGGCGACCGACGTGGAACCTGCACACAACACAATCAAACTATTTTGCCCCAACGAAACAGGAAGGTTGTCAATCTTCCCGGCTTGCTGTAACAAAGGATTAAACGTATGGTGTGGAAAATAATGTTTAATTGCAGAAAGTAAAAGAGAACAATTGTTTGCAGTTGGTGGTTTTATCAGTGTAAAAGAATGGACCGGGGTCCACAGTTCACTAGTGGTGTCTCTCCATAAAGATAAACGACTGTTGGGTAAACAAATTACAGCTGGGCAATTGATAAAATATTGAGCGCATGACAATGCATATATATGACAAGATGACTACCATGATATTTAATTGGGCATTACGACAAGATACATAGACCGTTATCCAACCGCATCTATGACTAATAATCCACCTTCAGGTTGACATCCGTGTTCCCCGTTGGTATTAAGTTGCAAGCAACGGATAATCGCATTAAGTAATGTGCGTAATGTAAACAAGTACATATGACCGTGGACATAGCATTGTTAGGTTATCCCTAGTGGCAACAGCACATCCACAACCTTAGACGTTGCTGTCACTCGCCCAGATTACTGGAGACTGAACCCACTATCTAGCATAAATACTCACTCTTGGAGTTACAAGCATCTACTTGGCCAAATCATCTACTAGTAACGGAAAGCATGCAAGATCATAAATAACATGTAACATAGATTAATAATCAACTTGATCATAGTATTCAATATTCATCGGATCCCAGCAAACACAACATGTAGCATTACAATAAGATGATCTTGATCATGTTAGGCAGCTCACAAGATCTAAACATGATAGCATAAAGTGGAGAGACAACCATCTAGCTACTGCTATGGACCCGTAGTCCAAGGATGAACTACTCACGCATCACTCCGGAGGCAGGCATGGCGATGTAGAGCCCTCCGGTGATGATTCCCCTCTCCGGCAGGGTGCCGGAAGAGCTTCAGAACCCTCCCGAGCTAGGGTTGACGACGGCGGCGCCTCTGGAACTTTTCGTGGAATATGACTCGGGTATTTAGGGTTTTCGCGTCGGGGGAATAAATAGGCGAAAGGGCGGCGGCGAGGGCACCCGAGGGGCCCACACGCACCCTCGGCGGGCAGGAGGTGGGGCCGCGCCGAGCCCTTGTGTGGCCGCCTCCTGGCGCTCCTCCGTCTCCCCTTTGGACTCCGTGTACGTGTCGGTGAAATAGGGACCTCCGTTGATTTTCGTCCAATTCCGAGAATATTTCCAGAACAGCTTTTCTGGAATACAAAAACAGCAGAAAACAGGAACTGGCACTGTGGCATCTTGTTAATAGGTTAGTCCCAAAAAATGTATAAAAATGATATGAAGTGGATGCAAAACATGTAACAATTGGTATAATATCAACATGGAACATCAAAAATTATAGATACGTTTGAGACGTATCAGCATCCCCAAGCTTAGTTCCTACTCGTCCTCGAGTAGGTAAACGATAAAACAAAATAATTTTTGAAGTGACATGCTACCATCATAATCTTGATCAAATAGTATTGTAAGGCACATGTAAGTGAATGAAGTGATCCAAGTCAATGGTCTATAATTTGCTACCAAATAGATAATGAGTAAACACTGAATCATACAAGCTAAACTTTTCATGAATAGTACTTTGGAGACAATGCATCCACAGGTTTACATAAGTGTTAACTCATAAAGCAATAGATTCTAATAAAAGGTATTTAACCAACACAAAGGAAGATTTAAGTTTCAGCGTTTGCTTCAACTTTCAACATATTTATCTCATGGATATTGTCAACACAAAGCAATATAATAAGTCCAATATGTAGCATATAACAAATGTTGTACCAAAGTTGACACTAGTGTTTGCTTGTGGAAGATAGAAAGAAGTAGGAAAACTGACTCAACATAAAAGTAAAAGAAAGGCCCTTCGCAGAGGGAAGCAGGGATTAAATCATGTGCTAGAGCTTTTTAGTTTTTGAAATCATATAGAGAGTAAAAATTAAGTTTTGGAGGTGTATGTTAATTGGTCAACGAATCAGTAGTGGAAAGTACAATATGACCCCGGCCAAACAGACTTTTAAGAGCGGCTCCCATGAAGGACGTTATTTCTACCAGCAAGGCAGATCATCCCTCTTTTCTCTTTTGTTTACACATGCAGATATTTCACTGGTTTATTGCTTGACTGATAAATCAGGGCAAAATGTGAAGAGAATTAAGCGGTTAAAGTTGTAATTAATTGGGACTGGGCACCCCGTTGCCAGCTCTTTTTGCAAAATTAATAGATAAGCGGATGTATATGCCGCTAGTCTGGTAAAGTCTGCTTGACAAGTGACATAAAGACATCCACCACGTCCTCATGAGCTTGGTAAACATTGACACAAAAAGGAGTAGTAACAATTTTGAATAGTTTAAAGGTAGCACATGAAAAATTTACTTGGAGTGGCAAGGAAATACCACATATAGGTAGTTATGGTGGACACAAATGGCATGGATTTTGGCTCAAGGATTTGGATGCACGAGAAGCATTCCCTCTCAGTACAGAGTTTAGGCTAGCAAGGTTATTTAAGCAAACAAGAATATCAACCGGTACACCAAGTTTTATATGACCAACATATTGCAAATATTATAAGACTTCACACCGTCTTCCTTGTTAACCAAACCCTTTTACTAGAAAATATCTAGACCTTAGAGATACCACCCATGCAAACCAAATTTCAACAAGCTTTACGGTAGTTCTTCACTAATGGGTTTAACTTACATGATGCAAAAGTTTAATCATGACCTACTTGTTAACTCAAAACAATTGACAAGTATCAAATTATCCAAGTTAGTGATCTACAAGAGTATGTAAGTCTTTTCCATTATACCATTTACCACATGCAACATTTTCTGTTCCAACCAAACACCAATCAACTTATTTCAATAACTCTCCAAACAAGTATAAGTGAAGTAAGAGAGTACTTTCTTTAAAAGAACTAATAGCTCTGACAAGAGATACATGAAAACAAGAGCTAAAAGCTTGAACAGCGCTAGATATGAATACTCAACAAATAAGTGAAGAATAAGTATTCAATGAAAAAGCGGAGCGTGTCTCTCTCCCAATCAAGAATGCTAGGATCCAATCAAGTTGATCACAAAATAAAAATAACATACTGAAAATAAAAGCACACAGACGCTCCAAGAACAGCACATATGATGTGAAAGAATTAAAATATAGTTTCACTAGAGATGACCTGATAATTTTGATGACGAAGAAGGGGATGCCCATCCCCAAGCTTAGACGCTTGAGTCTTCTTGAAATATGCTGGGAGATCCATGGGAGCCTCCCCAAGCTTAAGCTCTTCACTCTTCTCCATCCTATTATATCACTCTTCCCTCTTGACCCTTGAAAACTTCCGCCACACCAAACTCAAAGTAAATCTCATTAGAGGTTAGTGCACAATCAAAAACTCACATGTTCTGTAAAGACGCAATATGACCGTTACTTTAAACATTAGCTACTGCCACTGATGTTATGTGAAGCTCTCCACTGTAAATTGGACTCTTTTATTTCCTAACATGCAAGTTCATCCCATGTCCAGACCTATTTCGGATCATATCCCATGTGTCCTCAAAATTGACTCAAAAATCCCTAAAGCTTCCATTTTTCGGTTTGAAAATTATTGGCTTCATAGACCGGGTTTCTTGGATGTGGTCTCCAACATTTGGGGCACTGTCTGCTATGGTAATAGTGCTAAAAGAATTTCTATGAAGCTTAAATTGCTGAGGAAAGCTTTGAAAAGATGGAATGGTAATTTGTCTAACATGGATACACTTATTCGTAATTGCAATCTGGTTATCCTGCGGCTTGATGAGATTGAAGAACTAAGGCCCCTCCATCTCACGGAGTGGAACTTCAGAAATGTAGTTAAGAGCAAACATAATCATCTCTTGGCTTGTAAGGATATATTTTGGAGGAATAGATGCACCATTCGCTGGGCTAAGTTGGGCGATGAAAACACATCTTTCTTCCATGCGATGGCAACTGTTAGATACAGGCAGAATTCAATTGCCAGATTCACTATGGAGGATGGCACAGAAGTGGTGGAGCATGCTGCCAAAGCGGCAATTCTTTGGACAGCTTTTAGGAACAGGCTTGGTTTTTCGGAACCGACCATCACTGCTGATGAAGTTTTCAGTCTAGTGGCTCCTGTCGAGGGTTTGAGCAGCCTATCTGCACCTTTCTCTGAAACTGAGATTGATGAAGTTGTCAGGCGTCTTCCTGTCAGCAAAGCACCTGGGCCAGACGGGTTTAATGGTCAGTTCATGAAGAGCTGTTGGCACATCATTAAGTCGGATTTTTATAGCTTGTGCAGAGATTTTCAAGCAAATGACGTATCACTGCAGAGCATCAATGACTCCATCATAACACTTATTCCTAAGAAAGCCTCTCCTGAAAATCCAAATGACTTTCGGCCTATCTCTTTGCTGAACTCGTGTGTAAAACTGCTTACTAAGCTCCTTGCCAATAGGCTGCAAGCTAAGATGACTGCCGTCGTACACAAAAATCAATATGGGTTCATTAGAAGCCGCTCTATTCAAGATTGCCTGGCATGGTCTTTTGAGTATTTGCATCATTGCAAATCTGCTCCGAATGGTGCTGTGATTTTGAAACTAGACTTTGAAAAGGCATTTGACCTGGTTGAACATTCCTCCATTATTCAGATGCTCAGACTGAGAGGTTTCGATGAAACATGGCTTGCTTGGATTCAGAATATCCTCACTACAGGTACCTCGGCTGTCTTGCTGAATGGCATCCCGGGGAAGAAATTTGTGTGTAAACGGGGGTTCGTCAGGGTGATCCGCTGTCGCCACTTCTCTTTGCTGCTACAGCCGACCTCCTCCAGTTCATTATCAATAAACTTTGGGCGGATGGTAGTCTTGTGCCGCCAGTTCTTTTTAAGGACAAGACTATCCCATAGTTCAATATGCGGATGACACACTTCTTTTCATGGAGGCTAGTTTCGTGCAGTTGGGGTTTCTTAAACAAGCTTTAAAGATTTTTCAGTCGGTCACTGGACTCAGGGTAAACTTTCATAAATCTTGTCTAGTGCCCATCAATATTGACAGGGTATATGCCACGGTGTTGTCTGAATTCTTTGAGTGTGTGGTTGGTGATATGCCATTCACTTACCTCGGTCTGCCGCTGGGAACCACACGGCCTACTGTTCTTGAGCTTGCTCCTCTAACTGACAGCACTGAGAGGCGTTTGAATGCCTGCTCCAGGTTCCTTAATTATGGTGGCAAGCTTACTTTTGTTAACTCGGTCCTCTCTGCATTGCCGACGTTCTATATGTGCATGCTTAAGCTAAACAAGACTGTGGTCAAAAATGTAGATCGGGCTAGGAGGCACTGCCTATGGAGTAAGAAGGACAAACAGAGAACAACGCGCTAGCAGCTTGGGAACTAGTGTGTAAACCAAAAGAAAAAGGGGGGCTTGGAGTGATCAATCTGGATATTCAGAATAATGCATTACTGTTGAAACATTTGTTCAGGTTTTTTAATCGTGCTGACACTCCTTGGGTGCATATGACCTGGTCTGCCTACTATCAAAATTCTGCTCCACACGCTGTTGGTCCGGTCGGCTCTTTTTGGTGGCGGGATGTCTGTAAACTTTTCACCGTGTTCAGAGGGATTTCTGCTGTGGTTCCTGGGTGTGGCAATTCCATTCTGTTCTGGAAAGATAGATGGGCTGGGGAGCTTATGGCCACCAGATTTCCCAGGATTTACAGCTTCTTGATTGATTCGGATGTTTCACTTAAATCCATGTTGACCTGCGCAGATATGGATCAGTTGGTTGCCCACTTTGCGATACCTGTCTCCCCACAGGCCTACCATGAACTAGAGCAAGTTCTAGCTTTGCTGATTGAGATGAATCAAGACCAAGACAAGAGAGCCTCGGCTGATGAGTGGAACATGATTGATGCCGCAAAAAGCTACTCCTCTAAGCAATTTTACTCCTTTGCTTTTGCTGGGCTTGTAGCTGACCCGATCTTCAAGAAACTTTGGAAAAGCAAAGCTCTTCACAAGCAGAAGGTCTTTGTGTGGCTATTTTTGGTTGACAGACTCAATACACGTGATATGATGGCGAGGAGACATTGGCACTTGGACTCCGGAGTGAACTGTGCCATGTGTAGCAGGGGACAGCGGGAGACGCGTGATCACTTATTTTTAAACTGCAGCTTTGCAAGGAAGTGCTGGGCAGAGCTTGACATCACCTGGTCGTCGGCTGCTGGGACTGCTGCCATGTTTGATCTCGCCAAACAGAATTTTGCTGGGCCTAAGTTCTTTGAGGTGGCCACCTGTGCTCTCTGGGGGTTGTGGAAGCAACGAAACAATCACATATTTGAAGGTGCTCCTTTTTCGGTCCCAGCCTGGAAGGCGGTTTTCAAGAAAGATTTGGGCTTGCTGGTCCATAGAGTTAAGGTTTCGCATAAAAAACCTCTTGAGGATTGGATAGCAGCTTTCTGATGCCTAATTTTGTTTTTCTTCCTATCCCACTAAACCCTTTTTTAGACCGTTCTCTCTCTCCGCTCCCCTGATGTAAAAAACCACTCTCTTGTAACCCATTCTTTTATTTAATTGAAAAAATTATACCGTAGGGGGTTTCCCCTACGGTCCACGGTCTAAAAAAACAGAACAGTCTGCAAAGACTAATTTTTTCGAGGCTCTTACGTTGCTCAGATCGAAAAACCTTGATCTAACGAAAGATGCATACATATATCAGGATGACGCACAAAAAATTTCAGATTTAATTCACATTCTGATATTTTTAAGGAATTAATACGGTGAACAGCAGAAATCTGTTCCTGCGCAGTAATCAAAATCTATCATCATCTTATCATTAGAGACTACTCTTGGCACAACAAAGCGATAAAGTAAAGATACAAAGAAATTTCTACAGAATTAAACAAGACCTTGACTCAAATAAGGAAAAATTGCAGAAATAAAATAATGGGTTGCCTCCCATAAGCGCTTTTCTTTAATGCCTTTTAGCTAGGCATCGTGATTTTTAAGATGCTCACATAAGGATAAGAGTTGAAATATAAAAGAGAGCATCAAGAAGCATATATAAAATATGTTTAAATCTAACACTCTTCCTATGCATAGGAGCCTTGTAAGAAAACAAATCAATGTAGCACAAAGAGACTAGCGGAAACCAAAACAAGTGCAGGTTCAAAACTTTCAACATAAAGAGAGGAAGCTTAATATTATTGAGATATATGAAACCGTGTCTCCCTCTCTCATAATGACCTGTGAGTCTTAAAGAAACCATTATATAAAAGCAACACAAGAGAAAGCTCAGAACTTTTATCACAAAGAGAGGTAATTTAATAACATGAAGATTTCCATAAACATATTTTCCTCTCTCAAAATAATTTTCAGTAGCATCATGAATAGACTCAACAATATAGATATCACAGAAAGCATTCTTATCATGATCCACATGCATAAAAGTATCATTACTCTCCACACAAGCATAATCAATTTTATTAGTAATAGTGGGAGTAAAACTAGCACATCCATCATTATAATCATCATAAACTAGAGGCATATCATCAAAGCAAATTTCCTCCTCCAAGCTTGGGGGACTAAAAATATCATTTTTATCAAAACAAGCTTCCCCAAGCTTAGAATTTTCCATGGCATTAGCAATAATGGTGTTCAAAGAATTCATAGTAATAATATTGCTACTATCATGCAAATAAAGTTCCATAGGTTTTTTAATTTTCTCTTCAAACACTTCATGTCCCAACTCAAGACAAATTTCATAAATCTCTCTCATGTTGTTTTTAGCCATAGGACTAGTTTCAAAGAAAGTAACCATTGATAGCAAGTAAAGAACTAGACATAATAACAAACCGAAATAAACTAGATGTAGAAATTTAATTTTTTGTGTTTTTGATATTTAAAAGCAAACAAGATAAAATTAAAATAACTAAGCAAGACAAAAACAAAGTAAAGAGACTGGAAGCGTGAGACTCCCCTTGCAGAAGTCTTCTTACTCCCCGGCAACGGCGCCAGAAAATATGTTTGATGACGTGAAACACACGTTCGTTGGGAGACCCCAAGAGGAAGGTATGAAGCAGTGCAACAGCAAGTTTCCCTCAGTATGAAACCAAGGTTATCGAACCAGTAGGAGCAGAAGAACTTCATAAGGTTGTTAACGATGCCATAAAATATGGTGTTGAAGGGGATTCTGACTGTTGACGTGGAACCTGCACACAACACAATCAAACTACTTTGTCCCAACGAAACAGGAAGGCTGTCAATCTCCCCGGCATGCTGAAAACAAAGGGTTAAACGTATAGTGTGGAAAACAGTGTTTAATTGCAGAAAGTAAAAGAGAACAATTATTGCAGTTGGTGGTTTTATCAGTATAAAGGAATTGACCGGGGTCCACAGTTCACTAGTGGTGTCTCTCCATAAAGATAAATAATATGTTGGGTAAATAAATTACAGCTGGGCAATTGACAAATATTGAGTGTATGACAATGCATATATATATGACAAGATGACTACTATGATATTCATTTGGGCATTACGACAAGATACATAGACCGTTATCCAACTGCATCTATGACTAATAATCCACCTTCAGGTTGATATCCGTGTTCCCCGTTGGTATTAAGTTGCAAGCAACAGATAATTACATTAAGTATAGTGCGTAATGTAAATAAGTACATATGACCATAGACATAGCATTGTTGTGTTATCCCTAGTGGCAACAGCACATTCACAATCTTAGACGTTGATGTCACTCGCCCAGATTACTAGACGCATGAACCCACTATCTAGCATAAATACTAACTCTTGGAGTTACAAGCATCTACTTGGCCAAAGCATCTACTAGTAACGAAAAACATGCAAGATCATAAATAACATAGAAAGATAGATTGATAATCAACTTGATCATAGTATTCAATATTCATCGGATCCCAGCAAACACAACACATAGCATTACAATAAGATGATCTTGATCATGTTAGGCAGCTCACAAGATCTAAACATAATAGCACAAAGTGGAGAGACAACCATCTAGCTATTGCTATGGACCCGTAGTCCAAGGATGAACTACTCACAAATCACTCCGGAGGCAGGCATGGTGATGTAGAGCCCTCCGGTGATGATTCCCCTCTCCGACAGGGTGCCGGGAAGAGGTTCTGGACCCTCCCGAACTAGGGTTGACGACGGCGGCGCCTCTGAAACTTTTCGTGGATAATGGCTCGGGTGTTTAGGGTTTTCGCGTCGGGGGGAATAAATAGGCGAAAGGGCGGCTGCTGAGGGCACCTAGGGGGCGGCCCACACAACCCTAGGGCGCGGCCCCACCCCTGGCCGCACCGAGGGTGCATGTGGGGGTTCCCTGGCCCTCCTCCGTCTCTCCTTTGGACTCCGTGTACATGTCGGTGAAATAGGACCTTCAGATGACTTTTCGTCCAATTCCGAGAATATTTCCAGAACAGCTTTTTTGAAATACAAAAATAGCAGAAAACAGGAACTGGCACTGTGGCATCTTGTTAATAGGACAGTCCCAGAAAATATATAAAAATGATATGAAGTGTATGTAAAACATGTAACAATTGGCATAATATCAACATGGAACATCAAAAATTATAGATACGTTTAAGACGTATCAGCCGCCGCCTCAAAATTCGGTCGCCTCCAACCTCAACTAGCTCGGATCCCTTCCAGCAGCTTCTCCGGACGGCAAGGGCATATGAGGAGGAGGCCGTGGTAGTCGAGACGACGACGCACTGTGGTCGGGAGGACCCCGCCGACACCGTCGCCGTGCGGGCACGGTGGCCGTCTGGCAGCGCAACAGGTCCGCTCGGTGTGGGGCGCCATCGCGACCAAGACACTAGCATCGACGTATACAGGACGCTAGCTGTTCCAAGTGGAGCTACACACGATTGATCAACGCAGTTTGGCAGAAAAGCAAGTCTATTCAACACAAGAAAGCTACAAACAGATTCAATTTCATATATCATCAAGCACAACTACAAACTGACTACAAAGAACAAGAAAACTACATGCAAAATATGGCTATATTTTGATAAGATAGATCATACCATGTAGATTTTTAAACCCCGTCTTAGTGAAAAAATCATAATCAAAGTGTCACTACTAGGAAACTAGCTATAGGTGGATCCCCTTTCTGTGGCGCACCTTTTAAGCAGTGCGCCACAGAAGTTTATCAGTGGCGCATCTGCGGTGGTGCGCCACAGATTTTTTGTGGCGCATGGGACAGCATGCGCCACAGAAATCATCATTTCTGTGGCGCATCTATTTCCATGCGCCACAGAAATATGGTGAGTCCCGCCCCAATGAATGGTGGGTGCACTTTCTGTGGCGCATGGGTCTAGATGCGCCACAGAAACGTTGGTTTCTGTGGCGCATCTAGACCCATGCGCCACAGAAATACTTGACTTAGCCGTATAGGCGTGTCGATCCCCTTGCCTTTCTCTTCCACGCCCAATTCAACCACCACTCGCTCGTGCTCTCGACCCACCACTCGCCGTCGCCGGCCGCCCCAACTCGACACCGCCGGTAGCCCTAACCCGTCCGCCGCGGCACCTCGACGCCGGCCGTTCTCGCCCTCTCGCGCCCTGCTCTCTCCGTCGCACCCATCCCCGCCCCCACGCCGGCGAGACTCCTACGCTGGCCCCGCCCCGGTCACCTCGTTTCAGCCCCCGCGCCGGCCCCGTCCCGTATCCCGCCGCGGAACCGTAGCTGCGCTCGGCCATGCTGTGGCCTCCTGCACGCCTCCACCTCAGGTAAGCCTCTCGATCCCTCCTCCCCTGATCTCTGCACTCACCGCCCGATGTGCAATATAGGCAGTAATTTGGTTTACGGTTCTGCTCTCTGTAAATTTGGTTTGTGTATGAATAAATGGAGTAGTGGCAATTTAGTTTTTTTTAAATTCATATTGTTTGCTTCTGATGTGCATATGAAATTGGCGCCGGGAACGGTTTATTGGCTTGTATTGTTTTTGTCATCCTGACACTTAGTCACGATATTGTCCTTTGAATCAAAGTCAACGCTGTGAAACATGTATAGGCTTGTATTGTTTTTGTCGTCTTTTCTTCGATGTTTAGAATTTGAGTAGAATGTGCAAATGATTAGACTCAAGTGCATAATCATTTCGAGTGTTGGTCTAAAGGACCTACTGACATGTATAACAACATTGGTTATACATTTCTCTTGGTCCTTTAGTTCCGACACTTGGAAGTTCATGGTGTGCAGTCTTCATATGAGCCATCTTTTTATTCATCTTTTTATCCATATTGTTGTACATCTTCTTTTTATCCTTTTACCCATGTTCTTGTATATGTACTATAGGCCGATGATTTAAACTATGTCATGTTAAAGGGAAAAGAGTATCTACAATATCTTGTACTATATACAATTTGAGTGCTTGTATTAGTACATGGTCTTGTAGGTACTCTTTTTGCCTTGTTTTGACAATGATATATGAGGCTTCTATTGTATTACACCGATGACTCTGATTCACAGTATAGTTAGGTTGACTGTGAGCCTGAGCATGACCGAACCTGTAGAACGAATGTAAAAAATGGGCCAAAAATTGACGGCGTCGCACCGTCGGTCTGTAGTTTCTGTCAAGCTCAGGCTCAGGGCCACGCTACTGTTCTCTGAATCAGAGTCATCGCTGTGAAACATCATTTCATAGGATAGCTAGGTTGACTCTTACATCATGTGTGCTTGTTCCATTTATTGTGCCAATGATTAGACTCATGTGCATTATCATTTCGAGTGTTGGTTTAAATGACCTACTGACATGTATAACAATATTGATTATACATTTCTCTTGGTCCTTTAGTTCCGACACTTGGAAGTTCTTGATGTGCACTCTTCATATGAGGCACCTTTTTATGTATGATCTTTGCTAAATGGTCTATTATCTTGTTCCATGTGCCGATGATTTAAACGATGTCATGTTAAAGGAAAGGAGAGTATCTACAATACCTTGTACTATATACAATTTGAGTATTTGTATTAGTACGTGGTCTTGTGGGAACTTTTTTTTCTTTGTTTGACAATGATATGTATGAGGCACCTTTTTATGCACTATATCCTAACAGTTTTGTTAACTTTCTTTCATCGTGTGTGCTTGTTTCATGTATAAACCGTTCCCGGCGCCGACGAAGGAGATGTATAAACCGTTCCCGACGCCGATGAAGAAGAAGGCTCCATGATCGTGCTCCCGCTCTTGCTCACCATCATCGCCGCTGTGTACTCTATTTGATCCTAGTTTAGGCGGTGACCACTTCATTTGTAATGTGTGAAATGATGAACTTTTGTATCAAGACTTGTGTAAAAATTCGGCACTTGTCACTATATGTATGTATCTCGGGCTCTACGTAATGTGATGACATACTAATGTGTCTGTTTTCATATACCGTGTTAAATATATTATTGTTTCTATTATATCTATATAAATCTTGTATATATACCTGTATTTCCTGTAATATACCTGTATTTTTACAACAGACAGCCACAAATCGAGAATACCTGTAATGTATTCAGTGGCGCATGTTTCTTTTTTTCTGTGGCGCATGTAATTCTGTGGCGCATGGACGACTGATGCGCCACTGAAATAATTCTGTGGCGTATTGGGGTGGGTGCGCCACAAAAACTTGATCTTTCTGTGGCGCAACCCCGGATGCGCCACAGAATTAAAATTTAGTGGCGAGATATCTGTGGCGCACCCACCATGCGCCAAAGAAAGCCAAAATGGGTGCGCCACAGATGGCCTATTTCCTAGTAGTGTGTGAACCATTGCTTGAAGATTTGAAAAGAAAACAATGGAAACAATATGCAGCATCCTTCTCCACGCTATACTCTAACAAATCATATTTTGTATACCAGGCATCTAGAAATTACCGATAATCTGGACCAAATTTTGTTTTGGGAGATCGAGCCAGGCGGGACTTCAGGAGTCGATTCGTAGCTGGGCTCGGGAGTTGATTGAGAGAATTGCCACAATACCACTAGTTAAAACCGAAAGTTCCAAAATATCACTCAAAAAATCGATGGTGCCAATATACCACTACAATCTAGCTTTTCATGCCAAAATACCTCTAACCGAGAGTAACAGCTACACACAAAGACTAATGTGCCCTTGCCAGCGTCCTCCAGCTCCTCGATTTCATGGTGCTGCCCTTTGGGCTTGTTCCCCTGGTCGTACAATCTCAGCAGGATGGTGTAGGTGACCACGTTGGGCTCGTAGCATAGCTGCACCCATGTGGGCATTAAGAAATTTACCCCGCATCGCATAGGGATTAAATCAGTTTGGATAAAATCCGGAGGATTCAGCTCAGCAGGTTGCAGGCTTGCAGGTGGATCAAGAATAACGCATCTGGATGAAATTTGGCTCGCCCGTCGCATCGCCGTCGTGATAGGCGGCGACAGCATCCCTCGGCAAGTGCGCCACCGTCCATGCCCTCTTCTACGCGGCGGCATTCGGCGGGGTGCTCCACATCCTCATACCAATGGCCGTCGTGCTAGACAACTCCTACTCGGCACTTGCGGAGATCGATGCTTCCTAAGACGCATGTTCAGCCTGCAAAAAGAAATCGCGCTGCTCGTCAGATTTGTAGCTGGCCTCCTCCTCGTTGACTCGTAGCTGGGTCGGGAGTCGATTTTCTTTTTTCCTGGCACCTAATATTTTTTCTACCTGATCTGAGCCGGGTCGGCCGACCACCCTCGACCCCCTACTGGAGCCGCCCCTAGATCAACGTATATTGGAGCAGCATCGACGTCCACCGTGCGCTCTAGCTGTTTATGGAAATGGTGGGACCGGCATCGAGGACAACATCGTTAGCTACACCATCCTTTTTCAGTACCTTGTGCAAATGAGTGGTGTTTTGTGCAAACGAGTAGGGAAAGGTTAGGCCTAGCGGCAGTGAAAGGAGTCGGTGAGATGATTAGGAAGAAGATGAATATGACAAGTGGGCCAATCTAGTCAGCGAGTGTAGCTATTTATAATTTTGTTTTATTCTCTGAAAAACAGGTTCCAGGTTCAATTTAGACCGGGGTTCAATAGTTTAGTGTGCGAACGACCGGGATTTCGAATTCGGGGTTTGATCCGCCCGACCTCTATGAGTTGAGGGTTTAAAATGGACTTTTTCTTATCTTATCCAACTAGCTCTGACTTGCCTACATGACATGTTTAAGGCGACCGCTAGGCGTCAGTCGGCTGTAGCGAGCCGCCTTACGCACCGTCCGATTGAGTTGATCCATGATGCTGCGCGCCATACATCGCTTTCGGCCGTTGGCGCAACGTTACCTTCCAGGCCTGCCGCATGGAACGTTGCTTTCACTGGATGCATGTTGGGAGAGGTCGGTGTCACATGGCGTCATGGTTGCCCGAGAAATCCTATTGTATTGGTGCCTTTTCACATGGTTGGACCGTTCCCATTACTTTCCATTTAATCACATTGGGTCATCAAACATGAGATTACATGAAAACTTCCATACGTGCCATTTGCATGAAAACAACCGACACATGCAACAAATTTAATATTTAATTGTAGCAAAACATATAAAAAGGTGTCATGACGTGCCAGCAAAATCAACGTTTGTGACATGTAGCAATGTTTGTGTAACATTTTGTACACATCCATGTAGCAAAATGCAATAACTTATGCAACATATTTTATTTGTTTTGCAGCAAAACATCGATAGCGTGTCGGCGTTTGTAACAAAAAAAATCAGTTCATCCAACATTTGTGCCCAACGTATCCAACATTAGAGAAATGAATATGTAACATTGAAGAAAACTATTTGTAGCATACACACAAGAAAATGTAGCATTTTACTCAGACCTAGACAACAAAAAATACATACATTTGTAGCAAATGGCAACGCTGTATGCAACATTTAAATCTCTGCTACAAATGTACCTTCAGAGTTAACCATGAAGGCACCGGCATAACCATAAAGTTGATTTTGCGTGTTGGATCATGATCGGATGGTGTGAAAGATGACACATTTTAGTGCCGAAATAGTTTGCAGACTCTGACAAATTACTAATTAGGACCATGTAATTAATGGATGTATACTGATCATACATGTAGCAACTAGCAACGGTAGCAAGATGTGACCATCACATGCATTCATTAAGCTGCATGCGCTTTCCCTCACCCGCCTTGTAAAATACTCTCACAAATTACTAATTAGGACCATGTAATTAATGGATGTATACTGATCATACATGTAGCAACTAGCAACGGTAGCAAGATGTGACCATCACATGCATTCATTAAGCTGCATGCGCTTTCCCTCACCCGCCTTGTAAAATAAAGCCAAAGCAAAGAGACCTGGAGAAAAAACCAGGACGCCAATGTGTGCTTCTCCAGACAGTTCTCCACCGCTCTCGCTTTGAGAGTCGTCCCGAGCCTTCCTTCCATCTCGCCGGCGCGCTCCTTGTTCATCTCCGGCGGCGATGCCGCTCGGCTTGGACGCGGATGCGTTGCTTGGCCTGTAGATAGTAGATTTAGGTTTTCCTTCTCCGGTTGCTTAGGTTCTGTAGTTGTCGTGGCGTATGCCCGTCTAGTTTTCTTCCTCTTTCTTCTCGCCTACCCTCCAGTGAATCGCAGCGGCGCCGGAGTCGATGCTTCTCTCTTTTGCAGGTCAGATCCGAGGCAGGTCGCTTGCAGAGTGGAGGAGGATCAAGGCTACTTCAATAAATCCGTCTGCTGTATCTCTTGCTTCGCCAATCGGGAGCTCTGCCTTGTTCCTCTGGCCGGCCGTGGCGGCAAGGAGAGGAAGAGGCGTTGCTGCCTGGAGAAGCACGGCTGGACTCTGCCGACTCTCGGCGGCGCTGGATCCGGGTCACTCCTCGTCTGCTGCTTCGATCCATGGTGGATCCGTGGCAAGGATGGAGATGGCCGAAGTAATCTCGCTGAGCTCCTTGACTACCCTACTGGATGCAGAGCAGTGCGTCTTCCTCCTCTGGCCGGCCGTGGAGGCGAGGGGAGAAGGAGGAGTTGCTCATCTTCCTCTACATCGGTGGAGTGGTCGCTGCTGCATATTCGAGCTCCACACGCGGTGGTCTTCCTCACTGCCGCGATCCATGGCCAAGAAGGTGGCCCTAGTTCAACCTCCACTGCGGAGGCCTTCTCAGTCCAACGCCAGTGCTCGGCGGCTCGCCGCCGCCAAGTGGTTCGTCCCCGGCGGCGTCAAGTCTGCTGGCGTTCGCGACTGCTCGCCGGAAGGGAGAGTCCGGGCGTTATGAGCTCTGAAGATCTCGGCGTCGTCGCCTGGAGATCGCCGGCGAGATGTGGCGGTGACACTCGAGTGCTTGATTGCATTTTATGTTTTAGCTCTAGGGTGTTTTCCGTAAAAGCGCAGGGCCTTTATTCGAATGTCACTAGTAGAGAACAAGGCAACAGTACCGGCCTTATTGGGCCTTTAGTACCGGTTGTGCAACCGGTACAAAAAGGTCGGGACTAAAGGGGTACCCCGTTAGTACCGGCTGTATATACAACCGGTGCTAAAGGCCCTCCACGTGGGCGAATCTGCGCGCGCGCAGCTGAGGACCTTTAGTACCGGTTGGTAATGGAGATCACCGCTAGCTAGTAGTGGAATTTACGCATGGAGGGAGTCTATTTTTCGACATAGTGGAATTCACCGAATTCATCTACGACATGCGTCAGAATGAATCCCGCCAATTCCTCCGCAATAGGTTTTACGCGGTTTTTTGGTAGGAGCCGGTTCCGTTTCCTTGACATCTTTAAAAGAAGGAGATCAAATCAGTTATGATCGAAACTAAACACAATTGATGGTAGCAAAATAAAAGTTGTGTATGATGTTTACGTACCTCTCGATTTCTTACACTATTGACTCTCTCATTGACCCTCATGTGAATAAACTCGCAAACGTAGTATCCACATAGTTCTGTCCCCTGTGGTTGTCGCAGACACCACTATACAATAATTTAATTTAATCAAATAATAATCAAGAGAATGATAATGGTATTAGAAAGATACACAGACCTAGATATGTAGTAGTACTTACGTTGTTAGCCTTGAACTGCAGCTTATCTTTCCATTCACCGCGTTCTTCCGTGATGAACTTTTTCCAAACCCTGCCCGGAAAAGAAAATGAATTGAGGAGTTATTACTTATACTTTTGATATCCGGAAATGAACGAAAGAGGCCGATATAGTGCGATTGAAATTACCTCTTGAGCATTAGACGCACGCTTTTGTACTCATCTTGATCTCTCCTTAATGAGTCCCAGACTTTCAAAATTGCTAACTTTCAAAAATGCTAACTTTCAAAATTGCTAGAATAATAAAAATGACTTCAAACTTAGAATTTATACACATATCCACATATTTACTAGAATAAAAAAATGAACACTACTAAAATTTACTCAACCTAAACATCAGTTCTAAATAACAGTACTAAAAACAAAACAAAATGAACACTACTAATTAAAAGAACAGTACTGAAAAAAATGAAAAAAAAACTAACCTTCGTGGAGGCCGAAGCAGGGCTACGCGGCGGCCGGAGCAGGGCGTGGAGGACGCCGGAGCAGGGGCGGCGATGGCGCTCGCGGGCCGGAGCAGAGGAGGGAGGCGGAGCAGGGGCGGAGGCCGGAGTAGAGGAGGGAGCAGGGCCGGGCGGCGATGGCGCACGCGGGCCGGAGCAGAGGAGGGAGGCGGAGCAGGGGCTGCGCGTCGTGGAGCGGAGCGGGGGTGGCGGAGGTCGACGCGGCGAGGGAGGAGGCGATGCCGCGGCCGCCGGCCGGAGCAGAGCTTCCCTGGAGCAGGGTCGCGTCGAGGAGGAGGCGTCGGCGTCGTCGAGGACTTGGCGATTTGGGGAGCGAGGCATCAATCCCCTGCCACTTAACCGTTCAAAACACCTTTAGCACCGGTTGTACAGAACAACCGGTACTAAAGGGTCTTTAGTACCGGTTGTACATAACAACCGGTACTAAAGGTCTGTTTTGGGCCGTGGTGCCATTTCGCGCGCGAAGCCCACCCCTTTAGTACCGGTTGTACATTACAACCGGTACTAATGGGCTTTTGATTTTTTTTCTCTAGTTTCTTTTTTCTTTCTTATGTTTTCTTTTTTTATATCTATTTGGTTTCTATTTTGTTTTTTCTCTAGTTTCTTTTTCTTTAATATAAATTTAATTTAATTGTCTACAAAATTGTAATAATTATCTATCTATTTGTTTTATGTTTTTATATCTATTATCTATTTGTCAACGACGTCAATACGTAGGGGGGACACGTGTCCTCCCCAGCGCTGGGGTAGGACACGTGTCTGACACGAGTCGTGCCGCGAAGCCCGCCTTTAGTCCCGTTGGTAATACCAACCGAAAGTAAAGAAGCACACGGATCGTGTGTTTTTTCAAGCGCTTGTGAGCCGTTGGATCAGTGGTGTGTTTCTTTGAAGGGCAAAACCAGTGTTGGATCAGCCACATGACCCTATATAAACCCCCCTCTCGAGCATGTTCGACACTCATTTGATATACAAAGCATTCGGATTCCCTGCATATGTCCAACAGTGCATTCGATATGCAGGCACTCACGAGCCACTGTTGGGTTGTATGCAGGGGAAACCGTGTGTTTTGTTCTATCTACAAAATACTCCAATTCATCAACCGAATACAAATCATTCGGATTCCCGTCATACAGCCCAACGGTGCATTTGATATGCAGGCACTCACGAGCCACCGTTGGGCTGTATGACGGGGAAGTCGTGTGTTTTGATCCAACTTTTTTTGAGCGCTTGTAAGCCGTTGTAGTATCACCGTGTTCAGAGAACACAGGATAGTTGTCATCATCCTCTTCTTCAGGGTCTTGCATTATAACCCCTCTTTCTCCATGCTTGGTCCAACAAAAATAATTGGGCATGAAGCCTTGTCGCAACAAGGGGGAGTGTATGGTTCTTACGCTCGGGTAATTCCTCGTATTCCGACATTCATCACATGGACAAATCATAAAACCATTCTTCAGCTTGTTTAATTTAACCACATCGAGAAAACGATGCATGTCATCAATGAACTCGGGACAGCGTCGATCATCGTACATCCATTCTCGGCTCATCTGCATTACATAAATACATCAAAAACCATTACAACAGCTAAATAATGAATAGCGATACGTGACCAAATTAATTAATACAAGTTCATCACATTAAAACCAAAGTAGAGTAGTGACCAAATGTAATACATAGTTCTCACGAAACATACATCAATCGAAACTAACATACAACTATCTAAAGAATTTAAATCTAACAACAAATGTGATCAGAATCGCAACCAAGGTAACTATTGAACCAACAGCATAATGATACCAAGCCTCTTGACTAATGACATATTTTCTAATCTTTTTAAGCTTGACGCGCATTGCATCCATCTTCATCTCGTGAGCAGCGACGACGTCGGCAAGCTCGACCCCATGAGCATCAACGATGTCGGCAATCTTCAAGTCCAATAGCATCTTCTCTTCCAGGCATTGGAGACAAAGATCTTCACTTATCTTCAATTTTGCTTTTAAATCGTTGTTTTCTTTTTCTAAAAACTCGACAATAGCGTCGGCTGGAATTTCCGGTTCCACTACCTCCTAAATAAAAATATATCTATGTCAAGTTGGTCGGCATTATTGTTATAACCACGAAACAAAATAAATAGTTATAAAAATATACCACATCTGAATCATAGACCGGACGAGGGCCGACGGGGACGGATATCAAAACCATGACACTATACATATAAAAAAACATAAGAAAATTATACAAGAAATAATTATGCATTTAAATCATATAACTTACATTTTAAAATAAAAGATAAAAAAAGAGGCTCACCGAGGTGGTGTCGGTGACGGAGCGGCGCGGGCGATCGACGGCGGTGAGGAAGGGGACGGGACGACACTATATGAAACCACAAATTATACTTTAATTTGAGCTCAAAATGCATATAAAAAAATGAAATCCCTAATTAGGCATTTCATCAAACACCTTGCAAGCACTACAAAAATCAAACTAGCTAAACTTGCAAGAAAATGAGCTAAACTTGAAATGCCGGAAGAGAAGATGAAGAAGTTGCTAACCCTTGTATAGGGTGCCACCAATCTTGACAAATGTAGGAGAAAAATGGGGTGAACTAGAGCTTGGGAGAGAGGGAAAATGGAGTTGGGTCGAGTTGCTTCAAATGGAGCTGGCTCGGTGTGAAAGAAGCAAATATAGGCAGAACTTTTAGTACCGGTTGTTATTACCAACCGGTACTAAAGGGTTGGAGGCCCCGCGGCACATGCGGCCGCGGTTGGTGGCCCCATGGCAACCCTTTAGTACCGGTTGGTATGAACAACCGGTACTAAAGGCTGCCATGTAGTACCGGTTGTTAATACCAACTGGTACTAAAGGGTTGGAGGCTTGGGTCACGGCTGGCACAAAAATACAACCGGTGCTAATGCCCCCTTTAGTACCGGTTGTATACCGGTTTTTGTACAACCGGTACTAAAGGGGGCGCACCGTTGCCCCCTTTTCTACTAGTGTGTTAGGTCTTCTAGGGCAAGTGATGTAAAAGGCATGTGTGAATCTTGTACCTGCCACCTTAGTTTTTATTAATGCAGCATCAGGGTCCTTGGACCCCAAAACTTGTGCAAAAAAAAAGAGACCTGCATGTCAACATGACCTACAGACTGTGGGACAACTCACGTGTGAAGGCATGAACTGGAAACGCTCAAATTTTCCTCCGGGGATGTGGGCCACAAGTGCGGTACGTGGTCTGGACTCTGGTGCATGCACTGGCGAGACGCGCGTGTCGCGCGAACCGGCCGTAGGTACAGCCGGTTGTAAATTAGTGTTTTCCCATGTTTAATGATGCCACGTAGACATAGACAATATTTTTTTTAAAGTCCTCTATCCAAACTTACGGTCCTCACATATTACTCTGTCTAAGTCTATACGCGGGGTTGAGCATCGGAGAAGATATATGCAGCCGATTAAGATAGATAGATTTTCCAGATACCCTTATCTTTGTTCAAAATGGGTATTCTAGACCATTAAAACAACGGGAACTCCTTCATAAATGCAGTCCAATTTCTCAAACGTACTTGATTCCGAAAATAGTTTTCTCTCATCAACTTTTTTTGGTGGATATCAATATCTTAGCAACACAAAAATTTACTCAATTAATTAACGAGGATCGTCCAGAGAAAGGCACTGAAAAATACCCATCTAGGGTTTGTCGATCGGCTCTCGTTATACTCCATCAAGCAAGTAATTTTATTTATACCACATTTATTTACATTTTATTTTTGGTTCATCCTATGGATGAGGGGGAGTCTACGGTTTCGTTCCATCAACCATTATGATCTAACCTAGAAAATACTTGATTTCGTGCAATCTGCTTGACGCAGTGTTCGAACCGTTGATGGTGTCACATTTAGAGGCATCAGAGGACCGGAGTGTCTTCATCATGCCCATAGCGTCTGGCTAGAGCAAGAAGTTTGTTCTTCTTCCGCTCCCACACTCGTCTCTTTGAATCAAAGAACTTGTTTTTATTTTGCCTCAATACCTTTCTCTTTTATTCATTTTCTTCCATGCTTCTCTTAGATGGTGGGCTCGCTCTCGCATCATTCTTTCCTTCATTGCTTCCATGTCACCTTGCTCTGATGCTCTCATGTGAACATAGAGAGAGAACTCTTGTAGAATTGATGTTGGTTTGACACCAAGAAGATTCTATCAATACTCAAGGTAATCAACTAGATATCAATAACCTTCTTGTGACGATTCAAGGAGGTTTTACCCAACATGGACGGCGGCGCAGTCTATACGTCACACACCTTGCTTATCATGATGTACTATCCTTCCTTCGGATTTAGTCTACATTTTGACAAAAAATTTAGATAAATTAGGCTAGCATTTATTAGTACAATTTTTGCACACTCCACCATGCATCGCAATTATGGTCTCTGTCGGGGGGCTACCCCCGGGTAGGGTCATGGTGTGGTAAAAGCTATGCCCAGATGTGGGCCAAGTTACAATAAAACCGGCATACCTGGGCTTCAGAGGGTGGTGCAGGTGCAAACCGACATAGGCATACCGAGATAACCCGGGCCAGAAGGGACCGGGGTACCATGCAGATGCCAGCCAGCACGGGTCGACCGAGACAAGGGATCCGAGATAAAGATCCGAAATAACATAGCCGACATATGTATGTCGGTAACTTGTGTGTTTTCTTATGTGCAGGGAAGGATATGTGAGGAAGGAGGATCCGGCATATCCATGCCGGGTTATCCTTGTGTCGGACAGAGGTCAATGCTCCTGTCATATCCCGTCTGGCACGGGAGCGCCTGAGACGGAAGCGCCTGACACGGGGGCGTGCAGGAGACAGAGATGGCAGGCCATCATTCCACCGCTGACTCCGGGTTATCCGGGAACAGAATGCGAGGCAGAGGGCATGGGCAGGCCATGTCTTGTCTCTGCCAGAGGGTACCTTCTAGCTGCACCGTAGAGCTGCAGGAGATGGGCTGGTCACGTCCTGTCTCTGACAGGGGTAACATCATGGCATACCTTTGGCATGGCTACAGTGCTTCGGTAGGGGTATTCCGGTAACCCGGTTTAGCCTATTTATATGCCCTCACCCCCTCCTGCGTGAGGGACGGTGCCCTGAGATACTTTCCCACCCGTAGCTTCATCTCCTTCCTTGGGCTTTTCACCATTGTTGAGATATATAGCTCTAGGAGCAAGCTTGTATTTGTGATACCGAGATATATAGAGAGAGCCAGGTAGGAGTAGGGGATTTACCTCCTCACGAGGGCCCTGAACCTGGGTAGATCTTGGTGTGCTGTGGTGTTCTTCGTGTGTGCTTCTTAGCGCGCTAGCCCTCTCCCGGATTCCACCAGCGCCCATCGGCCCCACCTTTTAGCCATCCTATGGCATCTGCCGTGATACCACCACGAGAGTTGGCGCCCACCGTGGGGCTGGCAGCGGCGCTGGCTGGTGTGACATTCCGGACGGGCTCCATCATCGACTCCGGCGAGCGCGTCGTTTGCGGGCTCGTCTACAAGCTTGGCGCGCTGAACTTCATCAGCGACAACGCTGGATGCTTCGGCAGCAGGCCGTTCCCGACGAACGGCTGCCTCATCAGCTTCGGCACCTTCGTGACCTACGTCGCCACCGAGGTTGTCTGCAAGTACCCGAGCAGGTGCTTGTGGCGGAGGATCCTCCTCTATCTGTGCGGCTCGCGGCCGGCGTAGCGTTCGCCCCGGGAGCTGCGCAGAGGTCATGATGACCGGCACTGCGGCTGATGCCGGTAAAGGAGACCCCGGCAAAAGAGATGCCGGTAATCCCGCGCCCAAGGTTACCAGATCGGCGAAAGTGCCGCTGGAGAGGAGGGAGAACCTCCCCGGCCAGGCCGGTACATCCCATGTGCCGGTTAAGCCAGCTCATCTCGAAGAGATAATAGAGAAACTCGGGGTGCCAGTAGTTGCCGGTACAGATGCTGCCCAATCAGAGGCAGAGTTGGAGGCGCGGCATCAGAGCTTGCTTCAAGAGGCTCTGGAGATGGCCGAGGTGAGAAGAGAATTCGGGATAACTGTCCGTGAGTATAACCTAGCACATGGTTTTACCCCGGTAGCTGCTCGCCCTAGTCGAGTAGAGGATGTGCGCAAGAGAGGTAAAAAACCTCAATGCCGAGTTGGCTAGAGATGGTAGATCTAGCTCTAGCAAAACTCCTAGTACCTTATCGGTCGAAAAACCGAAGTATAGTTCCCCTGCTAAGACTCTTAGAGCTGCCGAGGCAGCAAGAGCCGAGTTGTCTGGCTTATCCGGAGAAGCTCTCCGCAGGCAGCAAGACCGAGTTAATGAGCTGGTAGCTGTGGCTACCCGGCAGAATGAGGCCTATCGCCAGGCCAACACAGTTGCAGGTGGGTCTGATGTCGTTCACTCGGCTAGGGGAGCTAGTGGATCAAAGGGGCAAGCTTCTTCACCGCATGTCGGTGTAGATCGTGACCGGAGTGTGAACTCCGGTAAGAGCAAACAGATGCAGGTGTATGATCCGGCGTGTGCCGGAAAACAGGTGGTTGGGCGAGGTAGTGCCGTCCGAGGTAGAAGCAATCCCGGTCAGGGCGGTCCAGGTGCCGGGGTAGTTAACTCGGCTGGCCGAGGTTATCCACCTCGGTATCCGACACAAAATCTCGCCCAGCAGCAGCAGCAAAATGTCGGGCATGTTGTCGGGGATGTAACCCTGGGTACCCCAGAGTTGGTGGTTTTGTGGAGTTGTAAGAGGAGGCAATCAAGAAATAAGTAAAAGACAAAAGAGGAAGCAGGAAAAAACGTCGCGGGCCGGGTACCTCCAGTCCGGAGCAAGCCGAATTTACATATCGGAATGGGCTCACTTTGCACCTCGGGTCCGGAGCAGGCCTCCTCCCCTCAACTGGGCCGAGATAGCACCTCGGCTGCATGGATACCTAGGCTGGGCCGAGGTCTGTCTACTCCGGTTGACCGGACTGTGCATCTAGGCGGGCCGCGCCCAGGCCGACCTCGCATCACCTCGGTGGACCGAGGTCCTGAGCCTAGACAGGCCGAAGTAACTCACCTCGGATGGGCCTCTCCTGCGCACCGGAGCAGGCCATGCTCGCCTCGGACGGTCCGACCTCGCAGCACCTCGATGGGCCGAGATTCCAGCACCGAAGCCACGATCGCCACTTCCCGCGTACGTGCGTTCGCTGCTGTCGCCTCGGTCATTGCCTCCTGATCACCGGCACCTCCAGATGCTCCATCACCCAGAGACACGACCGAGTCATCGTGACGGACCGAGGCTGCACCTCGGTGGACTGAGCTTCTCCACCCCGGGCAGGCCAGCGCTTATACTTCTGCCAAGAGATTCCGGAGATCCCGGAGACAAGTGCTAGAAGACAAAGGAAAGGACACATGCATGGCTACAGTGCCCAGGATGTGACAAGAGTACAACTACAGTGACGCTGCTACAGTGTGATAAGACCCCATTGGTCAAGTCAGCTACAGTGAACAGTGTACAGTGATGTTTGTCCCCTTGTCCCCTGCATGTCCCCTGGGCTCTCTCTATTTAAAGAGCACCAGGGGGAGGAGAGAAGGAGGAGGGCACACGCACGGGAGCTCATTTTCCCCCCTGCTTTCTCTTTGCTTGCTCTCTGTGCTGCTTAGCACTAGGCAGATATTTAGACATACAGCTCGAGGAGCCTTTGTACATATGACATATACAGAGGAGAAATACACCGATAGGCTAGATGCTGCAGTAGGGGTTTTATCTCCTCACGAGAGCCCCGAAGCAGGGTAAATCCCCGTGTTGATCTATTTGTCTGTGTGCGCAATCCTGCGCGTTATCCCTCCCCGAATCCTCTAGCGTCCATCGGCCCCAAACTTAAGCCTACCCCTAGGCATCTGCGTGTTCCCACCACGACACATGTTCAGCGGCCGCAAGTTGTTGAACAGGTGGCTAACCGTTATGATGATGGTTACTCGGCTATGGAGAAAGCCGGGTATCCGAGATATGAAGGTGCCTGGGATCTCGGTTGGGACCTCGCCAGTTGTCACCAAATGATGCACGTTACAAGTTGGACAGGATTTATATGTCCGAGATGCTGGAAGAGCAAGGTCCACCTGGCCGCATGTTTTGGACCTCGGATCATGAGGGAACCACCGGTGCGGCACTTTCAGCTAAACCGAGGTGCAAAAACATATGACGGCAGCACTAAGCCGGAGGACTGGCTGACAGATTATGTGTCGGCTGTGCATATTGCGGGAGGTAACCGCAGATGGGCGGTGAGGTATATCCCGCAGATGTTGGAGGGGCCAGCCCGGATTTGGCTGAACAACCTGCGAGAGGGCAGTGTTGATTGCTGGCTGGACTTTGAAGAAGCATTTGTTAGCAACTTCTCCAGCACATACAAGAGACCAAACCGTCCTCAGCAGCTTGCGATGTGCAAGCAGAGGGATAATGAAACTGACCGGGATTACTTAACCCGGTGGAGTACTATTCGCAATTCCTGTGAAGGAGTTGTAGAGGCACAGGCCATATCTTGGTTTGCCCAGGGGTGCCGACATGGCTCCATGCTCTGGCAGAAGTTGCAGAGGGAAATGCCGGCCACTCTGGCCGAGACAATCCGGATTGCGGATAGCTATGCACTGGGTGATCCGATGCAACCTTTGCTGAACTCGGGAGAGCCGAGTAGAAGATACCCGGTGAACAACAGACCCGGGCCAGTCAGGCAGAACGATCGCCAGGACTTCGGTAACAAGAGGAGAGAACCGGATTACCGGTATGGCTCGAACCAGGTTGCAGCTGTAAACCAAGACCAGCCAGATGCCGGTAATAGCCAGCGTCCGAAGTTCAATGGCCCAGCATGGGGCCAGAATCAAGAGGGAAGAGGCCATGGGGTGACCAGAAGCCATCCTTAACTTATGAGGCTATGTTGGATGGGCCTGCAGTTTCCACACCCAAGACATCCGCAGGCCTGCAAACATACAACTCGGCAGTGCAGCTGGTATCAGCGCACAAGGGGAAGGAGCCAGAGCCGGAGGAAATCAAGTGGGGGCACCTCAGAGAATTCCGCCGAGGCAAAACTTGCCGCTTACCGGAGCAAATGCTATCCCGGTGATTCCGCCAGTTCCGAGGCAAGCAGATCCGAAGCCTGTGAATCAGGTGAATGTCGGAGGGAACAAAACAACACTGGTCCCAGCAGGCAGGGAGAGTATCCCCAGGGAGATTACAGAGAAGCTCATCAGAGCTATGTGATATTTGTGACCGAGCCAACTGACAAGAAGAGCTTGCATCGGCGTGCACTGGAGGTGAACGCAGTTATGCCGGCAATACCGAAGTATTTGCACTGGTCCGAGCAAGAGATCACTTGGAGCAGAAGGGATCATCCCCGAGTTATGCCAACTCCGGGAGGTTATGCATGGTGGTGGATCCGACATTCTTCGGACCCACACTCAATATTCGGTTCACCCGAGTTCTCATTGATAATGGGAGTGCTATCAATATCATGTACCGAGACACCATGGTGAAGATGGGTATCTCGGCAAACATGCTGCAACCGAGTTCACCACCTTTCATGGCATAGTGCCAGGTGTTTCATGTGCACCTATGGGCAAAATTTGGGTTGATGTGTTGTTTGGCACCAAGGACAACTGCCGAACTGAGAGCATCCAGTTTGAGGTAGTGGACCTCGAAAGTCCATACCATGCTTTACTCGGTAGGCCTGCATGTCCAAGTTCATGATATCCACCCATGTGGGTTACCTCAAGATGAAAATGCCGGGTCCTAATGGCATCATCACTATCTCGGGTGATTACAAGCGTGCACTGGAGTGTGCCTCGGCTGGATCGTGCTTAGCCGAGTCACTGATCATCGCTGCGAGAAGAAGAAGATCCATGAAGTGGTGGCATTGGCTCAGTCCAGCACAACTCGGTATGCCGGGTATGCTAACCCGGAGCAGAATGCAACTTTCGAGGTGCCCAAAGAGACCAAGAAGATCAATGTTGACCCGGCATGTCCGGACCACAACGTCATCATTGGTACCGGGTTAACTGAGAAATAGGAAGGCGAGCTCAGTCACTTCCTCCGTGAGAACCGGGATATCTTTGCATGGTCAAATCAGGACCTGCCAGGTGTTCCGAGGGAGTTGGCTGAGCACTCTTTGTTCGTCAGACCGGATATGAAGCCGGTGAAGCAACCTATGCGACGTCTCTCGGATGAGAGGAGAAAGTGATAGGTGATGAACTGGCCAGATTACTTGCATCTGGGTTCATCATGGAAGTGCTGCACCCGGACTGGTTGTCTAACCCGGTCCTGGTGGAAAAG
The DNA here is from genome assembly GCA_947311845.1 of Poa pratensis. Taxonomy (NCBI): domain Eukaryota; kingdom Viridiplantae; phylum Streptophyta; class Magnoliopsida; order Poales; family Poaceae; genus Poa; species Poa pratensis. Next base: position 11,470,644 of record CAMZMU010000118.1, read on the forward strand.
AAAAAAGATGACCCGAATGTGGCCATTGTGTGGCGTATGTGTATTGATTACACAAACTTGAACAAGGCATGTCCTAAGGATCCATTCCCGCTGCCTCGGATAGATCAAGTGATCGATTCCACAGCCGGGTGTGAGCTGTTATCCTTTGTAGATGCGTATTCTGGTTTTCACCAGATACCACTGAACCCTGCTGATCAAATGAAAACTGCTTTTATCACCCCGTATGGGGCTTATTGCTATCGTGTCATGACCTTTGGTTTGAGAAATGCTGGTGCCACTTACCAGAGATGTATGCAAAAATGCTTGCATGATCAAATAGGAAAAAATGTGCAGGTGTATGTCGATGACATTGTCATCAAGTCTAAGGAGAAATCCACTCTGATTGATGATCTCCGAGAAACATTTGAGAATCTGAGGAAATTCCGGATAAAACTTAACCCGGACAAATGTACCTTCGGTGTGCCGGCAGGCAAATTACTCGGTTTCCTCGTGTCAAGCCGAGGTATCGAGGTGAACCCGACAAAAATCCGTGCTATTGAAAGCATGAGGTTACCGACATGTCTCAAAGACGTGCAGAAATTCACTGGATGTTTGGCATCTTAAGTCGGTTTGTTAGCAGGTTGGGAGAAAAGGCATTGCCTTTGTATCAACTCATGAAGAAAACAACCCACTTCGTGTGGCCCCCGCAAGCAGATGCGGCGTTCACCGAGTTAAAAAAGATGTTGGCAACTGCGCCGATACTGGCTTCACCATTACCCAAAGAGCCGATGTTGCTCTACATTGCAGCCACAAACCGGGTTGTGAGTGTCGTATTGGTAGTGGAGCGAGAAGAAGATGGCAAAACTGTGCAGAGGCCAGTGTATTACCTAGCGAGGTGATCTCGTTATCCAAGCAGAACTATCCGCACTACCAGAAAATGACATATGGTGTCTATCTGGCTGCTAAGAAGTTGAAACATTACTTCCAAGAGCATTCAATCACTGTGGTGTGAGGCTCCTATCTCGGAGATCATTGGGTGTAAAGATGCAACTGGCCGGTAGCCAAGTGGGCTATCGAGGTGTCCCCTTACACTCCTCACTATGAAAGAAGAGATGCCATTAAATCTCAGGCACTGCCGGATTTCCTGGTGGATTGGGCTGAAATGCAATATGAGCCACCACGGCCTGACCCCAATTACTGGAGAATGCACTTTGATGGATCAAGAACAAAAATTGGTTTAGGTGCCGGGGTAGTCCTTACCTCGCCAAAGCATGATCAGTTGAGATATGTGTTGCAGATTCATTTTGCGGCATCTAACAATGTGGCCGAGTATGAGGCACTTGTTCATGGGCTAAATGTGGCCAAAGAAATTGGTATTCGCCGGATAGAATGTTTCGGAGACTCGGATTTGGTGGTGCAGCAAGTCTCGGGAAATTGGGATGCTTTAGATGCCAACATGGCGTTGTATCGGTTTCATGTCCAGAAGATCTCGGGGTTCTTTGAAGGTTGCGAGCTCACGCATATACCTCGGGCTGAAAATGACGCCGCCGATGTATGTCCAAGCTAGGTTCATCCCGGGATCCAATTCCACCCGGCATAGCCTTGGAGCATCTGAGGAAGCCATCAATCAAACCATCGCCGGAGTCCGAGTCAATTTTTATCCCGGCAAAACCGGAGTCTGGTGCTGTTCCCATGGACGTAGATGTCGGATGCATTTGGGAGAACCCGGGGACTGCTTGGCAGAACCCGGGGACTGGTTACTCTATCTCGGAAGAAGTAATGTCGGTGGACCTCATGGAGGTGGATGATCTGATCTTTCCTGCGCGTCCTGTGCCGGAGTGGGCACAACCAATAATGGCATTTATGATGGATGGGAGTTTGCCAAGTACTCCCTCCGTCCAGGATTTTTGGGCCTCTACTGAATTTCTATTTGTCCAGAAATTAGTCTCATATAAGGCCTGTAAACATTAATTACCATAGTTAACTGTGCAGTAATTAATAGAGATCCCCACCGAGCCGAGCCTTCCTCCCTCTCTCTTAATTCTTTTCCTAATCGCTGCATGGGGTGTGAACGCAGTTGGCAGCATGGGGTGTGAACCCAAAAACTTGCTTACCTCTTGTGTTGAAGAAGCTGGACTTCAGGTCGACGGTGAAACCACCTCCGAAACTCAGCGGAGGATCCACGGCGACGGGGGCAACGTTGTCTGCCCTAGTTTGTTGACGGCGACGGCAACATGATCCGCGCCTCAGCGCTGTTCCGCTCCCGCTTGCTGCACCGGCGCCGATCCCGCTGGCGTCTCCACCGCCGCTCCCGCTGAGCGCCATATTTTTCTCTCCGTCGCTCTCGTTTTCGTTCAGGGTTTTCTCTCTCCACCGAAGCGACGTTTGCATGTACTCCTTAATGACGCTTTTAAAACGAAATCAAAAACTGTCGACTTGATTGGCTGAAACTGGTGAACAACGAAGGATCTACAAAACCAATAGGATGATGCCTTGGTCGCGCTGCAGCTCCGTAGAGGCCCAAAATCCTGGACGGAGGGAGTAATGAAGTTGAAGCTAGGCAAGTGCAAAGAAGATCCAAGGCCTACACCATCATCAACCAGGAGTTATACAAGAGAAGTGTCACCGAGGTACTGTAGCGCTATGTCGAGCCACAGGAAGGGCAGGAGATGCTCTTGGAGATTCATTAGGGAGAATGTGGTCATCATGCTTCATCAAGAGCTTTGGTGGCTAAGGTATTCCGGCATGGGTTTTATTGGCCCAGTGCTTTGAACCAGGCAGAAGATATCGTCAGAAAGTGTGAGATGTCAGAGGTTTGCTAAAAAGATCCACCTGCCAGCCTCGGCACTCAAGACAATTCCAATCACTTGGCCCTTTGCAGTTTGGTGCTGGATATGGTGGGAGAGTTCAGGCCAGCCCGAGGTAACATGACTCATATGCTGGTAATGGTGGACAAGTTCACCAAGTGGATCGAGGTAAAGCCAATCCGGAAGTGTGATGGTCACACAGCGGTGACCTTTTTGAAGGACATCATTTTGAGATATGGTTACCCCATAGCATTATCTCGGATAATGGCACAAACTTTGCTGTGGGAGAGTTTGCTCGGTTCTGTGCGGATAAGAGAATTCGGTTGGACATAGCCTCGGTGGCACACCCTGAGGCAAATGGGCAAGTGGAAAGAGCAAATGCATTGGTGTTAGCCGGTATCAAAGCCCGGTTGATTGAACCACTGTTGCGAACTCCGGGATGTTGGATAGAGGAGATACCAGCAGTGCTGTGGGGTCTAAGGACCACACCAAATCGATCAACTGGCTATACGCCATTTTTTCTGGTCTATGGAGCAGAAGCGGTACTACCAACCGACATGGAATATGACTCGCCAAGAGTGGCGCTGTACACTGAAACCGAGGCAAAAGAAGCTCGGGAAAATGATGTTGATTTGCTCGAAGAAGCACGAGAACTGACCTTATCTCGGTCAGCTATATATCAGCAAAATCTCCGACGCTATCATAGCCGGAAGATCAGCCCTCGGGTTTTCCGAGAGGGAGATTTGGTGTTGAGGCTAGTGCAACGCAAAGCAGGCCGACACAAGTTGTCACCTCCATGGGAGGGACCATTCATTGTGAGCAAGGCTCTGCACAATGATTCATACTATCTTATAGATGCACAGGCACCGAGGAAAAATGTGATGGACAAATCCGGAGAGGAGACCAAAAGACCCTGGAATGTAGCTCTACTTCGTCCCTTTTACTCTTAAGGGCGCAGTGTATGTATCTCGGTTTTCCTTTGAATAAAATGCCGGCACTCCGAAAAGAAACTCGGGGACTGCCTTTGTCCATATGCTTGTGTTTTATCTCGGTTTTTTCTATGTTGTTCATATGTCGGATGATTTTGAGATCTCGTTTCAAAGTTCAAGTAATGTATGCTATTTTGTTGTGATCTTGTGACTCGACTGACGAACGCCGAAATGGCAGTCAAGAGCAGAGGTTATGGTATATGGTAAACATGAAAATGGACTCGGGGACTCGGTCCTAAAAAGATCCGACATATGTCGTTTACTAACCCGGTTTTTTCTTTTCCTTGTGTCGGATGACTCTAAACCTTACCTCAAAATTTACAAGTATTGTATGCTATAATTGATCTTGTGACTCGACTGTCGAACGCCTAAATGGTAGACAAGAGCAAAGATTACTAAGTATAGTAAACAAGAAAGTAAACTCGGGGACTTGGTGCAAAGTGATACGGCATTAAGCTTGTCTTGTTGAAACTAATATGATAAGTAGCACGGATAAAAGTAGCACTGCGATACTTAAACGTATATTTACATCTGCACCCGGCATTCCGGGGATTTAATGTTCAATGTTTGATAAGCTTAGGCAGCTGCCTCGGAGGAGCTCGGAGCAGTTGGAGCGGTGCGAGGCTCGGCAGCAGTCTCGGCGGCAGAAGAAGCTTCAGTGGTTGGAGCAACCTCGGGAGTTGGAGTGGCTGCCGAGGCACCAGCAGTGTCGGATACCGGCTTCTCAGAAGTCTCGGTTACCGGCTTCTCTGAAGCGTCGGTCGCAGCCGCTTGGCAATGTCGGTTGCTCCGGCAGTGGAAGTCTCGGTTGCTCCGGCAGCAGCTGTTCGGTCGCTCTGGCAGTGCCCGTCGGAGCTTCGGCCTCGATCTCCTCATCGATGTCATCTTCTTCGTCTTCACCCTCTTCATCATCCTGGTCATCTTCTTCGTCATCCGAGTAGGCGGGACCCGGATGAAGTGTCGGGTGGGAGCATAGCTGGCCATGAATTTGGCTGCATCTTTGCGGCTCTCTATCAATGTCGGATCGGAGGTCCATTTGGAGCCTTGGCGCAGGGAGCGCACGGCGTTGAGATTGATGGACTCGTACCAGGAGAGCACAAAGGTCAGTGCTTGATCAGCTCCGGCACGAGCTGCTGAGGATCTCCACTCTCGGATCCTGGCCTCGGCCCCCGACAGACACTTGGACAGTTCTTCAATGCTAGATGGAGTTGGAGATCCTGGCCATAAGGCTCGGTAAGCTTTGATACCGGCATCAAGAAGATCCAGGCCAATGGCCTTCAAAGGAGAGATGCGAGCATTCAGAGCAGTCAAGTAATCTTCATATCCCATTCCTCCGGGATTGGGCCAGCCTCGGCTCTCTTCGCTCGTGCCTTGCGAACAGTGTTGAGTGCAGCAGCCTTGGAGTGGGCGAAGTGATCTGAAGACAGAAAAGCTATCACCGAATTGAGTTATATACCGGCATATCTTAATGTCGGTGCAAGTAATGAAAGCAAAAGGAAAGGATAAAGAAACTTACAGTCCATCTCCTTGTTCAGCCGGGTGAGCTCGCGGAGCCAGATGTCGGATTTTGCCTTGAGGGCATCCAGTTCTCCTTGAGCCGAGGTAGCGCGAACCTCGGACGCCTCGAGCGTTTCCTTGTGCTTTTGAGCAGCTTCCTCCTTTTGCATCAGGGCCTGCTCAATGCCGGTTTTCTCGCCCTGGACCCGGGCAAGTTCCTCCTGGAGCCGAGACACTTCTTGCCGTTCCTTCTGAAGGGCAGTGGCGTGCGCTTTTTCCTTGTTCTTCAGCGTCTCCTGAAGTTGCTTGTGGGACCTCTTGAGCTTGTTGTGGTCCAGAAGCAACTTCCGAAACACTGTGGTCCGAGCGTTGGTGCAATCCTGAAAAGAGCAAAGAGTTGTATGATTAGTTGAAGATTCATGCCGAGTAAAGCTAAGTGTCGGATTTCTTAAAGATTCCTGCCGAGTAAAACTCGACAAGAATCTCGGGGACTGGATGTCGGATTTTGTGAGATCCTAAGTGTCGGATTTTTGATCCTAAGTGTCGGATTTTGAAGATCCTAATGTCGATTTTGAAGATCTAAGTGTCGGATTTTTTGAGTCTAATGATGAAAATTTGTGAAGATTCGCGCTGAGTGATCTTTACTCGGGCGAGCACAGGTCACTCAACCCGAATCTCGGGGACTGGGGATTGTGTATGTTTATCATCTATGGCAAAGGAAATAAAAGTTTGGCTGAGGAAAAAATACCTCGGCAAGCTTGCTGGCTCGAAGGGTCGAGACTTGCAAATTGTGCATGGCCTGAGCAAGTGCACTGGGGCCAGCTGGATGTGGAGTGACCGGGTGCGCGGAGGAGACCTCGCTTGTGTCGGCAGCATTCCAGTCCATGTGGTACTGCTTCTCCGAGCCTAAGCTGTGTCCACTCTGAGTTTGGAGCTGGGGTAAAACCCAGCTGCTGCTGGTGACTCGGGAGACAGAAGTGGTGAGAGCTTGGTGCTCCGGGGTAGTGGTTGGAGTCAACACCACTTGTCTCTCCGGGTTGGCAAGCTGTTTCCCGGTGGCTGCTTGGCTCTGTGTCGGCTTGGCGAGTGGAATAGCTTTCCGAGTTGCTAACTCGGTGGACTTGGTGGGGGACTTGGTGGTGGACTCGGCCGGGGCGGCTGCTTTGGCTGCTGCTGGTGCTGTTGAGGTTGTTGCTGTCCTTGGTGCTGTAGGTTGCTGCTGTTGCTGCTGCTGTTGTTGTTGTGGTTGCTGTTGTTGCGGCTGTGTTGTTGTGGTGGTGGTTGCTGTGCGCCCGAGGTCACCGAAGTGTCGGCCCGCGGGATGTCGGTTTCCGTGGTGGGGGCACCGGAGCCATCATCTTGGTCGAGGATCACAACCTCGGGAATGACAGTTGAGGTGGCGGGTGCCCCGGAGTCACGTGGCCGAGGTTCGGCTGTACTCGGAAGGGGCGAGCGCATAGAAGAGGCACTCTGGTCAACTTCAAGGGGGGCACTGCGTCAAACAAGAAAAATGTTATGTCGGGAAAAAGTTATCCCGGCAGAAGGAAAAAAGGAAGTAAGCTTGTGTCGGCAAAGAATATCTTACCCTTCAGTAACTGGCGGTGTCTTCTTGCCCTTCCTCGGCTTAACCGCTCCTCTCTTTGTCGCTTCGCCTGCGGCGCGGCTGATCCGAGGATGTGGAGGTTCCGGTTTTCGAGGTACCGGTCTCTGCGCGCTTGCGAGATGCCACTTGTTTGCCCGAGGTAGCAGGGCGTGCACTCGGGGCAGAGCCACCCGGGTTAGTTGATGCCGGGCTGGGGAGCATATGCGATGGGACGAGCGTCAATTACCTCTAGCATTTCGAGATCATCATCATCTGACCAATCTCGGATTGAAGCTCGGGCTCGAGGCTTACCCGGGGTAGGGGCGCCAGCTCTCGGTATTGGCAGCTGATCCTCATCATCCGGATCTTCTACCTCGGCGACGTCCGGGGCAGGGATATCTTGGCCCCATTTGGAGAGGGATCCTCTCCATCTTCAGTCTTTTGCCGGGTAAACCTCTGCAAACCAGAAGCAGTAAAACCGAGTTACTTTATGAGCGGATTAGGGACCGGCATAAGAGTTACCTCGGTAGGAAAAAATATGTCGGTGCAAGTTGCAAGGTTACTTACTTGCTCCGGAAGCCGAGTTCTGTTATGAGGTTCAAGACCCCATTCCCATTCCTCGGTCATCAGTGCGGGCAATTGCCTTGACACGTCTTCTGATCTCGGCTTGTTCAGCTCGTGGGTGCTGATCCGAGTTGGATCATACTGGCCACTCATGTGGCAGATCTTGTGAACTCGGTCTTGGAGGGGGGAAACTCGGCGGCTGATGAAGGTCCTCAGGAGATCATCGCTTGTCAGGCCTGCCTTCACCAGCTCCTCCACGACCTTGTGGATCTGGTTGATCTCGATGTTCAGGTCCTTCGGGTTGAGGGACCAGTTAAACTGTTCAGTGGGGGTGGCGATGTTGAATAGCGGCAGGTTCAATAATCGGCATTGTCTGGGCTGTCCGGGTTCTTCACGTAGAAGAACGTGCGCTGCCATTTCCGGCATGACTCCAGCCCTTGAATCCGAGGTAAGACGGAACCCTTCCGAGGTATGATGGTAGCAGCTCCGCACGGGGTCATCTCCTTGGGGAAGTTCTTGTTCTCCGGATCCGGGACACTTTGCTTCCGGAGTTGGAAGTACTTGGCCCAGAGCTCTACAGTGGGCCAAAGTCCGAGGTATCCCTCGGAGAAAGAGACACACGCAGAAAGCGTGGTAATGGCGTTGGCTGGAAGGTGGTGAGGCTGAAGCCGGAACCGATCCAAGAAGGACCGGAAGAACTCGCTCGCCGGGAGTCCAAAGCTGCGCTCGAAATGCGCGACGAAGACCACGCGCTCGCCGGTTTTCAGCTTCGGCTCGGCCTCTTTGACGGGAACCCGGCATATCACTTGTGCCGGAATGCGTTTGGTCCGGACTAGCCAGTCTATCTTGCCCTGGGTTACGTCGGAACCCGCCCACCCGGCGCGTTCTCCCTCAGCGATATCCTCGGCAGGCTCCGGGGTATTGCGGGTTGACATCTCGGAAGGGATCTGCAAAAGAGGCACGGAGGAACCGAGATAAGTATCTCGGAGTATTTAGGCAATAAAGGAACCGAGATAGATATCTCGGAACATTTGGGCAACAGAGGAAAGTACATAAGTGGCGGGAAACACATTTATGTGGCTACGTGTTTGATGGAAAGATCTACGGGGAAAGATAAATAGAAGATAAATACAAGAACTAGTGAGTTGAAACTTATGAAGATCCGCGGAGAAACTATTGCAAGATTGTTAAGAGGCACGGTGAAGAAGATCTAAAAGGGATCTAAGTAATTGCGGGCAATGGCATCTGCGGAGAAGAGAGCAAGTCCGTCGGGGAAAATGAGCAAAGTTCGCTGGAGAGGATGAATGTGTTCATCGGAGAGGATGAGCACGTTTCATCGGCGATGCTAAGGGAGATGAACTTACCGGAGATTGCGACGGTGATGCAGGGCAAAGATGCGCGGGGCTTGCCGGAGTTGCGCGCGTCCGGTGGCGGCGCGAGGTGCTCCGGTGGGCGGTGGCGCGCGAGATCCGGCGTCGTGCGGTGGTGGAGCTCACTGCGCGGCGGCGGCGATGTCGCAGGGGAGAAAAAGAAGAAGAAGGATGCGGAGAAGGCGAGGAGAGGTGCCCGTTCTCCTTTTTATGGGCACCATGCGTGTGCAGTTTCCGTTTTTACCGCGTGCGGTTACCGCAACGGGCGCGCAGATTAACCACGCACGATCTGCGCGGTTGCGGTGTTTGCAGCCGCACGATCCGCCGCATCGTGGGCCACAAGGTGGTAACGGCCCGCGGCGTGATCGCGTGCGGTTAATGGCGCGGGAATCTAGGAGACGCGCCGCGGTCAACACACTCAAGTGCCCACGCGACGTGACGGCGCGTGACGTGCGCGGCGTGCGTGCAGAGACATGCATGTCCGCGCGCAGAAACCGAGGCAGCGCGCAGCATCTCTCTGCCACGTGCTGCGGAGAGATCTTTGAAAGATTGTGGGAATCTTCTTGTGTCGGAGAGACCGGCAGAAGGGCAAATCTCGGAGGTTGTGGGAAGTTTGATCATTGAAGCTTGGGATAAACCGGCATGTGAATGTCGGATGGATGTGCTAAGTTGAGTTGGTCGTGAAAGTGTGACTTGCTCTGTGAGTAGAATTCTTATGTCGGAGAAACTGACACAGGGGCAGATGTCGGAATCAGTTAGAGAGTTTTATTAGTGGTTTAACGGTTGAACCGATATGGCAATGTCGGAGGCTTGTTATGGTTGTTTCGGTTGATTAAACCTGCTGTGGCCCTTCATCCAAGGCTGCAGGACCGCAACAGCTCCGGGGACTAATGTCGGGGGGCTACCCCCGGTAGGGTCATGGTGTGGTAAAAGCTATGCCCAGATGTGGGCCAAGTTACAGTAAAACCGGCATACCTGGGCTTCAGAGGGTGGTGCAGGTGCAAACCGATATAGGCATACCGAGATAACCCGGCCAGAAGGGACCGGGGTACCATGCAGATGCCAGCCAGCACGGGTCGACCGAGACAAGGGATCCGAGATAAAGATCCGAAATAACATAGCCGACATATGTATGTCGGTAACTTGTGTGTTTTCTTATGTGCAGGGAAGGATATGTGAGGAAGGAGGATCCGGCATATCCATGCCGGGTTATCCTTGTGTCGGACAGAGATCAATGCTCCTGTCATATCCCATCTGGCACGGGAGCGCCTGACACGGAAGCGCCTGACACGGGGGCGTGCAGGAGACAGAGATGGCAGGCCATCATTCCACCGCTGACTCCGGGTTATCCGGGAACAGAATGCGAGGCAGAGGGCATGGGCAGGCCATGTCTTGTCTCTGCCAGAGGGTACCTTCTAGCTGCACCGTAGAGCTGCAGGAGATGGGCTGGTCACGTCCTGTCTCTGACAGGGGTAACATCATGACATACCTTTGGCATGGCTACAGTGCTTCGGTAGGGGTATTCCGGTAACCCGGTTTAGCCTATTTATATGCCCTCACCCCCTCCTGCGTGAGGGATGGTGCCCTGAGATACTTTCCCACCCGCAGCTTCATCTCCTTCCTTGGGCTTTTCACCAGTGTTGAGATATACAGCTCTAGGAGCAAGCTTGTATTTGTGATACCGAGATATATAGAGAGAGGCAGACAGGAGTAGGGGCTTTACCTCCTCACGAGGGCCCTGAACCTAGGTAGATCTTGGTGTGCTGTGGTGTTCTTCGTGTGTGCTTCTTAGCGCGCTAGCCCTCTCCCGGATTCCACCAGCGCCCATCGGCCCCACCCTTTAGCCATCCTATGGCATCTGCCGTGATACCACCACGACAGTCTCACAAGAAACAAGCCACCCAATGGTTAAAATAAGTTTAATTAATGCAACCCATGCATGGGAAAAAGCAAACCGGTGCATGCATTATGTGTGGACACTCTCCCCTATTAATTACGAGGTGGGACCCACCTAGAATGTAGATTAATTCCGAACAAATTTTAGACTCAATTTGTAGACTAAATCCAAATGGAAGGAGTATTTCTTTGGTCAAGTATGAGTTTTCCTCTTTAAAATGTGTGTTTAAACGTATATATTGAAATTTCAAAAAGTTCCGGTAAAAACTTTGCGTGTACATCTCAATATTCTATGTGCTCATACAATCATTTTGAAAAAAAATAGACAGTTTTTGTGCCGTGTGTAAAAATGAAAAAATTGGTGCTCAAAAAGATTTTGCACAAGAAATTTATTTGTTTTGTTTACACATGCCACAAAATATGTCAGTTTTCATCAAAAGTGTCGTGTGCACATAAATATCGAGTTGTTCACCTCGAATGTTTGTTCAGAAATTTTAACATTTTGAGAAAAAATATCCTGTGGCAGGAGACCTTGGTCCCACGTGCCAAACTGAACTTCACTTGTTCATTGTTAAACTTGTAGATTCCGATGGTATGGTATGTGTGCATCTTTGTTTTGGAGAGCTCAGGTGTAAAGTATTTTGCTTCTATTGGCTTGATGTGACTTTTGAGTTGATAAAAAAATCACATTATCAAAAATTTAGTATATCCTCCATAGAACAGATGCGCGTAAAGAAAAGATCCATCAATGAGTAGGTCATTAGATGTGGCAAATGAGCATGTGGTTCTCGACATGGTGATGCATATGCAGTTCGCTAAATCACTTGATCTACATCTTTGTAGAACGATGGCGAAGGTAGATTAAAATAGTTGAAGAGGAAGATGACTTCCAAAAAGGACTAGATCAATAGCCGGCAACTTCCATGACGGGCGAAGTCTGGGGAAAGCGGCTTTAGCTCGGTGTACAAACGATTCCTAAGGGAATTTGATCTTGATAAGTGGCTATCAAGAGAATTATGTCAATGGTGTCTAAGGAAGGAAAGAAGGGATACATATCCATCTTGAAGGTGAGGATCCTCGTCCAACTGGATGGTGTCTTGCAGCCTTAGTGTATGATTCCTTGGAGGACATGTGTTGACACTTATGTGTACGACTTTGGTGTTGTTCTACTCGACATCTCCTACTATAGATGGAGATGCTGGTAGTGTATCGGGAAACAGGCGAGGATGTAATCCATCTTGTGAAATGGATCTTTGATTTAATTAATGATCGACTCCCTTCCCGTTTCTTACTATCGGCGGATATTTAGTATCCTACCCCGTCAGTGTGCACATCATAATGGCTAGGTGTACCTACACCGACTAAGTCGGGAAAGCTCATCCCAAACCCCTTCAAAAGAATCTACGGGTTCAGAAGGAAATACCCAAAGAGGAAGAAAGCAAACCAGATGACCTCCTCGTATGCAAAGCTCAGCCCAAACCCCTTCAAAAGAATCTACCTTTGATCCTCGTGTACAGCGGATTATACAAAGCCCTAGCTAGATGGTACACGGCTACACGCCCTAGATGATGCTACTCAAGGCTCGAATGGCAAAAACATAAACAGACGACTAATCAGAGACCATATCGCGCTCCCACTCCTTGTCCATCCTGTCGTCTTCGTCCTCGTTGTCGGTGACCTCGACGTAGCCCTTGGCGGCGAACTGCCGGAGCACCCTCTCCTTGTACTCCATCTCGATGTCCTGGTTCGCCTCGATGTGCTCCGCCGCCTCAGCAAAGATCTTCAGGACTTCCGCGCCGCGGGCGCCCATCCGAGCGAACGACGACGCCTCTTCGGCCGCTGCACCGCCGAGGCACCCGCCGGCGACGACGGCTCCATCGATTGCGCGCAACGGTTAGTTTGGAGGGGAATCGTACATACTGACACTGGCTTTGGCCGTGTCTGGATCGATCTCTCCGACTAGGGTCTCGGGGTCGCGGTCGCGTTGAGGACTTCAGGCGCGTCTGACCTACTCCGGTTCCGGCCGATTAATTGGCATATAAACATAAGAAAATACACCATTTGAAAAAGAGGAAAAAAGACACCGCAAAAGCCCAACCTGGTGAGCGTGCAAGCCGGCCCGGGATCCTCTGCAGCCTCGTCGATGGGCGATGGCCGATTAGTAGCTTGTGGTTGATCCCTTGCACAGTTGCACTTGATCTCATGGCGAGCCGCCCGGACCTCTCCCTTCCTCTCCGCCTCCCTCGCCGCCGCCACAGGGCGCGGCCAGGCTTTGCCTGGCCGGTGCCGGCGGCAGCGGGGATCCTCTCGCCTCCTCGCATGGTGGGCTGGCGCGCGGACGGCGCCGCCGGGCCGGGACGCTGCGCTCGCGTAGGGCGCGGTGTCGCTGTGATGGGTCCCCTCGCGGGGGTCTACCGGAGCGTGGTGGGCTGCGTAGCGACGGGATGGTCCATGGTGCTGCGGTGAGGCGGCAGGCCTGCCAGGGCCCGGTCTGGGCCGGGCGGGCCTCCGCCGCCGCGAGCTGTGGCCGGTTGCGCCGGTGCTTGGCGCTGGTTCTGGGCGCCGTGGAGGTGGTGCGGCGCTCCTGTGGCTGTAGAAGAGCAAGAAGATGGACGAGGCTGTTGTGTGGTTGCGGCAGTCCTGGGCGAGCTGGATGCGCCTGTGGAGGCGGGCGGCTGCCCCTGGAGATGCTGCGCGTTCGGTGGCTCTGGTTCCAGCGCGGCAGCAGAGGAAGCCGGGGTGGCGGCCCTGGACCGGTGGTTGTGGCAGGAGCGCGGCCGGCAGGGCTGTCGCCGTGGCGTAAGGTGCCACGGTGGTGGCAGCATGTGATGAAGATTGGTGGTGGCGACAGAGATAGGCTCCCAACCGGCTGCTCCCTGAGCTTCACGGACGGGGAGAATTCCAAGCGAAAGCTTGCACGGACTTCGGTCTGTGCCAACGACGGCGGCGTCTTTGGGCGTTGTTCCCTTCTTGATCACGTCGTTGTGGAATCTCGATCCGGTCCGACACGAGTGGTTACAAGACTCTCCGGGTGAAAACCTTAGCCCCGTCGGGGGCGGGCGACGGTGACGGACGCGTCACTACCTTGTTGGAGGCGTCGTCTTGGAGTTGTGCTCTTGGAGCTCATTACAAGGAAGAAGGCATCACATTCTAACCAGAATGAATTACTCAGGAAATTTGTTGAGGCCTACAAAAAGGAAAAGTCTTTGATTGTGCTCGTGGATAAGGAACTGCTAGAGGTAGATACACAACTTCTCGATAGATGGACAGAGATGATACATGAATGTTTAAGTCTTGTTGTCGAGGAGAGACCAGATATGACTGATCTAGAGGAGCGTCTTCGTGACATGGTGAAGCGGTTTCCTAATACTGAAGGATGATCCTGCTTCGATTCTAGTCTAATTGTCATGTCACCTAGTTTGTTTATCTAGTGTTTATTTCTTTCGCTGGGCACGAGCCGCAACCTGTGCGAGCCGTGTTTGAAGGCGTATGGGCCTGAGATGTGCTCGTTCACATCGGGTCATTTCCCTTTCAGTTTGCATCGTGGCTTTGGCACGATCGGAGTTTGCGGTGAGCCTCCCGGATCGTGGCGCGAAGGTAGGATCCCTAGTTCCCTACCAATCACGTTTTCCCTTGTGTACTGAATAAGAGAAGAAATGAAGAAAAGTTGTACCGTTTGCACCACGCCAAAAATCCTCTCGCGTGATCATCTCTCTATTGTGTTTGAGTGTGTAGATCGAGCTTGAGAGCAACCATCTGGTATCAGATCTTGTGTTTTGAGCTTTGAGGTTAGCAGGGGGAAGTGGCTCACGAGTCATGACTCATGCCTGCTCTGCTGCTCTCGCACACGCCTCTTCGAAGTCGCCGAATCACTGCTTCCGGCCGGTCTTGCCCCTGGCCCTGGCCCCGACGAAGGCGACGTGAATATGACCAGTTTGGCGGACGCCCGGTAACGTCTGATGGAAGATCTAGCCGACAGAGCCGGCGACTTGGCCCTGAACATGAACAGCTACAGGGTCGACAGTGCACGAGGGAGCTGGCGTCGAGGAAGTGCCAGAGGCGTGTCTCCACCTACACTAGGTACCACAGAAGCGAAGGCGCCATGAAGGGGTACAGCTGCTACCTGAGATACCAGCTCGGCGAAGTTCGAGATCATCCTGCCCCCTGATGCACCGGCAACGCCACCCATGGCGCATGTACCTGCGCAGCCGCTGTCGAGGAGTAATTTAAAGTACTCTAAATCTAAATGCGCACAAAATTTGCAAGCTTGTAGCAGCTTCCCTTGTCTTGAATCGCATGTACCACCCATTTCATCCAAAAGTCCCAACTGATAGTGCAAAATGAGACTGATACAAATCCTACACCAGGGTTTGTAACCGGGCTATTTGCCGGTTCTGTGCCCTTCATTAGTCTGGGCTTCTTCATCTGGCTATTTGTACGTCGACGGCGGAATCAGATAAAAACATTTTAGGAGGACCTCTGGGATGATGATAGTCATGGAAGCCGACTTCGAGAAAGGGATGGGGCCAAAGCGATTTCGATACAAGGAGTTGTCCAGTGCGACCGACAACTTCTCCGACGAGAGGAAGCTCTGGGAAGGAGGCTTTGGCTCCGTCTACAGAGGATTCCTCAAGGAAGCAAACCTTCACGTGGCTATCAAGAGAGTGTCCAAGGGCTCCAAGCAAGGGATTAAGGAGTATGCCTCCGAGGTGAGGATCATAAGCCGGCTGAGACATCGAAACCTTGTCCAGCTCATTGGCTGGTGTCACGGCAGTGGCGAGCTACTCCTCATCTATGAGCTGATGCCTAATGGCAGCCTTGACACTCATCTATACGACACAAATAACATTATGCCTTGGAAAATGAGGTAATTAATACTTCGTGCTTGCCAGTATATTAGATGTTTCGACTATATCTTCACAAGTCTCGGCTATTAAGTTTGTGGCTCTGTTTTTTCATACAGGTATGAGGTTATGCTTGGACTAGACTCTGCACTTCTTTACCTGCATAAAGAATGGGAGCAATGTGTTCTGCACCAGAGCCAAGTTCGGTTTTGCATCGTCGGCAAGTCCCATCTCTGCTCCTCAAGATTGACATAGCGCGAGCGTTCGATTCAGTAAGTTGGCCTTTTCTGTTAGCAGTACTAAGACGGATGGGATTCAGCTCCAAGTAGATCGAGTTGGTTTCCCTAATTCTCACGACATCGAGCACAAGAGTGCTTATCAATGGCAGCTCGTGAGACCCAGTTTGGCACGCGAGGGGCTTGCGTCAAGGCGATCCCATCTCCCCGATGCTCTTTCTGCTGATCATGAATGTTTTGAGCTTAGTGTTTCAGTTAGCTGAGCAACAGGGTATTCTAGAGCCACTGGATCAGCTCGGAATCAGGCACAGACTGTCCTTATATGCAGACGACGCAATGTTGTTCATCAAGCCGAAGGTAGAGGAAATAGAGGTGGTGTGTCAGCTCCTGGACCTCTTTGGCCATGCCTCGGGATTAGTCACAAACCCAGCAAAGAGCAGTATCATCCCAATACAATTCAGAGACGACCTTGACAACATTAGGCAGCGTTTCCCCTGTGAGATCCAGCAGTTTCCTTGTCGATACTTGGGGATGCCGCTAAGCCCTTTTAGGCTGCGAAAGAGTGATATGCAGTTGTTGGTGGACCAAGTAGCAGGCCACATCCCAACCTGGAAGGCAGGCCTACTAAAAAGGGCGGCCGGAAAATATTGATCTCCACAGTGCTCGAATCAACAGTTGTGTACCACATGCTATCGCTGGACCTCGCCCCCTGGGTTTTTAGGAACCGTTCCATTCCACTAAACTTGAATGTCATGGTTCCATTCCATCCTCGTGTTCGGTTGAAATTTTTGAGATGGAATGGAATGGCTAGCCGAATTTGGGACTAGCAATTTAATTAGCATTAATTTAGAATTCGCAATTAAATTAGCACTGTTTTAGGATTAGACAATTCCAATTAAATTATTGCAAAAATCAAAAAAAAAATTGCATCGCCTCCATGGCCGCCCTTGCTCCTCCGGCGCCTCCATGGCCGCCCCTTGCTGGCGACCTTGCGCCGCCGCGGCGCCCGCCGGCCTTCCCGCGCCGCCCGCTAGTGCCTCGGGCTGCCTGGCCTCGGGCCGCCGCACCTCTGGCTGGCCTCGGGCCGCCGCACCTCAGGCTCCAAGGCCAGCCCTTGCTCCGTCCGTCGCTGCCACGGCCGGCCCTTGCTCCGCCCGTCGCCGCCGCGGCCGGCCCTTGCTCCGCCCGTCGCCGCCGCGACCGCCCTTGCATCGCCCGTGCGCCGCCCGTGCTGGCGCGCGGCCGCCCTTGCTCCGTCCGGCGCCGTCGCGGCCGCCTGAGGTCCGCCGGGCGCTGCCCTTGCTCCGCCCGTGCTCCGGCCATTCCACTGGAGAGAGAGAGAGAGAGGTTATTAGGGAGGGGGAGAGGGATTAGCGCGAGAGAGCAGCCCGTTCCACTCGGTCCGGCCGATTTGGCCGGTTCCGGATCTTGACAGAATATTCCGATTTTTGGAACCACTGCATTCCGTTCTACTTTCTAACCAAATGCAAGAATGGGTTCTGGGTGCGGAACGGTTCCATTCCATTTCACTTCGTCCCAGAACCGAACACACCCTTAAAGCCTTAATCAAGATATGCCGAAGCTTCTTCTGGAAAGGAAGCGCTGATGCAGAGAATGGCCACTGCTTGGTAGCCTGGGAAACTGTCTGCAAGCCGAAGCCGATGGGAGGACTAGGTCTGCATAATCTGAAACTTATGAACACTGCCCTCCGAGCTCGCTGGTGCTGGCTTGCACGCACGGCGGATGAAAACCCCTGGACTGAACTTGGTATTACTGTTCCCCAAGACGTGGAGGATTTCTTTTGCGCAGCTACTGCCTGCACCTTGGGCAATGGGCAGAGAATTTCGTTCTGGATTGATGGCTGGCTAGATGGCTTCTCGGCAAAGCAACTGGAAGCGGATCTGTTCCAGTTCATAGGAAAGAAGGCATAACTCAGAACGGTTGCCTAAGCGCTGCAGGACAACACCTGGATTTCAGACATCAAAGGAGAGCTCACCATCCCTGTCCTAGTTCAATTCTGTGAACTTTGGATTCGTGTCAATGCTGTCCAGCTCGCTCCGGATGAGGAAGACCAATTCAGATGGAAATTCACAGCGACCGGAAAGTACACGGCTGGCTCAGTTTCATGGGCAGACGCTGGCTTTAGGTGCGGATGAGACATGGAATTCCTTTGCTCCTCTCTCGAGCAAGATTCAGGCCTGGCTGGCGATCAAAAACCGTTGCTGGACGTCGGACAGACTTGCTCGTAGAGGACTGCAGCACCAACCTGCTTGCCCCTTGTGCTGTCAAGCCCCTGAGACAATGCGACACATCGCGGTTGTCTGCCCGATCGCACGAGAAATCTGGTACAATGTCCTTAGCACCGATGGATGGCAAGCTCTTACTCCACAGGTCGACTGCTCCATCCAGGAGTGGTGGGCGCAGTCTTCCTCTTCTCTTCCAAAGCAACACCGCAAAAGCTTCAACACTACGGTGGCATGTGGGTTGTGGCAGATTTGGCTAGAGAGAAATAGCAGGGTGTTTGAGAAAGTGGATCACCTACCCCAGAAGATCAAGGAAGAACTTAGACTGATTAGGCTAGCTGGCAGGGGTAGACAGGGGCGAGGTGTAACTTAGCTGTTTCCTTCCTGTTGGCGGACAGGGTGTGTCTTGTAAATACAATTCTATTCCAATCTTAATGAAAAAGACACGCAAGTCTTTTGCGTGTTCTGGAAAAAAAGCTCGGTGACTTTGGTCTCGCCAGGCTCGTCAACCACGGACGAGGACCGTTACAACTATGGGCTACTTGGACCCTGAGTGTGTGGTCACTGGGAGGACATGTGCCACAGCTTTGGTGTGGTTCTTGAGATCGCGTGCGGAAGGCAGCCCACGGTGGCTCAGGAAGAAGCAGATGACGTAATCCATCTTGTGCAATGGGTCAGGAATTCATTCGCAAATGAAACTATCTAATCGATCATCAGAGTATGGTCATCAATGCAGCCGATGCGCGGCTAAACATGGGGTTTGACGACCGGGGAATGGAGTGTGCGTTGGTCGCGGGCTATGGTGCGCACACCCTGACGGTAGCCTCAGGCCATCCATTAAGCATGACGTCAGTGTGTTGCAGTTTGAGGCGCTCCCAAGTCTTCTGGTGAAGATGACAGTCGCAATACTTGAGCAGGCATTCGATTCTTTCGTTTCTTCGGGAGGCAGATGACGACACACTAGCGATCAGAGTGGCTTGTCATCTTATTTGTGAATTTGGAAACCCTGAAGAACAGTTGAAGAGTGTCATTCCACCGCGTCGATTCGTCCAGTGGAGACAAACCAACCACACCTTTATTCTAACCGAGAACAGAAGCCCTATAGGTGTGCTTGTAAACTAAAACTAACGAGTTTACAAGCACACCTATAGGGCTTCTGTTCTTCTCGGTTAGAATAAAGGTCGAAGTGAACACAGATCCAGGGAGGAGAGATCGAACATGTAAGATGTTTTGGGAAGGACAGAAAAAAGAACATCCTACCTATAGGGTAAAGAGGTGTGCTGATTTGGTAGCTCAGCTGCAGATGTAACCCCAGAGGAAGTATACATTTTCAGAGTGAGATGTGTAGTTCAAACAAATCACATGGAGAATACAGAGTCCACAAGGTATTACTAGTACACAACATAAGAGCTTATTCCAGGTTAACATCTCTGGAACAACTCAGAGTCTGTATTAACATACATAGTCCTGATCTCTCTTGATAGCTAATAAGGGGTCATGAACCTTGCCGCACATCGTTTCGCTCACTCCTTATAGTAGAACTTACTTCGCTATTACTTGTTTTTAATCCTTGACCGGTTGCATCTCCAAGTAAGAAGAAACTGTCCCATCCAGAAGAACATAACAGCGCTATTGCTCGATCTCCAGGACATCTTCATAGGGCAACACCAGAAGTAACACCTCTCAAGGAGGGTACGACTATATGCCACGGATAATTATGGTGCAGGGCAGAAATGGTCAAGGGATCTAGATATGGCCCTGATGGTGTTTGGAGTTGTCCTGCAGCAGCCCCCGATGAGCGCAGCACCATCTTTGCACCACTCACTTACGTAAGAAACAAAATCACCATCTGACACGCCAGTGGATTCCTGCACACCAAAATCTTCAGTGTTTTAGGGTTCTAGCTCAGGGGTACTATGTTAGTTTGACAGGCTAGAGAATGGCTTCTGTGCATAGTACTAGCTGCGTACTAAGGGAATGTGAGAAACGGTCCATTTTAAAATAATACACATGTACTCAAAGAAAGGGAATATGTATTTCCCTATTATGCCGTCCACGGAAAAATTGGAACAGTTGTCATGGTTTTCTCTTGCACAATGGGGAACACATATCCAATCGTTGTGGACGTTCATCCATCCTATTTACATTTAACTTTGTACATAAAGTGGAGTAGAAAAATGAAAAACAAACGTAAATAGGAAATAAGCTAGACTTAGGTATTTGATTGACAGGGTTTTGTGTTCAGAAGAATAAAAAGTTGCTATTAAAAACGGGGGTAAGTGCCTTGAGATATACTTACCACCCACTCCTTTTTCACAGCATCGTATCTTTCTCCACTGTTGGGATATATAAGAATCGGCTTGTCTGTGACCTGCGGTTATGGAGCGAAACACAGCTAGTCAAACAAAGAGAAGCGCAGCTACTCAACAGTTAACATGGTAGATATTTTTTGTGCGCACAAAACATAGGCATGCACATCTCGTGCAACACAAGAAAAGAATGGAAGCTTAACTTGCATTTGTTTGTTAGAAGGAAGGTAGATCCTCTTACCTTCCGAATGCTGAGTATCAGGCCATGAATAAATCTTGGAGGCGTGCAGTTTATTCCAACTGCACCAACCCTTGCGCATGCATTAGCAATAGTAGCACATTCAATTAGTGAGTCTCCACTCACAACATGGACTCCATCTTTCGAATTGAAGGAAAACCATGAAGGGATACTTATATTGCACTCCTCAAGAAGTTCAACATATGCCTAAAAAAGATCCATCACAAGCAATCCATCAGATATTATTTCACAAAGAATGTACTGTAAAATCTGAGGTAGCATACCCCCGACACAAGCAGTATAAGGTTCAGCATACCTGAGCTTCCAATTTGTTGGGGATTGTCTCGAAAGCAATCAAATCAGGACGTGCCTCTGCAAGAACCTGAAGTCTTCGCCGATGGAAATCTTTCAGGAATTCTAGAGTTCCAGCTTCACCATAATCCCCACTGGTGATAGCCAGAAAAATTAGTATTTTCCAGAAGTAAAATCGGGAAGCGTATGCTAAGTTAAGTAGTAAAATACCTGTACTCAGAGCCATCAGCAAGATAGGCCCCGTAACTTCCTATGGAAGCAGCAACCAGAATAGGACGGTGCATGGGAGTGGATTGATCTGAATTTTGCTTCAGAAACATCTCACGTGCTTCATGTGCAATCTCAACACTCTTTGTTAATAAATTTTCACTTTGTTCTTTTGAAAATCCCTTGGACTCAAACCCTTGAATAGTAGCCTGGAACATCAAATGTGAATGTCAGTATGTTCATGAATGACACAGAAACATAAAGAAGGTAGAATGAGAGCATATCTTGGAACCTGATATGATGCTGTGATTATAATGTTTGCACCTGCTTCTATGTAGTCTAAATGGACCTGTTTCATCATAAGCATACCAACATTACCATGTGTAAATGGCTATTTACATGTGGAAGAACATTTTTTCAATGAGCTGCGAATTAGAAGATAAGTACAGCGAAAACGGATGTGAATAACTCACAACGCAATAAAGTAGATACCCAATTAAAGTGAACTGCTATAATGAATTCAGCTCTGTTCTGATTTTGGTTTGCAGGTTGACCTAACAGTAACTGCATATTGCACCACTAGATTTACAGACTAGAATATACTACTCCCTCCGATCGGAAATGGTTGGCATAGATTTGTCAAAATATAGATGTATCTACACACTAAAATATGTCTAGATACATCCGTATTTAGACAAATTTGTGTCAATCATTTCCAATCGGAGGGAGTAGTTAACATCTGAAATCACCTGCATGCATGTATCTAGCATCCACATGTCAGGTCAAACATGGGTCCTGAATCTCAAAATCCTGGATTGATTCCAACCGCTTGTTCAATGGCAAAGTAAGAAACTATCTGTCTAGATCAGACCAGTGTCAGGTAAGAAGGAACTAGCCAATAACCGTCACATCGTGTTAGAGCCGGTCCAACAAGGGCAGGTTCAAAATAGTCTCAAGCTCGACAGAGAGTGCCCCAAAAACCCGAGGCCATGCTAGAAATTTTCAGGTCTAGCATGGATAATACAGACTTAATCATAGTTTTTAATAAGGAACAGACTACGTTTCAGAATACTCAGGAATAAATTAGGCATGTGGCATAAGCTTTGTTCCTGATTCCTGAATGGAATGAGGTTCCGGGCTAACTGGCACACACTTTATTCTACAACACCAAACCATCTTTTGCAGGCTTGTAGATTTCCATCCAAATAGCATCAGGGTGCATATAAGTGGATACATACACAGAACTGAATTTTCCTCTTTTCGCTCTATTCACCAGCCAAAAAGCCTGACAAAGAAAGAAAAGAATCCTCCTTTGCCTAAGCCTATGCTAGCATCGCATCAGGTGCTACTGCGCTGTTCATGATACAGCACACTACCTTATTCTAATGGGGGACCCTGGCCTCTGGGGTATTTTTTCCAGCAAGCCTGGAGAAGGAAAAAAGAAACACTTCCCAACCACCTTGTAAGCCAGTAGTGAGCAGTGACCAAATGATTTCATATCGTTGACTGATTTAGGTGAGCTGGTTGCTAATTGTTCCCCATCTAAAAAAATGGCATACTGCTAGATTTCAGTAGCCCGGCCCCATCATGAATCGTGGCGAACACCTCCATTTTCATCAACTGACGAGTTCTCCTAAGAAGAGTAAATGCCACAAAAAAAAAAAGGAGTCGCCGAAGTCGCAAGAAGGGCAAGGTGGCGGCGGCTTGCCTGGCGGATGAGGTGCGGGGAGGAGAGGATGCACTTGGCGCTCCAGAGCGGGTCGTTGAGGTCGGCGCCGTGGGCCTCGAGCTCCGTGGCCAGCCCGCCGTCCAGCACCAGCCTGCCGCCGCCGGCCTCCACCCAGCGCCGCACCGCCGCGCCCGCGGCCCCCTCGTCCGCGCCGCCGACTCCTCCGCTCTTCACCACCATCTTCGCCGCCCTGCTGCTAATGCTATGGTGTATTGTGCGATTTGAGGGTGGGGGATTTTGTATTCTTGGATGCGGCGTTGGGGAAGATTTATAGGTGGGACAAGAGAGGGAGGGAGAAGAGAACCTCAGCAGCATAGATGAGTCGTGAGTGGGTTCAGCTGATGCTGACGCGGCAGGGAGGAGGGTTTTTAGGTCTACATCCCTATCTATCGTAGGTAACATAACACGTGGTTTTGTTTGTTATCGTCTCACTTTGTTTTTGGAATTTGGAGGATAGGATTTGGGTAAAAAAAATGTTCCACAACCTTCATTGACAGTCTGGTCTAAGAGTGTGAAGCCAGCGCATATTTAAAATAGTCAGGGGCGGAGCCAGGGGTGGGCGAGCTAGGGAGCTAGGGCCATGGCTCCCCCCATCATCCATAATTTGCAGTGTTATGTACACATTTATGTATAATTTTGACTGCATCTGCTACTATTTGTCCCCCTCATCAAATAGATTTCATTCCGCAGCTTAACTCCCCGCCCTCCTGTGTAATTGTTGGGTCGGTCCATGGAAATAGTCGTACATACGAACAAAATGACATATGTGAAAACGAAAAAACACAAAAGAATATAGATAAAACTGATCTCTATTATCAATTTGTGTGTTTCTGTTCATATAAAACATTGATCTATATATAAAAGAGGGATAGATGGATGGACAAACAAGTGAAAAAAACCGTTCCCAAGGAGAGGTGAGGCCCGCAAATACATTCATGTGTACAATTTTTACCTTTGCGACTAATTTTTCTCTATGTTTTTTACGTAGTATCGAGACATACTTTTGAAGTTTTCTTTTGTTGCTATAATAAACTTTTGAAGTTTTCTAATAGTTGGATTCACATGATCTTGAGATTATGTGAAACTTGAGTCGGGGCGCTTGAGTTGAGATGTTTTTCTTAAATTTTGTGACTAACAGATGGAAACAATTTATGCATGCACCTACTGTAGTTATGATGCATTACATTAGTGAACGGACGAGTAATAAACCTTGGTAGGAGGAGTAGCACCCTCGACAGATTCAGAAAAGGCCTCGTGCGTGAACAGTGACGCCAGTCGTCTGCATGCGGTAGATAAAAAACAGCACGAAAAAAAACAGATTCTGAAAAGATTCAGGGACCCTCGTGCGTGCGTGAATCCCAACAAACTTATTCACCGACGGGACAGACAGCCACGCCCGTTGTGCCGTAGGTAAAACGGCACTGTCAGTGTCGCCGTGCCAAAAACAGAACACACCACTATCTTCCAATTAAACCGCCGCACGTCGCGGGCCGGCCGCCGCGAGTGGAACATAGACGGAGACCGGAACGAAACCGACAGCTTATATTCATTCAAAAGAAAGGGGAGTCACGGGTATGACCATATGCAGGTACGGTACCGCTCTCTAATCTTGGTATCAAGCCTTATCACGTCTGCCATCATCAGTGCTAATCCGGATCGGTGACGGCGATTATAATCACTTAATCAGAAGTTTTACGTGTTCATTAAGGGACGGTGGGTGTTTACTTTCTGCTAAGCGTCTCTGCTCGTGTTCATTAAGGGGTGGTGGCAAAGTGAAGGAGTATAACCTGGCCGAAGACTAACAAGCATATATTTTGCAGACATGGCTAGTGCACGAGGAGAAAGCAAAAGTTTTGCTAGTAATTTCGATAGCTTATATTATATCGGCGCAGGAGTATGCGCCACTTTGTAGGAGTCCAAGGTAGCTCCAGAACTTGCATTCTGGATATGCTCTACATATATATATAGATATATGCGTAACCTGTACACTATACATCCCCTCCAAGCACACGCCCATGGCCTTACTACCGAAACTTTACTGCCAAGGGCAAAGAGCCAGAGGAAGATCATGCATTGCCCTGCAATACATTCACTCGACTCACCTACTCCCTCTGTTCCAATTTAATTGACTTGCTACGCACCACATGTGGATGTATCTAGACGTGTTACATGCCTAGATAAATCCACATGTGGTGCGTAGCAAGTCAATTAAATTGGAACGGATGGAGTATAAGGTTGGGATATCTTAGCACGTGCCAGTGATCATGCGGTTTGCACACGGTAACAGCCTAACATGCGCCTCACAATCGTGGGCTGATTTTCCGTCGTCTGGGGCATGGGCGCAGATGAGCCCTTCATGTCAGCTGATGTTGCAAAACTTAAACTCACTCCTACGTCTTCGCTTCTCAACTTCTGGGGTCTTCACTTCCTCCACGTCGCTGTCGCAGCTGTCGGAACAGTACATAGTAGGATCTGGTGTACTCTGTTTGATGACCACCACTTCATTGTGTTTTGGTCTGTCAGGGGAGAAGATCTCAATGTCTTGTTCAGTTTTTGAGCTGCCACAATCGATTTTCATAGTACCATCGCCTTCCATGGTATCAGACAACGTAGCTGCTTCTGAAAGAGCACGATCTCTGATCATGCCATCGCTTCTGCGGGTGGTAGAAGGTGTGCCTCCTGATGAACTGACCTCCATGAAATTTTCTTCGTCACGTGTGCTAGCCTCTCCACCTCCTACAGCCATTCCTGAACTGCCACAAGGTGTAACTGCCGCTTCTGATTCTCCTTCCTTTATGATACATTCTTCATCGGAGCCATCCGGTGCAGCTGCCTCTGGGATAACGTCATCAACACTGGCATTTTCAAATAATTCCAGCAGTTGTCCTCGTATCTTGCTTCTTAGACCAGAAGTAGCTTCAGATCTGAACCAACTTCGACCAAACTGTAAAGCCAATACAAGCTCAGTGTTAAAGCCTCGAGTAAGAAAGTCACCAAGCTAAAAGCATTATAAGAAATAAAAACACAGAAAAGATATGGCAGCACGAACCATGTCAACACTGTCTCTTGTGAACCTTTCTGGTGCTTGTCCTATAAACCGTTGAATATAAAAAAGCATGAAGATGCCACAATCATATGCATTGTTCTGCCCTGGAACCTGGTCATTGTACAATTATGCAATAATGAAGCAGGACCAAAATGTACTGTAATTTAATTGCAAATATCCAGGAATAAATAAGCCAAAAAAATCCTGAACTATATGTACTATATGTACATTAAGGTTGCTTTGATGGGGTAGGCCACTGTGAGTTACTGTAGCATATGCAGTTCTGTAGCCTAAATACTGCAACACGTGCCACCAAATATCATGTTTCAGTTTTGAACTGTTAGTTTGACTAGGATGATGTACTTAAAACTTAAAAGAGTTTCAGTTAAAAGAAAATCTAGAATACGAACAAGATATGCACATCTATATACAAAGAAGAACACCATGATGTGGCACCTGTAGACTGATCGACCTGACCGGAAAAAAAAACTATGGACTCATTGACCTGGATAGTTAGCGACCTAAAGAGTTCTCAGATAAGAGTTTTGAGCCCTAGGTGATAAGTCATGTTAATCCTACAAAAGGCTACGCGTGTAACTTAGAAAATCAAGCAAGAATAAATAATCCGTTTTTTGTTGTCAAAAGTCTTGTTGCTTATGAATTATGGTCCTTATTGCCCTAAACACACGCCATCATGGTCTACTTCTATAAGGTATCTACCCATCATGACCACTTACCTCAAGTTTAAACTTCTGTATATTCCTCGGAAGATCTTGCCATATTGTGTCTGAAATCAAAATGTCAGAAGGAAGGTTCTTCCTTAAATGACGCCATTCTTCTTCAAGGTATCTACAAAGAGTACACTTGACGACATCAGCATTACGAAAAAGCTCTTTCCCTATCGAAATCATATAGTAACTCGTCAACAAGTGAGCCAGACATGAAATATCAGTCATACTAAATACAGAAATTTCCTCAGCTGGCAGTCAGATTGGTCACTCACCTCCCAACTGTGTCAAAAATCTCATCACTGGGGTGCATCCCTAAGGAGTCCAGATGAAGTATAATCGGTCCTGAATTACTCTCTTTTGCAGGCATACATACAATTATCAAGCTCCAGTGCAACCTAATGAAGGGAAAGAAGCATTCAGCAGAAATACACATAGAGGTTTAATATTATTATTATCCTCATAGGCGACAACCCGAAGCTTGCACAATGATTCAGAGCACTTTGTGATGCATTATATGAGCTTCATGTTGCAGATCCAGATGAAGCATAAAGTTATGCAACAGTATCATAGAACTTATCCAATAGTAGGATAAAAAGATCAATATGCATAGGATATTGCATATGAATAGGACACAATTGGTTTGGCTTTCAGGGCGGCTATGCGAATATTTCACGAAAAGATCTTAGAATTCCTAAGCAAGTTTGTAACTTACGTTCCATGGATTGGCAAGATAATGTATCTTCTCTGAAATATGTTGACACCTTTCCACCATCTTCTCAACTTCAAGAACTTAGCCTAGAACAAAGTAGAGCATTGCAATATAAAATTATCATATGAAGATAATTAAATACTTCACAAACAAGAATGATATGTCATGAAAGAGTACTAGGTATTTAAGAGAAGTACTAAGATAAGATAACAAAATAGTGCTAGTACTAGGTTACTATCACATTTTAGCAAAAAAGCAAAAAGCTTATATCTGAAGTACCCATGTATCCACAACAGCAGAGCTTGGAGAAAACTGAAGTCTATTTTTGTGGCATTAATCATAAGATATATAAAAATGTATGCTCATGGTACAAAATATGATACCTTATCCAACAATGCTTCTTGAAGCTTGCTATAAAAATATGTGTTGAACATGTAGAATTTGTTTGTTCCATATTCAACATGCATTTCAGCTCTTTTGATGTATCTGCAAGAAGAATATATTTGAAAGAGTTAAACAGAAACATCAATCAGTGGGGCCATATTCTCAAGAACAGAATTCAGAAGTTTCTCACTTCAGTTCCACTATCTACGTGCAACTGCACTTAATCAAAATTCACATAATGCTATTTTTATTAATGTATCCAGATCAACAGCTCAACTAGATAGCTTGATGATGTTCGAAACATTTCAATGCCAAAAAGCAGTACAACTATTGCTCAATGCTCATTAACACCTAATATTCTCAAATTAAATCCTGCAATTTGCCTCCTATCATAAAAAATTTAAAGATACATGACATGCTCAAGCAATCTCTAAAAAGAGAAGATCATAGAATGATACAAAGTAAAACTTAAATAGGAATATTCTTAACTGAATGTAGTAGTTTATCACTGGCGATGACAAATATACTCCAGGATTAAGACATTTAATATCCGAACTGCTGAGCTCTACAGCTTCCGGGTCATCACTGTTCACATGGTAGTGTTACTGACGGAACTAAAAAACCTTAATACCATAAACTGATGGTCTTAAGAAACAATGCACGGTGTTCACCTTGGCGGATAGTAGATTTTTAAGTCTTTCCTGAAAAAACCCGTGGTTTTATCAGAAAGAAGAATCAAAAGCTTAGCTCCGCACATATAACACAGCAAACACAATTTTTTGGGAGAAGCATACCATTTTTCTAGCACCCCACAGTCTACAGGTTCATCAGGTTGCACATCTTCAGCGTCCAAGAGAACCACATCATTACCCTAAGAGGCAATGCAATCGTGTAAGCTAAACTATGCATGTAAAAGTGGCATTGGGATAATCTACTAAAGGAAGGCATAACAAGTGCACAAGAAATGTCCTGGTTTTGGATTATGATGGGTCTAACTTATATGCAAAGTCTTAATTAGCATGGCCAAAACTACTAGTGGAAATTATGGCAGTGTATACTAAATGGAGGAGGAGCTCTGCTCTCTGCAGAAGCCAACACACTTTGTAAGCATGCCCACCTTTTGATGTAGAAGAGATGAATCTTCGTGATGTTCCTTCCTCCTGTGTCGAAGCATTGAAAAGGAACATCGCATTAATACTTTGGTTAAATATAAATAGTACAATGAGATCATGAGATGTATTGTAAAGAAGTCCTGAGAGATATGACCGTATTAGTATGTGAAATTGTGAATAGTATATACACAGTGTTTAATACGCAGGATTGTGCTATAGAAGAATTCAGCAGAATATGTTCCATACATTTCTATTAACTTATGCCAAACAGGACTAACAAATTGGAGTACTGGTTCTCGTATACGAAATGTATAAGCAAGAAATGCAGAATAGTACAAGGTCTGCACTACTCTAAAACACAACCGAACTAAGTAAAGAAATACATACTTACTGGAAAGTACTTTGTTACAAAATAATGGTGCCTTAAAAATTGCAGCGAAGGAAATAAGCTGATATTTGAAATCAAACATAACAGTCTGTAAATAAAAGTGCCTTCAAATTGTGAAAACCAATAGAAAATATGGCATGCTTGCTGAATACACAAGTAGCAATACTAATAAAATGGACACACAGTTGGTGCGGTAAGCAGCTGACACTAGATGGTATGATTCATTTCTATTATCAATGGATAAATACTATGATTTGGTAGCAAAGAGATCCTAAAACAGGTTGGGCAAGGATGCAAGGAACAGAGGCTATCAAAAAAACAAAAATGGACACATATTTGGTGAGTTAAGCAGCTGAGACTAGATGGTCTGATTCATTTCTATTATAAATGGATAAGGGGTGTTGCCCTGACTTTCTGAAAAACTGACACATACCTCTTTGCATAATTTCGGTAAGTATGCCGAGATTTTGCATTGTCATGTTCCTTTGGATCAACGGCACGAACTCTCAGAGTGTTCCCATATAAAGCTGTTGGAGATGTATTGCTTGAGTACATCTTATCCACTGCAATAGGCCTCCTTGGTGCATTTTGGTTAGACCTTGAGCGTGTCTGTACACCTAGCTGCATTCACAATGATCCCATCTTAATCTCCAGAGATGTCTATAGATTAACAAAAACAGGCACAAGGCAGTACTGTATACGGGCCATAGTTCTTGTTTGTCGGGCGAATGGTAGGTGACTTCCGAAAGTATTTGCGAGAATCATCTTCGGTCTGCTCATCTACAATATCTGCAAGAAAAAAGGGCACATATAACGTTGGTACACTTCCCATTGCATGGCATACACTTAACTGCACCGGGCATGGAAAGCAGTAATGATGAACAAATTAACTGGAGCAGATTCAACAGTCGTTTCATTTTCATTAGATGCTTCAGATAAACCGCATGCATTGCACATCGGCAACAAATTAACTGGAGCAGACTCAACAGTCGTTTCATTTTCACTAAATGCTTCAACTAAACCGCATGCATTGCACATCCCACAACAAAATCGCTACCAACTCCAATGAACTCATACTTCGCCAATCATTCCCTTGTCATTGCTAGAGGAGTAGTGGATTAAGCTCAGAAATGAAAATGCAGTAGGCAAAAGTCTTACCAAATCTGTACGCCTCCTCAGCCCTCCTAGAACGAGCATCCCAATAGCACTCACCACCATCCTACAAACAAAAGAGCAACAGTTTACAGAACAACCGACACAATGCAGATCAATCCTCTACAGACAGCAGCGCCTCTAATCCCCGCAGGCACACACACACGACTGTTCATTCCCCAAATTCATGTGCGCCTCGAGCCCTAATCAATTAATTAATTGCAGCGATCCTCACAGCGATAAAAAAACATCATACGAAATAGAGAGAGGGGCGGTGCACGGTCGAACCTTGGCGGCGGCCGTACGGATCCGGCGGCGCCGCGCCTCCTCCTGGAGCAGCGGGAGGAGGCGTCTGTTGCGCTCCTTTTTCCCCGGCGTGAGAAGGTTTCCGAATGTGGGGATCCCCTCGATGTTCCGCCGCACCTCGCCGTCCGACATCTCCGCGATTTCCCGCAGCAGCCCCTCGTCCGACATCCCCGAGTACTCCCTCCTCCGCTTCCCCGTCCCCTTGGCCGGCGGCGAGGGAGGCGAGACGGGGTAGCAGTCCAGGGTGTCGGGGAGAAGCGGGCGCTCGCATTCCCCTTCGCCTTCCGCGCCGCCGAAGGAGGAGTGGAGACGAAGGTGACGTCGTCGCCGTCGTCGTCGGGGTCGGTTGGGCCGCGGGAGAACACCTCTCTCCAGTCGATGTCGATGGGCTGGCTGACCTTCTTCGCCGTCGCCACCGCCGCCCCCATCATCATCGGCGGCGCCGGCGATCAAGGGTTAGGGAGGTGGAGGGAGATGGGGAACGTTGGGGGTTTGCGAGAGGGAAATATTTTTTCGAGAGGGAAATTTTGGGGTTTGGGGGAAATGGAGAGGTTGCCGCGGCGATTGGGATTACGCCGAAAATTAAGGTTAACTTCCACCGGAAGATTGCCTCGCGGAGCTTCCTATACGATTTCAAAAATTATACACGTATACATACGGGGTTGTTGGAATTTGTTTCCGTAGCATAGGCAGTAAGGGAGATACAAAATGTTAATACGAGTCGTGAAAATGGTTCACGTACCAGGTCACAACAAGTACCACATGTGCAAAAAACATTTTTTTTCTATGTTATAAAGTCAATTTAAAAATACTCCTGTAATTTTAAATGTTTCCACTCAACACACATGATTGAAACGAATTTAATTATGTTTTTGTTACAACACAATTAAAATACTAAAATAAATTTTATATACTTGAATATCTACACTAGCTAATTCCAAAGTCTACGCTACGTCTAGGGTTAGGGCTCTGGCGACCCCAAGGCGATCGGGCGCCGCCACCCCCCATGGACGGGAGCGCTCCGAGTCTTGGTCGTCTACGAGTTATGGAATCTGAAGGAGAGTCCGGATTGGATACTACGAGCATAGGAGTCCGCATAGATCACGATTTGGCTTCAGATCGGAGGTCTTTTGCCCCCAATAAAAGGATCCGTCAGGCAGGGGTGGTGGCCAAGCTCATTGAGATTTTCGATAGGCAATCTGCGACTAAGGATCCAGGCGCGACTTCGATGGCCTCGTCGGTGCGATCTACGCTTGCAACCAACGGTGGGGGTGATCAAGGGGGCGCCGATGAGGCACCTACCCACCCGAAGCCGTTTGGTGGCGGCGAGATTGTGCCGATACGCCGTCGTCTGCAGCCGGAGGTTGTCGTGGAGGAGTTGGATTCGGAAGGGAACTGGGATGCAGCGGAGGAAGCAGGCACAAACGTTGGCCCGGAGGCACACCTGGATGGGGAGATCGAATCGGATGATGAGGCCTGCGTGGAGCTTGATCCTGAGGAAGAAGAGGAAGATGAACAGAATCGGGGGGGGGTCAAAATCAGCAGGGATGGAAGCTCTTGGCACGATACTACAGTTTGAAGGCTGTCAACTACAATGAGATCAAGAATCACTTCATGAGGGTGTGGAAGATCAGAGCAATCATGACTTTCTCGCCGATGAGAGATAATTCTTCGTCATCACATTCTCCTCCAAGGGGGACTACGATTTTGTGGCAAGAGGTGGACCATGGATCCACCTCGGTGTTGCACTGTTGATTGCACCATTCGTCAACAATGTCTGACCTTCTGAAACCGTCCTAGACTCTGTCCAAGTCTGGGTGCACTGCTATGATGTTCCATGGGACAAGCAAACGGTGGCTTATGGGAAGAAGATTGGGGCTGAGCTTGGAGAAGTAAAAGAAGTGGATGTGGATCCTGCAGGCCTTGAGTTTTATGACTACCTGCGTATGCGCATTGCCCTACCTCTTGGACGACGGCTGAAGAAGAAATTGAAGATTGCTGTCAAGGGACAACCAGGAGGCGTTGTGTATGATCTGAGGTATGAGAGAGTACCCCACTTCTATTTTCATTGTGGCATCATTGGACACTCTGAAAAAGAATGTGAGAAGAACCTGATGGGACGGCCCTCCCTGAACTATGATGCTAGCCTGCGCTGCTCACCTCGCCGGAAGTTCAATCACAGACCTATTTCGGCTTCCGCTATTCCAGCTGTTAGGAAGCGGCTTGACTTCACTACTCCAACCGGGCAAGGCGTGTCCACACCTCTAGGCAAGCCACGCAGCTCACAGCAGGTCCATGAGATGCACACACCGCGGTATCGTGTTGAGGTGCCAGAAACTGATACCCCGGAGGCGGTGGATGCCCACGATGGATTTGAGGAGTCGGAGCGTAGCGCTGGGCCGGTGATCGATCAGGAACTGGCGGATAGAATGGAAGCTCTGTACCCAAACGCTGCTCCGCAACAGGACCTGCAGCTACAGGAGGGCCAGCTCTGAACCTCTCAATATTCCTGATGAAAGGCTGGCGCTGAAGTCCAAGCCTGGGATGATGCATAAGGTGCCACCACCGCTGATGGAGGATGATGGTAGTACGGGCGTGCCGCAGGAGCCGGGGCCCAGTGATATGATCTCGGCTGTGAAGAATCTGTCCAACCAGGTTGTATCTTTTGGTTCAGCTACAGACACAGACATGACAGCGGCAGATTCAGTCCTTGGCAAACGTCTGCCTGAGGATATAGATGAAGTGCAAGGCATAACCTGGGACTGACGCTGGCACTGAACTATGACGGACAGGGAGGAGGGCAGCACAAGAAGGGAAGGAAGACGGAGAATAAGGAGGCCAATGGACGTTTCAAGTCGGCTGGGTATCAGAGGAAGGCAAAGACAAAGGAAGCAACCGGGCATGGGGCTCCTAGTAACCTGACGAGACCAGCTGATGGGTCTCGTCAGGAGCAATGAATTGCCTCGCGCTGAACTGCCGTGGAGCCAGGAATGCCACGACAGTTCGAGAGCTTGCAAATCTTTCCCA
Source organism: Poa pratensis (assembly GCA_947311845.1). Classification (NCBI taxonomy): domain Eukaryota; kingdom Viridiplantae; phylum Streptophyta; class Magnoliopsida; order Poales; family Poaceae; genus Poa; species Poa pratensis. Next base: position 11,504,301 of record CAMZMU010000118.1, read on the forward strand.
GTTATGGAGTCCTCGTTTGTTTTTTCTTAGTGAAACTAGACAGCATAAGAATAAAGTTCGTCGTTTACGTTCTAGATTAGGCCTTAAAGGTTTTGCAGGTGTGAGTAGTGATGGTCATAGTGGGGGCTTGGCCCTGTTTTGGCATGAGAACTTGGTTATAGAAGTGCAGTCTCTTAATGAAAGGTTTATTGATGTGTATGTGCGTGTGTCTGCCAATGAACCCCAATGGCGGTTGACTTGCGTTTATGGGGAGCCTCGGGTTGAAAATCGTCATGTTATGTGGGATCATCTTCGGTCTCTAAAACAAGAGTCGAACCTTCCCTGGGTAGTTTTGGGGGACTTTAATGAAGCCCTTTGGCAGGAAGAGCACTTATCCTGCACTCCACGACCCATTAGACAGATAGAAGCTTTTAGGGATGCTTTATTCGATTGTAATCTGATCGACCTGGGTTTTGTGGGGGTCCCTTATACTTATGACAACAAAAGAAGTGGCCAAGCTAATGTACGTGTCCGTTTGGACAGAGCTGTAGCTACCAATAGCTGGAGAGACTTGTTCAATGATTACATGGTTAAACATCTGACAACTTCTGTCTCTGACCATTGCCCAGTCCTTTTGTGTCTACTGCAGGAAACAAGGGCAGCGTGCCGTAAACCCAGAAGGCAGTATGAGATCCTCTGGGGAGAGGTCTACGGAGCTGCCTGAGAGGGTGGCACAGGCGTGGGAAGATGCAGGCCACAAAAATGATCTTGCTGATATCCGTCAGGGTCTGGACAGGGTTATGGATGCACTGCAAGATTGGAGTAAAAAGAAGTTTGGCAACATCTTGCGGGAGCTGGCAAAGTCGAGAAAGGAACTAGAAGCCTTGGTGGCTAATAATGCTGATCACCGTGAGCTAAGGAGGGCAACTGACCGGGTAAACGAATTACTCTACAAGGAGGAAATGCTATGGCTTCAGCGGTCTCGTATCAATTGGTTGAAAGAGGGGGACAGGAATACTAAATACTTCCATCAGCATGTTGTTTGGAGAGCACGTAGGAACAAGATAAAAAAGCTCATGGATAGTGACGGTACATGGAAGGACGCCCCAACTGACATGGAACGGATGGCTACCTCTTATTTCAAGGAATTGTTCACCCGGGACCCCTCCTTGTCGTCCTCTGACTTGGTTGATCTTTTTCAGGCCAAGGTTACTACAACAATGAACGAACAGTTGTGCAAAGATTTTCCGGATGACGAAATTAGTGATGCCCTCTTCCAGATCGGCCCCCTTAAGGCCCCGGGAGTGGATGGTTTCCCAGCTAGGTTTTATCAACGCAATTGGCTGACGCTGAAACATGAGGTGATTAATGCAGTCAAACTTTTCTTTGCTACTGGTGTGATGCCACAGGGCGTTAATGATACTGCTATTGTGCTGAACCCTAAGAACGAGCAGCCGGAAACACTCAAGGATTTTCGCCCAATTAGCCTGTGTACTGTCCTGTACAAGGTGATCTCGAAATGTTTGGCTAACAGATTGCGACCAATTCTGGGGGATATTATCTCCATCAACCAAAGTGCCTTTGTGCCTGGCAGACTGATCACAGATAATGCATTGGTGGCATTTGAATGTCTGCATTTCATAGAGCACAACAAGAACCAGAACAAGAATTTATGTGCATATAAACTGGACCTTTCAAAAGCATATGATAGGGTCGATTGGGATTTTTTGAGAAAGCGATGCAAAGGTTGGGTTTCACTCCCCGATGGGTTGACTGGATTATGTCGTGCGTCACCACGGTGAGATATATGGTTTAAACTTAACGGAACCCTCCTAGATTCGTTTTCGCCTTCTCGGGTATCTGACAAGGTGATCCCTTATCCCCCTTTCTGTTTTTGTTCGTGGCCGATGGGCTATCCTATCTCCTTCAGAGGGAGGTTGGCCTGAATATAGTGGAACCAATACGTATTTGTCGGAGTGCACCGGGTATCTCTCATCTATTATTTGCAGATGATAGTCTCCTGTTGTAACAGCCCCAAAATTTGAGTACCAAATTTTCACTTTTGTGACCTCTTTTGCATCATGGCATGCATGCATCATTGCATCCATTTAAATTGCTAAGCCACACACAATTTATTCTTAGCAATGTGGAAAACCAATAATGGAAAAACTTGTTTCAACATAATCTCCAAACAAAGAAGACACTCAAAGTTGCAAAACAAAAATTCTTGACATCTTGTATAATTGTCAAGGAAGTTCCAAGAGTTCGGATAATATTTTGCACTTGCTCCAAATTGTTAAAGGAGCAACATTTTGAACTCTAGCAAAAATGCCATATTCAAACCCTATGAACAAATATTGCTCAAAACATTTTATTTTGCAAAACCAATTTTTGTGGTGCTCCTATATTATGTTGGGGGGCTACTGGATTTTTCCCAGAATTTTCTAAAAATATTTTGGTGCCTAAATAAAATCAGGGAAGTTGCTGTTTTAATTTTAAATAGGAAAAGGACCTCTTTGTAATTATGGAGGGACCTGTCCGTGATGGAAGAAAGTTGGCCAGGGGCCAATTTGCAAAATCGGGTCTTCTTCCTCGTCGCTGTAGCGACACGGTCGCGTCGTAGCCGCACCATGCCGCTCGCCCAGCTCGCTCGACGCGCTGCGCCGGTCCCTCCCCTGTGCCCTACCTGCGAGGAGAGCGACCCCGAGGCCCCTGCTACCCTATCGCTCGCTGCCCTCTCGCTCTCTTCTCCTTTTTCCTCTCCCCATGGCCGAGCTCTAGCCGCTGCCGTCGCCGATGAATCGCCGCCGTGTCCGGCCGTCTCAGGCCAGGCCACAACCGCCATTAGTTCCGCCGTGCCGTGCTCGTCGTCCACGCCAAGGGAATCGAGCTGGGGCGCCTCACATCGCCGCTGCCGTCCCCAATTCCGCCGCTGCCGTCCGAGCTCGTCGCGGGCGAATTGCCGTCGAGTCCGGTGCCGTCGAACCCTCCTCCGGCCACCCCGTCCTCCCCAACGCCTCGTGGTGAGCCCCTCCTCATCGCTGGCCCTCCTCCCCTCACGCCCTTGCTCGCCGTGCTCCACGCCGCGGACGCCGTCGCCGTAGTATGCTCTCCATCGCGAATACGAACCCGGTGAAAAACCCGGATATTTCCGGTTTCGTTTCCGGGATAAGAAAAGCGGTACTGGAACCGTTAACTTCAACCCGGTCTCTACCCGGTTTATAACCGGAAATAATTCCGGATTTATTTAAATCCGGTATAAAACCCAGAATTTTCCGGCTGGAATCCGGGATTTGAATTTTCTTTCTGAATTTGTATTTCCCTCTCAATCCTCTAACTACAAATGATCTAAAGTGGTTATTGTTGCTAAATAAATCATCAAAAGGTCAGATCAAAAAGGGAATTGATAAAAATTGATAACTTTCTAACGGTGTATCGCAAAAATGCGTGTGATATACCAAAATGTCCAGAAAATTGTGAATAACCTTTAAATCAAATATCATGCATCTTCGATCACGATTAAGATATTGTACTCATATTGGTACCAAAACTTCATTAAGTTAAATGTGGGGTATTTTTCGTATCCGGTCGAAGTATTTATTCTTCGTGCCCCATTTAAATTGCTAGATGGAAACAAAATAAGTTCGATGCATTAAATTGTCATGTCATCATGTTTGCGCATTGCACCGCTTGTGTTTGTGGTATTTATTCGTTCCTCTCCGGTGTTGTTTGTGCATCGATAGATCAAGGAACTGAAGTGCCACCACCGTACCGTGACGATCCGTACTACCAGTACCCTGAACAAGGCAAGCGTAATCCCCCTCTGAGCATATCTTATCCTATTTTCCGCAATTATTTTCTCCACTATAATATTGCATGCGGTTCTAAATGTCTTTTGCCTGGATTAGAGTATCCTACTAGTTGCATTAGAATCCTGTTGCCAATACCTGTTTTACCTTCCTATTACCATAGGTTTGTATTGTTGGCCATGGAATACTTACTATGCTATGCAAGTGCTTAGCCATGCTTAGTGAAATGCCTAGTTGTACTAGGGATGGTGAATGCTGGAAACAGGTGTTAACTTGTGACAGTGATGTTGATGGTGGAGAATTGTGGAGATGGATAATAAAATGCTAAGAAGGTGGGGATGAGAGGCCACATGGAATGTGGTGTTGTCTCGTTCTTGCCGCCTAGGTGCGAGTTCTGTACCTCCTGAACCAAGACTGAGCGTGCAACCATGCGTGAGGCCTATGCAATTGCAGGAACCCTCATAGACTAAATAACTCGAGCGGGGCTAGCCAGGGTCCTCTAGTTTGGCTTTCCATTTGCGCGTGCGTGATGGTGTTGAACTGAGATGAGGATGGTGGTGTTAGGAAAATAAGTGGCCGTGGGGCGGGGTGTGTGATCCTGGCAGCCCTACTGCCACTGATGATCCTGGAAAGTCCTTAACGAGGGAGAAGTCGACACCGTTCCCACCCAGCCGGCTTTCCAAGGAAGAGAGCTAATGCGCAGGTAATGGGCCGGACGGTACGCGTGGCAAACATTTGTACACCCCTGCAGGGTTAAATCTTTTCGAAAAGCCGTGTCCACGGTTAGGACGACTTGGGAATGGACGATGATCATAGAATAACTTAACGGAATGATTAAAAACTGGGTACTAGAGGTACCAATTCCACGAATGTAAGGTTGACTTCCTCGAGGGTGATTCGGGGAGGTGCCTTTGATGAACAGGTACAATGGTGATGTTGGTGATGTTTGAGAAAGGTGATCTCAAAGAAAAGAGTTACTTCTTACCCCTCTTTGAAAATGTTCTAATAGTCGATGCCTTTGAGTTATGTTTTTCATAAATAAAATCAGCTTTATGCAAAAGAGCCATAAAACCTTGAAGCTAATCATCGAGCATATATTAGCTCTTAATCTTGCGAGTTCGTCGAACTCAACGTCTTTGCTTTTGTTTCAGAGGAGGACTTCACCGACTCGAAGGTGGGTTCTTTGTGGACGTCGACGAGTAGTCTGGGGTTCCCAGGTGGCAGCTTGGGACATCCTGGAACAGCTGGCGTTGTGATGTTTATCTGTAGGCCTCTTAGGCCATATGTTGGATCTTGTTGTTTAGAACAACCTAATTCGCTTCCGCTTGATGTAATGTTGGGTCTGTGACCTCTGGTTGTCATTTGCTATCTTTCTCTGTATAAGAGTTGAACTATATGATTTTGTGTCGTAGAGTCTGTGATGTGCCAGTTGTTCCACAAGTCTTGATCTTACTATTATGCTTTGATAGTTGTGCCTGTGTTAAGGCATCAATCGGGGTGTTGCGTTGTCTGGAGTGAGGTGTACCCAGCAACGCCTGCCAAAGGTTTTGGCCGGGGATTGGTAAACCCGTAACCTCCGGTTGTATCGCTTAACCGGTGACACACAGCATCACTGTATAGCAGTCGGGTCGGGGCGCCACAAGTTGGTATCAGAGCAGTACTGCCTGTAGGAAACCCTTCTACTGGTCGATGTTGAGTCTAGTGTTTGTGAAAATATTTTAACCTAAAAATGAGTTGTGAAAACCATCTTAGGATTCTTTTTACTCCTTATCTGGTTACCCTCTAATCTCGGAGCAATCTTATCTCGATTTGAGTTTAAAGTTTTACTTCTCACCTGTTACTTCAAAATTAGAGAAACGGGGTGGGTTCGACCTTGAGTGTTATGTGTCACGTTGCTCCCGCTGCGTTGCAATCCCAAATCAACTCAGATGTTCCTACCAGTCAATCATTTGATCCTTTCTTTGGGTTTAACCCACGGACTTGAACATAAGGTCCCGGATTGTGCCAACTAGAGTGTGTTAAGTTGTGATTTCTTAACTCTCACTAGTAGCACATGATGCTGATCTTCGACCCAAGTTCTATCTTGTTGTTTTCCTTCTCGCAAAGTATTATCGTCCCTAGTCTGTGTACTTGTGAAGACGCTAATGCTATTGTTCGACCATTCGGAGAAAGATACTAACCGTGTCATTGTCAAATCTCCAGAATGGCTCGAGGAGGTCGTGGAGGCCGTGGTGGTCGCGGTAACCACAATGATGATGAGGATGATCTGCCGCCACCACCCTCGATGGCTCAAGTCTTGATGGCCATTGAGGAGAACCGTGGGCGCAATGAGCGTTGCTTGAGCAGTTGGTGCAGCAGAATGCACGGAGGAACGAGTGCAACACTCTCACTGAGTTCCTGCGTTCCAGCCACCCACCTTTGCTGATGCTAAGGAGCCACTGGAAGCTGATGATTGGCTTCGTGCTTTGGAGCGCAAGTTCTCCGCGCTGCATGTCCCATTGGCTGAACAAGTCAACTTTGCCACCTACCTCTTGGTTGGTGCTGCTGGCTGTTGGTGGGAGCCATGTGGCTTTGTTTCCAGCCAACCATGTCTTCACCTGGGCTGATTCCGCACTGCCTTTCGAGCGGAGTACATTCCCCAGCCATCATGGACTTGAAGAGGAGGGAGTTCCTGGATCTGCAACAGGGACGGATGGACCTCCGCACTTATGGTCGTGAGTTCAACCATCTTTCTCGTTACGCCCCAAGGGACGTGACCAATGATGCTGACAAGCAAGAGCTGTTCCGCAAGGGTCTGAATCCGCAGCTCCGCTATGAGCTATTGCCCTTCAGGTTCCAGACCTATCAGGAGCTGTTCAACCAGGCTTTCACTCTTGAGCAAGGAAGAAAGGAACTTGAAGCTTCCAAGAGGCCCGCACATGGGGACCACCAGAGTTCCTCGGGTTCTGAGAGCAAGAAGCGCAGGGTGTTTGTCCCTACAGCGCCGTACCTCGTGCTCCCTTCATGCCGAGGGCAGCAGGATATAGGCCACCTCCTCCGCGCCCACTACTTCGACACTTGGGTAGGCGGGAGTGGGTACCGTCCTATGCTACCTGCTCCACCTGGACTCACTTGCTACACCTGTGGCCAGGCTGGTCACTACTCCAGGGAGTGCCCCCAGAAGGCACCTCTCGCTATAACTCCTGCACGAGCCCCTGCCACTCCAACTGGCAAGGCTGGACCTTTGGTGCGTGGTCGCCTGAACCACGTCTCTGCTGAAGAAGCTGAAGAGGATCCTGGCGTCCTTATGGGTGAGCTTCGAATCAACAACCATCTTGCTACCGTTTTGTTTGATTCTGGAGCATCGCATTCATTCATCTCTATTGCGTTTGCAAAAGATCACCAAATACCGTTTGAGAAGATGAGCAGTCCCTTGATGATCTCTACCCCTGGCTCCAAATGGCAAACCGATGGCGTTACTCCTGAGGTCCAGATTATCATAGCATCCCTGTCCTTCCCTTTCCCGTTGATAGCCTTGAGGTCGAAGGGCCTTGATGCCATACTGGGCATGGACTGGTTAGCAAGATACCATGCTAATCTCGACTGTGCTGCTAAGTCCATCACCGTGACCCACCCTTCCGGTTACGATGTGCAGTTTTGGGCTACATATTCAGGACCTCCATCATCAGACAATCCCCTCTCCCCGGAGATCGCCCTATGTTTCATGGAAGGCTTGTCCCCTCCTGAAATCCAGGACATACACGTGGTGTGTGACTTCCCGGATGTGTTCCCAGAAGAATTGCCTGGCATGCCACCTGATCGAAGTGTGGAGTTTGTCATAGACTTGCTTCCCGGTACTGCTCCAATTTCCAAGAAGCCCTACCGTATGCCGGTGGAAGAGTTGGCTCTGTTGAAAGAGCAAATTGATCAGCTGTTAGCTAAGGAGTTCATCCAGCCTAGCAGTTCACCTTGGGGTTGTCCGGTACTCTTTGTCAAGAAGAGGGATTCTACCGTGCCTCGTCTTGTCTCTGACTATCGACCGTTGAATGCGGTGACAATCAAGAACAAGTATCCTATCCCTCGTATCAATGATCTGTTGGATCAGTTAGCTGGTGCAAGAGTATTCTCCAAGATGGATCTGAGGTCAGGGTACCATCAAATAAAGATCAGAAAGGAGGATATCCCAAAGACGGCATTTGTTACTCGCTATGGCTCATATGAGTATACCGTCATGTCCTTTGGTCTCACAAATGCTCCAGCTACTTTCATGAGGCTCATGAATTCCATTTTCATGGATTATCTTGATAAGTTTGTCGTCATTTACATCGATGACATCCTCATCTATTCTAAAACCGACGAAGAGCATGATGAACACCTTCGGTTGGTTCTGACACGGCTTCGTGAACACCGTCTCTATGCCAAGTTCTCCAAGTGTGAGTTTTGGTTGGATAAACTTGTCTTCCTTGGACATGTAATATCTGCCAATGGTGTGGAAGTCATCCCCGACAAAATTCAAGCTATTCTAGACTGGAAAACTCCAATGTCAGTCAAGGACATTCGTAGCTTTCTCGGATTGGCGGGTTACTACCGCCGATTCATCGAAGCTTTCTCCAAAATAGCCAAGGCATTGACTGACCTTCTCAAGAAGGATAGAAAGTTCGTATGGACTGCCGAAGCTGAAGAGAGCTTCCAAGCCCTGAAAGCCAAGCTCACGTCCGCTCCTGTGCTTGTCCTGCCGGACACAAGCAAGGATTTCGTCGTCTTCTGTGACGCCTCTCTACAAGGTTTGGGCTGTGTGCTGATGCAAGATGGCCATGTTGTGGCTTATGCTTCTCGCCAACTTAAGCCGCATGAGCTCAATTACCCTACTCATGATCTAGAGCTTGCCGCGTGGTCTATGCTTTGAAGCAATGGAGACCATACCTGTTTGGTAACCGTTGCGAGATCTTCTCGGATCACAAGAGTCTAAGTACCTCTTCACCCAGCCGGATTTAAATCTCAGGCAAAGGCGTTGGTTGGAGTTAATCACGGACTACAATGTGAGTCTGAACTATCAACCCGGCAAAGCAAACGTCGTGGCTGACGCGCTAAGTCGGAAGTCCTATTGCAACAATCTGATGATTGAAAAGCCCAACCTGCCCTTCATGAAGAGTTCTCCCGTTTGAACTTGGAAATGGTTCCCTCCGGCTATCTAGCAAATCTGGAGATCAAATCTACTCTTGTAGACCAGATCAAGGATGCTCAAAGCGTGACAAGGGTATTCTGAAAATCAAGGACAACATTGCTAGTGGGAAGTACAAATGCTTCTGTCGATGAATCCGGAGTTGTTTATTTCGGTGACCGTCTAGTGGTACCCAAGAAGCGGAAATTGAGAGAGCTGATCCTTCAGGAGGCTCATGATACACCTCTCTCTATCCATCCCGGTAGTACCAAGATGTACCAAGACCTTCGACCACAATTCTGGTGGACTCGTATGAAACGGGAAATCGCCAAGTTTGTTGCTGAATGCGACACCTGTCGTCGGGTAAAAGCTGAACATCAAAGACCTCCTGGCACTCTTCGCCCTATTGCAGTCCCGAGTGGAAATGGGATGAAATTGGTATGGACTTCATCACCGGTTTCCCAGATCTCAAAAGGGCAACAATGCAATCTGGGTAATCATTGATCGTCTTCCAAGGTTGCCACTTCCTACCAGTCCGTGAGGATATACGTGCAAGTCAACTTGCTGAGTTATATTTGGCTCGTATTGTTCCATTGCACGGGGTCCCTTTGAGGATCATATCGGACCGTGGAAGTATCTTCGTCTCCAAGTTCTGGCACAGTTTCCAAACTGCTATGGGGTCCCGTCTCAACTTCAGTACCGCTTACCACCCAAACTGATGGTCAGACTGAAAGAGTGAATCAAGTTTGGAAGACATGCTTCGGGCATGTGTCATCTCTTTTGGCCAAGGTTGGGAAAAGTATCTCCCTTTCGCGGAGTTCTCCTACAACAATAGCTATCAAGCTAGTCTGGGCATGGCTCCATTCGAGGCTCTATATGGAAGAAAATGCCGCACTCCTCTGAATTGGTCCGAGACCGGAGAGAGAGCACTCTTTGGTCCAGATGTGATCAATGAAGCTGAGGAGAAGGTTCGAATCATAAGAGAGAATCTGAAGATTGCTCAGTCTAGGCAGAAGAGCTACTATGATAAGCACATCAGGAAATTCACTATGAAATTGGTGATAAAGCTTATCTCCGCGTCTCTCCCCTTCGTGGCGTTCGCCGCTTCGGAATCAAAGGGAAATTGGCACCTCGCTATGTTGGTCCTTTCACCGTTCTGGGCAAGCGAGGAGATCTTTCTTATCAATTGGAGTTACCGGTCAAATTCCCAAATGTACATGATGTGTTTCATGTCTCCCAACTTCGCCGGTGTTTCAAGGATCCTATCCATGGAGTCAATCATGAAGAGTAGATCTCCAGAAGACTCACTTATCGTGAGCATCCTATCCGTGTCTGGATGAAGCTGAAAGAAAGACCCGCAACAAGACTACCAAGTTCCTCAAGATTCAATGGTCTCACCATTCCGAGGAAGAAGCAACTTGGGAACGAGAGTCTAGTCTTCGTGAGGAGTATCCCGATTTCTTTCCGCAACCTTAGAATCTCGGGACGAGATTCTGTAAGGAGGGTAGAATTGTAACAGCCCCAAAATTTGAGTACCAAATTTTCACTTTTGTGTCCTCTTTTGCATCATGGCATGCATGCATCATTGCATCCATTTAAATTGCTAAGCCACACACAATTTATTCTTAGCAATGTGGAAAACCAATAATGGAAAAACTTGTTTCAACATAATCTCCAAACAAAGAAGACACTCAAAGTTGCAAAACAAAAATTCTTGACATCTTGTATAATTGTCAAGGAAGTTCCAGGAGTTCGGATAATATTTTGCACTTGCTCCAAATTGTTAAAGGAGCAACATTTTGAACTCTAGCAAAAATGCCATATTCAAACCCTATGAACAAATATTGCTCAAAACATTTTATTTTGCAAAACCAATTTTTGTGGTGCTCCTATATTATGTTGGGGGGCTACTGGATTTTTCCCAGAATTTTCTAAAAATATTTTGGTGCCTAAATAAAATCAGGGAAGTTGCTGTTTTAATTTTAAATAGGAAAAGGACCTCTTTGTAATTATGGAGGGACCTGTCCGTGATGGAAGAAAGTTGGCCAGGGGCCAATTTGCAAAATCGGGTCTTCTTCCTCGTCGCTGTAGCGACACGGTCGCGTCGTAGCCGCACCATGCCGCTCGCCCAGCTCGCTCGACGCGCTGCGCCGGTCCCTCCCCCTGTGCCCTACCTGCGAGGAGAGCGACCCCGAGGCCCCTGCTACCCTATCCGCTCGCTGCCCTCTCGCTCTCTTCTCCTTATTCCTCTCCCCATGGCCGAGCTCTAGCCGCCGCCGTCGCCGACGAATCGCCGCCGTGTCCGGCCGTCTCAGGCCAGGCCACAACCGCCATTAGCTCCGCCGTGCCGTGCTCGTCGTCCACGCCAAGGGAATCGAGCTGGGGCGCCTCACATCGCCGCTGCCGTCCCCAATTCCACCGCTGCCGTCCGAGCTCGTCGCGGGCGAATTGCCGTCGAGTCCGGTGCCGTCGAACCCTCCTCCAGCCACCCCGTCCTCCCCAACGCCTCGTGGTGAGCCCCTCCTCATCGCTGGCCCTCCTCCCCTCACGCCCTTGCTCGCCGTGCTCCACGCCGCAGACGCCGTCACCGTAGTATGCTCTCCATCGCGAATACGAACCCGGTGAAAAACCCGGATATTTCCGGTTTCGTTTCCGGGATAAGAAAAGCGGTACTGGAACCGTTAACTTCAACCCGGTCTCTACCCGGTTTATAACCGGAAATAATTCCGGATTTATTTAAATCCGGTATAAAACCCAGAATTTTCCGGGCTGGAATCCGGGATTTGAATTTTCTTTCTGAATTTGTATTTCCCTCTCAATCCTCTAACTACAAATGATCTAAAGTGGTTATTGTTGCTAAATAAATCATCAAAAGGTCAGATCAAAAAGGGAATTGATAAAAATTGATAACTTTCTAACGGTGTATCGCAAAAATGCGTGTGATATACCAAAATGTCCAGAAAATTGTGAATAACCCTTTAAATCAAATATCATGCATCTTCGATCACGATTAAGATATCGTACTCATATTGGTACCAAAACTTCATTAAGTTAAATGTGGGGTATTTTTCGTATCCGGTCGAAGTATTTATTCTTCGTGCCCCATTTAAATTGCTAGATGGAAACAAAATAAGTTCGATGCATTAAATTGTCATGTCATCATGTTTGCGCATTGCACCGCTTGTGTTTGTGGTATTTATTCGTTCCTCTCCGGTGTTGTTTGTGCATCGATAGATCAAGGAACTGAAGTGCCACCACCGTACCGTGACGATCCGTACTACCAGTACCCTGAACAAGGCAAGCGTAATCCCCCCTCTGAGCATATCTTATCCTATTTTCCGCAATTATTTTCTCCACTATAATATTGCATGCGGTTCTAAATGTCTTTTGCCTGGATTAGAGTATCCTACTAGTTGCATTAGAATCCTGTTGCCAATACCTGTTTTACCTTCCTATTACCATAGGTTTGTATTGTTGGCCATGGAATACTTACTATGCTATGCAAGTGCTTAGCCATGCTTAGTGAAATGCCTAGTTGTACTAGGGATGGTGAATGCTGGAAACAGGTGTTAACTTGTGACAGTGATGTTGATGGTGGAGAATTGTGGAGATGGATAATAAAATGCTAAGAAGGTGGGGATGAGAGGCCACTGTGGTTGTGGTGTTTTGTCTCGTTCTCGCCGCCTAGGTGCGAGTTCTGTACCTCCTGAACCAAGACTGAGCGTGCAACCATGCGTGAGGCCTATGCACTTGCAGGAACCCTCATAGACTAAATAACTCGAGCGGGGCTAGCCAGGGTCCTCTAGTTTGGCTTTCCATTTGCGCGTGCGTGATGGTGTTGAACTGAGATGAGGATGGTGGTGTTAGGAAAATAAGTGGCCGTGGGGCGGGGTGTGGTGATCCTGGCAGTCCTACCGCCACTGATGATCCTGGAAAGTCCTTAACGAGGGAGAAGTCGACACCGTTCCCACCCAGCCGGCTTTCCAAGGAAGAGAGCTATTGCGCAGGTAATGGGCCGGGCGGTACGCGTGGCAAACATTTGTACACCCCTGCAGGGTTAAATCTTTTCGAAAAGCCGTGTCCACGGTTAAGGACAACTTGGGAAAGGACGATGATCATAGAATAACTTTAACGGAATGATTAAAAACTGGGTACTAGAGGTACCAATTCCACGAATGTAAGGTTGACTTCCTCGAGGGTGATTCGGGGAGGTGCCTTTGATGAACAGGTACAATGGTGATGTTGGTGATGTTTGAGAAAGGTGATCTCAAAGAAAAGAGTTACTTCTTACCCCTCTTTGAAAATGTTCTAATAGTCGATGCCTTTGAGTTATGTTTTTCATAAATAAAATCAGCTTTATGCAAAAGAGCCATAAAACCTTGACAGCTAATCATCGAGCATATATTAGCTCTTAATCTTGCGAGTTCGTCGAACTCAACGTCTTTGCTTTTGTTTCAGAGGAGGACTTCACCGACTTCGGAGGTGGGTTCTTTGTGGACGTCGACGAGTAGTCTGGGGTTCCCAGGTGGCAGCTTGGGACATCTTGGAACAGCTGGCGTTGTGATGTTTATCTGTAGCCTCTTAGGCCATATTTTGGATCTTGTTGTTTAGAACAACCTAATTCGCTTCCGCTTGATGTAATGTTGGGTCTGTGACCTCTGGTTGTCATTTGCTATCTTTCTCTGTATAAGAGTTGAACTATATGATTTTGTGTCGTAGAGTCTGTGATGTGCCAGTTGTTCCACAAGTCTTGATCTTACTATTATGCTTTGATAGTTGTGCCTGTGTTAAGGCATCAATCGGGGTGTTGCGTTGTCGGAGTGAGGTGTACCCCGCAACGCCTGCCAAAGGTTTTGGCCGGGGATTGGTAAACCCGTAACCTCCGGTTGTATCGCTTAACCGGTGACACACAGCATCACTGTATAGCAGTCGGGTCGGGGCGCCACACCTGTTCTTTAAAGCTGAAGCCATGCATGCTCAACGGATCAAACAAGTGCTGGACATGTATGCTACAAGTACAGGGCAACTAATAAATCCTGAGAAGTGTTCCATCATGTTTGGGGAGTCATGTGCTGCCGATATCAGGGAGGAAATTAAGCTTATTTTGGGTGTCACACAGGTGGCCTTTGAAACTAAGTATCTAGGGCTCCCCACCCCTGATGGTAGAATGAGTAAAGGGAGATTTAAAAGCTTGCAAGCAAGTCTGGCTAGAAAACTAGTGGAGTGGGATGACAATCACCAATCACAAGCAACAAAGGAGACACTTATCAAGGCCATTGCCCAGGCTCTGCCAACGTACATCATGGGTGTATTTAAGCTGCCTCTTGGCCTTTGTGATGAACTAACCAAAATGATCCGTGATTATTGGTGGGGAGCTGCCGATGGAAAACGCAAGATGCACTGGGTGGCATGGGATAGCATGCTGCGGCCAAAGGACCAAGGTGGCGTGGGCTTCCGCGATATGCGTCTGTTCAATCAGGCTTTGCTGGCCCGGCAAGCCTGGCGTCTGATACAACATCCTAATACTCTTTGTGCTCAACTCCTCAAAGCTAAGTATTTTCCTAATGGTCTTTTGGTTGATACTGTCTTCTCAGGTAATGGATCGTCCACATGGCAAGCAATTGTGTATGGGCTGGAGCTGCTCAAGAAAGGCATAGTGTGGTGTGTGGGCAATGGAGCAGGCATAAGAGCTTGGCGTGATCCCTGGATCCCTAGCAACCCAAGTTACAAGCCGGTGTCACCAAGGGGAGATGCCGGTACAAATGGGTCTCGGATTTTTTAGAAGCTGATGGTACCTGGAATGTCGCGCGCATGCAGCAATTCTTCAGTCCTGAAGATGTCTCGGTGATTCTGAAGATTAAAGCTTCGAGGAGGAATGGACAGGAATTTATCGCGTGGCAGCCGGATAAGCGTGGAATTTTTTCAGTAAGGAGTGCATATAAACTGGGCCTCAATAATCAGATGTTGAGTCAGGGTTTACAGGCTACTAGCACTTACCCTGATGGCTATAGACCTATTTGGCGACTCATCTGGCACTGCCCTGTTCCTCCAAAGGTGCGGCACCTGGGTTGGCGCATTGCGAAGAATGCCTGGCTACACAACTGAACAAGAGCAGACGGGGTATCAAAACTCCCCCCACATGCCTCATTTGTGGACAGGAACCTGAAGACACCTTCCATGTTTTCGTTAAATGCCCACATGCGCGAGCATTCTGGGAAGCTATGAGGGAGGTGTGGCAGCTACCGGATGACGATCTATTGAGGAACAACGGTTCAGAGTGGTTGTTACATCTGCTACATCAAATTCCTGAACATCAAAGGGCTATGACGCTCATGGTACTTTGGAGGATTTGGTTTGCACACAATGAGGTCACCCATGACAAACCAATGCCGTCAATTGAAGGTTCTAGGCGCTTTATTGTCAGCTATATGGAATCCCTATCGATGATAAAGCAATACCCCACTGGTGATCCGTAGAAAGGGAAGATGGTGATCAATGATACTAGCTACAGCACGCCTAAATGTGGATCGGAACGGAGGAATCCAGACATGAAGAAGTGGATGAAGCCTCCACCTGGTACTCTGAAACTGAATGTTGATGGAGCCTTCACCACTGAAGCTGCAGGTGCAGGTATGATCCTAAGGGACCACAATGGAGAGATGATCGTCGCTGCGTGTTGGACTGTACCACATTGCAATGATGCCCTAGAGTCTGAGCTTGCCGCCATGGAGCTAGGCCTGGAGCATGCCTTCTTGCACTCGCAGGGTGCCATGATCTTGGAATCAGACTGTGCCGAAGCCCTCAATATGATTCGAAGCTCTGATCAAGACATGTCGCTGTATGCTACGAGGATACAGGCGATCAAAGAGTTTATTCAGGAAAGGGATATTAGATGCGCTAAGGTAGATAGGGATGCAAATTTTGTTAGCCACTCCTTAGCCGCGATAGGTAGAGTACAGGGTCTTTCACATGTGTGGCTCGTTGATCCCCCCTTGGTGGTCAAGCGAGCCCTCCTCAAGGATTGTACTCCTACCTCCTCTTGATGTAATTCCTTTCCCCCGCAAAAAAAAAATTTATATACTGGAAGAATTGTGAAAGTGTTTTTATTGATGACACAGTAAGAGCATCTCCAACAGCCGCGCTAAACGCAGCGCGCGCGGCAAATAACGGCAATATAGCGCGCGCGGGACGAAATCCGAAGCTCCAGCAGTCGCGGTATAACCGTGCGCGCGGAAAATAGGCGTCAGCGCACGGGACATTGCGGCATCTCGCGCGGTTTATTTCGTGTGCAGGCTCCAGCGCGCGGGGCACCGAATTCTCTCGCGCGAACTCACCAACTGCCGGATCTGAAAGCTCCAGGCTCACACGCCGCCGTCCGCCACCGCCCGCACCTCTTCCCCCTCATCTCCGGCGAAGCAGGGAGGTCCAATACCAGCCACCGGCGCTTCCGTCGCTTCTCCTCAGCTCGCCTTCGCTTCCCATGGACGCACGCGGGTCGCCGCCGCGGTGAATCGGACGCCGTCACCGACGCCGCCAACAGCGCTGCGGGAGGTGGCGGAGATTGAACAAAAACTATTTGTTTGAGTTGTAATAATAATTGCACTATTTGTTATTGATTTAAAAGTGTGTGTTTGATCTTCTTGCTCTATGTTTGATTGCAAAATGTTGTTTGCGCTGAGCGCGCACTGGAGTATAGCGCGCATGCTGGAGCGGTGCTTGTGGCGCGCAAAAGTATAGCGTGTCTGCTAAACCAAAACACCCACCCCGCGCGTGAAAACGTTATTTCAGCGCTGGAAAGTGTTTTTAGCGCGTGGCGCGGTAGCGCGGCTGTTGGAGATGCTCTAAGAGAGAATTACAAAGTAAATTACTCCATAATCAACACTTAGATTTCATTTTACTTAGCGATACTTTATACAACCCGAGGCAAAACTATGTCGGTACTCCATAATCAACACTTGTATCAATATACCTAGTCGCCCTTTTTTTTACGTGTAATCATTTACCGTATTCTTTTTATTTCTTTTTTTTACTCGTATTCCATAAGCAAACGCACAACTGTTCATTCCCCAAATTCATGTGCGCCTCGAACCCTAACCAATCGCACCGATCCTCACAGCGACATAAACACATCATACGAAATAGAGAGAAGAAGCCAATGAGACACGAGTGCACGATCGAACCTTGGCGGGGCCGGTACGGATCCCCGGCGGCGGGCCTCCTCCTCGAGCTGCGGGAGGAAACGTTTGCTGCGTTCCCCAAGAAGCTCGCTGAATGCAGCACTAGTACAGAAAAGGCTATCAGTGGCGCACCCTTTTTTGATTCTGTGGCGCACCCCAGATTTGCTGGATGCACCACAGAATTCTCGCCACTATTTTTTTCTGTGGCGCACCTGGCTTGGTGCGCCACAGAATTCTCACATATCTGTGGCGCACCTGGCGTGGTGCGCCACAGAATTCTCAAAAAATTGAAAAAATTCAAAAAATGAAAAAATATAAAAAGTTTCAAAAAAACAGAAAATCAAATATGAAAAATCGTAAGTATTGGAATTATTTTCAGATTTTTTAAATTTTTTGACCTGATACCTTCCCGCTGGGTCAGCCATCCTCAAATTGCTCCAACCCTAGCACGCTTAACTTCTAAGTTCCACCCAATTCACCTACCCTTGTGCTACTCAAATTCTTATTGATATATATATCATATGAACCCTCTTAAGTCTTGTATGTGTATATGTCTGGTATGTGTTATAAATGTGTGTTTTTAAATTTCAGATTTTTCAAAAACTTCTAAAGTTTCAAAAGGAGATTCAAAAGTTTCAAAAGATCCAAAAAAATTCAAAAAACTTAAAAAAAATCAAAAAATCCAAAAAATCAAAAAGTCAAAACACTTTAAAAAATCAACAATCTTCTTTCTTATACATTTCTGTGTCTTTTTTTGGACTTTTTGAATTTTTTATTTTTTAATTTTTTTCCTTTTTTTGATTTTGCTGCGAAAAATCGTCTGTTTGAAATAACTTTTTTTCTTTTAGAATTAGAGGAATCTGTGAATTAGAGGATTCAAACTCGAATTTTTCTCTAGTTTTTTTTGACATATTTTTTGCATTATTTTGACGTCGTATGCAAAAGTTATGGCCGTTACAAGTTTTTTTTCCTGTTTGTTGCAGAAAAGGTCAAAATTCATTTTTCAAAATTTCTATACCTACTAGACACTCAAACGTAACTACATGTCAAAGGATTCTATTTATTGAAATTTTTATCATTTTTTTACTTTCTGCAAGACTAAAAAGGCGATCCACGGGGGGGGGGGGGGTGGATTTGAAGAAAAAAATTGTGGCGCACCACAGAATGTCACCTTTCTGTGGCGCACCTGCGCCATAGATTTTTTTTTTCAAATTTTAACCGCCCACCAGATAACTTTCTGTGACGCACCTGGCCATGTGCGCCACAGAAATGTGTCTTTCTGTGGCGCACCAGGCTTGGTGCGCCACAGAATGTCTAATTTCTGTGGCGCATGTGGTTTAGTGCGCCACAGAAATGTGACTTTCTGTGGCGCACCGGGCTTGGTGCGTCACAAAAAATAATTCTGTGGCGCACCAATTAAGGGTGTGCCACAGAATGCCAACCTACCTATATAGGGTTTCCCTACTAGTGCAGGGTGCAGATCCTCCGTTACCCGTTGCAGCTCGGCATCCGACATCGTCTCGATCTTCCACGCAGCGCGTGGTTTGACATCCCCGAGTACTCACCTTCCCCCTCCCTCCTCCGCTTACACCTCCCCTTGGCCGGCGGCGAGGGAGGCGAGATGATGCAGACATCCAGGCTGTCTGGGGAGAAGCGGGCGCACGCATTCCCTTTCCGCTTCCGCGCCGCCGAAGGAGGAGTGGAGACGAAGGAGACGTCGTCGTCGGCGGCGGGGTCGGTTGGGCCGCGGGAGAACATCTTTACCCAGTCGATCTCGATGCGTGATTGCGTGGATCACAAGTTTGCTGGGGGACCCCAAGAGGAAGGTATGAAGCAATGTAGCAGCAGTTTCTCTTAGTATGAAACCAAGGTTTAATCGGACCAGTAGGAGCAAGAAATTACTTCTAAAGGTTGTTGGTGGCGGAATATGGCACGGCGCAATACCAGGGAATCTGGCGCCAACGTGGAACCTGCACACAACACAATCAAACTACTTTGCCCCAACGAAACAGTGAGGTTGTCAATCTCACCGGCTTGCTGAAAACAAAGGATTAAACGTATGGTGTGGAACACAGTAGTAAATTGTAGAGAATGAAAAGGAACGGTGTTTGCAGTTGGTTGTATTATCAGTGTAAAAGAATGGACTGGGGTCCACAGTTCACCAGTGGTGTCTCTCCATAAAAGATAACTAACATGCTGGGTGAACAAATTACAGCTGGGCAATTGACAAAATATTGAGCGCATAACAATGCATATATATGACATGATGATTACTATGATATTCATGTGGGCATTACGACAAAATACATAGACCGTTATCCAACAGCGTCTATGACTAATAATCCATCGCCAGGTTGTCATACCGAGTTCCCCGTTGGTATTAAGTTGCAAGCAACGGATAATTGTATTAAGTAATGTGCGTAAACTAAACAAATGCATTAGACCTAACGGCGTACCCTTAAGCTAAGTATCGGTTATTTTATCCCTAATGGCAACAGCACATCCACAATCTTAGAAGTTATTGTCACTCTCCCAGATTACCGGAGGCATGAACCCACTATCTAGCATAAATACTCACTCTTGGAGTTACAACCATCTACTTGGCCAAAGCATCTACTGGTAACGGAAAGTATGCAAGATCATAAATCTCTACTATATTAAAGCAGAGCCGGTGGTGTTCCGTGGTACGTCGTCCCACCCACCGTGGTACCATCCCGCGATCCCACGATAGGAAAATCACTAAAAAAAAACCAAAGGCAACCGGTACGTCGCCCGCCCACTTTGCCTCCCTCACCTACGGGGAAAAAGGAGTAGGAAAACCGTTCCCCATCCCCTCGACCACAACCCCCCAGTCGTACGCCGCCTCCCCTAGCCCACACCGCCGGCCGCTGACCTCCAGCCTCATCGCGCTGCATCTCGAGCACCAGACGTGCCGCCGGATCAGTCCGCTCCGCCGGAACCAACCACGACAAATCCCGTGCCCCCTCGCGTCGTGGTCAACTCCAGCTATGGCAACCGCCGCCACGATCCTCTGAGTCAAACGGCAACCGGCATTCAACGTCGATCCTGTACGTGCTTGCCTCCTTCAACCGGTATACAAATAGGTAGTACGTCCCAGCCCCACTCAGTCTCATCTCCGCCTTGCTGCCGTCCTCTTCATCGTCGCTTGCACTAACGCAGTTTTCCACTGGGCACTGGCAGAACAACCGCACTACGGCCTCAGTGCCTCGAGGCCTCGTGTTGCAGAAGAAGCTGGTGGGCGCCATCCTTCACTACGCCCACCCCGTCGAGCGCGAGTTGCCAATCGAACAAGGTGAGATCCTTGTCTGTTTTCTGCATCGTCGTCCTTGATCCGTTAGCGCGGTGGTGATGGCGAAGCCATTCTACATTCGTGCATCCATACACAATAACAGAGATCTCTCCTACTGAATTCGTCTTGTGTCACAGCTACTTACTACTGTTTAGTTGAGTTTTGGATAATTGGTCTCCATCCCGTTAGTTGTACTTGTACAGATCATGATGTCCGCGCTCTGTAGTGAGAAGTACTTTAGCTCTTGCTTCCTTGCAAAGGATTCTGATTATGATGCATGCTTGCCTGTGATTTGGTGTTGATTGCAGATGTCGGGGCACAAGGGATTTGGAGGAGCTTGATTGGAACAAAGTCAGCAAGTTTGTGTTAAGCGAAGCCAATCCTGACAAGTGATGAAGTTGCATGGTATGACACTCGATTTTAGGCTTTGTTTATAAAGTGCAAACTTAAGAAGCAACAGTGAAAGGTAGTGAGCAATTACATTGAGTCGTGAGCTTTGTTCTTACAATTTGTAGTAAATAGAAAATAATAGTTGTTTAAAATACATTTGTAGTGAGCAATTACATTGAGTCGTGAGCTTTGTTCTTACAATTTGTAGCAAATAGAAAATAATAGTTGTTTAAAATACATTTGTTTGTGTAATTACGTTCCTCTCATTGTTGTAGTACACATGTTACTAAATAAATCTGTTCACACACGAAATTATTCTGCTTTGCAGTACCCTACAAATTGGAAACTGTGGCAAGAAGCTTAAAAACTATACAGTTGAACAGGTCAAAGGTGGAGCTCTCTGAATTTCCAATGCTTGTCAAGCAACATTTTCCAAAAGTTTTCAAGTCATAACAATATAAATTTACACCCTCTGTTTAATGATTGCAAGTCATACTACTGTAGTCTGCATGTCAATTTAAAGGATTTAACAACCATGTGCAGTTCAACCCCGCCTTGCATTGACCATCAGAAAATTAGCAGGGATCGATTTCCTATTGCGGTGCAAAGTAATCCTCTGATCATATATGTTAATTGAACTGATCATGCTTCAGCTCAACATTTTGTATTCAAAAACATCTATACTCAACAGGGATCAAGTTTCCACTGCAGAAGGATCTGCTATGCATTCAAACATTCGACCAATTCTTAAAAATTAACTATCAATTACTATTCTGCAAATTCATATCTTATGCATAAGATAATTGGCATGCACCCTTTTTTGTTACCTCAAACTATGGTGCATGGATACATAGTTTAGTGAAGCATAGCAGTACGCTGTTGCCATACTGAAGCCACTGTTTTTAGTACATGATGTGTGGGTCGGTGTCACCTAAATTATTATGCCCTTAGTTGTCAATCATAAATTTCCTTCATGTGTGGGTCGAATAACAAGCAGTCCTGACATATTTTACCTAAAGTAGATTTCTGCCAACCTGCTTACTATAAGTTTTCCTGTGTTCTAATACTTCATCAAAAAATGAGTTAGCTTGGAAGTTCTGTTTAGCCCATGAAGTAAAGTTCTGTTTATATCACTTTTTTCTGAAAAAACTTGCACCTGTGGCTTGATATATTGTCACTTGTGCCACAGTTTTAAATTTCCAACAGAAAACTATAAGGAGGAGAAGTCACAGCAAGCATAAAGAAATATATCCTCAATTGCTCATTATTTGATTTCCTACTCAAGGTATGTATTTCTGGGATTTTATCTTCCATTTTGCTTGTGGGATCTATTGTTGTATGAAGTGATGTGAGTTTTTCGGCAAATTTTCTTTAGAAAGTTTTCCGGTGAAAGTTATTCTTAATCTGCCTCCAATTTCAAAAGTTCCCTCAGGAAGTTTTCTGATGAAATTCAGACTACTTAAAGAATGCTCTCATATTTTTGGATAGACTATTGCTTTCTTGTTCTCATCTATGTTAATTTCCCTTGCTCTCATATCATTTAGTAAAACCAACCCAAGTATCATGTCACTATCTCAATCAGGATTAGGATTGATTTATCTAGCTGCGTTGGTTATCTTTTGTACTGAAAATGCACAACGGGGATGTACATTTTGGAAGCTGTTAGACATGAAAAAATATTCAGAGCATATATGTTGGTTCACATTTTCATGCATATTTTGGGACGGGATGGCTTTTCGTGACAGTGCTATCATTAAACCTTCAGTATCTTTGTTGTGCAGATGAAACCCATTCGACTTACAAGTAAGTGGACGTATGCGGACATCACAGAAACCCTGGCAACATCCGGCAAGCCTGACATCTTCGTGATGATGACTTGCAACCCAAACTGGCACGAGATAAAGGACGTGCTGCTTCCCGGCCAAACCTTGCATGACCATCCAGATCTCATGGCCCGCGTGTTCAGGTCTAAACTGGAGATGGTGAAAAAGATGCTTACCAAGAAGCATATCTTAGGCGTTCTAAAGGCGGACATCTATGTGGTAGAGTTTCAGAAGAGGGGCCTCCCCCATGCTCATTTCATATTGATGTAGCTGGACCACATTTGAGCTGCTTTCTGGATGATCTTTAGTCTTTAAAAATGTAATGCTTGATGGAAGATTTGAGACAATACACACTAATTTGAGGTGGGCTGGGCCTTTTGTTTTAATCCAACAAATGCATTTGAATTACCACTTGGCTATCTTTTCAATATACATGTATATTTATGTGCACTTCATGTTTACATGTTTGATGGCGGTAAAAATGAAAATGCCGTGGCAAAGCACGGGCATCCAACTAGTAACATATAAGATAGATTGATAATCAACTTGACATAGTATTCAATATTCATCGGATCCCAGCAAACACAACATGTAGCATTACAATAAGATGATCTTGATCATGATAGGCAGCTCACAAGATCTAAATGATAGCATAAAGTGGAGAGACAACCATCTAGCTACTGCCATGGACCCGTAGTCCAAGGATGAACTACTCACGCATCACTCCGGAGGCAGGCATGGTGATGTAGAGCCCTCCGGTGATGATTCCCCTCTCCGGCAGGTGCCGGGAAGAGCTTCTGAACCCTCCCGAGCTAGGGTTGACGGCGGCGGCGTCTCTGGAACTTTTCGTGGATAATGGCTCGGGTGTTTAGGGTTTTCGCGTCGGGAAGAATAAATAGGCGAAAGGGGGCGGCTGCGGAGCCACGAGGGCCCCACACCACCCCACGGCGCGGCAGGGGGGCCCGCGCGGCCCCATGGTGTGGGTGCCACGTGGCCCCCTCCGTCTCTCCTCTGGACTCCGTCTTCGTGTTGGAAAAATAGGAGGTTCTGTCCAAGTTTCGTCCAATTCCGAGAATATTTCCAGACTAGCTTTTCTGGAATACAAAAACAGCAGAAAACAGGAACTGGCACTGTGGCATCTTGTTAATAGGTTAGTCCCAGAAAATGCATAAAAATGCTATGAAGTGTATATAAAACATGTAACAATTGGTATAATATCAACATGGAACATCAGAAATTATAGATACGTTTGAGACGTATCAAGCATCCCCAAGCTTAGTTCTACTCGTCCTCGAGTAGGTAAAACGATAAAAACAAAATAATTTCTGAGGTGACATGCTACAATCATAATCTTGATCAAATAATATTGTAAAGCACATGTTATGAATGAAGTGATCCAGGTCAATGGTCTATAGTTTGCTAGCAAGTAGATAATGAGCAAACAACTGAATCATATAAGCAAAAACTTTTCATGAATAGTACTTTCGAGACAAGCATCAAGAGTTTTGCATAAGAGTTAACTCATAAAGCAATAGATTCTAAGTAAAAGGTATTTAACCAACACAAAGGAAGATTTAAGTTTCAGCAATTGCTTTCAACTTTCAACATATATATCTCATGGATATTTGTCAACACAAAGCATATAATAAGTGCAATATACGAGCATATAAAAATTGTTGCACCAAAGTTGACACTAGTGTTTGCTTCTAAGATAGAAAGAAGTAGGAAAACTGACTCAACATAAAAGTAAAAGAAAGGCCCTTCGCAGAGGGAAGCAGGGATTAAATCATGTGCTAGAGCTTTTTAAGTTTTTGAAATCATATAGAGAGTAAAAATAAGTTTTGAGAGGTGTTTGTTAATTGTCAACGAATCAGAAAATGGAAAGTACAATATGACCCCTGCCAACCAGACTTTTAAGAGCGGCTCCCATGAAGGACGTTATTTCTACCAGCAAGGCAGATCATCCCTCTTTCTCTTTTGTTTACACATGCAGATATTTCACTGTTTGTCATTGCTTGACTGATAAATCAGGGCAAAAATGTGAAGAGAATTAAGCGGTTAAAGTTGTAATTAATTGGGACTGGGCACCCCATTTGCCAGCTCTTTTTGCAAAATTAATGGATAAGCGGATGTATATGCCGCTAGTCCGGTGGTAAAGTCTGTTTGACAGTTGACATAAAGACATCCACCCCGTCCTCATGAGCTTGGTAAACATTGACACAAAATAGGAGTAATAATTTTGAATAGTTTAAAGGTAGCACATGAAAAATTTACTTGGAATGGCAAGGAAATACCACATATAGGTAGTTATGGTGGACACAGATGGCATGGATTTGGCTCAAGGTTTTGGATGCACGAGAAGCATTCCCTCTCAGTACAGAGTTTAGGCTAGCAAGGTTATTTGAAGCAAACACAGGATATCAACCGACACAGCAAGACTTATATGAAAACATATTGCAAGCATTATAAGACTCTACACTGTCTTCCTTGTTAACCAAACCCTTTTACTAGAAAATATCTAGACCTTAGAGATACCAATCATGCAAACCAAATTTCAACGAGCTTTACGGTAGTTCTTCATTAATAGGTTTTAACTACATGATACAAAAGCTTAAACATGAACTACTTGATAACTCAAAACAATTGACAAGTATCAAATTATCCAATACAATGATCTACAAGAATATGTAAGCTTTTTCCATTATACCATCTACCACATGCAACATTTTCTGTTCCAACCAAACACCAATCAATTTATTTCAACATAAACTCTCCAAACAATTATAAGTGAAGCAAGAGAGTACTTTCTTTAAAAGAACTAACAGCTCTGAATAAGAGATGCATAAAACAGGAGCTAAAAGCATAGCAATAGCTAGATAAGAATACTCAACAAGTATAAGTGAAGAATAGGAGTATTCATATGAAAAAGCGGAGCGTGTCTCTCTCCCAATCAAGAATGCTGGGGTCCAATCAAGTTGACCATAAGAAAAATAAAATACTGAAAATAAAAGCACACAGACGCTCCAAGTAAAGCACATATGATGTGAAAGAATTAAAATATAGTTTCACTAGAGATGACCTGATAAGTTGCTGATGAAGAAGGGGATGCCTTGGGCATCCCCAAGCTTAGACGCTTGAGTCTTCTTGAAATATGCTGGGGTGATCCATGGGAGCATCCCCAAGCTTAAGCTCTTCACTCTTCTTGATCACATTATATCATCCTTCTCTCTTGACCCTTGAAAACTTCCGCCACACCAAACTCAAAGTAATTCTCATTAGAGGGTTAGTGCACAATCAAAAACTCACATGTTCTATAAGGACACAAACATGACCGTTACTTTTAACATTAGCTACTGCCACTGATGTTATGTGAAGCTCTTCACCCTAAAAAAGAATTCCACTCAACACTAGTAAAAGAGAGAATGCGAAAAATAAAAGACAGAATCTGTCTAAACAGAACAGTCCGCAAAGACGAATTTTTTCGAGGCACTTACGTTGCTCAGATCGAAAAACTTTAAACTAACGAAAGATGCGTACATATCTGAGGATCACGCACAAAAATTTCAGATTTAAATAATTTTTCTGTGATTTTACAGAATTAAAACGGTGAACAGCAGAAATCTGTTCCTGCGCAGAAATCCAAATCTAGCATCATCTTCCTATTAGAGGCAATACTTGGCACAACAATGCGATAAAATAAAGATACAAAGGAATTGTTACAGAAGTAAACAACTCCTTGACTCAAAAAAAGAAAAATTGCAGAAATAAAATAATGGGTTGTCTCCCATAAGCGCTTTTCTTTAACGCCTTTCAGCTAGGCGCAGAAAGTAAGAATCAAGTGTTTCCAAGTGATGAAGCATCAACAGAATAATTTGCTCTAACAATAGAATCAAAAGGTAACTTCATCTTCTTTCTAGGGAAGTGTTCCATACCTTTCTTGAGTGGGAATTGATATTTAATATTCCCCTCTCTCATATCAATAATAGCACCAACAGTTCTAAGAAAAGGTCTTCCCAAAACAATAGGACAAGAAGCATTGCATTCAATATCCAAAACAACAAAATCAACGGGGACAAGGTTATTGTTAACCATTATAAAAACATCATCAACTCTCCCCAAAGGTTTCTTTATAGTATTATCAGCAAGGTGAACATCCAAATAACAGTGTTCCAAAGGTGCTAAATCAAGCATATCATAGAGTTTCTTAGGCATAACAGAAATACTAGCACCAAGATCACATAAAGCATTGCAATCAAAATCATTCACCTTCATTTTAATGATGGGCTCCCAACCATCTTCTAACTTCCTAGGGATAGAAGCTTCATGTTTTAATTTCTCTTCCCTAACTTGCATGAGAGCATTAGTAATATGTTTAGTAAAAGCCATGTTTATAGCACTAGCATTAGGACTTCTAGCTAGCTTTTGCAAGAACTTAATTACTTCAGAAATATTGCAACCATCAAAATCAAAGTCATTATTATCAAAAGTAATGGGACCATTGTCTCCCACATCTCGAAAAATTTCAGCACTTTTATCAGGAACAGTTTCAGTGTTTTCAGGCAATTTTAAACGTTTTGCAACAGAAGTAGAGACATTGCCAACACCAATTACTTTACCATTGATAGTAGGAGGTTTGTTAACACTTGAGTTTATAGCATTTTCAGTAGTAGTAATAGTATAAACTCTAGCAATACTATTCTTTTTAGCAATTTCATCCTCTCTTGCCCACCTAGCATGTAAATCAGCTAACATCCTCACATTATTATCAATTTTAACTTGTATAGCATTGGCAGTAGCAAAGGTATTGTTATCAATAGTTTCAGGTTTAGCTGCCATTCTATTAATCAAAGAAGCTTGTGCTTCAGACATGGATGAAATGCAAGTTTCAGCATTAGAAATCTTAATCTGCAAACCAGAAATTTCCCTATTTAAGTTCTCAAGTTGATGTCCTATATTCTTCAACATAGCAGATTGTTCATTCATAGTTTTAGTAAACAATTGGTTTTGCTCATATTGCGTTTGCATAAAGTTCTTAGTAGCCTTTTCAACTTCTAACATCCTTTCCTCACTAGGCATTCCAGATCTACCATAAGAATTAGCATAACCATTGCCACTATTAAAAGGATAGGGCTTATAATTGTTATTACCAAAATTATTCCTATAAGCATTGTTGTTGAAGTTATTATTTTTAATGAAGTTCACATCAACATGCTCTTCTTGAGCAACCAAAGAAGCTAAAGGAACATTATTTGGATCAACATGCATTTTCCATTTGTAAGCATAGACATAATAGTATCAATCTTATCACTCAAGGAAGAGGTTTCTTCAACAGAATTTACCTTCTTACCTTGTGGAGCTCTTTCGGTGTGCCATTCAGAATAATTTATCATCATATCATCAAGAAGCTTTGTTGCAGCACCCAAAGTGATGGACATAAAGGTACCTCCAGAGGCCGAATCCAATAGGTTTCTTGAAGAAAAATTTAGTCCTGCATAAAAGGTTTGGATGATCATCCAAGCAGTCAGTCCATGGGTGGGACAATTCTTTACCAATGATTTCATTCTCTCCCAAGCTTGAGCAACATGCTCATTATCAAATTGTTTGAAATTCATAATGCTACTTCTCAAAGATATAATCTTAGCAGGAGGATAATATTTTCCTATGAAAGCATTTTTGCATTTAGTCCATGAATCAATACTATTTCTAGTCAAAGATAGCAACCATTCTTTAGCACGTCCTCTCAAAGAGAAAGGAAAAAGTTTCAGTTTAATAATATCACCATCTACATCCTTATACTTTTGCATCTCACAAAGTTCAACAAAATTATTAAGGTGAGCAGCAGCATCATCAGTACTAACACCAGAGAATTGCTCTTTCATAACAAGATTTAAAAGTGCAGGTTTAATTTCATAGAATTCTGCGTTAGAAGCAGGTGGAGCAATAGGTGTACTAATGAAATCATTGTTGTTCGTGCTAGTGAAATCACACAACTTAGTGTTCTCAGGGGTACTCATTTTAGCAAAATTAAAACAAAACAGAAAGATAACAACTTGAAAATAAAAGTAACTAATTTTTTTGTGTTTTTGATAAATAAAGCAAACAAGACTAAATAAAAATAAACTAAGCAAGACAATAACAAAGTAAAGAGATTGGAAGCGTGAAACTCCCCTTGCAGAAATCCTCTTGCTCCCCGGCAACGGCGCCAGAAAAAGAGCTTGATTGCGTGGATCACACGTTCGTTGGAGACCCCAAGAGGAAGGTATGAAGCAGTGTAGCAGCAGTTTCCCTCAGTATGAAACCAAGGTTTAATCGACCAGTAGGAGCAAGAAATCACTTCTGAAGGTTGTTGGTGGCGGTATGGCACGCGCAACCAGAATCGGCGCAACATGGAACCTGCACACAACACAATCAAACTACTTTGCCCCAACGAAACAGTGAGGTTGTCAATCTCACCGGCTTGCTGAAAACAAAGGATTAAACGTATGGTGTGGAAAACAGTAGTAAATTGCAGAGAATGAAAAGGAACAGTGTTTGCAGTTGGTTGTATTATCAGTGTAAAAGAATGGACCGGGGTCCACAGTTCACTAGTGGTGTCTCTCCATAAAAGATAACTAACATGCTGGGTGAACAAATTACAGCTGGGCAATTGACAAAATATTGAGCGCATGACAATGCATATATATGACATGATGATTACTATGATATTCATGTGGGCATTACGACAAAATACATAGACCGTTATCCAACAGCGTCTATGACTAATAATCCACCGCCAGGTTGTCATACCGAGTTCCCGTTGGTATTAAGTTGCAAGAAACGGATAATTGCATTAAGAAATGTGCGTAAAGTAAACAAATGCATTAGACCTAACGGCGTACCCTTAAGCTAAGCATCAGTTATTTTATCCCTAGAGGCAACAGAACATCCACAATCTTAGAAGTTATTGTCACTCTCCCCGACAATGTTGGGGATATCGCTTATCGGGAACTTATCGGCCGACCCAAGATAAGGGGTAAATCGGCCGATTTATCGGCATATCGGCTGATTTATCAGCATATCGGTGAATTTATCGGCCGACTTATCTTATCGGTCAGACACTGTGAAGTGATAAATCGGACGATTTATCGGAATATCGGAAGATATCTTGAACACTGCTCCCAGATTACCGGAGGCATGAACCCACTATCTAGCATAAATACTCACTCTTGGAGTTACAAGCATCTACTTGGCCAAAACATCTACTAGTAACGGAAAGCATGCAAGATCATAAATAACATATAAGATAGATTGATAATCAACTTGACATAGTATTCAATATTCATCGGATCCCACCAAACACAACATGTAGCATTACAATAAGATGATCTTGATCAAGATAGGCAGCTCACAAGATCTAAACATGATAGCATAAAGTGGAGAGAGAACCATCTAGCTACTGCCATGGACCCATAGTTCAAGGATGAACTACTCACGCATCACTCCGGAGGCAGGCATGGTGATGTAGAGCCCTCCGGTGATGATTCCCCTCTCCGGCAGAGTGCCGAGAAGAGCTTCTGAACCCTCCGAGCTAGGGTTGACGTCGGCGGTGTCTCTGGAACTTTTCGTGGATAATGGCTCGGGTGTTTAGGGTTTTCGCGTCGCGAAGAATAAATAGGCGAAAGGGCGGCGGCTGCGGAGCCATGAGGGCCCCACACCACCCCACGGCGCGGCAGGGGGGCCGTGCGGCCCCATGGTGTGGGTGCCACGTGGCCCACCTCCGTCTCTCCTCTGGATTCTGTCTCCGTGTTGGAAAAACAGGAGGTTCTGTCCAGGTTTCATCCAATTTCGAGAATATTTCCAGACTAGATTTTCTGGAATACAAAAACAGCAGAAAACAGGAACTGGCACTGTGGCATCTTGTTAATAGGTTAGTCCCAGAAAATGCATAAAAATGCTATGAAGTGTATATAAAACATGTAACAATTGGTATAATATCAACATGGAACATCGGAAATTATAGATACGTTTGAGACGTATCAATGCGCTGGCCGACCTTCTTCGCCGCCCCCATCATCATCGGTGGCGCCGGCGATCAAGGGTTAGGGAGGGCGAAGGAGATGGGAACGTTGGGGGTTTGCGAGAGGGATGTTTTTTGGAGGTTAATGCGAGAGGGAAATTTTGGGTTTTGGGGTTTGGGTTTGTGATGAAATGGAGAGGTTGCCGCGGCGATTATGATTACCCTGAAACTTTAGCTTAACTTCCACCGGAAGATTGCGCTCCCGGAGTTAAAATATACGGGAGATTATACGCTTATACAGATTTCAAAAATTATACACGAACACATTCGGGGTTTTCATTTATTGTGCCGATGTGGACTGGCTGCGAACGTGCGAGACATCACCAGACACGACGATCCACCCAGCACTGGAGTATCTTGAGGAAACAAACAAAATAAATTCAAGAATAAGTGCTAAAGAAAATGTGTGTAAGGACAATTCTCCAAGCATCTTATAGCAAGAGCAATAGGTGATCAGTTGGTTGTTGGAATTTCTTTCGGTAGCATATCTAGGGAATGTTGTTTGGCGCCGTATAGAAAATGTTAATGCCAGTCGTGGAAATTGTTCACGTAGGTCGCACAAAGTACCCGATGTGCAAAACACATTTCTTGTTAAGTTGTTATGTTATAAAGTCAGTGTATTAACACTCATGTATTTTAAGATGTTTCCATCTAACACACATGAATACGAATTTAATGATGCGTTTTTGTTGCAATACAAATAAAAATACTAAAAGAAATATTTATATAATGGAAGAATTGCGAAAAGTGTTTTTACTGATGAAACACTAAGAGAAAATTACAAATAAAATTACAAACAACCAAAAAAACAATAATAGATGAAAAGGGGAAAGACAAAAGAATCCAATGACAAGGGCATTAGCCATCATCCACTAAGATGAGGTGAATCTATTACTAAATGCATGCGATTCTTCTAGAGCTAAGAATTGATTATTACCTAATGTTTGGGCGCTACACCTGATTAGGTATGAAGGCAAGGAGCGTGAATAGATCAGGGGAGAAGCACATACTTAAGAAGGGAGATGAAACACGAGAGAAAGGAAGTAACATGGAAGACCCAGGTTCACCCAGATTGTCTGACCTAAACACCCGGACACTATGTGCAACAACCAGAGAGCACCTGACCGGTTATGCGGACACTCACCGGATTTGCTAAACTTCGGCCCTATAGCACTCGGTATTGCCCCTGTGATACCCAAACCATCCAGCCAACGACCATCCGAGATAATGTAAAACACTTTAGTAACCCTCCCATTTCATTTCTTCATATATAACTTAGTTGCATTTCTAAATGTCGCTAAACCTTTAAACGATTGACCCTTCAGGTCTAAAACTATATAGACATGTCCGGAACACTTCTCTGTCAATAACCAATAGCGGGATCTCTGGATGCCCGTAATGGCTCCCGCATAATCTACGAAGATCTTATTGTGTGAACATTTTAGTTTTCCATTTATATTTGATTTTACTTAGCGAAACTTTATACAGCTCGAGACAAAACTATGTCGGTACTATGTAATCCACATTTGTATCAATATACATAGTTGTTGTCTTGCGCGTACTCCCTTACTCGCATTCCATATTCCGATGTCCAACATGATCGACTAACTCATAGTCAAGTGTCTGGCCATGTGATAGGTGGGTATCCTAATAACCGAGTGGGACCAGAGTGTTTCTCTCCACCGCTGGAGGAGTAGATCACATTCTTAACATATATTTCGATGACAAACATTCTGTTATGCTTGAAAGTCTATCAAAAAAAAAATTACAAAGTGACGTTTGGCATCCTTGTAAGTAAACTTTCAGTATCCGAAACTAAGGTACTTCCATGGTCTAAGGATGTTTGTTAAATGTGAAAACGTAAATAAGGAATTATTGAGCCGTATTGATGACATGTCTCGATATATCTAACAGGCCTATCTAGCACTATGTTACACTTAACAATGCGTCCACATGAATTATGACATCCTCGTAACACATTAATCTATATTCATAATCAGAAAAATTAGATCATCAATAATCTATGAACCCGTCCAAAGGCCTGACTAGGAATTTGGGTTTGATGTTTATTATTTCATACATATAATTAGCTTTTCCTCTGAAACTTCTCATTCAGAGATCGTATTAAAATTATAGCATATAGCATCAAATTAATCATTAACCTATTGTCTCTAGAACATATTTCCAACAGCCCGCAATCAACATATTTGTGTCAAAAATAGGCACTTTTAAGTTTGAATTTTTTTCTTTTTATTTTTGGGATACTGGTAAAATTAACAAAATAGGTGTGCGGATGAGCGGTAAAATACTTAAAACTCTACATTTGTATATGCAAAATGAACTCGTCAGGTCTTCAAGGGGGAATTGGGTACCCTTTACATATTCGTGGTTCGGCCGGGGACGTCTTATATGTATATAAGGGTCCTCATGTTCGCACTATATAATGGTATTTCTGTGTTTACACGAGCAAGTCTTTACTTATCCCGTCTTTTTATTCTAGTCTTTCACAACACAGAGTACATCATGTAAGAGTAATATATCAAACTATCCATCGCCAATTAGTTCCGAGCAGTGAGAATTTTAGTATTAAAGGAGTTTTGTTGCGTGATTATTCATTAAATCAAGCATATGTGCTTATTGTCTTATGGATGTATAGTTTTTTTACTATTGGATGTATAGTTTTTATGTACACATAGAAGTTTTTTTTGTTCTTTTTACCCTCAATACATTATGAGCACATAAAATGTTTGATCTGTAGTTTGATGATGCATTAATCAAGCTAGCTATCACCACCTTGATTTTTGAGTGGAAGCTTAGAAATTGTAAATGGATGGCAAATAAAAGATTTACACAATTAAGGACGAGTTTGAATGTGCTAGATGTTTGATGACATTAACAAGCACTAAATCATGCAATCCAGTGCATATCTGCAACAGTAATAACTTACCATGTCGAATTTTATTGCACATTGTAGCCAACTCATCCTAGCACCCTCCACTATAAATCCACCCCTCCACTTCACTTTTTAACTCACCAAAACCACCAACGTTCCTTTGATATTTTTCTCTCTTGTTGCGTGCTTGCTGGCCCGAGGGTCAGCAATGGCTCGAAAGAAGATGAATGTCCGGTATATTCCCAACTACTCCACCCGTCGCAGCACCTTCAAGAAGTGCAGCCCCCAATGAAGAAGGCGAGTGACTTGGCTATCTTGTGCGGTGTCAATGTCTATGTCATCATCTACGAAGAGGGTGATCCGGTGCCACGTGTGTTCCCATCCCACGAGGAGACAATGTAAATCCTAAATCGGTTCGAGAACATAGATCTGAATCAATTTATGAAGGTGATGGACCAAGAGTGCTTTCTCCTTCAGCGCATCGGCAAGTTTCGGGACAAGGTGAACAAATCTGGGCGCAACTATCAGGAGCGCGAGATTAGATCCTTCTTGCACAAGTCCATGCCGGGAAACCTCCCGAGTCTCGTGGGGCTCTCCATCGAGGATCTTACAACAACATGGTAAAATTTCATTGATGGAACTATTAAGAATAATTGAAAAGAATAAGCATAAAATAAAAAGAAGATACAAACATGAAAAATAAAATTAATATACTTAACTAAACATGATGTACATGTACGTGTGTAATGTTCACACAACTTCAAAACCTGTTTTGATCGATAATTATGTTTTGTATGGAGAAACATTATTTAATTACTGTAGCATAAAAACATTATTTAAGATAACTAACCATGTAGCTATTCCAAGGGTTCATAATCCAGAGCACACGTGATAAGATCCTAGGTGTGTACGTAAACAAGTGAAACTCTTATGTGGTCCACTAGATTAACTTCGTTGTCTTAAGATTTTTTTCAATTTCTTTGAACAAGAACATGGTTATCAAAATAACTACATAGCATAAAAACATGGCATAAACATTAGTATAAAAGACATCAATAGATCGTGTACAAACAAAACACAACAAAACATACCAAACAAAAAGATAAAAGTAAGATAGAAAATGAAAAGGGGAAAATACATAGAAACATACAAAAATACTAATAGAGAATTAAGAAGTTGAAATTAAAATAATAATGAGACAAATAATAAGTATATATTATTTAAAGAGAGAAAAGTCAAACAAACAAAACACAACAAACATACCCAAAAAAAAGATAAAAGTAAGATAGAAAATGAAAAGAGAAAAAATACATAAAACATACAAAAAAAATACCAATAGAGCGTTAAGAAGTTGAAATTAAAATAAGAATGAGACAAATAATAACTATATAGTATTAATTAAAGAGATAAAAGTAAAACAAAATTAACAAAGAAGGATGCTCTCTAGTGGTAAGAACAAGAAGTAGACACCCAGAAAAAAGGGAAGAGATAAACAAATGTGTAGTTTTTAGGACATGAATCATGTAAATGGAAAGAGGAAGATATTCACATGAATACGCGGAAAATGTGTTTGGAAAGATATGAGGACATATTGTTCTAAAAACATCAATTCAGCCTCTATGATTCTTACCAAAAAAATAGTAAAATTATAACTACCATGATATTAATATAAATCTTTATGTACCAAGTTTCAGACGGTATATGTTTTCAAGTAAGTTTTTGTAATAATATTGATGGTTATCCTGAATATGTGTTTATGAAGTTTGAAACAATTTTTTTTCTTTTTTGCATGGATCTTAGGCGAGTAAGAGTTATTCTAGTCATATTCTTCCCATAACACACTCCCTCCATCTTTAATTACATCCCACCCATATATTCCGAGATTCAACTTTGAGCATTATTTTGACCAACAGAGCAATTGTTATATGTGAAAGAAGCTATATCATTGAATTCATATTTAACAAGTTTCTAGTGGGATAATTTTTATGCCACATACACTAGTAGAAAAAGGGTCATCCATCCTGCGCATTTGTCCCCGCGAAATTTCGAACCGGGACTAATGTGAGCATTAGTCCCAGTTCGATCGGAGGCGATGCCGCACCTCAACAGTCCCGGGTCGAACGGGGTCATTAGTCCCGGTTCGTGATACGAACCGGGACTAAAGGTCCGCGGCAGGGCAGCCACAGAGGTGGGGCCCACGCGAGCACCTTTTGTCCCGGTTCGTATCACGAACCGGGACTAATGTGTTCTCTATATCATCTTCCACCCCCTAGCCAGCCATCTCCATTTTTGAGCTCGAGTTCATCACCATTTTCTCCTCTTTCTCCTCTGTTTTCTCCCCCATATTTTCCACAATTTGTCAAGATTGGCGGCGCCCCATCTATCCAAGGGTTAGCAACTTCATCCTTTCTTCCGGCGTTGCTACTTTAGCTCATTTCATTGCTAGTTTAGCTCATTTCATTTTTCTAGTGCTAGCTAGGTGTTTGATGAAAGAGTTTTTTATCAGGCTGCACTCAATTGTGTCCATGACCTCAGTTTTGCCCTCAGTCGCAAATGGTGCTCAGTTTTGCCACTAGTCTGTGCGCATGGACTCATCCCGTGA
Organism: Poa pratensis; assembly: GCA_947311845.1. NCBI lineage: Eukaryota > Viridiplantae > Streptophyta > Magnoliopsida > Poales > Poaceae > Poa > Poa pratensis. The sequence continues at coordinate 11,540,480 of CAMZMU010000118.1, forward strand.
CTCTTGCCGTCTCCGTCAGATGCTGACTTGTGGGACCCAGAAGAACTTGTTTGACTTGGCACTTGCTCAGTTGACCAGAGCGTTGCTTGTGGGACCCAGTAGAGCACCGTTGCGGCCGCGGCTTGTGGGACCCAGTAGACGACCATTGCTCGCGGCGGCGTGTGCGGTAAAAGCGACGGAGCGCGCCCCTGGAGCTCGCAGCGGTTAGCAGGAATCAGCCGAGCGGGAGACGGGGTTGAAGGCGGCCACGCGCAGAGGTGGGCGGCGACCCCTGTTGGTAATAAAGAGCCGGGCGCGGGCGGGCGACAGGACGACGTCGACGGGAGCGCCGCCGACGGGGAAGATAGCTGTGGAGGGCGCAACCGTCTGCTACAGATCTAGGGGCCATGCGCGGAGGCGTTAAGATCCGTTTCGGCTCCGGGCGGTCGTGAATCGAGCTCCATGTCGTCTTCTAGCTCCCGCTCCACCTCGCGGATCGAGATTCCGGTGATGCCGATCTTCCTCTGTCCGTGGTGCCGGGCGGGCGTTGATCGGAGGATTTCGCGCACAAAGAAGAACACTAATCGTCCGTTCTACGTGTGCAGCGAGAAGGGGTAAGAATCGGGGCAATTTCACTATTTTAGTGGTCAGGATCATTGAGCAATAACACTAATTTTCCTCTGTTTGGTCTGTTTTGGCTGCAGGTAAGTTGTTTCTTCCTTTGGGTCGATGTTCTGGCCCAGACGCTGATGAATGAGCTGCTAGCAGAGCACGAAGAATGATTGCCCATCCTGCCACAGACCACGGCGGCCGCAGCGCGAGCTCCGGAAGAAGAGACGGAGGGCGGAGCATGCATTGATAGAGAGGTAGCTGTTGAGATAAGGAGGTTGAATCTGAAGATTAGGAAGCTCGAAGATCAAGCACAAACACCAATTTGCAATTACATTTGGGCAGTTGTAGGTTTGGTAATCGCACTAGTTGAAATGTTGAAATTGTATGCAAAGGCATGAATTTGGGAGGGATTTGTAAGCTTCAAATTGTATGAAAAACAGTTGAAAGAAGGAAAAATAGATGCGAAATTCAGAAAATTTGATCAATGAAATACAGCTTTGTGCTCTGCCTTTTCGAGAGAGAAAAAGGTTTCGATGTGGGCTATCTCAGTTCCGAGAGCCTAGTGTCGGCTTGACTAATGGGCAAACTCCATCCAATTAGGCCCAATTAGGGTGGATTCTCTCTCAAAAAAAAGTGTTGAAAACGAAGAAAAAGGTGGGGGGCTTGACTAATGGGCCGACTTCATCCAATTAGGCCCATTCAGGGTGGATTCTCTCTCAAAAAAAAATTGGAAAATGAAGAAAAATGGTGGGGCGGCTGGGACTCGAACCCAAGACGGCGTGGGATGGTGCCGTGAAGCGCGGCGCTGGTAACCGGTGGGGCGAATGGAAGGATATTGACATGGACAAGGAATAAACGTACGTATAGTTATTGAATGACTTCGTTTAGGTTTACAAACGCATGTTTGTACTGAATTTTTGGGCACGTTGCTTGACCACTTGTGCAGTTTTATCTTTGGGCACACATAAATTTGACATTTGGGCACGTTAAGTTTGTTATTTGGGCAGGGTGCTTAACCACTTTGACAATGCTTCGATCTTGACTTATTTCTTGCGAGCCTATTTTTCTTCAGCTAGCTCTTTCTTTGCTTTTCTTCTCTCAACAACAAACATATCGAGAAAAGGTAAAGAAGCAGCAAAGTGAGACCGGTAAACTAGTTTAATCTTTCAACACACATAAATGATCTTTGGGCACGAACATTTTTTAACACATATAATGACTTAGATAAATAAGATGCAAACGAGTACCACCGTTACATAGATAAGTCCACAGGGACACGACATGACACAGAAAAACACAGGAAACAAAATAAACAAGATAAAACTAAAAACACAGGATCACTCTGGGCTCGCTTCACGAACATCTGCATCTTGAACTTTCTTCCACCTTGGCCGCCCGTTCACCACCGTCTTCAACTTTAGTGCCCCTCGTAGGGGAGGGTGTGCATATGGCCTGGGTGGTTGAAGATGCTCTCGTAGTTGGTGAAGATGTTGTAGATGGTGAAGAAGATTGCCTCGCAGCCGCACCAAAAAACTTGGCCGAGGAGATGGTACGCGTCGAAGGGGTTGGTGAAGGTGATCATGATCATCTTGATGTTGACGGCGTCACGAAGCACGTGGAGCTCATACATCACAGGCGAGCCCGGTGGGAGGTGGGCAAAGCCGGCATCGAGGAAGTCACGGGTGATGTCTACGCACGCTTCTATTCTTGTAGACAGTGTTGGGCCTCCAAGTGCAGAGGTTTGTAGAACAGCAACAAGTTTTCCTTAAGTGAATAGCCCAAGGTATATCGAACTCAGGGAGGTAGAGGTCAAAGATATCCCTCTCAAGCAACAATACAATTCAGATACAAGAAGTCTCTTGTGTCCCCAACACACCCAATACACTTGTCAGGTGTATAGGTGCACTAGTTAGGTGAAGAGATATTAAAATGCAAGTGATATGGATGATTATAAGTGGTAATTGCAATCTGAAATAAAAATGACAGCAAGCAAACATGAGACAAAATGAGAGTAAACGGTGTTTCAATGCTTGGAAATAAGGCCTAGGGATCATACTTTCACTAGTGGACACTCTCAACAATAATAATATAATCGAATACATAAATATTTCCTCTTCACTATGCTACTCTGAATTATTCTCTCGTTGGATAACGAATACCAATCCACTGCGTAGGGCTATAAAAGCACACCTTAAAGTCGCATTCCACATCTAGGGAACCCCACACTGTCAACTTGAGCGCCCTAAAATAGTACTAGACAAACACCACAATTTCATAGAGACATCCAACACAAATAATAACTCATGATAAGTATTCCTGTAATCTTTAGCCTAAGAGCCACACACGGTGCGCACACTGTCAACTTCGCACCGTGGGACAAAGGTGACTCCGGAGTTTACATGAATAAAACCACTGAAGTAGCATGTAAGATAATGAAGAGTAACATCTATGGATTCAACTAGATTACAAAGCTCATGATCACATGAAGATCACACCATGGGAGAGAGAGATAAACCACATAGCTACCGGCATGAGCCCTCAGCCCCGATGAAGAACTACTCCCTCCTCATCATGGGAGGCAGCAACGGCGATGAAGATGGCGGTGGCATCGATGGAGGTGGCTCCGGGGGCAATTCCCCGTCCCGACAGGGTGCCGAAACAGAGACTTCTGTCCTGAATTAGGGTTTTTGGAGGCGGCGGAGCTACGAAACTCTTCTGGAGAAATCATCGATTCTTTTAGGGTTTTCACCGCAGAGGCAATATATGGTCCAAAGGGCATCGCGAGGCGGTGCACGAGGTGGCCACACCACCCCCCGGCGCGGCCCACCTCTGGCCGCGTGGGCCCATGGTGTGGGGGGCTGTGGGCCTCCGTTGGACTTACCCTTCTGGCTCCGTGGGTCTTCTGACGATATAGAATTTTTGTAATTTTTCTGGATTTTTCCGAGCACTTTGGTTTTTGGGCCTTTTCTGCAATACACAGACATAATAAACAGAAACTGGCACTGTGGCATCTTGTTAATAGGTTAGTCCAATAAATGCATAAAAATGCTATGAAGTATATATAAAACATGTAACAATTGGTATAATATCAACATGGAACATCAGAAATTATAGATACGTTTGAGACATATCAAGCATCCCCAAGCTTAGTTCTACTCGTCCTCGAGTAGGTAAAATGATAAAAACAAAATAATTTCTGAGGTGACATGCTACCAACATAAACTTGATCAAATATTGTAAGGCACATGTTATGAATGAAGTGATCCAAGTCAATGGTCTATAGTTTGCTAACAAATAGATAATGAGCAAACAACTGAATCATATAAGCAAAAACTTTTCATGAATAGTACTTTCGAGACAAGTATCAAAAAGTTTTGCATAAGAGTTAACTCATAAAGCAATAGATTCTAAATAAAAGGTGTTTAACCAACACAAAGGAAGATTTAAGTTCAGCAATTGCTTTCAACTTTCAACATGTATATCTCATGGATATTTGTCAACACAAAGCAATATAATAAGTACAATATACTAGCATATAAAAATTGTTGCACCAAAGTTGACACTAGTGTTTGCTTCTGAGATAGAAAGAAGTAGGAAGACTGACTCAACATAAAATTAAAAGAAAGACCCTTCGCAGAGGGAAGCAGGGATTAAGTCATGTGCTAGAGCTTTTTAAGTTTTTGAAATCATATAGAGAGTAAAATTTTAGTTTTTAGAGGTGTTTGTTAATTGTCAATGAATCAGAAAATGAATAGTACAATATGACCCCTGCCAACCAGACTTTTAAGAGCGGCTCCCATGAAGGACGTTATTTCTACCAGCAAGGCAGATCATCCCTCTTTCTCTTTTGTTTACACATGCAGATATTTCACTGGTATCATTGTTTATCTGATAAATCAGGACAAAAATGTGAAGAGAATTAAGCGGTTAAAGTTGTAATTAATTGGGACTGGGCACCCCATTTGCCGCTAGTCCGGTGGTAAAGTCTGTTTGACAGGTGACATAAGGACATCCACCCCGTCCTCATGAGCTTGGTAAACATTGACACAAAAAGGAGTAGTAAAGTTTTGAATAGTTTAAAGGTAGCACATGAAAATTTTACTTGGGGTGGCAAGGAAATACCACATATAGGTAGTTATGGTGGACACAAATGGCATGGATTTTGGCTCAAGGTTTTGGATGCACGAGAAGCATTCCCTCTCAGTACAGATTTAGGCTAGCAAGGTTATTTGAAGCAAACACAGGATATCAACGACAACAAGACTCATATGAAAACATATTGCAAGCATTATAAGACTCTATATGTCTTCCTTGTTAACCAAACCTTTTACTAGAAAATATCTAGACCTTAGAGATACCAATCATACAAACCAAATTTCAACAAGCTTTACGGTATTTCTCCACTAATAGGTTTTAACTACATGATACAAAAGCTTAAACATAAACTACTTGATAACTCAAAACAATTGACAAGTATCAAATTATCCAAGACAGTGATCTACAAGAATATGTAAGCTTTTTCATTATACCATCTACCACATGCAGCATTTTCTGTTCCAACCAAACACCAATCAACTTATTTCAACACAAACTCTCCAAATAATTATAAATGAAACAAGAGAGTATTTTATCTAAAAGAACTAACAGCTCTGAACAAGAGATGCATGAAAACAGAGCTAAAAGCATAGCAGTAGCTAAACAAGAATACTCAACAAGTATAAGTGAAGAATAGGAGTATTCATGAAAAAGCGGAGTGTGTCTCTCTCCCAAACAAGATGCTAGGATCCAACAAGTTGATCTCAGAAAATAAAATAACAATGAAAATAAAAGCACACAGACGCTCCAAGTAAAGCACATATGATGTGAAAGAATTAAAATATAGTTTCACTAGAGATGACCTGATAAGTTGCTGATGAAGAAGGGGATGCCTTGGGCATCCCCAAGCTTAGACGCTTGAGTCTTCTTGAAATATGCTGGGGTGATCCATGGGAGCATCCCCAAGCTTAAGCTCTTCACTCTTCTTGATCACATTATATCATCTCCTCTCTTGACCCTTGAAAACTTCCGCCACACCAAACTCAGAATAATTCTCATTAGAGGGTTAGTGCACAATCAAAAACTCACATGTTCTATAAGGAACAAACATGAATTACTTTTAAACATTACTACTGCTACTGATGTTATGTGAAGCTCTTCCACCTCAAAAAGAATTCCACTCAACACTAGTAAAAGAGAGAATGCAAAATAAAAGGCAGAATCTGTCTAAACAGAACAGTCCGTAAAGACGAATTTTTTCGAGGCACTTACGTTGCTCAAATCGAAAAACTCAAAACTAATGAAAGATGCGTACATATCTGAGGATCACGCACAAAATTTCAGATTTAAATAATTTTCTGTGATTTTCAGAAGCAAAACGGTGAACAGCAGAAATCTGTTCCTGCGCAGAAATCCAAATCTAGCATCATCTTCCTATTAGAGGCCTTACTTGGCACAACAATGCAAGAAAATAAAGATACAAAGGCATTGCTACAGAAGTAAACAGCACCTTGACTCAAAAATAAAAAAAAAATAATGGGTTGTCTCCCAAAGCGCTTTTCTTTAAAGCCTTTTAGCTAGGCATGAAATTTTATGATGCTCTCATATGTATAAGAGTTGAAAAAAAAGAGCATCAAGAAGCAAATATCAAACACATTTAAGTCTAACCCACTTCCTATGCAAAGGAATCTTGTAAGAAAATAAATCAATAAAGCACAAAGTGACTAGCATAGGAAGGCAAAACAAGTGGAACTTCAAAAATTTCAACATAAAGAGAGAAGACTTAATATTATTGAGATATATGAAGTCATGTCTCCTTCTCTCATAAAAACTTTCAGTAGCATCATTGATAAAATCCACAATATAACCATCACATGAAACATTCTTACCATGATCCATATGCATAAAAGTATCAATATTTTCCACATAAGCAAAGTTCTTCTTATTAATAACAATGGGAGTAGGATCATCATAAAGAACTCGAACATGATAGACAAGTTGTATATTAGAGGGATGGTTTTGGTAAATCCTCATAATTATGACAAGTTTCATGAGGATGATTGTAATTATAACCTATGTCATAGTTATCTTATAATAATTATCAAAGACTGGAGGCATAGTATCATCATAAACAATAGAGTTATCTTCCAAAGTGTGTTCATTTGTAAACATATCATCATCATTTTTACTAGAAGGAGATGTCTCAAATATATAATCATCAGTAGCAAAAGGATTTTCAAAAACATCACTAGGAGGAGAGGTTCAAATATATAATTATTACTAGCAAAAGGATTTTCAAACACCTCATCCCCAAGCTTAGAGCTTTCCATATCATCATTGGAAGGAACATGGATAGTACTAATAGTATAGCAATTATTAACATCATCATTTTCAGAATTGGTACCCAAAAGATTTTCAATATCAAAAGTAGTGTGCTTTTCCCAATCATGATCACTACTATAAGTAACAGGCATAGGATCATCATCGAATTCAGACTCATCAGCAACAACTATAATAGGAGCAACATGCTTAGGGGAAGATACCGTTTCCTCTCTCCTTTTACTCCTCCTTTCTTCTTCTTCTTTCCCTCTTTAGGAGGGAGAGGCTTGAAAGGAGGCTTCTCCACATACCCTGGTTTATTGTTAGAAACAATAGAAGAAACTTGGGAGGATTCCTCTCTTTCATTAATAAGAACAAAACACATATTAGTCCTGTCATATTTTGGTAAAGTCCCATCTTTTATAATATTTTGTATGTAAGTATTTGCGTGGCAATTATCAACACAATAAAGATGACATCCATGCAGGACGCTATTCATATCAAAAGCACTCATATCTAACAAAGAAGTTTTTCTTGATAACTCTTCACACCCCAAAAATAATGTAAGTTCATCATGCTGATTAGGAGTGATCATGTTATCACAATAAAATGCACAACTCATTATTCGAAATACTATTATCATAGCCTGAGCATTGAAAATTGAAATGACCCACTTTATAGCAAAGTTCACAAATAAAAGGATAGAGGGCACAAACTTTTTCACCAAGATCATCAGAGCCTGTACCACGTTCTAGTTTTTTCATTCCTATGATGGATACAATATTCTTCTTCGATTTGATTCTTTTCACAAGGTCTAAGTGCTCCACAAAAATTAACATGCTTATAAGAAATAGTATTTTCAGAAGTTTGAGCATGTTTATTACAATCATTAATAACAATTTCATTTTTCATGCAAGTGTCTTTAAAAGGTTCATGATACATGTCCCAATTTTCTTTAGGAACATTAATATGAGAAGCAAAGGCTCTACAATAATCAACAATAATTTGAGGATCAAGACCATATTTAGCACTAAGCTCTTGAAAACTAGCAGTTTCAGAGAAAGACTTAATGCAATCATACTCATAGTTTATACCTGATTCTTTACCTTTGTCGTTATCCCAATCTTCAGTATTGCTTTGAATTGTTTCAAGAAGATCCCATTTAGCTTCAACCTTCTTACTTGTGAAAGAACCCTCTGAACAGGCATCTAGATAATCCTTGCAATGACCTGAAAGCCTTGCATAAAAATTAGTAACAATTATTTCCTCAGGAAGCCCATGGTTAGGACATTTGAGTATTAATATTTTCAGTCTCCCCCAAGCTTGAGCAATGCTTTCTCCATCACGAGGACAAAAATTATAAATGTAATTCCTATCTAAATGCATTTCATAAGGGGATAAAATTTAGAGTAAAAGAGAGATTCAAGCTCCTTCCACTCCGAATGATGAGGATCATCCAGTAGCTCATACCACTCCCTTGCTTTGTCCTTAAGTGACAATGGAAATAATTTCTTCATGGCATTTTCTCTTGATAAACCTGCAACCTTAAACAACTCACAAAGTTCTGTAAGTTTCAACAAGTGATCGTGGATGGACTGTTCCATCCCCTGCATAACGTTCATCCATAACCTTTTCAACAATTTCCATAGGTATTTCAAAAGGAATACTTTCAGTAGGTGGATTTAAATATCACAAGCATCATTAGAATTATCACATATGGGAGACAAAGTATTATCAAGCAAATTTTCTCCTCCAAAGCTGGGGAACTAAAAAGATCATTTTCATAAAAACTAGCTTCCCCAAGCTTAGACTTTTCCATAGCATTAGCAATAATGGTGTTCAAAGAATTCATGCTAATAACATTGCTATCACTATTATGCAAACAAACTTCCATAGGTTTTTTAATTTTCTCTTCAAAAGCATCATGTCCTAATTCAATATAAAGTTCATAAAGATCTCTAATTTTTTTGTTGTTTTCCATTAAGCCTAACTAGTAAAATAAAAACAAGAAACAAAAAGATATAACTGCAGGATCTAAAGGAGATACCTTCCAACACTTACCTCCCCGGCAACGGCGCCAGAAAAGAGCTTGATGTCTACGCACGCTTCTATTCTTGTAGACAGTGTTGGGCCTCCAAGTGCAGAGGTTTGTAGAACAGCAGCAAGTTTCCCTTAAGTGAATCACCCAAGGTTATCGAACTCAGGGAGGTAGAGGTCAAAGATATCCCTCTCAAGCAACCCTGCAATTAAGATACAAGAAGTCTCTTGTGTCCCCAACACACCCAATACACTTGTCAGGTGTATAGGTGCACTAGTTCGGCGAAGAGATATTAAAATACAAGTGATATGGATGATTATAAGTGGTAATTGCAATCTGAAATAAAAATGGCAGCAAGCAAACATGAGACAAAATGAGAGTAAACGGTGTTTCAATGCTTGGAAATAAGGCCTAGGGATCATACTTTCACTAGTGGACACTCTCAACAATAATAATATAATTGAATACATAATATTTCCTCTTCACTATGCTACTCTGAATTATTCTCTCGTTGGATAACGAACACCAATCCACTGCGTAGGGCTATAAAAGCACACCTTAAAGTCGCATTCCACATCTAGGGAACCCCACACTGTCAACTTGAGCGCCCTAAATAGTACTAGACAAACACCACAATTTCATAGAGACATCCAACACAAATAATAACTCATGATAAGTATTCCTGTAATCTTTAGCCTAAGAGCCACACACGGTGCGCACACTGTCAACTTCGCACCGTGGGACAAAGGTGACTCCGGATTTTACATTAATAAAACCACTCAAGTAGCATATAAGATAATGGAGTAACATCTATGGATTCAACTAGATTACAAAGCACATGATCACATGAAGATCACACCATGGGAGAGAGAGATAAACCACATAGCTACCGGCATGAGCCCTCAGCCCCAATGAAGAACTACTCCCTCCTCATCATGGGAGGCAGCAACGGCGATGAAGATGGCGGTGGCATCGATGGAGATGGCTCCGGGGGCAATTCCCCGTCCCGACAGGGTGCCGAAATAGAGACTTCCGTCACGAAGCACGTGGAGCTCATACATCACCGGCGAGCCCGGTGGGAGGTGGGCAAAGCCGGCGTCGAGGAAGTCGCGGGTGATGTCTACGCACGCTTCTATTCTTGAAGACAGTGTTGGGCCTCCAAGTGCAGAGGTTTGTAGAACAACAACATGTTTCTCTTAAGTGAATAGCCCAATGTATATCGAACTCAGGGAGGTAGAGGTCAAAGATATCCCTCTCAAGCAACCCTGCAATTAAGATACAAGAAGTCTCTTGTGTTCCCAACACACCCAATACATTTGTCAGGTGTATAGGTGCACTAGTTCGGCGAAGAAATATTAAAATGCAAGTGATATGGATGATTATAAGTGGTAATTGCAATTTGAAATAAAAATGGTAGCACGCTAACATGAGACAAAATGAGAGTAAATGGTGTTTCAATGCTTGGAAGTAAGGCCTAGGGATCATACTTTCACTAGTGGACACTCTCAACAATAATAATATAATTGAATACATAAATATTTCCTCTTCACTATGTTACTCTGAATTATTCTCTCGTTGGATAACAAACACCAATCCAGTGCGTAGGGCTATAAAAGCACACCTTAAAGTTGCATTCCACATCTAGGGAACCCCACAATGTCAACTTGAGCGCCCTAAAATAGTACTAGAAAAACACCACAATTTCATAGAGACATCCAACACAAATAATAACTCATGATAAGTATTCCTGTAATCTTTAGCCTAAGAGCCACACACGGTGCGCACACTGTCAACTTCGCACCGTGGGACAAAGGTGACACCGGAGTTTACATTAATAAAACCACTCAAGTAGCATATATGATAATGAAGAGTAACATCTATGGATTCCACTAGATTACAAAGCTCATGATCACATGAAGATCACACCATGGGAGAGAGAGATAAACCACATAGCTACCGGCATGAGCCCTCAGCCCCGATGAAGAACTACTCCCTCCTCATCATGGGAGGCAGCAACGGCGATGAAGATGGCGGTGGCGTCGATGGAGATGGCTCCGGGGGCAATTCGCCGTCCTGGCAGGGTGCCAAAACAGAGACTTTTGTCCCCCGAATTAGGGTTTTTGGAGGCGGCGGAGCTACGGAACTCTTCTGGAGAAATCGTCGATTTTTTTAGGGTTTTCACCGCGGAGGTAATATATAGTCCAAAGGGCATCGCGAAGCAGTGCACGAGGTGGCCACACCACCCCCCGGCGTGGCCCACCTCTGGCCACGCGGGCCCATGGTGTGGGGGCTGTGGGCCTCCGCTAGACTTGCCCTTCTGGCTCCGTGGGTCTTCTGACGAAATAGAATTTCTGTAATTTTTCTAGATTTTTCCGAGCACTTTGGTTTTCGGGCCTTTTCTGCAATGCACACACATAATAAACGAAACTGGCACCGTGGCATCTTGTTAATAGGTTAGTCCAATAAATGCATAAAAATGCTATGAAGTGTATATAAAACATGTTATAATTGGTATAATATCAACATGGAACATCAGAAATTATAGATACGTTTGATACGTATCAGCGGGCGAGCCCTTCGGCCCCCTCCACCTAGATATCGCCCACACACGGAGCGTGCTCTCCACCTAGACGCCCGGCGGTTAGATCCGCTCCTCCCTGGTAGGCGGCCGCTGGAAGGTTGGTCCGTTGTACTGCATCTTCACGGTGGTGCTTGAGGATCTCGGAGAGGGTGGAGAGCTCGGGCTTGGGTGGGAGAGGAAGAGGGGTGCGTGGTGTGCTTAAACATGCTAGAACGGTGCTTAGGATTTCCAATGAAACGAGGAGGTGCGTGTGTGTATCCACGGCGTGTATCCGTTGCTGTTTCACATTGCAACGAGGGGGCGTGGTTTCTGAATCACTGCGGCATCTGAATCAAGCGTGTTTAATTGCTCTGGATCAGCGGCGGCATCTGAATCGAGCGTGCATCTGAATCGGCGGCGCGTGACGAGTAAACGGTGCACGAATGCATGCAAAAGCCGTCGGTTCCCATGCATGCAGGCCAATGTGGTCGCATCTCGCGCCTCGCATGCATGTAAAAGTCTGAGACGAGCGCGTTGCAGAACGGACACGGCCCATCTAGCGTGCCCACTCGCGGCCTCTCGCGTGTTGAGGAAAAATTTAGTCCAGCCAATCCGATTGCAGTATGAGGCCTCTCGCGGATCGCGCAGATTCCTTCTAGAAGGTTTGATCGGACGGCTGCAGTTTCCTTCTAGAAGGCTTGGGTTAGATCGGACGGTGCCCGCAGATTCCTCCTATAAGGTTTGACCAATATTTGAAAGGAAAAATAAAAAATTCAAAAAAATCAAAAAATGAAAAAACCTGCGCACATAGTCTCCTTATGACATATATTGACGATTCAAGTTGATAAACAAGGTTTATATACATTTAAACGATAAATTCATGTATCTAATGTGATATATCAAACTATGTCGTATGAAATCAAGGGAAGTGGTTTTGGATTTGCAACATGAAATTTTCAAAAACCTCACAAAAGCTTCAATTTGGAGTGACTTAGAAGGATCCAGGGTTAGTTTTTCATTTTCATGTTTTAAACTTGGTTAAATGTTGGTCAAACTTAGGTTTGACCGATTTGAAAATAAGCATAAAAATTCAAAAACAATCAAAAAATTGAAAAACCGACGCACAAAGTCTTCATATGTCATATACTAACGACTCAAGTTGATAAACAAGGTTTACATACATTCAAAAGGAAAAGGGCATGTATCTCATGTGATATCTCAAAACTCAAACGATGAAGTCTAAGGTTGAAGAGGAGTGGTTTTGGATTTGCAACATGAAATTTTCAAAAACCTCACAAAAACTTCAATTTGAAGTGACTAAGAAGGATCCAGGGTTAGTTTTTCATTTTCATGTTTTAAACCGATTTGAAAATAAGCATAAAAATTCGAAAACAATCAAAAAATTGAAAAACCGACGCGCACATAGTATATATATATATAGAATAGATGTGTAGAAAAATTATTTGGCTGATTTAGACAAGGTCGAAAAAAACATCGCTTAGGAATGAGGCCGTTTACCCTACCTTTGGAACTTTTTTCTAGCACATTTTTCATAAAAGTGAGTTTACTTCACAAAAGGGCTCGGATTTTGACATGATTCAACAGAAATACAACATAAATAGTTTGAACATATGTCCCACATCATTCAACAGAAATACAACAGCATCCATAATGTTTCATAGAAATACAACGTCATTTATAATGTTTTCTTGGTGCTCCTAGTGCTCCTGGTGCTTCTTGCCACCACTTTGCTCCGTGTGATCCTTGTGCTACCTGTCACCATTTTGCTCCTTGTCATCCTTGTGCTCACTGCTTCTTCTCTTCTCCTCTTGGTTGTCGGTACCTTGACTGTCTTCTTCGAACAGACCACAGAGCTGTACAAAACATTAAGGGAGCATCATTTTAAGTGAGATCATGTCAAGTAATAAATGTACACTAGCATTGGAGCATCATTGGCAAGATTTACATACCTAGCAGAACTCACAACCACAGAAGGTTGGTCACCATCATTTGGAGCATCATTTTCAGCATCTTTTGGAGCATCATTTGGATCATCGTCAGAATCATGCGGCAGCTGACCATCATTTGGATCATCATCAGAATCATGTGACTGCTCATCATCATTTTCATCATCTGTTGCATCCGGCTGCTGACCAAGATTTTGATCGAAACTCTCTCCGAAAGCTGGATCTATTGCGTTATCACAATACTTACCGAAATGACCTGTCCCACCACACCTTGTGCACTTACGCATCCTCGTTCCAAGTCCAGCTCCTTCGCTGCGACGTCTGAACCGACTCTTCCTCAGTCTACCTGCTGCTCTCTTCAGAACTGGAGCACAAAGCTTGAATCCGGGGTCCACTCTGTCCCATTGTTGTTTCCCTCCAATGTAGGCAAGGTATATGCATATGTGGCTTTAAACCTTGCAACAGAGTAGTACTCATGCACATACTGTTGTATGTTCCCTGCTGGACCTGAGAGAGAAGTGATGAAAAACAACGCATGAATGCATGGCAACCCAGTTATCTGCCATTGCCTACAACTGCAAGTTCTAGCTTCTAAATCCACTGGATATCTCCAGTCTCTCTTCTCTTTATCCATTACTGATACCTCTGCTTTGGTATCCGAGCATAGAGTCATGTTCATTACCAAGCCTCCTGTTTTCTGCTTCAGTTCACTCATCATGGAAGGGATGATAATGTGGCCCATGAATTTTGTCTCAGCTATTCCTACACGAAAATGAAACTTATGCGCATATTCTATCCTTATCTTGTCAAGCAAATCCACCAAATAAAGATCCTTTAGTTTTCGGATCGTTGAGTTGAAAGACTCTACAAGATTATAGTGCACATAGTCAACTTTGCTCAGTTCACTGAATTGGCTTTTGGCCCATAACTTGGAGTGGTGTGTTTCCAAGTATTCCTTCACTTTGGCATTCGTGTATAAATGCATCATGTGGTAGTTGTGCTTCCTCACACTGCAAGTCAAAGGTGCTGGCCATAAATTGTCGGTATATAACTTTCCTTTGAATTTCTTCACAAAATTTGCAGCAAGGTGACGCATGCATTCCCTATGCTCTACTCCAGGGAACACATTGTCCACAGCCACTTCTAAACCCTTGCAGGCATCTGTATGAATTACCAAGCCATTGGGATGTGCAATAGCCCGGCGCAGATTCTGCAAAAACCAAGTCCAACTCTCCTCAGACTCTGTCTCCAGCACACCGTACGCAATTGGAAATACAAAATTGTGTGCATCAACTGCATAAGCTGCTACTAACTGTCCTTTAAACCTCCCTGTGAGAAAAGTAGCATCAATAGCCAAATATGGCATCCAGCCTGCCAAAAAACCCAGGCGATAAGCCTCAAAGCACACAAAAACCCTCCTAAAGCATTCCTTGGTCCTTGTCACTCCCTTCACTATGTAATACACGGAGTGGTGATCAATTTCAACAATACTACCTGGGCTGGTCCTCTCCACTTCAGCTTTGAATGAATACAACAATTCAAAACTTTCATGCCAGTTACCATAGATATATTCCATAGCTTTTTGTTTACCATTGAACACCCTCATGTATGGTAAATCTATCTTGAACTTGTCTTTGATGTTTTTCTGCAATTACTTTGTACCCACTTGATGGTTTTCTGTCACCCACTTCTTTACTTCTTCAGCCACCCATCTTGACTTGGCTCTACTAATTGTTTCCTTCCTAAGGTTTGATTCCTGGCATGTGTGACTAAAAGGGTTCACTTTGACCTAAATATTCATGCTCTTTCGCATTTTAGATGCGTGCATCCTCCATGGACAACCCTCAGTCGAACAATGCACTGTGTAACGTACTTTATCGCTCTTGTCAACTTCGAACGCACGTTCTGCCTTGATGCAGTATGTCACAAGTGCATTTCTACACTCAGTCATGGATGAAAAAATGATACCTTCTTGCATATGAGGGTTCTCAGGGTCCCATTCAATAGGTGGAAGGTATTCCTCCTCATCTTCTTGGTCACTATCAGCCTCATCTTGGATTTCAGTCCGACATTTCCGTCGTAAATTCTGAACAACATCTGAATATAGCCTCTCTTCATCATCCCAGAAATGTAAGCAGCAGGCTCCACTTCAACAGGGACCCTTCTGCCGGTGCCCACGGTTGTCGAGCCACCACGTCGCATTGGATTAACTGAACTGTTCTGGCTAGAGTTGGCATTATGACGAGATGGTTCTGCCCGAGAAGATGAACCCGACACCCTAGGTCCAATTGCCGGCACAACCACATCGTTTTGCAGCCTTATATGAAATTTCTCTTTCTCCTTATGCTTAGCAAACATGGTAGTGAGTTCTTCATCATTACTAACTTTCACCCAATTTTTCCCCCATCGTAGTATTTGAATTCCACTTCATCATGCAAACCCCAAGGATATGGGCCGCAAATTACCTCCCCAAATTGTCTGAAATTCCAATTGCAATCCATTGGCAACGAATAGTCGAAACCTCCACATAATTTCTTCTTATTATCTGCATCCTCGATGTACTCCTCGATGTACCGGTCCCTTCTAATGTTCACCAAGAATGCAAACCGCAACTCCATCCTATAACCCATGAAAAACAGAGACGCGATCAGCACACCAATCGTAGAATCAACAACAAATCAATGAAGTCCTATGTCGAATCGACTGTTGAAATGCACAAACAAGCTCAATTGGAACAATCCTTACCCCTGGGGAACCCAATCGTGGACGCGGCGGGTCTCTGACCCGACGCTGGCCTCGTCAACTACTCCGGGGTCGTCGCCGCTCGCCATTTCGTCCTGGGTTCACCCTCCGACTTCCTCATTGTGCACCAGCCCCCCACCTACCAGCGCTCCGGCCGGGCGCACGGAAGGAGCCACCGCCGCGGGTCGAGCAGGTGGCAAGCGTAGTGGCGAAACGAGCGCCCCACGCGTGGCGTCGCAGGACGGTGGCGGCGGAGCAGGTGACGGTGGATCAGGTGGTGGTGGAGCAGGTGGTCACGCGAGACGGACGCAGCGGCGCAGGTGGTGGAGGCGGCGCCGCAGAACGGCCGGTCGGGAGCAGGCGGCGGCGCACGGACAGATTGGGGGAGGGCGGGGTGTGTACGATTCAGTTCTGTCAGGTCGTTCGGATGGTCCCACCTGTAAGCTTCGGACCCAGGCGGTCCCACCTGTAAGTTTCGGACCCACTTTCAGTAACGCCACCAGACGGAATGGAATTCAAACTTGCCATTTGGGCCTCTCCATAGTAGCTGGGCCCAAAGTAAGGGCAAAACTGAGCACGATTCGCAACCAGGGGCAAAACTGAGTACAGGGAGGCCGCTAAGGGCAATCGATTAAATGGCCCTTGATAAAATGCCTAAACTCGGAGTTCATTTGTTTTATATGCAATCTGTGCTCAAATTAAAGTATGATTTGTGGGTTTTAGTGCCGTCCCGTCCCCGTACTCACCGCCGTCGATCGCCCGCGCCGTCCCGTCACCGGCACCACCTTGGTGAGCCTCTTGTTTTATGTTTTATTTTAAAAAATCTTGCTTGTATGATTTAGATGCATAGTTATTAGTTGTATAATTTTCTTACTTGTATGATTGTTTTATATATATATAGTGCCATGATTTTGATATCCGTCCCTGTCGGCCCTCGTCCGGTCTATGATTCGGATGTGCTATATTTTTATAACTATTTGTTTCATTTCGTGTTTATGACAATTATGCCGACCAACTTGACATAGATTTTTTTTATCTAGGAGGTAGTTGAACCGGAAATTCCATCCGACCCTCTTGTCGAGATGCTAAATTTATTTGAAAAAGAAAACAATGATTTGAAAGAAAAATTGAAAAGAAGTGAAGAAGAGAAGATGAAATTGCAGTTCGATCTTGCCGATGTCGTCGATGATCACAAGATTAAGATGGATGCAATGCGCTTAAAGATTAGAAAATATGCCATTAATAAAGAGGCTTGGTATCATTATGCTGTTGGTTCAATAATTACCTTAGTTGCGATTTTGATCGCATTTGTTGTTGGATTTAAATTCTTTAGATAGTTGTATGTTAGTTTCAATGTATGTTTTATGAGAACTATGTATTACATTTGGTCACTACTCTACTTTGGTTTTAATGTGATGAACTTGTATTAATTAAGTTGGTCACTTCTCTATTCATGATGTAGTGTAATTTTTGTTGATATATTTATATAATGCAGATGAGCCGACAATGGATGTACGATGACCGACGATGTCGCGACTTCATTAATGGACTGCATATTTTTCTCGATGTGGTTGAGGCAAACAAGAGGAATGGTTTTATTTGTTGTCCATGTGGTGTCTGTAAGAATACGAAGAATTACTCTTCCTCAAAACCCATGCACTCCCACTTGTTGCAGTCCGGTTTCATGTCCGCCTATAATTGTTGGACCAAGCATGGATAAAGAGGGGTTATAATGGAAGACAATGAAGAAGAAGAGGATGATGACAACTATCCTATGTTCTCTGAACACGGTGGTACTACAATTGGGGAAGACGAAGCTGAAGAAGAGGTCATTGTTGATGAGACCGATGATGATCTTTGTCAGGCCATTCTTGATGCACAGATAAACTGTGGATGTGAAAACGAGAGGTTGAAGTTGGAGCGCATGTTAGAGGATCACAAAAAATTGTTGTACCCAAATTGCGAAGATGGGCAGAAAAAACTGGGCACCACACTGGAATTGCTGCAATGGAACGCAGACAATGGTCCATCTGACGTATTGCCCCCAGTACGTATGAAGCAAAGAAAGTTGTCTGCCCTCTAGGATTAGAGGTGCAGAAGATAGATGCATGCATCAATGACTGCATCCTCTACCGCGCTGAGGAGTACGAGAATTTGAATGCATGCCCGGTATGCAGTGCATTGCGGTATAAGATCAGGCGAGATGACCCTGGTGATGTTGAGGGCAAGCCGCGCCCCAGGAAGAGGGTGCCTGCCAAGGTGATGTGGTATGCTCCTATAATACCACGGTTGAAACATTTATTTCAAAACAAAGATCATGCCAAGTTGTTGCGATGGCACAAAGAAGACCGTAAGAAAGACCTGATGCTGAGACACCCCGCTGATGGGTCGTAGTGGAGAAAAATCGATAGAGACTTCCCGACCTTTGCACGTGATGCAAGGAACTTAAGGTTTGGTCTAAGTTCAGATGGCTTTAATCCTTTTGGGGAGCAGAGCTCCAGTCATAGCACCTGGCCTGTGACTCTATGTATCTATAGCCTTCCTCCTTGGTTGTGCATGAAGCGGAAGTTCATTATGATGTCTGTGTTTATCTAAGGCCCAAAGCAACCCGGTAACGACATTGATGTGTACCTGAGGCCATTGGTTGAAGAACTTTTACAGTTATGGCGTGAAGAAGGTGTACGTGTGTGGGATGAGCACAAACAGCAGGAATTCGACCTACGCGCGTTGTTGTTTGTAACCATCAATGATTGGCCTGCTCTTAGTAACATTTCAGGACAGTCAAATAAGTGATACAATGCATGCACGCACTATTTAGGTGAGACTGAAAGTATATATTTGGCAAACAAGAATGTGTACCTGGGGCATCGTCGATTTCTTCCACACAAGCATCCCTTAAGAAAGAAAGGCAAGCATTTCAAAGGTGAGCCAGATCACCGGACGAAGCCTACCTGCCCTACTGGTGATGATATATATGGCATGGTCAAGGATTTAAAAGTAATCTTTTGAAAGGGTCCTGGCGGACAATCTATTCCGAATGACGTTGACGGACACGTACCCATGTGGAAGAAGAAATCTATATTTTGGGGGCTACCATATTGGAAAATCCTAGAGGTTCGCTCTGCAATCGACATGATGCACGTGACGAAAAATCTTTGTGTGAACCTGCTAAGCTTCTTGGGCGTGTATGGGAAGACGAAAGATACACTGGAATCACGGCAGGACCACCAACGTATGCACAAACGAGACGGCCTGCATCCAGAGAAGTATCAAGGTCCTGCCAGCTACGCTCTTACCAAAGAAGAGAAGGAGATCTTTTTTGAAGTTCTGAGCAGTATCAAGGTCCCGTCTGGCTTCTCGTCGAATATAAAGGGAATAATAAATATGGCAGAGAAAAAGTTCCAAAACCTAAAGTCTCATGACTGCCACGTGATTATGACACAATTACTTCCGATTGCATTGATGGGGCCTCTACCGGAAAATGTTTGAATACCCATTGTGAAGATATGTGCAATCCTCAATGCAATTTCTCAGAAGGTAATCAATCCACAAACTCTACAAAGTTTACAGAAGGATGTGGTCCAATGTCTTGTCAGCTTCGAGTTGGTGTTCCCACCATCCTTCTTCAATATTATGATGCACCTCATAATTCACCTAGTCAAAGAGATTAGGATTCTCGGTCATGTATTTCTACACAATATATTCCTCTTTGAGAGGTTCATGGGAGTCTTAAAGAAATATATTCATAACCGTGCTATGGAACAGAGGAGGTCATTGAGTTTTGTGTTGACTTTATTCCTGACCTTAAGTCGATTGGTATACCTCAATCGCGACATGAGGGGAGACTGAGTGGAAAAGGCACGCTAGGAAAGAAAGCAATAATATGTATGGACGGGCATTCTTACACTCAAGCATACTACACCGTTCTACAAAATTACACCTTGGTGGCTCCGTATCTTGAGGAACACATGGATTTTGTACACTCCAAAAACCCGGAACAGACAGACTCCTGGATTAAAGATAAACACATGGAGACTTTCGGCGGTTGGTTGCAAACACACCTCATGAATAACAACTCCACTATTGCAGAGCAGCTGTACTACTTGGCCAGGTCACCATCTTCGACTATATCGACTTTCCAAGGGTACAAGATAAATGGAAATACATTTTACACGACCGCCCAAGATATAAAGAGCACAAACCAAAACGGTGGTGTCCGCTTTGATGCAACAAACAACAATGGACAAAAGGACACATATTATGGTTACATAGAGGATATATGGGAACTTGATAATGGACCTTCTTTTAAGGTACCTTTGTTTCGGTGCAAATGGGTCAACCTGAAAGGCGGGGTAAAGGTAGACCCACAGTACGGAATGACAATAGTGGATCTCAACAATCTTGGATACGACACCGAACCATTCATCCTAGCCAATGATGTGGCTCAGGTTTTCTATGTGAAGGACATGTCTACCAAACCAAAAAAAAGAAAAGATCAGCAATCGAATACATCATACGGTGAGTCAAAGCGCCACATAGTTCTTTCAGGGAAAAGAAACATCGTGGGAGTAGAGGACAAGACAGACATGTCAGAAGATTACAATAATTTTCATGAAATTCCGCCCTTCAAAGTGAACACTGACCCAAGCATCCCGTTAAATAATGAAGATTCTCCATGGTTACGACGCAATCCGTAGAAAGGGACACAGACGAAGAAAAAATATCATACCCCAATACTAGATAGGGATGTTGGTGATGTGTAATAATGTATTAAACCTTTTATATAACTGTGTTCTGAAAACTGTTTAGTGATGTGTAATAATGTATTAAACATTTTATTTAACTGTGTTCTAAAAAGTATTATACCCCAACACAATATAGATATGAGTTTTACAAATAAAAAATTATAGCAATGAGTTTTACAAATAAATATATGATTTTTAAAAATATAGACAATTAAACATGTAAATCAAATAGATATAAAAGAAAAAGAAAAAGAACTAAAGATATTTGATTTTTACAAATAAACAAGTATATCAAATATAGATATGAGTCTTACAAATAAAGATATAATTTTTATGAAAAATTACGATTAAAACATGTAAATCAAAAAGCTATAGAAGAAATAAAATAAAAAAGAAACATGAACTACATAAAAAAATACTAAAAGCCCATTAGTCCCGGTTTGGGGATGGAACCGGGACTAAAGGTGGGCTTCGCGCACGAATTTCAGCGGCGGCCCGAAATTTGACCTTTAGTCCCGGTTCCAATTACCAACCGGGACTAAAGGGTCTTTAGTCCCGATTCGTCGCTGGAACCGGGACTAAATGTCCGTTTCGCGGCACTTAATCTGGTTCCGCACCAAATCGACCCCCAATTCCCCAATCTTCTCCACGACGACGCCGATCGATCCTCCACGACGCCGCCGCCGTCCCCTTGGTGGGGTTCGTAGCAGAAAACAATAATTTTTCTAACTATCGCAACACCGAAAACTAGCCAGGATCTATCTATCTAGTAATGCTGTAACGGAGAAGTTATCGGACACGTACCCTCATAGACCGATAAGCGGGAAATACGCTCCCGCACAAGCGTTGCCGATGAAGACGTATGTAGCCGACCTCAAGGTCGTGAAGAAATTGGCGCGACGAAGGAGGTGGCGCGACGACGATGCTCCGGTGCCGAGCCTGTGTGTACGGCAACTCCGAGTACTCGCACACGTACATACCTTGACGATGACCTCCGGGCTCCCCGATCCAGCCGAGATAGCGGAAGCGAGAACCTTGGGTGGAATCCCGTAGCACAACGGCGTACTGCGGTATATAGGTCTCACGTATACGCAGTCCAAACGTGGGACCGCGTACGCCGAGAGACGGAGAGGGTGGAAGTGGACAAAGGGAGAAGCCTAGGCCAACCGGAATTAGATCCTGGATTTATTGTGTATTTTCTCAATTAATCCGGCCTCCTATTTATTAGAGGAGAGGGGTTGCACCTCTCCTCAAGTTGTCCATGTGGGACTAAACAAAAGGCGGAGGAGGGGGGTGGTGCGCCGGCCACCATGGGCCCACCCGCACCCCATGGTGGTCGGGTGGGCCCCATGGCCCAGCCGCACTACCTCCTCAAGGAGGTCGGCCCCTTACTGGGCCTTCCCTCCGGGGTTTGGCCCATCTAGGTGGGCTGCCCTTTTTTCCTTTTTATTTAATATTAAATTAATATAAATATATATAATTCCATAATTAATATATTTACATACTATTTAATCTCCCGTGACTCCGAAACAATTTCCTAATCACTCCAAACTCACTTCGGTCTTCCCCAGAACTCTTCCGTTCTTGCCGGAACTTTTCCGGAACCTCTTTTCTCTATACCTAAATAATTCCGATGTTTCCAAAACGTTCTCCAAGCGTCGTCAAGACCTTAAGTGTGTTACCCTACGGTTCGGGAATACTCCAGACATGGTCGAGACCCTTCGCTCGCCAATGACCGTCAAGGAGCCCTGGATGACTGTGATGGCCCCTGTGCATTCCAGAATAAATCGTCGTTGAACCATTAACATGATATTTTCATTCCCTTTGTTCCATCGATACTACCTTTGTCCGAGATACGATCGTCAACATCCTATGTTGTGTTTTATCTCGTTACCGACAAGAGTTACTTACCTCGTTCCGTGATATTATATCTTCAATGACCTAGTCATACGCTGCGCAGCTTTACAGATATAATCTCACCGAGTGGGCCCAGAGTATCTTTCCATCACACGGATGAACAAATCCCGCTCTTGATCACTCGTCCCGACTACTTCCTTCCAATACCCGAAAGTGTCACCTTTATTGTCGCACTATATAAGATATGACGTTTGATGCGATCAAAGTATCTTCCAGAAGCAGCGACATGATATAATCTCACGGTCTAAGGAATAAGCTATAACGTTACTTTCCTATTGCAGTGTTGAACTTAGTAATACGATCCTTTTGCAATACTTTGGTGGGCAATGTCCATCAAATTATTCTACTAATAAAATGACTCCATCATCAACTGTTATGAATCAATATGATCGGGAAATCACGATCATCCATTGACTGATGGACTAGTTT